>JAFBJW010000052.1:4088084-4688084 GCA_016785235.1 Pseudorhombus dupliciocellatus
GGGGGGGGGGGGGGGGGGGGGGGGGGGGGGGGGGGGGGGGGGGGCAGTGATTGTTGAAATATCTGGAACCAGTGGGTGGTGAGGTTTCTGTCATCGTCATGCATTAAGCCCAGTCATAGCAAAAAAAAGGGGCAGAGCTTGGGTCACTTCAGGCTTAATCCTGATGAGGCTAATTTGTCCCAGTTAGTCTTTGTGTCAGACTGTGCACACAGATGACTTGACACCAGAGTGGGGAGTGATCGATGGCCGAAGGGGGGAGGGGGGGTTACGTGTGCTCGAGCGCGTCGTGACGGTCTTCCCTGTGGAGTGGCGGCGTCGCAGGTTGACCACAGCAGAGGCAGACTTGTGGTTTCGCTGTTGAATGCTGCTGCCACTCCTAAGACTTGTTTAAGGAAGCGGGGGAGCCACATAACACCACATGTGTGGCTGAAAGAGAGAGCTCTTTGTGCTCCAGCTCATTTCCACTCACACAAACATGTTATTGTTCCAATTCGGTTACTTAGCAGACACACTTATCTAAGATAAATCGGAGAGGTGTGTTTATATTCCTGCATATTATGCATTTACACAGCTGGATATACTCTGGTGCAATCCAGGCAACCAAGCAGGCCTTCAACAACGCTGACCTACATTTAGATCCCTTACCCTACTTTTTTCTGCTGTGTTTCTGGAGATGACAACCGTGTGATGGCCATCAGTGTTACCAATGTCTGGTTTCATATTTACTGTTTTACATTTACTGTTTGTCTGCCACACCATCAGGGCCCCAAAATTTATATTTGTGGGCCAATGGCCTTTCCCACTCTGACATCATCAGGCCAAACTCTGGCTGCCCTTTTAAACTATAATGACCTCACGCAATAGTGACTGTTACAGTTAAAACTCACTGAACAGATTTCTACCCACTCAAGGTTCAGAATCCACTTAGTGCCGTAACAACCTTCACAGCTTTGTAATATAATATTTTTACTCAAATATTCCTGTTTCGGAAACTTCAGAAAATAGTTAATTAAGCCAAACTGCATTTCATCCTCATATTCAGGGTTGTTCCAAAAATCATTCAGTGATCAGTGACACATTCACATTAATACTGGCACGCCTTTGTAAATATTTCACTCTCCCATTTAGAGCTTCACCATGTAAATATCAGAGCAGATTAAAATATTGCTTGAAAACAGGAGCAGCCTGTCTCCAAAACACAGCGGCCGTAGATCCTCAGTGACTCATGGCTTGTTGTTTTTTCTCCACCTCTTTGCCCTTGACCCCTAACCACTTCCCAGGTTCACTGTTTTGCCTTCAGGCTCTCTGAAGATCACTGATGTGCGCCTGATTGATAGTAAACTCTACACGTGCACAGCAGAAAACCCAGCGGGCAACGTGTCCGTAAGCTACACTTTACACATTCAAGGTAAATGGATTTATTAGTTTAAACTTTAAAAGGACACGAACACGTCAAACTGATGTAATGTTGCTTGACTCAATGTAAATACATGCCTTCTAACATATGTTCAATGTGCTATGAATAGGACTGTAGCAGATGTGGGGAGAGGTGCATTTTACGATTTTTGTTTTTGTCCTCAGCTAAGCCCAGGATTCAGCCGGCACCCGGCCTCCTGAAAGCCCTGATTGGCCAGACGGTGACTCTGCCATGTGTGGCCCAGGGAGAGCCGAGCCCTGAGGTAACTTGGTTTCATAATGGGCTTCCTGTTGGGGTCAACACGACGCCCCTCAGGATCCAGCAGGTCAAACTCGCTGACCAGGGCACCTACCAGTGTGTGGCCAGGAACAGTGCAGGAGAGGAGACTCTGGAGATCATGCTGGAAATTCTTGGTGAATATCTGCAGCTCTGCTCTTCAAAGCGTGGCTCTTCCCTTTAAGAATACACAGGACAAACCCTTGTAGATTATAAAGTATGTTGCATCTGCAACATCAACCTATTTGGATAACCGTTATCTTAGCACTGCCCATATGAACATGTGTATTCACTTACAGTGTCCCAGTTTCAGACGCTCTCTCTGTCTTGAGGCAAATTCTCTGGAGGTACAGTAGCTCGATGCTGAAAGAGGATAAAGGCCAGTTAGACTAGAAAATAATTGTTTGTTCTGACAGCCACAAAGGAAAGCAGGTGTGATGCTGTGTCAAAACAGAGACAGTGACCCACATTCTTAGACAGACCCTGCAGGAAGACACAAAGGGTGTCACCAATAGTTTTGACAGAGAATAACCGGGGAGCCAGAGGGTTCAAAGTTCAAACTGCTCATCTTGTAATTGTGCAATGAGGATGAATCTCACTTTCAGCTTAGGTACATTAAAGAACGTTCTGCCACCACGGGAGCAGACACTGTCCAAAGCTTTTCGCCCATCTGCTTATCAGATGGGCGAAAAGCTTGGAGCTGCACTTAAAGCCTCAGTTACAAGTTTTATAACGCGTGTAAGAGACAGTTGTGGCCGGCTGGGCTCAGTCAAACCTTCTCAGCATCAGTTAAGGGATGCTGCAGGCCTCTGTTCATGGTCCATTAATATTTATACCGTACAAACTTTAAATAACATTATTCTTGCTCTTCAATATTTCAACGTCCACGTTTGTAGAAATGATAAACATATGCATGTCTGGTCTCCCATGGCTGCCTCTGGTGCTTCCCTGTTAGTCCTACTTCATCATAAACTCATTTTACATCGGATCAAATTCCTTTGCATTGACACATTTAAACGTTCCCCACAATCCAAATGTGTTGTCATGACTTTGATCTATTCCACTGTGATGTGTTTTGTGATGTGCTGAGCGTGTGGATGTCTGACAGTGAGCGTTCTTTGTTTGTCAGTGATGGACATCTTGCTCCAAATGAGACTAACTGTTAATAAACGGTTACTGAGCCTGAGATCTGGAGGTTGATTTAGGTTCTCTCTGATTGTCAGAGGTCATAATCGACGTTGTCAGTGATTTGGTTTTTTAAGTCTGAATCAGAGGTCTGAGGCAGAACATTGTGAAAACCAAGAGCAATCTTGTCAAGACGGATAAGAATGATTCCCCTGATCACAAAAATGATCTGTTTCACTCATGGTTAGCCTCAAGAAACTTACTTTTACCCACAGTAAACACCCCCACTGGAACATTTATTAATAAATGATACTCATACTTACACTTTGGATGAGTGTGCTTCAGATGTCCTCGCTCTTTGAACCAGCATTTAACCTGCTTTTTCCCGTCCTCACAGAGGCCCCGTTGTTTGCAGAACCTGGAGATGCCGTCATGGAAAAAGTAGCGAACAGCAAGGTCATCATCCCCTGTCCTGCCGAAGGTAAGAAATGATTCATAGATGAGTCAGCCTCAGTCAAACTGTAAAGACAAGGACGATAGAAGGTCTGGTGTTTAGAAAAGGTGCAATTTACCTGCCGTGACTATACTTTTTGGTTTTAAGCTTAAAGAACTGCTGAAAATGGATGTGTCTTTTTATAGGTTTGTTTTCATGACAGAGCAAAAAAAAAAAAGGGCCTCAGATGTAGGACGGGGGTGTATTTGTGCACCATCAAAGAAATGTTTTTTGTCACTGCAAACTTGAGCTGTCGAAAGGGGAAAAACATCCTTGCCATCTTTAAAGGACGGCTCTTTTGATGGCAGCACCTAGAGATACGCTGTCTTCTATCTATTTTAACATCCGAGTGCAAACACGGTGGCATCCTGGAGGGTTGCTGAGGACTCGTTTGATCTGAGCGCGGTGAGCGCTGGCGAGAGTTTGTGCGTGTTCCGATGGATACTCAGCCTCGGAGAGCCCATGTGTACAGGTATTGTTTGTGTGGAGCCGTGCCATGGTAACAAGCTTGGCTCGGAGGAGGTGAAGCCTGTGTCTAATGTGGAGCAACAGCTGGAACATCAGTCTGCCTGCTGCCTCAGTGAGCCACATCTGCTTTCCTCTGCGTCAGGGCCTGCTGGGAGAGGAATCCTAATTACAGGCTGCTGCTTGCAGATAAAGGACAGAGATGTCTAAGGTGCACCGTGAAGCACAGGAAGTGGAAGATGAAGCCGCAAGAGCCCTCCTTCCCTCCAAGTGACACCGGCAGACAGGCAGACAGGACCAGACCTCAGGGATCGCCATGTAGAAATGCACGATACTGTCTATACCCTGGAGATGCAGCTGGCACCAGGAAGCATAGGACCCCCCTCATTGTTCTCTGGAGATCGGCCTGTGTGTAGGAGATAAAGTGCACTCTGCCAGAAGGATATTATTAATTCACTGAGTGCAATGCATTTGATTGAGGTAATTATTTGAGAAACACATTGAGATAATCTCCCACTTTGTGAGCCCCGGAAAATGAATTAAAAGTCTGCTAATGAGGTCTGTTAAAATCTAAAACACAGCATCTGTCCATATTTCCCCCCTGAAATGAGATAATGAATTTCCGTCAGAGCTTCTTAACTCTGAACACGTGTTAGGCGGCGGATGATACCATCCGCTTTGGCCGCGCTGCGTCTCCTGTAGTGTTCCTATTTTTTTGGAATCGGGGATGGCTGCTGTGCTCAGTCGTCCTGAACTCCCCTCTGGCGTTTCTCTTAGTCACATCTCTGTAAATAGAATGAGGTGTGACCTTGTTTGGGAAGGTACAAATCCTCCACCTCCTCCCCCCATTTCACCTTTCCCTTCTCCGCCAGCTCTCGTCCACCCAGTAATCCACAGCACACATCTGTTTCAGGCTCCGGAGCACGCCTTTGAACTGCTCCGTCAACCACTCCCAGTCCCAACACTCAAGACTCTCACCTGAGTGTTTGGTCATAAATCTTGAAGGCTGTCTTTTAAATCCTGCATCTCTGAAGTATACTGTGCATTATTTTTTATGCGACTCTGGCCGCGGATTCGCAATCTTCCAGGTTACATGGACTCTAAATGTTTTGGCAGGGCCCCTCCTGCTGTCCCCCTGTCCAACAGACAAATGTAGAGCTGGCTTTGTCTCGTCTGGGCTGCCTGCCTTTGGGTTCTCGGGTAGCAAGGCACAGAGTTGGAAGTTACTCTTTCTGTTCAGCTACACTTGCTCAGAATTACTCTTCCTGTCGCATGACCCGCAGGTTCACCTCGCCCCAAAGTGCGCTGGTTCAAGAACGGCCTGGAGATACACCCCGAACAATCAGAGTTTTCTGTGGCGAGGGATGGCGCGCTTGTAATTAAGGCAGCATCTGCCAGCCACAGCGGGGACTTCAAGTGCATGGCAACCAATGAGGCGGGCTCTGTGGAGAGGAAGACGAGGCTGAAAGTAAATGGTGAGAATTCTGGGGGTTTTCTGTTGTGTTAGCGGATTACACAGCAGCAGACTGACAACACAACTCATGTTTTTTTCTTCCCTGTACTGTACCAGTTCCCCCGGAGATCCAAAACGATAACCAGCCTCTGAACCTCACTGTCACCTTGAAGCAGCCCCTCACCCTGGGCTGCGATGTGTTCGGGATCCCCTCCCCAACAATCGCCTGGACTAAAGACGGTCACCCTGTGAGTTGGTATTTTCAAATTCATATTCACAGACACGCTGTATCATGTTGATATCTGGCTATATAATGCCACCAAGTGGTTGTCTGTGTTATTACAATGTGACGGCCTTTCTGTGTGTGCAGGTGAACAGTCCTGGCGTGTATCTGCAGAATGGAAACCGGCTGCTCAGAATCTACAGAGTTCAGCCTGATCACGCAGGACAGTTTGCCTGCACGGCTCAAAACTCAGCAGGAGAGGCCAGGAGAGAGTACAATATAGTGGTGCAAGGTGAGCTCATCCCACAGCTTCACGCTGGTGTTTGGACGACAAGGAGCGATCAGAGGAAAGACAGATGCAAGGATACTTACCGCATTAAGTAGAGAATTAAAAGGGATATTTGTCTTGAAATCTCGTGGAGCAAAGGTTTAAAGCTCCCCAAGAGCTTAAACTCTCTGATTAAACTTTAATACTTGAACGAACAAGTTGTCATCCCAAATCTGCCACCATTAACGTCAGCGCTCATGTCGTCATTAATCACTGAACCGTGTGTCCTCACAACTGTAAATATTTTGATGAAACTGGTCAGCGCATCTGTGGTATACTGCCAGCTTTCTTCTTCTTGACCAGTTCCACCTTTTCTCCCAGCTCCACCAGTGATTTCAGGAACGTCCCGACTACAGGAGTCCACTGTGGTGCTCGGACAGGAGGTGGAGTTCCGGTGCAGAGTCAGCGGACAGCCACCACCCCGAGTGGAATGGAGCCGCGACGGAGAGTAGGCATCACCTGAGCACATTCATCGGGACACAGGCCATGGACAATGAAGGGCATTGATTTGATCTTCCATTCCCCCCTTCCCCCCTTCAGGGTCCTGTCGCGTGATGGAGACCCCCACGTGGAGTTTCTGGAAGACGGCCAGGTGCTGAAGGTGAAGTCGGTCAGGCTGAGGGACCAGGGGCTTTACCAGTGTCTGGCCAGTAACAACGCAGGAACTCAGATGCGCCAGTTCAGGCTCACAGTGCAAGGTCTGAACTCACCCAAATGTGACAATGCATCCTGAGGTGTGATCACTCAAATCCCATTGGGAGGAGGCCTGCGACACATGTGGCCACATTCCTCTGGCACAGTGTGATTCACTCTGACTCGCGAGAGGCGCCACACAGACACGCCGTGGCATCTGACACGTCTGTAAACTCACGCTGGCTGAAAACAACAACATTTGGTCTTTACGAACACAATTACGTATTTATTTGCATATGTAGTGGGGAAGTGACACAGTTTAATACCAGATGTGAACAAACCACTTGTGATCTCAGATGTTAACGCCAAGTCTGAACAGGGCCATAGCAGCAGTGATGTTTTCATAACAAAATCACCGGACATGGCTGGTGCATGAGCACATGCTGATGTGACTTTGTGCAGGCCTGCGGGGATTTGTGTCAGCGAAAGCGTGTCTGATCCAAACTCCAAAACCATCGCACACGGCATTTCTGTTTTCAAGCTCTCCTGCACAAACAGGCCCATCCCCATTGGTTCTGTTCATTCAGTGCTACAAGCCTGTGAAAGTGTAACTGGCTGTTAAACATACGCGCACTGTCTGTGTTTCTCCACAGCTCCCCCGACCATCAAGGGCCCCAGTGAGACCATGGAGGTGTCAGTGGTGCTGGGTTTCCCCACAGTCCTCCCCTGCGATGTCGAGGGCTCACCAACGCCCAGCATCACCTGGCTAAAAGACAACCAGCCCATAGTTTCCAGTCCCCAGCAGACGTACACCCGCGGTGGGCAGGCCCTGCGACTGGGCTCGGCGCAGGGAGACAGCACGGGACTCTACACCTGCAGGGCCACGAATCCGGCGGGCACAGCCACCAGGCACATTTCTGTCAGTGTTCTGGGTAAGAGACATCTGCAGCCCTCACATGTCGAAGTGGCTGAGACAGAACCTTTCATAAAACACATTTCTTCTTTTCTTCAGTCCCCCCACAGATAGAGGGGGATTCAACATCTTTGAGGTTCGGTGGTCAGGAGGAGAAAGTGCGGATCAACGGGAGCTTAACGCTCTCCTGCTTGGCCAAAGGTTTCCCTGAGCCCAAGGTCAAGTGGTTCAAAGATGGACAGGTTGGTGTCCTTGCCTCTCTTAGTCTCAACTGGCTACTAGTGCAAATTACATCAAGCTTAACAGCTTTTACATCCTCTTGCACAAGCCGCCCCCCACTCTCTCTGATTAAACATCATGATGTAATAACGCTGTAAGAATGCTGCTTTCTTTTAACTGATTCTTGTGCTGGAGATACTACATCGGTGTGAGCACCTTTTCATTTTTTCAAGTGCATGATGAATGTTTTCCAGCCATAAACTACTGATACCAAATAACACAGTAAGGAAATTGAAATGCCTAATGTGGATATAGAGTTTGCTATGCACAGTATTTCACCTTCACTTTATCATCTGATGTGTTTCCTTTGGCTACAGCTGCTGAATGGAAACTTCCATGCTGGCATCCAGGAGAGCGGCCATTTCCTCCACATAGACCACGCCCTGCTGTCCCATGAGGGCCAGTACACCTGCGTGGTCACCAACTCTGCAGGGGAGGACAAGAGAGACTTTCACGTCACCATTCAGGGTGTGTTTGTTTAGATAAGCGTATTTATTGACATTATCCATGATATCCGGGATAATGCAAACGCCTTCTTGATCACATTCTTAAAAGGTTTTCACTGTCTTGCCAGTTCCTCCCATCTTCCACCGGGTGAGTAACAGAGAGGCAGCCTGGGGTCTGGGACACGAGGACGACAATAACAATGAGGACATGGTGGAGAAGCGGGACGTGGTCCTGGGTCATCCGATCAGCTTGTCCTGTGAGAGCAATGCAATCCCTCCACCAAAGCTCAGCTGGTATAAAGATGGGAGGAAACTCACCTCTGCAGATGGAGTGGTGCTGCTCCCAGGTAGAGACTCGTTCTCGTGTTAAAGCCTGTCGCTGTGATAGATGTGAGAGAGGAGTCATATTCCCGCATGAATCCACTGATGTCCATTTGGGTTCGTCCTGACAGGTGGACAGGTGCTACAGATCCCACGAGTGCAGAAAGAGGATGCGGGAAAATACACCTGTCAGGCTGTGAACGAAGCAGGGGAAGACCACATGCACTTTGAACTGGAGATTCTGGGTGAGAAAGTTCATCAATCAATCAGTCAGACTTCATTTGTGCGTCGCTTTTCATCATTCTTCGCTTTTTACACTATTGGCAATGAATTTAATTTCTGAAGTTGTCTGACGGTGTACCTCCTCTCAGTCCCTCCTGTGATTACGGGGGCACTGGAGGAGTTCATGGAGGAGATGGGAGCAGTCGTCAACAGCACTGTGGTTCTCCACTGTGACGCGACCGGACACCCTGCTCCAAGCATCTCCTGGCTGAAAGATGGGCAGCCGGTGCACACAGACCCACAGCACCTCATCAGTGAGGACGGGACTCAGCTCCAGGTCAGTCAATGTTCAGCTGTTCACAATGACTAGTGAGTAGACAGATCGAAGTGTGATGTGTGACCTTGAAGAATAACCCTCAATCCCATCTGGCAGCTCCTCAGCGTTCAGGTCTCTGACATGGCCGGATATTTGTGTATCGCTGAGAACAAGGTTGGAACGGTTGAGAAGCTGTTCAGTCTGACAGTGCAAGGTAAGAAAAGAGCTTTAACACCTTCTCCAGGCATTCTGATCTCCATGTAGTAATCCATTCAGCGATCATCTACATGGGGGACTGGACTGGGAGAGGTGGGTTACATATAGTTTACTGTGGGGCTGACACAGACCTGGTCTTAACATCCTTCCTGAGTGATCACATCACAAGCGCTCAACCTCCAACTCAGCCGATGGCCACCGTCCAACCAGTTCCACAATGAATCAAGCGTGTTTAATTTTCTCTGCGCTCATGCGTTGATTTGTTTGCGGCCAGTCCCCCAGTATCAACAATGAGCACCACATAGTGATTGATACGTCTCTTAAATCAGTAAAATCTGACTTCACATCACAGCTGCATTCCGTCCCTAGTGAGTCCTCAGATCTGGAGACAAACAAGCGTTCGCACTCACATTACCTCCTCCTACAAACAATTTAGAGTCTCCCATTAAAATAAGCAGCAGGTCTTTGGACTGTGGGAGGAAGCAGGAGTACACAAGTACTTTGCTCTTTTTGTACAAAATAACCGTCACATTCTCTTCCAGTGCCTCCGAAAATAATTGGCAGCAAGGAAGAGGAGGTTAGCGTGATCGAAGGCCACATGGTGTCTTTGCTGTGTGACGTCCAAGCCTACCCACCTCCAGAGATCACCTGGACCCGAGACGGACAGGTCCACTTGTTTGGCAATGGCATCAACGTCCTGCCAGGTCAGCCCACGGCCACCTGCAGAAAATACAATTATGTCGGGGGAGTTTCCTTGGTTTGAGGAAAATCAAGCAGAGGTATTGTGTTCCATCTTGTTCTTTCATGTGTCAGGCGGACAGATGCTGCAGCTGACCAGGGCACGACTGGAGGATGCAGGACAGTATGTCTGCACAGCCACCAACGCAGCAGGCCAAGACCAGAAACATATTCTCCTGAGTGTTTATGGTGAGCAAACACACAGTGACACATCTGCATAATTCAGCTACATATATGTATATATATACAGATGATCCAATCTCAAAACACTGTCTGGGCAAAAAGTTTTGTTTACCCCAGGCCAGCTGTGACCATGCATATTCCAGAAGTGAATCATACCAACTCTGCATGAACCAAACTGAGCTCATGCCCTGTGTATCTGCCAACCGACAGTCCTGCCCACCCTGAAGCCCCGACTCGATGCTGAGTCAGACTTGGTCACCCCTCAGGTTGGCTCCACTGTCACACTGAGATGCGAAGCCCATGGTGTTCCTGAGCCCGAGGTCACATGGTATAAGAACGGGCTGCAATTGGTTGTGGGGAACGGACTGAAGATGGATCGTCACCAGCTGGAGATCACAGGAGTTCAGGTCAGGGGAAATGTTAGATCCTCCAAGTTTGAGGCTGCAAACAAAACAATAAAAATTGTTTTTTAGGAGTGGCTTTTGACAGGGTGAGGGTTAGGGGGGAGGGGGGGGTGTCACATCTGATTTCCAGCCTTTACTTATGCAAACAATATCATGCAAAAGCCTGAAAAATAATGTGCCCACAACAAAAGAGGCCTGTTTATTTGAAAAACAGCCCTAACCCTGTTATTTTTGAAAGGTCAAAATTAACTTGGAAAGTAAAGTAAAGCAAAGTTCCAGAAGCATAAACCTCACATGCCACTTTTCTACTGTTGACCTGTTCTTGTACCTTTTGTACAGAAAACATCAAAAGGCCACACCTGCAAGCTGAAACATATTCTGTGTCAACAGCTGTTACAGAGATATGTGGATCATAAAATGCTTTTGCAGGAGATTTAGAGCTTTTGAACAAGTTGTCAAAGTCGTATAAAGACGTCAGTCCAGTGCTGACCAAAACAACTGAGGTAAAACAGTGCCGCCAAGGCCAAGTGTCCGGCAGGTGGGACAGTGTATTTTAAAGCAAATTTCTAAAATAATTTACAGAATAATAAAGGCTGGGTGAGCAGGAGACACAGAGACATGTGACAAGAGACAACCCAGTTCTAAGTTAATTCACCTGACTCAAATGCCACACAGAGAGCAAAGCAGCAGGTCCCTTTAATGCCTGTTCCCTCATCGAGACAACCTGCTTCTTTGGCTTCTAGATGACAGATGGAGGCACCTACACTTGCAAAGTGTCAAACATGGCAGGACAGGTGGACAGGACGTTCAGACTGGTGGTTCACGGTGAGGATACAATGGCTGTGTGCTCACACTGAAGAATACTTTCTCCAACAGCCGCTGGTTTTTCCTCACTAATATATTTCCACAGTTCCCCCTGTCCTTGCTGGGCCACTGCAGGAATCTCTGAACTACACCCTGGGCTCCTACGTGAGTCTGATATGTGAGGCCACAGGGGTCCCTGTCCCCAGCATCACCTGGCTCAAAGATGGAGCACCTATTGGTAAGAGAACAGTTAGGCAGAATGACGAGGACCAATAAGGACGTGTGTCTGACAGCTTGTGTTTGTGGATGCTGACCAGAGAGCAGTCTGCAGTGGCAGTGGTCTGTTCGAGGAAACCGGCTGGAGCTGGGGCCTCTCACTTTGTCACACGCTGGAACATACACCTGCCTGGCAAAGAACAGCGAGGGCCACGCACAGAAGGACTACACGCTCAAAGTGCAGGGTAAAGAGCCCTCTGCAAAATGACAGACACTCAATCTTGAGCTAACTGTGCATGTGATTTATTAAAACAAGTCTTTTAAGAGGAATCTTTGTCCGACTCAGTATCGCCCACAATCCTGGACTCTGACCACCCATCTGACATCAGCGCACCCATGGGAGAGGAGCTGAACCTGGAGTGCAGAGCAACTGGAAACCCCGCACCCCGCCTCAGCTGGCTGAAAGACGGAGTGACTTTAGAGGGATCAGACAGACGTCACATCTCGTAAGTGATTAGCAGCTGCTGTCAGCGCATTGGAACCATGTCAGTTAAGAGGTGTGACAATTGTTCTGCATCGATCGATCAACACCCGCCCCCAGAGGTTTGGGGAAATTACAATATTAATCATCAGCGTGAACGATAATGTGGTGCATGGCAGAGGGATGTGTGGACAGATGGAGTCGTTTATTCTTCTTTGCCTAATTTCATCACGAGGAACATAAGAGCAGCTGCTTTACAGCTGTTCGGCAGCTCATTTGGTCATTACCGCCACACCAGCCAGAGACAACAAATGTCTGTGTGCATGTGTACGTACACGTGCGTGCGTGTGTGTGACTGTGAGAAAATCGTGGGATGAAGATGATAATGGGAAACTGATTCAGGAGATTCAGACATTTGAGTTGGCACATTATTGATGCTGGGTGGAACAGAAAGAACTGAAAAACAGAAAAACATCATGTGTCTTTATAACCCGACAGCGTGACTCCTGACGGCAGCACGCTAACATTACTGAGGCTGAGTCCCGAGGATTCTGGGACGTACACCTGCTTGGCTTTCAGCCCGGCCGGACAGGAAAGCAAAATCTACACCCTCTTCGTCTTGGGTTGGTTGGAAATTTCATATTTGTGCATTTCTGTTGATCCAGAGTGATTTCCTTTTAATTGAGTCTGACTTGGTGCAGTTCCTCCAACCATCTCCGGGGAGACCACTGTCCCCAGGGAGGTGCAGGCCACACAGGACAGCGCTCTGACTCTGGAGTGTCAGGCAGCAGGAAACCCTCCGCCTCAAATCAGCTGGCTGAGGAACGGGCATCCGCTGCTCCTCTCTCCCCGTGCACGCCTCCTCTCTGGTGACTCGGTGCTGAGGTCAGTTTGGACGAAGAATGCCGATAGCAAATGTTGTTGTTTAGTAAAATTGCGTGCTAAATGCTAAATGTCCCCTTTTCTTTACAAATTAGGATCTCTCCTGTGCAGCTGTCGGACTCTGGAGTTTACACGTGTGTGGCACGCAGTCGAGCTGGACTAGCTGAGCTCAGCTATGACGTCCAGGTCCAAGGTACAGCCACACCAGCCAGCTGCTTATCGAGAGTTTTTTTTACAGCATTTTGGATCCCGTGGTTTCCTACAGATGTTTTGTGTCTGCTCCAAAGTGCCCCCAGGTGTTGATCACGTTGAACCAGTGGAGCCAGTCACAGTGGTCCAAGGATCCTTAGTCACGTTAACCTGCGAGGCACGTGGCGTCCCCCCTCCCACACTGACGTGGATGAAGGACGGCCAGCCGCTGTCCCTTCACCGCAACCTGCTGCTGGATGGACAGGAGACGCGGCTGCAGCTGCCTGACGTGGCGCCCTCAGACGCTGGCCTCTACAGCTGCGTGGCCAGTAACCAGGCCGGTAGCAGCACGAAGAGCTTTAACCTCACCGTGCTTGGTAACCCCCCCCCAGAATAATCTCACATTTCTTCAAAGTCACAGTTGAAACTCCTCAGAACTGACACAACAAATTTCTCTAATCCAGAGCCTCCAAAGATTTCCAGCTCCAACTCTCCAGAGCTGACCATAGCAGTGGACAGTCCACTGGAACTGGAGTGCTCGGCTGTGGGCGTCCCACCCCCCACCCTCAGTTGGCTCAAAGATGGTCACCCCTTAGAAGGAGAGGGCATTGTTCAGGAGGACGGACGCTTCGTCAGGATTAGCAAAATTCAGGTAAATTACAAACTGACGACATGCGAAGAACATTGAGTAGAATATTGATACTGAGGTAACTTCATGACTCAGACTGATTAACGTGCTGTGTTTATAGGTGCAGGATGCAGGTCTGTACACTTGCTTGGCCAGCAGCCTGGCTGGAGAGGATGGAAAAAACCACTGGGTCCTAGTCCAAGGTGACAGCAGCTGTTCTTTTTCAATGTCATCCCCACTTCTTCCCCCTGAGGCTGTGGTTTGACCTGTGCTTTCAGAAGTGAAAGTTCTTGCTGTGGCAGCCAATTCCAGCTATTTCTATTCTGATTAAACCCAGAGTTCATTGGTTTTACTACGTGCAGCCACATGTCAGCAAATGAGCTATGAATACGATTTTACAGCGGTGTTCAGGCCTATTAAACTGCTGACATTAATGCTTCATGCAAAGTAGACTGTTGACACATTCCATTTCATTTTAAAGTGAAGAATTTGATGAGGATTAGGTTTTCTTTCTGGCTGCACCACTGGAAACCTTTTGTAATTCACCTTGGAGGAGTTGACTACGTTGTCTGTCTGTTTCAGTCCCCCCAACCCTCCTCGGCTCTGGTGATGTGAGAACACTGACAGTTCCAGTTAACGGACACTTGACCTTGGAGTGCCTGGCAGATAGTGACCCGCCTCCTGAGATAGAGTGGTACAAGGATGAGGCCAAGCTGCAGGTACAGAGTCATAAAAACGCAGGTATTCAACCAAAAGCCATGTACTGACTCGCCGACGATCTTTACCCTGCTCTCATGACATTAGCCAGGGGGTCGTATCCAGAGGCTGGCAGGGGGTCAGTACCTGGAGATACAGGAAGTCAGGCCGGACGACAGCGGTCAGTACAGCTGTGTGGTCACCAACATGGCTGGAAGCACCAGTCTGCTCTTCACAGTGGAGATTCTGTGTAAGTCAACCTGACAGTAATATATACACAAGTTCTCTAACTTGGTCAAAACTACTTCACAACTACGTCCCCTCTTACTCTTGCAGTGCCGCCAGTAATAAAGGAGACCAGTTCAACAGTGACAACCCACGTGGGCCAGGATGCCCGTTTACCCTGTGAAGTCCAAGGTGACACATCGCCCACAGTCGTATGGAGAAAAGACGGCTTCCCTGTGGCTCTGGATAACAAAAAGTAAGAACAGGTCAAGCTGCGATAGCAAAACCAGACACAGCTTTGAACTTCAAAGCATCTTTTCTGCTCATTTGTTTCAGGTACACGATATCAGAGGGCTCATTGCGTGTGCATGAGGCCCAGCTGAGTGATGCTGGTCGATACTACTGTACCATGTCCAACCAGGCGGGCTCAGATCGCCGGGGGATTGATCTCCGGGTGTTCGGTAAATATCGCGAAGGGAAATATTTACTGTCTGTTCCTACAGCACAGGGATAAAGTTCTGTCCCTGTGTGTGAAGTTAGCATAGTTTGGCTTGTGTAAACTCAGACATGCACTGTAAAGCTGGAGCTAACGCTGCCCTGTCTCTTCACAGTGGGCCCTTCAATCAGTCCAGGCCCATTCAACGTGACAGTGACCACTGGGATTCGAGCTGTGCTGAGTTGTGAAGTTACAGGTATACCTCTACCTAAGGTGTCCTGGAAGAGGAACGGCTCTCCACTTGATACCAGTCAGCTGCCAGGAGAATACAGGTAAAGCCCGTGGGCGGATCCACTCTGTATACCCAGCATGCAGTTGTGTCACAACTCACTCTGCTGTAAAAAGCTGAGGCGGTTTATCTTCTCCGTCCAGGAGTCTGTCCTCGGGGTCCCTCGTTCTTCTGTCGCCGTCCAGTGAGGATGAAGGTTACTTTGAGTGCACTGCCGTCAACGATGCTGGGGAGGAGCGCAGGGTCATTGAGGTCATTGTACAAGGTACTGAAGTTTGTACAGTCAGCAGACTGTAGAGAAGCAGCTTTGTTGGCTCCATTGAGAGATGTTCTATTTTCTCTTTTAGTCCCACCGACTATTGAAGACGATGTCACGACTGTGACGGCTGTGAAAATGTCTCCCGTGGTGTTGCCTTGTCACGTCCAAGGTCGTCCTCAGCCTACCATCACATGGACAAAGGGGGGCACCAAACTGGGCCCCAGAGGAGGGACATACCGTGTCCTTCCCACAGGTGAGACCACATGTCAGAGCAGCTGTAGTCCTGTTGTTTGATTAAACATCATGTTCTAAAGCACAAGGACTATATTCAACCGTGTCTGTCTCTTCTTTTCTATTCAGGAGTGTTGGAGATTACAGCCGCCGTTCCAAGTCACGCTGGCAGATACACATGCTCAGCCCGGAACCCAGCTGGAGTGGCACACAAACACATGACTCTCACAGTGCAAGGTGGGCTCTCAGTGCCCAGCACCAGCAAATGCTGGGTGTTGGAATTCTTGTAATTGTTCTTCCTTTCCCCGTAGAGCCTCCAGAGATCAAGCCAATGGCAGAGGAAGTACAGGTGGTGTTGCATCATGGGACGGTTCTACCCTGTGAGGCGCAAGGCTTCCCGAGACCTTCCATCACCTGGCAAAGAGAGGGCGTTCCCATAGCAGCAGGTAACAATACATAAAGTAGCAGAGCAGCTTTCTACACTCAGTTATACTCGATCAAACTGAGGGCTGTAGATACTCTAGTCACACTGTCCTGTGTTCAACTTCATGTTTTGTCGTAGGTCACAGACTGGCCGTCCTCTCAAACGGAGCCCTGAAGTTTTCTCGTGTCACGCTCGGCGATGCGGGGACTTACCAGTGCCTGGCCAAGAATGAAGCTGGCGTGACTGTGGGCCGAACTAAGCTTGTTCTTCAAGGTAAGCTGGCCTGATGTAAAGAAAGTGGTGAGACGAAATGCACAGGAACAAACCCCCGATTTCCATGGAAATATTGCAACCGGTTTCTCGTAAAAGCCATTTTGGACATTTATAAATAAAATGAATAACGGTTCACCACACGTTGCTCCAGTTCCACCAGTGCTGAGCGTTCCTCGTGTGGACTACACTGCAGTGCTGGGCCAGCCAGTCAGTCTGGAGTGTGCAGCTGATGGGCAGCCGCAACCTGAAGTCACTTGGCACAAAGAGAGGAGGCCTGTGGTCGACAGCACACACATACGCATCTTTGCCAATGGAACTCTGGCAATAACTTCAACGCAGCGCAGTGACGCCGGCCTCTACACATGTACTGCCAACAACCTCGCCGGCAGAACCAGCCAGGACATGAGGCTAGTTATTCAAAGTGAGTGAAGGCTCCTCAAGACGGTCAAATTGAGTTTCTGGAGTTATATCAACAAATTAACGTTATTTCATTTCAGTCCCGCCCCTGATTCCTCCTGCACAGACAGAGCTGTCAGTCATGCAGGGGTTTCAGGCCCTGCTGCCGTGTGCCGCTCAGGGCTCACCAGAACCCCGAGTGTCATGGGAGAAGGATGGAGCAGTCATGGCCAGCCGTCCCGGCAAATTCACCGTCCTGAGATCAGGAGAGTTGATCATTGAGAGAGCTGAGGTACGACCCGTTACTGTTCACCGCATTAACATGCCTGTCCCAGGCTGAGGCTTTGGAATCAGCAGCGGTCACTTTGTTCTCACAGCCAGGGGATGCTGGAGTGTTCACATGTGTGGCCACGAACCCAGCGGGCTCGGTGCGGCAGGACATCCGTCTGTCCATCAACACGAGGCCTGCCTTCAAGGAGCTGCCAGGTGACGTGACCCTGAACAAAGGACAGAGTCTGACCCTGTCCTGCCACGCCCTGGGGACCCCTTCCCCTGTCATCTCCTGGGCCGTTAACAACAGCCCCTACTTAGGTAATGCTTCCAAACTTCACACTTCTACAGCAACACGTCCTTAGTATTCATCATTTTCATGCTTATAAAGCTGAGACACCTCAAGGGGGATTTCCAGTACTTTTCACACTGTGTGAGCTGTGTTTATAAACGAGTGTGAAAGTCCAAGAAATGTCCACTTAAATGTGTCCACTTTTTCCCCCCAATAAAAGGGGTGTTATTCCAAAGAGTCTGGCAACATTAAACAAGTCTCTCTCAAAAAGATTATAGTGCATTCAATAGGAGGAGACAATCTGACCACAGCTAAGTCAAAGAAGGTTACATATTTCTTATAAAGGATTTCTGGAAGCCATTAACTTCAATCTGATAGTTGGAGATGTCCACACTCCTCTGACACTACTGAGGGGAATGTTCCAGGTGCCACTGTGGACGAGGCCGGCAGGAGCTCCATCGTCATCCACAACGTGACCACAGCCGATGCCGGGACCTACGTGTGCATTGCAGAAAACAGCGTGGGCTCAATCCGCGCGCTGTCCTTTGTCCGCATTAGAGGTGGGCTTCTTGTCAAAGATCCGTCCAAGCTAAACGTTTGACCTCCAGCAGATGATATCATCTTTATTGCATGCGTACAAGTCTTGCGCTGTCTGTTCCCGCAGAGCCTCCAGTGCTGAAGGGTGAAGCCCACATGTCTCAGACAGTCGTACAGGGGAGCTCGGCCATGCTCGATTGTCCTGTCCAGGGGGACCCCAGCCCCGTGCTACGTTGGCTGAGGAATGGGAAACCCCTGCTGCGTTCTCTCCGCATGCAGGCACTCCTCAACGGATCCTTGGTCATTTACAGAAGCACTGTAAATATAAGATCTCCTTTTCCTCGTTCAATGCGCAGATGAGCTCAAGTTTTATTCAAACACAACATTCAAGTTTGAGAGATGTAGTTCCCCCAGAGCACAGCATAAGTTTCCATGTCTTGGAGAACAACGGAGCAGCGGTCATCCGTTCTGAGCTTCATTTGCAGTCCCCTCAGGCAGAGGGACAGCGCGCCACTGTCCTACAGCGTCCCGCGTCCCCTTAAATCAGATTCAGTTCAGTCAGAGGCTAACAGCATTAGCAACGGAGGGAGGAGACGAACAGAGAGCTGGAGGTTCCCAGACTCGGCTCCTCTCACCTAGGCCTCTAACCTTGTTAGGCTTCTAACTGCTGCTGTAATTGCATCGCCAGTGGCTAAGACTTTCTCACAGACAGATGACGGGCCTTCCCACAGAGCGCTCTGATGTGAAATTTCCTCTTCTCGGGCCAGTAATGTCTATTATGACAAACAATTCGATGAAACCAAAGTTTCAACTGCCCCTTTGAAAATGTCAGAGGCTTTTGCTGTAATTGTAGCTGTCCTCAACCATTAAACTAAAGATGATCCGAGACAGTTCTGTCCTGAAGGTCTGTCAGGATAATGGCTCCTCAGAGAGAATTAAGCCAAACTCTCGTTCACTCGTGTGATCCACAGGCTTCAGACGAAGGGGAGTACCAGTGTGTGGCCGAGAGTGAAGCTGGAACAGTTGAGAGGACCATTACTCTCAAGGTTCAGAGTGAGTTTGAGCTTTTAATTACAAACAACAAGAAATGATTCTAAAATAAATACTCACAGGTCGGTACCTCACACGCAGTCTCATGACTATTATGCTGTCCTCCTGTCTTCCACAGTCAATGGAGGCTACTCTAACTGGCAGGAGTGGAGTCCATGTAGCGTCACATGTGGACAAGGGTTCCAAGAACGAATCAGATTATGCAACAACCCAGAACCGGCCAATGGGGGCCGATCATGCAGCGGTCCCAGTATCGATTCCAGGAAATGTCATACTGGCCTCTGTCCAGGTGCAGATTTGTCTATGACATACACAACACTGCTGCTTGTGATTTCAATTTGCTTCAGGTTACCTACAGAATATTATTGAAGTGTCCAGGTTATATCCAGACCCTATATGCAGCTTTCAATAAGTTAAATTTAGGATGCTTTATGATCATAATTAATCAAGTATAAGACATATACCAAGTAATTGGGAAAGAATAGGATTGTCCAGAAATTTACACTAACCCCATAAATGAAGATCAAGTGAAGTACCCAAGACCAAACAAACATCTTACACTCCAGGCTACTCCAGTTACCCAGGGTCCAAGTGTGTGCTGAGATAAATTAGATCAGGGACTCCCTAATATTCAGATTGTTTGGTGATGACAGGAGAGACTCCTCGCAAGACCAGAGGCAGCCTGATCGGCATGGTGAACGAGAGGGAGTTTGGCGTGTCCTTCCTGGAGGCCAACATTTCAGACAACGTGGAAGACGGCAGCAGCGCTGTGCAGGCACGACTCGACAACATCCCTCCCAGCGTGGGTGAGTGATCGCACATTATAACCACGAGAGGTTGATTTCCTCATCCTACACTCTAATGTAGACGTGCTGCTAGGTTTAAGTGTTTTGTTTCCACTTTTGATTTCTGTTAGCAGAGTTTAGGAAAGAGTTTTTACAAAAGAAGTTATTATGTATATAATATATATATTTTGGGATGTAACGCAGCTGTTGTTTAGAGAGTTCTGTACGTGCATGAGCTGGAAAAGAGCCGGAGTTGATGCTGTTTTATTCCAGGTCCTTTGCTGCGGGTGCTGGTGTCTGTGTTTGCTCCCATCTACTGGACGACTGTGCTGCAGAGCGGAGCAGCCAGAAACGGCTACTCCTTCACTCAGGGTCGGTTCAGACAGGAGTCCCAGCTGGAGTTTGAGACTGGTGAGCTTTAGACCAATATGCAATTTGCTAAATATCCAGCAGATGGCAGCACACACTTCCACTGACATGGGTTGACACACAAAGGCTCCTACCCTAGTTTCCCCACGCTTCCTCTCCTTTTTAAATTCAGTGAACTATCTTCTTTTTATCTTTTCAAACAGGGGAGATCCTTCGTCTGACCCACGTGGCCCGGGGTGTGGATTCTGAGGGAATTTTACTGATCGACATCGTAGTTAACGGATTTGTTCCTCCGTCGTTATCCTCGTCCCACATGAGCCTCCAGGTCTGCTCACCGCTCACAGACCTGAGATATTTCTCACCAGAGAACTTGTTAACTTGTCCTCAAATCCTCGGACTCTGTTCGTGTCTTGCAGGAATTCGATGAGTCATACGTTCAGACGGGCCAAGGGCAGCTGTACTCGTGGTCATCGCAGACCCACCAGAAAGGAGGAAACCCCATGGTGCTCCGCTGCAATCACACCATTATTTACGAGGACCAGGAGGAGCGCCAGGGCCCTCTGCTCCAGCTGCTAAAGGTTTCTGGGATGAACGGCGTCTACAACATGTTTACTCTCACTTTGGATTTCCACATCACTGCCAGCCTACTTATCCCAGGTCTGTGAAACGCATTACAATCATTTAAAACCATGACCACATTACATGAGGTCCTGGGTCTAAAACCCTGAAATGACTGTGTTTGCAGACGGTTATGGAGACACATGCCCTAAGGGGTTCACTCTGGACACAGCCTCCTACTGTGCAGGTATGCCGCTCTTCTTTCTTTAAGGCCTCTTTTATCTTTTGTTTATCTCTGAACATTTGTCACTGTGCCACTTCTGTTATGACCAAATGTTTTCTCATCAGATGAGGATGAGTGTGCGCTGCAGTCTCCCTGCTCTCATTCATGTAACAACATCATGGGAGGCTTTTCCTGCTCCTGTCCGTCTGGTTTCAGCATCTCTCCAGAGACCAACACATGCCAAGGTGAGACAAAAAAAAAAAAAAAAACATGTCTGCTGGACGTTTTCTGTGACACTGTCCCAGTATTAGCTCTCAACATCTGACTTCCTGTTCCTGTTCCGACGCGCAGACATCGATGAGTGTTCCCAGGGCTCCCACATGTGCCACTACAACCAGCAGTGTGTCAACACAGTGGGCACGTATCGCTGTCAGGCCAAGTGTGGCCCGGGATTTAAGCCCAGCATCACGGGAACCAGCTGTGAAGGCAAGTCAGTGCTAATCACTGTTAAACCGTCTGCTCTGCAGATGGAGGCACCCCCACTTATCTCCAACTGTGGGTGCTGCACGCTTTTATTGTCCTGTGTTATTGGTGGAAAGATGCCCTATTAACGCACCAGAGTAGATTCATCAAGCTACATGTGTGTGTTGTATGTTTCAGATGTGGATGAGTGCCAGGAGTCTGCCCTCTCCCCATGCCAGCACCAGTGCCTCAACACTCTGGGCTCCTTCCGCTGTATCTGCCACCCCGGATATCAGCTGTCGGGCCATCGCTGCATTGGTCCGTTGGCTCAATATTCAACACTGTGGAATGATGAGAATTTATCGTCAAACTCAACTTTGTTGGTGGTTATCTTACAGATATCAATGAGTGCATGAGAAACGTTTGCCCGGCTCGCCAGCAGTGCCGAAACACAGAGGGAGGGTACCAGTGTTTCGACAGCTGTCCGGCCGGCATGACCAAAGCAGACAACGGAGCCTGCACGGGTAAATGGCTGTCATACATGCACAATGATCTCACACAGCCATTGTGAGATGCCAGCCCCAGACTCCATCGATCGATGAAGACCATCGAATCAACTTTGCCCTCGAAAAATCCCTTTACCCCTTTCTAGACCACTGGTGATTTAAAGTGGGAGCTTCATCTCTATTTTAGGGTTACATAACACCAGGTCGGATTTCACAGGATTGTTTAAGCACATGAAACAGCGACTACTGATCCCACACTAGGCTCTGAATAGCCTGCTAGTTGCTAATGAGAGAAAGCTTCTGACATTAAAAACAAAGATCCTCATTAAAACAGGAGGAACACGTTTAGGAAACTGTCGTCCTCACAGCAGCCCTGACATGAGTCAGTCATCTCAACGCTGGTGTCTGCTGCTTTTTTACACATAAGAGGAATGTGTTTATTTTGTTTAAGATTTAAGCTTTAAAGTTGTCAACCGACTATTTTTGCAGATATTGACGAGTGCCAGGATGGAAGCCACATGTGTCGCTACACTCAGATCTGTCAGAACACCATCGGCGGTTATGGCTGTGTGTGTTCTAGAGGTTATCGAACGCAAGGAGTAGGACTTCCGTGTCTGGGTAGGATATCAGCTGCGACCGCTGTGTTACACGTCTCATCAGTGACGCACAACCAACATGAGTGTGTTTATTTTTTTACCTTCCAGACATTGACGAATGCCTGCAGACACCAAACCCTTGTGCCTTCCAGTGCCGCAACGTGCCGGGCAGCTTCAGGTGCCTGTGCCCACCCGGCACTGTGCTGCTCGGGGATGGGCGCTCCTGCGCGGGGCTGGAGAGAGGCCAGACCTTCACCAACGGGACCAGGGTCAGGGGACGAGTCCGCCCGCAGCTCGTGTCGTCTCTGGGGAGGCCAATCCTCTCGCGCTCCCACGGAGCATCTCGCATCACCAGGCAGAGCTGCCCTGCGGGGTACACCAACAGAGACGGAACGTGCGTCGGTGAGTGTGCATCCGAACTACTTCACGTGTGTACTATTCACAACAAAGAAGAGCATGCAAGGTTCTTGAAATCTTTCTTCGGAGCAGCAAGTCACTCAACCCAGCCTGACTTCCCTCTGTCATGCTGACACACAATCGCAGTGACATCTATTGTTTATTTATGAGCTATTTGTATACTCCTCACTGGCCCTTACAAACACAAACAACAGTTGTTATCATTTGCATGTAGCGCCAGTCAGTCAGACTGACCACAGTTTGTGATCGAATAAAAACAGATGTTTATACCGAAGTGTCTCAAACACATCGCTCTCTCTGTGCAGATGTGGACGAGTGTCTGCTCAGGAAGCCGTGCCAACACGAGTGTCGGAACACCATTGGCAGTTTCCAGTGCCTGTGTCCCCCGGGTTATCAGCTCTTACCTAACGGCAGGAACTGTAAAGGTCAGAGCTTTGCTTTAACTCTTACCAAAACAAGTACTCAAGTTTCTGCTTGCTTGCCATCGTGACCGCAGACTTCTCCTCTGTCTCTGCTGTTAGACGTTGACGAGTGTGAAGAACAAGGCATCAAGTGTGGACACAACCAGATGTGTTTTAACACCAGAGGAGGGTACCAGTGCCTGGACACACCCTGCCCTGCCTCCTTTCACAGCGGTGCAAGCCCCGGGTAAATTGCATGACTGTAGCGTATTACAGTGCTGGAATAACACTCCAACCCTGACCTGTCAGTGACAACTTGTTCTTTCCTGGTGGCTTTTTTAAAGGACGTGTTACAGGCCCTGCTCTCTGGACTGTGCCACCAGCGGCTCTCCGCTGCTCCTGCAGTACAAGCTGCTCACTCTGCCCTCCGGCATCCCAGCCAATCACAATGTGGTACGACTGTCGGCTTTCTCAGAGTCGGGCGTCCTGCAGGAGCGCACGGCTTTCACCATACTGGAGCAACAATCAGAGACGGGTGGGATGGGCCGGGTGTTCGGCATTAGGGACGAGGCCGGCAGGGGCATCATCTTCACCACGCGCCCTCTGGAACGAGCGGGACTTGTGCGGCTGAAGGTGCAGGCCACCACCATCTCACTGCAGGGCCGCATCACCTACCAGAGCATCTTCATCATTTACATCTCCATCTCAACCTACCCCTACTGAGCCTCTGCGCTCTGACAGATGACTCACACAAGGCAGCCCACCCCCGCGAAATCCCAGTGCCATTAGGCCACGTGAAGAAAGAAGACACAGAGAGAAGGTGGACTTTGAGGATTTCATGAAGATGAGTGACCCCCTGTTCTGTGACTAAAAGTCACTGGAAAAAAGAAGAGAAAAGGCGTTCCTTACTCCTTTTTAAGTGGCCTTGAGTGGAAGTGAATAATTTATAGAGCAGATCATTCTGAACTGACAAACAAGCTGGATGAACATTATTATTTGTTCATTTTAATGACCATATGCTCTAATTGGGAAAACTATTTTCCTCATCAATATCTAAGAATTCACAAAAAAAAAAAAAAAAAAAAAGATATCAACCAAGCACTGACGTTGTTTCGTTTCCATCAGGATTCTGCTATCTGTCATTTTGTATGTTTCAATTTCAATTTCAAATGTTGAATAAATCATTCTGGGGCAGATTCCTTCTCATATGAAAGTATGATCGCTGTCCACACTTGGAAACACAGGCCTATTATATTGCTTGAGGTTTCCCCTTTTGTTTTAATTTATTGAAGTCATTTGAACATACACTGCCTCCTGACACAGACGGTGCGATCGAACACCTGACAACCCTTCAGTGGCTCGAGTTAGCAACAGTGTTTAATCTATCATATGTGTTTTTGTACTATGTTTTGTTTTTTATCATGTGGAAAAACATTGTTCAAGTGCTATTCTGAATGTACTCAACTGCTTAGAGTGGGGCTGGTGTTACAGAGAGAACACGCGTTTAATAAGGAAAACCACAGAGTTGGACTGCACTTACAGATCCTGCAGGGCGGCTTCTCTGCATTCGTGATGCTGCACATAATATTTGGAAGAGCTGCTGCTCAGCAATCAAACCCAACATGTCATCAGTGCACAAATCTGAGAAGGGAGGATATCCGAAAACCATGCCTCGCTCTCAGTTCCAGTTCAATGACTTTTGCAGATTTAACAAATACTCCTCTGTTGCTGTAAATCAGTGTCAAATATTTGTAGAAATAAAATGAACACCATTTTTGTTTTTGTGTTATTTATTCTTATGCAAGAGTCTGGGTCAGTGTTGGGTAAACCCTGACTAAACATTCACAGACAGCGTTTCGCAGCTGATGATGTTGCTGCCAGCGTGCTATTAACAGAGGGTGGGAGCGACACGAACTGATTCTTAACCCCAACCAGATGCTTTTAGATCAGTTTTACCTTGGCCTGCTTTGACATGAACCTTGAGTCTTGCTGCACAGTTACCTGTCAAAGCACTTAAAGAGGATAAATGCTATTTACACTACAGGGCAGTGCAGGGGTGAGTCAGGTCGCACTGTTCTAACCTCATTTGAAGGCACTTTCTTTTTGTTGAGTCCATATCTGATTGGAGCCCAGTGTTTTCCTGAACTGGTGAGAAGGTTCTTCCATTGAAATGGATCATCACCATCAGACAAGAGCTGATCCTCTGGTTTTGTTCATAACATTGCATAAATCAAGATTATTTTAGACTTTGTTTGCTGTAGTAAAACTATGGTCTGGCTTTTATTTTTTCCTCCAGTGTTGTCATTACTGACATGTGTTTGGCTGGAGGTCGTAACAACACAAACAGCATTTAACAGCTCAATCTTTCGAACACTAGCCAGCGTTCTATAGCGACACGTGGCTGTTGGAGGAGAGAGAGTGGCTTCGCGATGAATCTGAAAACCAACTGAAATTCTGTTAAATGGAATTAGGTCATTTCTGTAACTGACAAAGGGGGGAGGAACTAAACGGTTTCACATGTGTTATGAACGTAAGATATATTTTTGCTCGTCGAATCTCTGAAGTCAGTAATCGAGACGGGTCACGAGAGGCTGTCTGCTGATGCTTGGTTCTGTTACTGATATGTGGTTATTAGCTCAGCATGGATGTAATGAATGACTAGGTAACTGTGAATATCATTAGTGCTCTTAGTTATCAACTGCAGCACAGACAATCTTCAGTGGAATCCACATGCTAAGATCAGGACAGACGGACAGAGGGGCAACCAGACAGAGACAGAGACGGGCAGATGTTTTCTACGTTACACAGACGTGTCGGCGATGGCAGCGTTTCTGCACATGCAGCCATTAAACTGAACTGTTGTGGCTGGGGTGGCATGTGCAGTCAATTAAAACACTCTGCATTCACTGCAGCAGGCAGCTCAGCTGTCAGGGTCGCAGCACATGCTTGGATGTTAATGGAGCCATCGCTGACCACAAATAAATAAAAATTAAAGGAAAGGAAAAAAGAAACCAGTGCTACTTTCTGAGAAAAGCAGCAGGACTGCTCACCAAACTGGAAGCTGCACATTCATTAAGGCTTTATAAAGCTCCGCAGACTCCGGCAACATGTGTGTGTACTGTCAGGCAGACCGGAGGCCTTCTCCTCTCTTCTATAAAACACTGAGTATTAGTGGGAATGAATGCTTACGGCTGCGTGATGGCTCCCACTACCAACTCCCCTACTGCTTTACACAGTCAGGATGTCAGGAGAAATGGGGACTGGCTGTGCCCTGCTCACTAATGAGCACAACACTGCTGCCTATTAGTAAGTACAAGCAATGGAGATCAGAGCAGAACAATCATTCAGATATCCAACCAAACAAAAAGGATTCTTCACGTCAAAGTCCAGGTCTGTCTGCGGCCCTACAAATACACTTTCAACGGAAACAGCTGATTTTATATGAACTATATGAGCGAACTATTTTATGAAAAGGTGTCGCTCCTATTGATGAACCCACAGACAACCGGCTCCAGATGTCAGCTTCCCTTCAGCTCTGAGCCGTGTAATTAATCTTAATCTAATCTACGGTGGTTTTCCAGCCCGGTTTCTTCCAGTTGAGTCCAGCCTCATAGCTCTTTTGTCTCTAGTGACTCAACCTGCTCAGCAGCAGATGACTCAGGCCAGTCACAGTTAGCAAGCAGTTGGTTAAAGCAGTGACGCATCCAAACGTAGACACAACAATGCAGTCTAGCAAGTGCTGCCCTGTAAGCAGCGACCTAACTCCAGACACTGTTCGGCAGCGGCAGGGTCGACTGCAGTGGCTGTTTTGAGTTCTTTGAATGACACAATATCACATGCTTGACAAAAACATCTGGAAATTGGTCCAGTGGTGTAATTATGAACCTGTTCTCCATCTGCGCTGAAGAGACCAAGCATCTTAACAGGAACCTGTGATGTGTAACTTGACATGTCAGATGACATCAACCCCACACGAACCATGACTCTCTCTGTGACCGTCTCCCAATGAATCCATATCGAGCATTTCCAGGCTGTAAAAGAACCAGGTCTGTGTAGTTCACACAGGGTTGTCAGCGTATTATGTGTAAGTCGTGAGACAGTGACAGGGCCGAGCTGACACAGCTCAGACATTCAGCGCTTGGTTCATTCTGTATTTTACATAATGCACGTAGACGAAGCCTGTTGTTACGTCAATACTGCTGCTATTTATATATCATTAAGTTGCGATTCCTTTTTTATTTCTTACTACATTCCCCCAGGCTACGCCATTTTACTTCTGCTGCATAAAATTGAACTTCGCTATGGGATCGATCAAGGTCCACAGTTTTTAAAAATCAACAGTAATCTCCTGTGTTTTGACCTTTACGCATCTGTCAAGCTATGAAAGCGCTAATCCCCTGATTTGCCAAGTTACATCACTAACATAATGACATGTTATTAAAAAAAAAAACTTCACATGAGATCATGCATAGCTCTTCCAAAAAGCTGTATTAAATTTCGCAGAAAACTCTTCGACACCACACAAGCACGGAGTCACTGGGATGGAACGACACAAAGTGGAATTCAAAGCAGTAATGGACATGAGTAATGCAGCAGCTTCAGACGGTCAAAACTCTACTGTCTGTAAATAAGTGTGAGGAGGTTGAGTAATACTGTGAAGTGGTGATGGTGAGCTAATGAGGATGTGGACAGCCTGTCAGGACTCCATGAGGAAAGACAAAAAGTTAATATGTTAATGTTGCACAAACAGAAAAACTTCATTGTTAGAAACGTGCTCTGGATGGTTTGGCGCAGAATCAATAAGTGAAGATAAGGAAGCTCTGAGTAATGGTTAGACTGATCTAATCACCTTCAACAGCCCTCTATGTGCTCCAGCAGGCCTGACCTCTACCTCCCTGTTAACTCACACAAGATGAGGGGTCCCCTCGTGCCAAACATGCAAATACAATCAGGCTGCACACTGGGGGGACTGTTTGTAAATGTAAAAGATGCTGGCAACAAGTCTTAAAACCATTAACAGAATCTGCTCGCACACACTTGGTCCACATCACACTTAAGGACTCGAGGCTAATTTATTTAAAATGCGCGTATACTTTCCAGATGACATTTCTTTCTTCATCTGGCCGTGCCGCCAAAAAACGTGATAATCAATGCACAGTGAACTGTTACAGAGCGTTACCCTGTGCCCTGCTGGAAATGACTGTGCACAGATGAAAAGGGGTGTGATGATAATATTTACTTGTTGCCATAGCAGCAGTGAAAACATACATATATAAAAATCATTTCAAAAAGTAGGCCAGTGGGGGGAAAATAAGCAAAGTCAGGAATAACGTCAGCATTGCAGACAGACACTAATACATATATTTGTGTATTCAAGCGCTGCTCGTTTATAACGCGTGGGTGCTGACATGTGTTGCACTATTGCATTTCTGCAAATAAAAGAAGAATATAAATCACAGATTTAAAAAAAAAAAAACAAAAAGTCCCAAACATCAATAGAGGCTGACACTTGGTGCAGAGCAGTGGGAGCTCGCATGAGCTCACGGAAACTTGCATTACACACATCCGTACCAATACGGAGCGCAGCTCATCACCGATCTCAGAGGGGCAATAAAGCAAGCACATTGTGTGGTATGCTCCTTGACATCATTCTCCTCGGCCTGCTCGGCAATATTTCCTGCACACATGAGGTTACAGCTTGCCAAGAACGTCAGTGAGCGTTGGATTGGTGTTTACGCTCTACGGCCCTGTGCGAGGCTTTTATATGGCCGCCTGTAGAATACGCAGCCGGCGATGACGTCACAGAGACGGCCAACCACCCACGATGTGACGCTTCCTCATTATCATGCGTCTGCCTGCAGGAAATGCAGAAGGACACCGGCTTCAACGATAACACGCTCATGTGTTGGGAACATGTCGGCTGGAATATGGCTGTTGTGTGAGGGCATGCGCCTGGTTGAGTTTGCGATGTGGCCCAGACGCTGACTTCATCGGCAGAAGGCTTACCACAGTAGTTCCATCCACCCCGCTTCCCAATCTGCCAGCCAAACCCTGCTTCCTACCATTACACAGGGGGACTGCAGATGAGGAGGAGGAGAAGGAGGAGGAGGGAAAAAAAAAAAGACCTGCATCAAATTCAAACATTTTGTGGCTTCAGATGGAAAGAGGTAAAACGACCACCTGCTGGAAAGGAAAAGCTCTTTGGTTGGATTCCATACGGAGTCTCAAAGCTACTGTTTTGGGTTCTGCTCTACAGTTTATATCATTCACATCGGCCCAGGCATTACAGCTCGATAACAGACGCCAGGTTTTCTTGTTCCTCACATTCACATTTTTTCCAAGCACAGGGGCTCAAATGAATAACAACCATTATATAAGCGTTTACAGCAAAGTTCCAAGCAAATTAAAATGAAATAATCAGGGCTCCAAGGCAAGCAGATTTTTCGCAAAACAAGTGAATGGAAACAATTCATAAACAAACATGTCCCCTTGCGATGATGCCACTCTTCAGTCAAACAAATGTTATGTTGACAATACTGATTTAAAACAGATGCATTATTTCCCCTTAATATATCCAACTGCCTCTTTCTCAATCACTGCTTTGATTGAGTTTATCCACATATTCCTCTCAGAGTTCAAACATGTTACCTCAGAGGAACAGCGATCTTATTTATGGCTTAAACTCCTAAACTCACTGAGAGCTGCAACTCTTCAACAACTGCCGAGATGAATTTATCTAGAGGTGCAATTTACGCTTTATACGAGCTGACCATCCTAAATTATCTTTCACTCAATCATTCCCTTCAACCCTCGATCACAGCTCGGTGAGAAAAGCATCTGTGGCAAAACCCTCGACAAAATAAATCTTAACAAAGCAAGTTTTCTAACGATAACGATCGCTCAACAACTCAATATGTAAACATTATAGTTCTACACGTCCAGCTCATTTGAAGCACAGATAACTCCACGATCTGTGCACACATGACAATCTGCAGTGTGCCTTGGGTGCACACAGTTCACATTCCTCTTTTCTAAATACAGGCCCTGCATCTGAGACTTGGTGTGCTGAGGAATTTTGTCCATAAATTTCAAACTTTTATATGTCGGAATTCTGCTTTAACAAACCCAGAGAAAGCCCTGTTGGTTATTGTTTCTTTGCACCCGGACAGATGACCTGTGCCTGGACTCTTGACAAGAGAATTTAATCGCTTTAAAACTGTGACAACAATAGGATGTTAAGTGTCGAGATAAATAAAACCTGCAGACAATGATCTCAACTCTCCTGAAAGCATCTTGGCTCACTTTCACTGAACCAAAGCACCAAACAGAACACAGATCCAGACCGTCATACATGGCCACAAAGGAGCAGTAAAATAAATCAACGGGCTTCTGATAATTTGACGATTACATCAGCCCCTCCACCATCACGCTTGATATTTGTCTGAACAAGCTTGCTGCCCCCTCAGGACATTTTGCTTCTGCTCCATTAGCGCAGCCAAAGCCTCCATTTTCCAGACACACGGTTGTTTCACTTCTCACTCTGCTGGGATTTACTGCCCCGTTGGACAGGTAATTGTCAATCCCGCTCCAGTGATTACGCTCAGACACAACCCATACTGTGTAACACCAGTGATAAAGGAGTACTTTCTCACGCCAAGACTACCGTAGAAGCAGTAACGAAAGGAAAACCTGAGGGCATCAGCAAAATACCACTGAGGCAACTAGTTAGGTGCTGTACTACAAGGTAAAGTGAAGGAAATGCTTTGTAGCAGGTAAACTATCTGAATATAAAATGGATTAGAATGCAAATCAAGGATAACTTGCCAGGTAACAGGGCATAAATTGTTTAACCCTGAGCTAATACTTGTATTATCCACATCCATGAACAGCATCGCTCTTGTGCAGCTTTAAAATAAGCGTCTTAGACCCTTTGTGTGAAAAGAGTGAGAACTCGAAAACTTGAAAACAGTCAAACCAAACCACAGTTGTGTTCCCTGTTTTCAACCAGGTGCCCCACCAGGCTGCGTCTGTAATCACACGCATTGTAAAATAACTTTTTAAAGTTGCTCGTTTTAAGTGTTTTCAACAGCTGTTCTCGTATTCGCAGACGTCTGCGAGACTTGTCTTTCCCAACTTCAAGATAAGTTTTAATACCCAGGCATCTTGGAGGCATTGGTCCTATCATCCGTACTATCCAGCTGAGCATAACACTCCTGACACTTTTTCACAAGCCTGGAATGGGATGAGATGGAAATATCATGGTCATAAATACCTTTGCAGAAGGCAGAGGTAAAAGAGAAGGCAAACCGATCCTCCCACTCACTGGCTCTGGAGCGTCTGCGTCAGGGCTTTGACTGAGATGTTGTAAAATAATCAAGTCATTATCAGGAAGCTACTACCGTGGACAAATCTGTAGTTGTTGTTGTTGTTGGCAGGAACGAAGAGGCAATTTAAAAGTAACGACTGCTTTACATGTAGCAGCAGTTTTCCTTCTAAACAAATGTTTCTGAAGCAACACAAAGTTATTGCAGCAACTGCTTATTTCCAGGCGCTGAGGAGACGTTCAACACCACGCAGCTCGTCAAAAAAAAAAAAAAAAAAAGAACAGTGAGCAAATTGCAGGCTGACATCACTGCCCCACCCCCGCATACACAACTGCAAACACAGAATTACCTCATGAGAAAAGAATTAGCCTCAACAACGAGACACAAAAAAAAAAAAAAAAAAGAACAGTGAGCAAATTGCAGGCTGACATCACTGCCCCACCCCCGCATACACAACTGCAAACACAGAATTACCTCATGAGAAAAGAATTAGCCTCAACAACGAGACACAAAAGGCTCCAATAAAGACATGGACGACCACTTCTAAGAGTTATTCACTGCAGTATATTTTTTAGCGGAGGGTTTGGGGTGAAACCAGAAGACAGCGTCCCACGCTACGAGGCCCGTTTGTCTTGGCACAGTCATCATTTAGTTATCACCACTCCAACATCCACACTTTCTGCTCCGGCTCCACTTGGAAGTTTATGACCGTCTAGGATGTATCGCATCAGACTCTTTTTTTTTCCTCCTGCAACTGAGAGGGCTGGTGGTGGGCTTTCACGGGGACGCGACCTCCAGCAGTGTGACCCCCAAAAAATGGGGCGGTGCCGGAGGGGCTGACAGCCATCCATCAGAGCTGGTGGCCTGGGACACGCTGTGGAGCACGGCCACACTGCTCTCTGGCTTTCCTCTCAGCACTGACCATTCCACGCTTCTTGAAATCCAATACACGTGTATATTTAGCTTGTCCTCATCCCATTTTTACAACAGACACCATGCCAACAAATTCCCAAGATTTCAGGATGAAATTTAACAATTTGTGGCCGTTGCATGAAATATGATGGACCACAGCAATAAACTAAAACTGCTTTACTTTTTTTTTTTTGTTGCACAGAACACGTCGTGACCACAGAGATCAACAAATAAAATTAAATGATATGGATGAAAGAAAGTCAGCTGTGTCTGATAAATCATGATGCTTTGGCAATGATGTCGGAGGAGTTTCATACTCTAAAAGAACCAGTTAATATAGTCCATGCCCAGAACCTTTCATCTGCTATCACATTTCAAGGTCATCGCACCAGCCAGCCCCAGAATATCTCCTGAAAACAGAGAAGTGCTCTGTTCCACAATGAGCATATGTATTCTCACACAAGGCATCTCTCCACTCCTAGATGTGACTGCGCACATTCTCACCGTATCTTTTCCTTTGCAGCTTCAGCTGAAGATCAAAACCTCTGCAACCATAGCAAATCATTTGGCGTTGACAGCGTTTAATCTACCGGGGTGCTCACATGTATGGATCAAATCTGAGCAGCAACTATTGGTGACTGCCCCATCGTTTCCAAATATCCTTTTCTGTCCACACTACAGCAGCTCTGATGGCTCTAAACTGAAACTGGAACAACAGCATTTACAAACTTCTCTTCAAAAACTCTGGATTAATGTTGACAGCTGGCATTAGCGTAGCAATGGTGATGTGTTTTAAACCTAAACATAGTCACGGGGATGTGACCGTAAAGTCAGTCACGTAGGGTGTTAGGGAGGTGGGTTCAAGGAAGCATTAAACCAGCACAGTAAAAGCAGCACCACAGTCAGGAGAGAATGTCAGTCAGTCACATGGGACACAGGTTGAAATCCTTTTACACTCGTCCTATAAACTTGTATGAGTATGAGTTTCAGTTTTTATCTATCAGGAGGGAACAAAAACATTTTGGAGGAACAATACACCAGAAAACATGCTCCAGAAGTGCAGCAGTATCAATACCAGGTGGAATAAACTCATGAGAACACAATAAAATCCTGAAACAAGCAGGAAAAGCAACAGATGTGAAAAGGTCAAACAAGGGTAAAGTTGTGTGAGACTCTGGACCTAGTGGAACGCACAGTGTTATCGTATCTCGATGAGAACGACCGGCAACTCCTGCATTTAGGAGCATGAGATTTAAAACTGTACATGTGAGCAACAGCGCTGCCGACTGTCAACACCGACTGACCCCGGCTGGAGCAGATGGAGCCCAACTTGGTCCCGTTAGATGTCACGCCAAACTCTGATTCAAAATTAGCTCAACAGTTGTCTTTAGCATGTCTGCTATGATACTATGATATCACATCTGGCTCCTCTAATGGCAATAATCTGATCTGTCCTTTTCCTCCTTTTCTGATAATGAAGGGCTTCAATCGAATTACCGGTTAAAGTGACAGTTAAACAACTACTGGACGTGCTGAAATTCCTTCAAATTTGCAGCTGGCTTATTTTGAACGTCACTAAAAAAACAAAATGATTATTGAGCAGTTTCTCAACCACTGCACTGCAGAGGACCATGTGCTCAGCCAGTTCGGCAAATTCAGTACACGCTTCATGTGAGGACACTTAATGTTTGTCTAATTTGCTAATTACAGAGTAATAAACTAAATTATGAACCACATCCAGAAGAAAGGGGCTAAACACAAAAACAAACATATTTCAGTGAGAACCATCAAACCTTGGCAGGTTTAAATGAATCCGAGCTGTTGCAGCCAATGATACCAAACTCCAAAGAATGACTCAATTTTATTGCTTTTCGCTTTCGTAATGAAGGCTCCCACTGCGGTCTGTCTTCTCCAGTCATTTCTTACACAACATGGGGGCTGACGCAAGCGAAGTTCTCTTACAAGCTCTGTCTTGGTTACTACTGATTCCCCGATCCAGTTGAGCCGAGAGCGAAGAAACCCAAGCTGCTTTTCCGTATGTTGAAAAGAAATGGAAAGTTTGGGGTGTAAGACTAAAAACAAACAGGTCAAGTAGTCTGACCTGACTTTTACTTTACTCTCTGGGACATTCTTGCAAAATGACCTCATAGGGGACAGCAGGCCTGGAAAGCAATAAAATGTGTTTGAGTGGAGATGGTTTTTCCATCAGTGGACCGTTTCAGTCTTTGGGGTTGAGGTTCAAACCTGAAGTTTGAGACCCCCCGTGGCAGGTTCAAGGACAGGGGGAATAGGTTGTAACAACTTGTATTATGTAGGCATAAAGTCTCACACCATACCCTCTTAATAATATTATAGTCAGTATAAGACAGCTTCATAGGCTCTGGTCAGCTACTGCACACCAATCATCGTGGCGCTAAAGGGAGCAGAGAAGCAGGTTGAGACAATTAATCTAACAATGAGTCTCAGTAAAAAACATTTGAAAAAAAAATGCTGTGTTCACTTTTCATAACATCACAAGGGACAATTTGTCAAAATGTTTTGAAGTTCAAGTTAAAGATAACCAGTGTTGACGATACATTAAAGGTATTCATGTGGCAAAGGTTTCTTCTGAAGTCAGCAAACGTCATACAATAGCACTTCAAGAGACAGTAAGTCAGTGTAGCATCCTGTTTGTTTTCAGTCCAACAGGAGGATAAAGTTATTTCGAGCAGGATATAAATCCTGGTGTAGTTGTCTTCTCTCGACATTCCTCCATTCTTTTCTCAATCTCAGCTATTGATGCTGCTCCAGCCAATCTCCCTTGAGTTCCTTGACCTCCTGTTTCTCCACATCTAACTGGGCAGACAGGGTGTGAAACCTTTAGTCTAAACTAAAACTAAAAAAACTAAATTAGCACCTCTCCTAAGTTAAGGGATCAGATAAAGCCTGCGTTGCAAATATTTGTATGTAGAGACCTTAAAAAGCCAAGACTGAAAAGAGGTAAAGTGATAAGTAATGTAATCCTCAGGAAAGGTTCCATGGCATGTGTAAATCACAGGATAACTTTGCTCCTTCAAACAGCACCCTCGGCGACTTCCTGACTCCAACTCAACATGCTGAATTGGTTAAACAGCCACCGATAGGGGCCATCCAAAGCCAACAGTGCTGGACACGCTGCAAAAACTACAAATGATCTAGTCTGAAAAAGGAGGACCTGACTGTCAGCTTGGTATGTGTGGGTGCTCACATTTAAAGACACAAAGGGGAAATGGGTGTTAAGAAAGCAGGTTTCTGCAGAAAGGTGGAAATACCATTTTATTTAAGTGCCTAAAAAAAAGTGTTTTTATTGAAGGACTTCATTGCGAGGTCTGATGTCCATCTGTGCAATACAAAGACACAGGCGCAAACAGCTTTGGACTTCATCCAGAGTAGGCACTTTGACAAAATCAGGCCAGAGACAAATCAATGACAAAGCACATGCAAACATTGGAGGCTGTATTTTTGACACAACACTCAGCACTGTAACGCAGAGTTTACATCATCTGGGCATGTCGACTGGACAGGCAGACTGAGGTGTAATAATGTCTGTCTGGGTCTCTGTTCTTTTAATGCCAATGCCTCTCTTGGCCAGTGGAAATAGCTGACTTAATGTTGGCTTTAAGTATGTGGAAGTTATGACTAAGAAACATTAGGTAACAGTGGCTCTTCTCTTTCAATTTAAGGTATTTAAAGAAAGGAAAGGTAATCCAATTTAATTCAACGGTTCTTGGAATAATAACAAAACCTTTCAGGGAACATGTAACTACTTATTTTTGTCATAATATATAACCCAATAATTAATTACGCCTAGTTTAATTACATAATGAATTAAGTATTGCTTTCACCACAAAATAACCATGCAAATGAGGGACTAGGTTTGAGTTGGAGCAGTGCTCAAAACGTGCAGAACAATAAGTCTTTTGAGTGAACACTCAGCAAATTGCTACCTTAAGATCTTCTAGGCAGGAGTTCAAGAGCACAGCTGTTGGAGAAGAAACTGCTGCTCTGGAGTAACAGCTTATGTTATAAAATTTTACTTTGACAATTCAATCAACCGGCACCCTATTGTTCCAGAGGGGAAATGGCGGACAGCTTTGTAAAGGCAAACTGGAGTGTTGCAGCCACATGAAAGTGACTCATGAGTGTTGTCAACAAAAACTTTATGTCTCAATGTCGGGTCCTCAGAAAGGACAAGCAACATTCAGAACGATCTGCCACATGGACAATAACTTGACACTTTGGACATCCATCTTTAGGGAGTCAGTGGCAGAGGAGTAGCCTTTCACTGGAGGGTGGAGGGTGCACACTCCATAAGTGTTACATTATGGTCTACTCTGATGAGCTTCCACTTGTCTTAGGCTTCTACGGAAAAAGGTGGGGGGAGGCAATCAGGTTACGTTTCCCAGGCCTTGATTCAAGTAAAACGTGCCTGTTCACTTCAACCAAGTTTAACCAAATTAAAATCTGAAGGTCATGTCATCCTCATAATCATGGCTGTAACCGAAGAGGAGGAAGAAATAATAGACTTGAGCTTCTATGATCAGAAAAAAGTTTCCAAGGTAAATCTCCAATCTAAACACACAAAGGTTGTGTCCAAGGTAGGAGCGCAGGACTGGTCCTCTGCTGTCGTCTGACCGAGCAGCACAAAGACTCTGCAGACACTCAGCCAAACAATGAGCTCAGCACTGGCCTCTGAGAGCAGCCAGTGCTGAGAGGACACTAAGTGTATGCATGTGTTTGTTCTGAAGTGTAGGGTTATTAAGCTTGTCTCTTTTCTGATGTGGTCCAGGAAATGCCTCAGTGCTCCACTTAAGCCATGTTTAGGTTATAGCAGCAGTAAACATTTTGTAGCCAGATTTCTCGGTGTACTAAGACTCATGGGTAAGACCCGTATAAAATCTTTTCTGAAGGCATGGGCTCGTTATCAACTATAAAATCACATCACGCGTCACTGCCGGCTGAATCCTATAAACTATAGGAAGGATACCACCGTTTCTCCATCAGCTGCACATTTCTGAGAGCCTGCAGATGTGAAGCTATTAATTCTCAATCAGGCTCTGGTTCTCTCTTAATAACTGACCTGTGAACATGTGCTGCGCTCCGGTTTGGCTGCTAAATCCAGGCACAACACTACTCAACACATTATCTCATGTTCAGTGGAAAAAGCGATTCCACCTCTGTGGTTGCTTTGTGGTTTTCTCTTGTGAAATTGGGGTCTGTCTTCAGAGGAAGGGTAAAGAGCATATTTTATTCTGGAAAATATTACTGGGGGTGGAAGAACATGGGAAACAATAACACAAGAAGGATTCCTCTTTCATTCTCTGGGCTCGGTGATTTGGAGATATACTTGAGTCTGCAATTTTAAGCCACCACAACTACCCGCTTGGCCCTGGTCCTTTGCTACTCTTTTTCCACCTCCCTCTAAAGTGGGCCTTTGTCTTGGCCAGCCCATGAAAACAGAATGGCCGGAGCGCTTAGCTCAGGAAGAGCAGAAAATTCCTCAGGTTACATTTTGGGTAGAGTTAGCCTGAACTACAGTGACCTGCGCGTAGAGTGGATCTTTAAAAAGTTCATTCAACTTCTTGGCCTTCATGTGCCCGTAGCATCCTCCTGCCAGCAGAGTGGAAATAGATGGGACTGGTGTGTTATGTGGCCTTGTTACCCTGCGTGGAAAGCTGCTGGTGTTCAGGGTAGGTCTTCCTCTTCACACATGGAGAAGCAATCAAAACACAGAGGCAAATGGAGCAAGTAGGTCTTCCTTCAAAGCAGAATGATCACCTTCTGGTTTTGACATTCAGGGAGCCAAAGCCTTCCGGCAACTGATTAACTACTGTTTTCACAGAGGAAACCATAACAAATGATTTGTAAGCTGTTGTCTAAGTAAAGTTACCACAGGGACAGTGAATGGAAAATCTAATCTGCATTTACTTCCTGCTGGGATGAGTTGTGGAAAATACCTCATAAAAAGGTAAGTCTACTGAGAGAGGAAAAGAAGTCGTACAGAATAATTCAAAAGCAGATTCTTCTTGATGTCCTGAGATTAATGACTGAATGGTTTGGATATGTTTGTGGATATGGATGAAAAGCTGCTTGACAGAAGTAATTTGTAAATCAGATTGTGTGAAGGATGTGTTCATACTCCCTGAAGCAGCCTTATTTTGAGAAGCTACCGTTCAAGGAAATGTAGCGGCAAAGTCCTCACACAACTTTGACTGCTTATTTGACTTAGCATGATCCAAGACAAACAGTCAGTGGCTTCACAGTGTAGCTTTGCTAACTGTGTGGTCCATTTCCATCTATAAGGACTCTCTAATGTAAACTGAACACAAAGGCCAACAAGTCAAGAAATATGCCTACGTATGACTGGTACAAATACAGTGTACAGTTTAGAAATAGCCAAACAGAAATATTCATTAACTACTCAGTCTTTCCCTTACGGCATATCTAATCAGGATGATGTTTTTTTTAAGTAAGAAAATACACTTAAATACATTCTGCTAAGGAGTTTGAGGTGAAAATAGGTAGAACTCCCATAGGTCTATCTGGTAAATATGAAGCTACAACACGAAGCCAGTTAGCTTAGTATGACAACAAAGGGAAAGAACCTGGCTCGGTGCAAAAGTAACCAAATCCAGTTATTAGCACCTTGTATCACATTTGTTTAACTTGTACAAAAACCAAAAAGTAAGATCAAAATAAACGTTTTTGGCTGTTCTTTCACACAATCCAACCTAGTGTTAATGATGGATGGCAGGCATGAAATCCAATGTTTGTTATAGTCATCAGCAAGCACGCTGTTACATCACTTAAAATTTATGATACGATGATGGAAATGAAAGTTATGATTGTGTTTCCATCGTGTTAATTTATAAACACATCTCTACACTGTGGTGTACTGTTTCTCTTACACAAACAGTATCAAAACATTATATCAAGTTGGTATCATGGAATTTGCCCACATTTACCACTGGTATTTAGTGTCTGGCCAGCGTTCCAAGGTCAATTATCCAGTTGTCAACATGGGAATTTCTGATTTCATGAGTTGTCAAGAACCAACAAGCAATTGGCCACGGTCTCTGAGGAGGAAGAAACTCACAATGACAGTAAATTCGCTGAGGGCCCCTTTTATTTAGGAGTCAGAACAGCTGTGCTTGTGGAGGTGCAATACCTTACTAAATCACACTTTGTTCATCTCAATTCTTCTTAGGCCTGGGGGGAAATTAAAAAAGGGACTGTTGTAACTGAAGAAATATTTAGAAGGCCATTAGCAAAAGACTTTCCAGACAATATGGACAAGTGTATTCACAGCAGGCTAATCAATAACATAGGGGTCATGAAAAGACATGTGCTTTCCACAGGGATGGACAAGGTGACTCTGAATAAGGCCAAATAAACTGAAGCTAATACTAACTTGGACTTTAATGTCAATGACTTCCACTTGGGAACGTCATATGCTGAATGAAAACGTAAATACAATTGAGAGATGGAGAACAAGACATGTTTTGATTTCTGTTTCCGACTTCCGACTGTTGCCCAGATGAAATAAGATGATATACACACACCCGTCAACCTCAGGGATGCTCCATGAGGAGGCAGTGAAGGACATTTAATTTAGTGTTTGGCCACAAAACAAACAACAGTGGTGTCCTGCTCTGCCCGATGTATTTTGCACATCTGTATTATAAGTATGAGGCCTTATGTTGGGTTTGCTTGCAGAACAGATTCTGACCTTTGGTCCAAATTCACTCAATGCAGCGTTCGATACGTGCTTTTCACTTTTCCCTCATCCCTGCTTGTTTTCATGTATCATAATAGTATTCATGCAAAGGTAACACATGGAAATGTAGATTATGCAATATTAAAAAGGCAAAATAATAATATCCAATACAAATAAACACATTTCAAGATATTAGTATAGAAGGTATTATTTTAACAATGCTGTTCTTTGTTTGAGCTTCCTCAGATGGGAAATTATCAAACAGAATTTCTGTAGCAGGCCATGGACCAAGATAAAGTCCCAACATATTCTATGTTCTCATAAACAGCCTGAACCATGATTTAATCCAGATACTGCTTCTCTGATGCTACTTACACTGGTCCAGTGTCGGGCACTATAGCGCAGCTGTATAGTAACAGTGTTTAAAGTTGGACAGAGCCATCACTCTGCTGCCACACTAACTCCATAAACAGCTGGGAAATGAGCTACGGTTTACCTTGAGCCAGGGTGTCGTTCCAACCCTTCCCCAGGCTGTTCTTTACTCAGGACATTGGTGATTAAAGCAAGCAGACCTGAACCTAAATACACAGCCACAGAATACACCTTGTTTTTTTATAGTCCAGAGGCAGAAACCAAACAGAAACCAGCTACAATCCAAGCATTAACATGTCACACCTGGCTTGGAGGTGGGCCTGTTCCACAGTTATATTGTTGCCTTGTAAATGTCCAATATGGTCTGAGACAGCCAAATAGATGACATTTAGAGAGTGATCACTCCAGCTATAAAACAAAACTGTCACATAAATATATAAACTGAGATCCAACACTCGTGAATTTCTCCAAGTGTGACTCTGTCTCAGACTCTCTCTGCTAAGCAGGCCATTAGGCGCTTCCCTCACAGAGTTGCAGAACAGACAGTATTCTCTTGTATAATGCGTGACTTCCAACAATACGACCGATTTGTAGGGACAGTTTTGCATGTGCACAAGCACTGGTCATTGGTCCAAAAAAGTAGGTCAAACATGCTGCTGATGACATCATCCACGCAGAGTCACGACCTCAACAACGGGCAGTTTCCCCTGGTGAAAGAGCTGTGTTTATCATCAAATCTCCTATTACAACTGTTTCCTCCCGAGTCTTTGACAGGTCATCATGTTGCCTCCTTGAAATCTACTCAGACGTAACACCAATATAGAATAAGTGCCCTTGTCTATGACCACAGACAGACACACCGTGGTGATCTCACAGACACGGGCCTTTATTTGCTGCTTCCATGGATCCCAAACACTGCACCTGTTTAGGCCCATTGCGCGTGTCTCTATGGATTCTTTCCAAATGATGTAAAGACAGCCGTCTTGTTAAACTTGTCTGGAAACCATACGGTAAATGCACTCATGACAACCATGTAAGCTCGATGGTGGTGTCAGAAGTGGTATATGTAAGATGATGAGCTTCTTAAGGTGTTAATGCTTGTAAGAAGCTGCCTGTATAAAGCAACTCAAATAGTTTGAGTCAACAAATGCTCCCTGATGTTACTTGTTGTGGATTTACTGATCAATCACTGTTTGACTGACAGTCAGATGAGGCCACACAGGTTGCTTGTGCGTTCAGCATCACATTAATGAAAGCTGAAAGAAATCCTGTTCAGCTGAATTCTCACACGATCCACTTTTACTGGTCTCATTTGGTGGTTTCTGCTACAGTCGGGGTGAGCTTGACAAAATCCTGAGCCAGTCCCATTCTTTCCACTCAGATCATAAAAGGCAATTTTCCTCCCAACAGACCGGGTCGTTGTGTGCCTACCCACCCAACGCACAGGGACTCCTACACAGCAAGGTCATGGAATAATGAAGCAAAGTCTTTCCACGCTCCATCACACAGGAAAACATTAATATTTGCATATGATCCCTCTCTCTTACGGTAAACCGTGTTTCGTATTATGGCCACACAGAGTGACAGAGGCAAATTATAACAACACTTCACAAAAGCTAATTCACAGTTGTAATAAACGTGTCAATCAAACATGGATATCAAACGGCTAGCAGCAGTGGGACAGGGGTGACCGGGTCAGCAGGGGTCACCGGAGAACCATCCATCATGGCTGCCAGACGGGGAGACACGCTGCTCTTGTATATAACTGTGCTCAAAGGTCGCTATGGTGGCCTCACACAGTGAGCCACTCATATTAGGTTCATCACGCTGACAGCCAAACCTCCTCACATTTGATCCTGATCATGAAAGCGCACTACATGGAACACATAGCACCAACACAAACTCAGCAGCACGAGGACACATGGGAACTGGGTTGTTTACGTGTCAGTTGTGAGACTAGCACTATTGTGCGTACGATGAAAAAGCAGCCATGTGCAGCAATACACAGACAACTGTGGATGTGATACATGCATGAGAATTGTGAGGCTATTGAAGAGGCACATCTTTAAATTTAAGCAGTGCAAACCACAGGTAAACGGATAATTTCCACCTTAATACTAAATGTAGTATGCATCATAAAGGATTGGGCTCCTGTTATCTACGATTCCCTTTTGTCATGACTTTTGCGAAGGTAAAATGTATAAAAGTGGCAAATCCACTAATAGTTATTCACCTAACAAATCCATCTCTGAGGGTTAGAGCTGTTAGTGAAAGTGATAAAAGCTATCATTGTTCTCCGTCCAGATTTAATATGAGACGCGTTGTTGCTGAAATATTAGCTCATGGAAAAACCTCCACGAGGTGCACTGGTCATTCTAAAGAACTCTTCTAAAGTACTGATTTCTCTGTAAACTGTTACATTTGTTTTCGACTAAATACCGATTCTTCTTTACTTGGAGACTGTGGTGATTTTTCCGACCTCGGTTGTCATAATGAACAACATCAACATGTGGACAGATCATGAGTACCAGGCTACACAGCTTTTGTTTTTCAAATCTTAATATATGAAACACCTGAAGAGTAATTTCAAAAAGCTGTGCTGATCTGAAAAAGATGTGTCTGACACACAAAGTGCTGCAGGGTCACTGCTCCTCCTCCACTTCCTCATATCTGTGAGAGCTTGTTTTTAAAACGGAGATGTCAGACTATAAGCAGATTAATAAATAATTTAGCAGCTGTTACTGGTATGCGACTATTATTTTGTAATTCACAAACAACCGCAAAATTCCCCTAACATGGAATCCTCAACCCAGAAACTCCTGTAAAACACTTTCCACAGACGCTCCCATGTGGCGCAGCTTTAAAATGCATCGATTTGCATCGATTTCAAGGTGGTCGTCACATTTTCCCCCCCGACGTTTTTATGATCCTATGCTCCTCGTCATGCAGTGGATTAGAGCTGGAAAGAGAACTAATCACTGCACCAACATTGTGGCTTTGGCTGACACCCAGCAAGTCACTCAAAATGTTCAAGCCTGAAGAGCAGCTCAGCTTCCAGGCCACCGAGCAAGTTCACCACAAAGTCGGCTGCAGTTGTGATTTAGGAGGAAAAGGGAGGATGAAACAATTTAATATTACCAGTCCAGTAAAACACATTTGACTAGCGGGGAGATATTGAGTTTGTTGCAGGAGAGCTTGTATTTAGTCAGAATTTCTTTGATCAAAAATGTCTTTAAGGGATTAGTTCTGACATATGTGACTGTTCCCCTTCTGTCTTAATCTCAGATATTATGAAATGAATTTGTCCACGTCGTCCTTGTCCAACATCTACTGCCAGGAACTTTGTCTCATGAAGCCAGGTGGACATTCTTGGTGAGTCATTAGGGGAATCATTTAGACGTTCCATTCACTGAAATTGGTGGAAAAACAAAAATGAAACTGTCTGCGTCTAAATACGGACTCCACACATGATCTGAACTATCTAAAAGAAAGAGTCATACACAAACGTGATCCGCTGTGTATACACACAATTTATCGATGTCTCTGGTGATGGTGAGCTATATAGAATTCAATATTGTAAACTCCGGTTAGACGTTCTGGAACTTCAGCACTTTGCAGTTTACAACATTTTCTTCCACTTACTATTAAATCATGCCCCAGGGACATTACAGCTACTCACTTGAGAAAGGTTAATGCTACCTATTGTAAATAGCTTTCCAGTCTGCCTACACTTGGTTAATAGTGCATGGGAACATTTCCCCAAAGTATGACGAGAGGATTCCTTGATAAGAAACACATGACAACACATGCACACTGCAAGAGACTTGACTGATGCAGTGAGGCAAATATTTATCTTCAGGCTTGAAATGAATTGTACATTGATGTTTTAAACTAAATAATGAAAAACACTGTACAGTATAAAAACCAGCAGGGGCACTTGTTTTCCACTATGATTGCACTCATAGTGGAAAACAAGAACTGTAACCTGAACTTTGGCATTTGCAACTTTTTCCTCATTGTTAATTTTTTTCCCTTTTCTATTTTATGCACATCACAACGCTTTTAGGGGTTTATAGTTGATACACATTAAAGTTGGACGCCATCTGTAACATATTCAATGTGTATACCCCAGAAAGGAGAATCACACATCCTCTGCATTGTAAAGAAAAAAACTCCATGGCCATAAAAACACTTAAAAAAGCATAAAGCTACAATAAAACACTGAGGTAAATGTTCATTTGGCTAATAGTGCAGGAGTGATACCTAATTATTATTTGCTAGAGGCTGAAGTCCAGTTAATTTCATCAAGATTTGCTGATCTGGTGAGGGAGGTGTAAACTGCTTTTTAAAAGCTGCCAGAAATGTGTAACCCCTTCCGATATTCTGCATGTGCACAAATAAATGTCAGCAGTTTCTCTCAATGTTCCCTTGAACTCTTGAATAACCACAGCAGAGAGATTAAAAACCAGTCATAACATGAGCAACTGGACAAAAGAAAGCTCATTAAAAAAAGGAAGACAACAACATAACAGGAAACATCAGCCATGGCAACAGTATCCAAAAGACAAGTCTGTTTATGGGACATTTATAGATGGTTGGCAGGATGGTGTGTCCTATTGTCCTCTCACACACAGAGTTCATACAGCTCGGCTTTTTTAAGTTATTCTGCCATTATCCCACAGGAAGATGTGGTTCAAGTGTGCTGCAGTGCAGAGAGCCTGTTTCTGACATCTCACCTCCAGGCTGTAAAAGCCAGGGTCAGCAGTCACTCATCCAGGCCTGGTCTAAGTCAAACACCTGGACCTGCTTCCTATCTGTCAGCGTCTTTCCGTCTCTCAGGGCAAGTGCTCATTCACGCCCAATTAGGATCTGATCAGTGTAACATCACTGCTGTCCACCACCAGAAGAACCGTGCAGTCCAGGCCAGAAATAGTGCCAGTGGTGGTGAACCGGTGGCCAGGGGGCAGGGGGATGGAAATTTGAGAAGTGCGTGTGTGTGCGTCTTGTGCATGCTTGTGGATCTCTTTTGTGCCATGGGGAGGAGGGGTGGAGAAAGAAGGCGGTTGCTTTAAACAAGAATGTGTTCATTTTAAGGGAGAGGGGGGGAGGCTCTGAGCTCAATTTGTCTGCCTACTGAAACACTGCTAGAGGATTTCTCATCATTCAGAAGCACCAAGGAGGGGGAGTGAGAGAGAGGGAGAGAGAGAGAGAGGTGCAGTTGAGAGAGACAGCCTCTTAGAGCTGTGAGGCAGAAGTGATGGATTCAACCCACAGAAAAGTGACAGTCTTCTCCTAACGGGCCACAGGAAGAACACAACCTGCCCGGGACTCACAACATTGATCAGGGAACTACCTCCGCCGTCCTACTGAAGTTACCAGTTGTCCCTTGAACGTGCTCCAACTTTTTTCAAGTGGATTTCCAAACAATCTGCTGAATGTTTACTGAAGAGTTCCCAGCAAGTTCAGCTTCTGTTGGGCTAATGACAGTCTTTTAATAACAGTCTTCACAGATAAGCTACCTCTCCACTAGTGGAATGAGCTGAGGTGACAAAGAGTGAGTAACTAGACAGCAGAACACAGGACCCGGGCGTGCAGCTTTTACACTTGGGATGACTCTCAACCAGGGGAAGCTTCAGTCATCTCAGGCAGGAGGACAAGGCAACTGAGGGAGCTCCATCCATATTCTTCTGTTACTGGTCAGTATTGTGTAACATTTGAATTCTATCTGTCTCATATATTGCTTTCATTTATTACAAAGACTGCGCATTACGTTCATTCACTGTAATAAATGGTCTGAGGGAAATGATGACCTTTCCTAGTGAGACACACGTTGTTGGTTAGCTCAGACTCATTCAGCCAAGCAGCATTTCCAACATGATGGCAAAGCAATGATGTGGTCATTACGTTTATCTGATGGAAGCCAGACTGTGACTGTTCCCTCTGCTGCACTCTGCATGATTTCCTTTAATCCTGAATTCAGAGGTTGTCATACAGCATCTAGAGTCTGACTCGATGTTTGGTGCCAACGGTTAATTCTCCCCTCTGATTACTAATTGGCCTGATGGACTCTGTTAAAGACTGATTACCACAGCGCATGGGGATGCTGGGGCGCAGGCTCCCGAGGCATATCGCTCCTACACTTCTGATAAAACTCTGTCAAAGCACAGGAACCTAAAAGTGGAAAAAAAAAAATAACACCAGGGCAGTGAAGTAGGTGTCCTAAAGATGATACGAAATAAAACATATGCAATATCTAAAGCTGCCCCTTGCTTCTAACAAAAAAAGATAAAAGATAAGTTTACTATGTCGAGCAGTGTGCAGCTTCAGGATGTTCCCCTGGGCTCAAGAGGACAGGGAAGCCGTGAAATGAATCCTGTCTTTGTTTCTGTTGCCAGGCTAGTGTTTGGATAAGGGAGCTTTGAGGCAGCATGCTGGAACTTATCGAAACAATTTGAGAGACCCCCTGCTTCCCTGTCTGCCTCAGATCCCAACGGAGGTAGCGCCAGAGAGAGAGGGAGAGACAGGACCAAAGCTAAATTCCAACCAAAACTTTACCTGCTGAATAGAGTCTAAACAAACGGCGAGCAGGTAATTGAGATGAATTATGTTCTCAATGTCATGTTACATGCTTGCAAGGATTACACGCGAGGAGGAAAGAATGAGGTCACCCTCTAGGTAAGGCAATAGGGAAGATCACCATGGTCACGTTGAATTTGACTCTGGTCCAACACATATTGGGTGTCAAGCAGGTGATTGCATGTTCTAAGTGGAGTTGGCACTGATTTAAACATGCAGCACCAGCAGTGTGCCCACTTCTTTTTGGCTGCTGACAAATTAGGTGCTTTGTGGTCCCGCTGTGATCTCCTGCTGGAGTTGATGATGATGTGATTATGAAGCATTCACATAGAAAGTAGGACATTGGGTTATGAATTGGGTCAGCAGATACAGTATGTCTTATAGGTGCGGTGGGAATAAAGCGAGTAATGGCCCGGTGTCTGAAGGGCGTAGCTCTCACCGTCTGCCGCAGCCGCTGACTCTACATGTGTGTATGGCAGCTTGCACTAATGAGGTGACAAAGAATGTGAGGAATGCCATGCTTACGCTGAAATGAGAGGGGCTGGGGAGCGAGACATGGGCCAGTCTGAGCCAGGCTGCCCACCTTCTAATTAATATGTGCTGAGCATGACCAAAAAGGCTGGAGCTGGTCTGAGGCGCGCTGACCTGCACGCTGCACCTGCCTATCACACTCAATTTAAAATTCAGAGACATCCGCTATGAGGAGTCATGTAAAATATCAACAGGGAACTGCCACGCAAATTAAAAAGAGAATGGTAATTCCACCTCCAGGTCCCCCAGTGAGCAGGCTCAACTATACAGTAAAGTTATTTGAATTTTACTGTTTGATGTGTATCTGAAATAAAACAATGCACACATTCACAGCTCAAGATTAAAAAAAAAAAATAGAAATTTAACCTCAATTTAATCAAACTTTGAATTAATTTGCTTCGGCTTCATCTTCTGTTCAGCTCATCCCAGATCAAAGGGGTTAAAGTGAGTGTGCTGCTCTTTATCACGCGATTCTTTTCTTCTCATGTTCTCAAGCTGTTATAGATTACAAACATTTTAATCCCTAAAAAAGGGATGTTTGTGATGGAATTCTATTTTCAGTTATAGTGATGAAAAATCTTTTATTTTCCGAGCTGTTCAGTGGTTACCTTGCTACCACCAGGTTATTCCCTCTGCCTGATCTGCTTAAATAAAACTTTTGTATTTTATACGACTCTTCAACACCAGTTAATCATTACAGCTATTGGCCGGTCAATAGCAGCTTGTTAAAGGGAACTGATGTTGGGACAATGATGAGCTGTGGGGGCTGTTACCGGCGAGGACGGAGGAGGAGGAGGCTTTCTGTTGTTCCCTCCGGCAGACTGTGGATGGGTTAATAACAGGCTGTCTCTGTTGGGGCAGATGGGACTCTCTCTGGTTCCTGGGAGACTGAGCTCGATGAGTGTTGTTGTTTAAACACACACATTACCCACGAACCTCTTTTACAGACACGCACATACCGCATGCGAGTGCACACAAACACATTTCATCCCAAGCTGCAAACATTTTCCCCTCAGCTTTGAAGTGCACTGAGGCCGAGAGCAGGAGATTCCAGGCTAACAATGTCCAACATGGGACTCCTCAGCAGCAGGGGCAAATCACATAGGATTTGTCAGAGACAGAGCTCATGTTCCAGGGGCAGAAACCACAGGAGCCGCGAGCTAAAAACAGTCATCAGTACTATTACACATTACACAGGACACGCTCTGAACGGCTTGGTTATCCTGGTATGAGCTTACATGCAAGATATTATTAGTGATTTCATTAAGACGACTTCAGTGAGGATAATACCCATCTATGTGTAGGGTGTTAAACATTCTACACTATAATTCCAGCAGTCAGCATTTGCTGAGGTGATGTCATAGCAAAAGATCTGAAAAGGAAACTAGACTCTTGTGGTTAATTTATTTATATTCCAGAAAATAACCTGGGTACTGTGTTAGGAAAATAAATAAATGAATCAGAGTGAACATTCTTGTACAGCGTATGGTCAATTTTTTTTGCTGCCTAAACTTACATATCAAAGAAAGGCCAACAGGTTACATAACAGCAGTATACAGAATGAGTTTCCAGTAACAAAAAGTGTTTACGCATTCTGTTCAGATGAAACCAAAAGGGATGAATGTGCCAGGTTCATGTTCTTGGGAAGTGCCGCATTTCTCTGCTCCGTGTCTTCAACCTAATGTGCTGGCACCATGCCCGGATTAACGAGACAAAAACATTTCAACTCTCTTACAAATTTCTTCTCGGACATCATTTAGAAGTTTATCTTTTCACAAAAAGATTAACGCTGACAAGCGATTAAAGAAATCCTCATTGCATTGGCAATAGTATAGACCTCACTATATCGCTGTCTGATTGGACAGGCCCTCCCACTGACACTGGGGAGGTGTTAAACATTAGTCCACTGTAATCCACTATGCAGCAGCTTTCAAATAAGGTGCCACCAGGATTCAAGGCATATCATCCACACAGGAATTACATTCTCCTAAGCAATGAGGGGCATCCCTTCTTTATTAATAACACATACCAATATTTAAAAAACCTTCCTGCACCTATTATTCTTCTCTTAAATTGTCTATGAATTCCAAATTAATCAGGAAGACTATGGGTTGTGCCACAAGGTCCACTCCGATTTGATCAAAAGTGAAGACAGACACAGGTAATGGTGATGTTATATAATCAGATTATTCAGCATTCTTGATGGTTAAAGTAAGCTTTTTGTCTAACAGCTATATCAGAAACAGACATGTTCAAAGAGGATACATCACTTATGATTAATTCCCTATTAGCGTCTGCATGCAATTTATTTCCCTAACTAAAGACTGATGCAACACAATCAATATTTTAAGTAGCTCCATGAATAGAATCATCTGGTGGTGCTTCAGATTTTCCATAAGCAAAGATGTCCAGGCCTGCAGAGGGGAGTAAATGGGAGTGTTTCTTTGTGTCACGAACAAGCAGTGGCAATTGCCCAAAGAGAACCCGAGCCAGTACAGCAAGCTAAGCTAAACACAGTTCCCTTACAGCAATGTATCCGACTTGAGAGATCAGCACATCATTTCACAAAATAAATATTTTTCTTAGGGCCACCGAGGGGATTAGACCCTTTCAAACATCTCGTACAACATGGGACTGATAGAAGAAGGCTGATTTAAACAAACCAGCATCAAGCCCCTGTCATGGAGAATAACAGCAGCCAGTGAGGAACTCCGCGAGATGAGTCTGCGAATATCCTCTCAAATCAAATCTTTTTCAGTAGCTCTTATTTTTGGGAACCGTAACAAGCTCCATCTTTACTTAATCTGAGATATGTGTGTGAACAGGACATCGGCGCCTGCCTGCTCCTCGCAGGTAGTAAAGTAAGACCAGTGATGCCTTGTTCTGGTCTCTGTTAGTATAGATTTGAACGACTCCATTGATGCACTTTCACAATCCATACAACCCAATCCCGAGAGCGTTCATTTAGAGGGAGAACAGGAAATGAGTAGGTACTCGTAGATCAAGTTTTTGATGACCAACTACAAGTTTACAAAAGTTTTTGCAATACTATTCATGTTCTCAATTCTCCTATCCATTCTTCCCAGGCTTTGGAGACTTTGGCACACTCATGGAGACCCCTTCAATGGTCCTGCTGGGGCTCCTTATTTTTGGACTAGCCTGTGGCATTCAACAGACTCAGGGAAGTCTATCTGACAACAGCCGTGGCAGGACCCAAGAATTTGAAAACAGTGAAGAAGGCTTTGAGAGAGAGTTTCTCTATGCCGGGAGGAGCAAACGCGCTCCAGCTGACCAGCAGCAGGACAAGTGCTCCTACACTTTTATAGTGCCGCAGCAAAAAGTGACAGGAGCCATCTGTGTCAACTCCAAGGAGCCAGATGCTATACTCGAGAATCGGGTCAACAAGCAGGAGTTGGAGCTGCTAAATGTGGAGCTACAGAAACAAAAGAGGCAGATTGAGACCTTGCAACAATTGGTAGAGGTGGACGGAGGTATTGTCAATGAGGTCAAGCTTCTGAGGAAGGAGAGCCGAAACATGAACTCGAGGGTCACCCAGCTGTACATGCAGTTGCTCCATGAGATCATCAGAAAGAGGGACAATGCCTTGGAATTGGCCCAGATGGAGAACAGGATCTTGAACCAAACCTCTGAGATGCAGTATCTCACCAGTCGATACAAAGATCTCGAGCACAAGTACCAGCACTTGGCTTCGTTGGCCACGAACCAATCAGCTCTTATTGTCCTGTTGGAGGAGCAGTGCCAGAGCCGCCCTCCCCCTCGTCATGTGCCCATCCCCCAACCACGACCTCAGCCCCCTCCACCATCACCGCCCATTAATAAGCCTTACCACCCACCTGTCCTTCCACGAATCAACAACCCAATCAGCAATGAGATCCAGAGTGACCAGAAATCACCTCCTCTTCCAACAATGCCCGCTGGCACACACAGCCCCTCCACCACTGACAAACCCTCTGGTGAGTCTAACAAAGTCCAATATTCACTTTTACTTCTTACCAGACGTACCAGATGCCATCACAAACAGTAATCACAAACAAAGGATGCTCTGTCTTAACCATTAATCACAAGCCAACCACTCAATCTCCATAGCAAATCTAAATGAGTCCCACGTATTCCCAGAACAAAAAGCCTAAGAGAGAATAGAAATTCTGTTGTCCACCACCTTTTGAGATGCATATTATCTAATTGCCATGATGCAATTCACACAAAGCACATTAGCAAGGTAAACACATGTGCCTAAATAGATAGCTGGATCTTAGCCCAGGGGCACTGGAACACAAGTTAATGGATGATAAGGTTTTTAATTTGATGCTTGCTGGTATTTGTTGCACTAAATAACCCGTAAACAGCCCTAGAAAAATGGCTTTAAAATGGCTCATCAGGCGAACAAACCTGGGAGATTTTTCCATTCACATTTTGTGCTACTGCTTGCAGTTTTCACTAAGCTGCATGTGAACGGGAGCCTTTGTGTAGCATTCTTCAAAGGAGGCAAATAATTTCCTTCGCACAGCAACCAACACCCCAAAAGTTACATAAACCCTTCACACGAACAGAGCACAACACACAATGCAGGGAATAGAGGGAGAGACCTGAAAGAGGAACACAGAGAACCAGAGGGATAGAGTCCATGAAAAAGGGGAGGGCGTAATGTAGGAACGGAAAGAGATACCGGCAGTCAATGATGTCATTTGTTCCACCAGGCAAGAATCAGTCATATGTTCCACCAAATCAGCAGAGTTTATCAGGCAGAACAGAGCAGGGCAGCGCTCTGGCTTGTATCTGCGCAACACAGACATTCCTGAGAGTAAAGGATGGCATGAAGTGGGCCAAGAGACAAATCATTCACAGTGAATTCATTACACCAATAGTCAGCTTGTTATGAGACAACTGGGTAGTCACGTATAGCTGTCAGCTGACTTCATCACAGACGTGTTTTGTCCTCGCGTCTGACAACCTCCTGATGCCTCACGTTCTTCACCTCTAACATTCAGTGTGACCCCCCCCATTCTCGTTTTTTGTTTGTTTCCATTGTATATAGACTCTGTAAGCTGTTCCAGCTGCTAAACCAACAAGTGTGACATCTTTATAACTCCCACTCTTCACAGCCAATTGAAGCCAGGGAGCCAGTAGCCTGATTAGATTTTTTTCCCCCTCTTTTTGGTTTGGAATAAAATCATAATGGCACACAGGCAAACTGTTTTGCACAACAAAATCCAGTTAAGTGGTCGTGACTTCGCATAAAATCGTCAAAAGATTTCTAGCATGAATTCTAATGGTGCAGAATAGTGCAGGGCTGTAGTTTGTATCATCTGAAACACACACCATTGCAGGAGTAAGGAGAATAATGATCCCAGTCTGCAAAGTACAGATGATCAAAATGTTTGCTCCTGTTTCATCATCCAGTAGCCAGGATTCCCTTTGCCCCTCATGCCTGTGTTTCTTTTGGCCGCACAGCCGGCAGCCATTTCCCTTTTAAGAGAAGCAGCCAAATTCTGCTGTTAAAATGAAAGCGTCTGCTGAAAATAGGGGTTTCCTATGGCAGAGTATAACGTCTCTTTGTGTCAGTGACTTTTTCCCAATTTCCTTTTGTGACATTTTTAATAAAATGTAGTGAATGAATTTTGGAATCCATGGTTAGGTTCAGACCCTCAGTTTGCTTCATACTTTTATTTTTTTCCTCTTTTTCTGGTTATTTGCATCTTTAGCCTCATATTTACCACAGGTTATTTCTATAGACTAAATGTAATGTTGGACAAGATTATGGGGCTGTGAGCCCTTTGGCCAACCGCGTTTGAGCATGCCATTCAATTCACATGGGGCATAATATCTTTTTATGTACATGTGTTAATCAGAAATGGCAGCAGGTTTGGGCTGAGGTAACATGGCTGCCTTAAGGTATCACAAAACACTATTATGGATGTTTCCATCATGGATTCTGTCTCAGCTTCAGATTGGGTGCTATAGATTTAATGTCCACTCTGTGCAGGTCCATTTAAGGATTGTCTGGAGGCTCTGGAAGAAGGCCACACTGTCAGCGGTATGTGCCTGGTAAAGCCAGAGAATGCCAACCGGCTTATGCAGGTGTGGTGCGACCAGAGACATGACCCAGGTGGCTGGACTGTGATCCAGAGGAGAGTGGACGGCTCTGTCAACTTCTTCAGGAACTGGGAGACATACAAGGTGCAACAACCTCACACCAAATCAAGGGACTCATAGTGTGGCGGTCAGCTGGTGCCTCACGTAGGATTTATTGACACTAACCAGACGTGACCATGTTATGACTAGGTAATTGTTAAGCTTTCAAAGTGTCTGCTATAATACCTGCGTCAGTCACTGCCTCAGCCTTATGACTCATAAGTCTGTTTGTCAGTGAAAAATAAAAACTAGAATATAAATAAAGTTAAATATCCCAGTCCTTGGTTCTGGCAGCCCTTGGAGCCACCCCCCACCCCCTTACAGGAAAAAGCTGTTCATCTGTGAATCTATGAATAATTGTTTGCAGGCCAACACTTAACAAGGGTCCTGATTAAATCTTAGCTGAGGGCAACAATGGAGACTTTTCCATGACTTTTTCAAAAACCTTTTAACCACATGAGATCTGAAATGTCATTTGTAAACTCATCAGAAGGGGTGTTTCCATGACTTAAAGCATGTGCAGGGTGGGGGACACCACAAACCAAGTTCCAGTATGACCAAAGCCCGAATAAAGCCAGAGAAGATTCCAGAACGAGGGATTTCATAATATACGCACTTACGCACATCCTGTTGTGTTTTCAATAAACAATATAACAGTGTAAATCTAGACACACGATACAAGCTATAAACCAGACTCAGAGGGTCCATTTATAATCACGTTCTTTGACAATAAACAAGCCCATGAGTTACACTCATAATTACCACCAGATCTCTGAGAGAAGAACCTGAATTATACCCCAGACATCCAAACTAACACTTAAAAACTTTTCAAAGATCATTAAGTAAAGATTTATCGATCACTCTGATAATATTTTTCCTGTCACTGCACTTTACAGCAAGGTTTTGGCAATATTGACGGAGAGTACTGGCTGGGTCTGGAGAACATCTACTGGCTGACGAACCAGGCCAACTACAAACTGCTGGTCACACTGGAGGACTGGTCCGGCAGGAAGGTGTTTGCGGAGTATGCCAGCTTCAGAGTGGAGCCTGAAGCCGACTTTTACAAGCTAAGGGTGGGCCGTTACCATGGCAATGCTGGAGACTCCCTCACCTGGCATAACGGCAAACAGTTCACAACACTGGACAGAGACCATGATGCATATACAGGTAAAAACATGACTGATACTCAGTGTTAAACTGGATACAACTGGTCAGTCATAAAAACTGTAACTATGACTGTTGATTTCTTCCTGTTTCTAGGCAACTGTGCCCACTACCAGAAGGGAGGATGGTGGTACAACTCTTGTGCCCATTCCAATTTGAATGGAGTGTGGTACAGGGGGGGACACTACCGCAGCCGCTACCAAGACGGAGTCTACTGGGCCGAGTTCAGAGGAGGGGCCTACTCACTAAAGAAAGTGGTTATGATGATCCGTCCAAACCCAAACACCTTCCACTAGGTGTCGATGGAACAGACACTGTACTGTATTTCTCACCGAAAGAAAACCTTCACATCTCCTAATATCCATGCAAATTGTCACTCTTGTCTAATGGAGTGGCACCAGACTATGCAGGATAACAAGAACAATACCCTGGAAAGTCCAATATCAAAATATCAGGCTGATATATTGATCCCTCAAGACAATTCATCAAAAGTGTGTACTGTTATTCAGGTGTCTCTGCAACTCGTTGAGATGTGCTCATTGCGTTCATTTGATCCCAGTGAGAAATACCAGGTGAACCGAACTGAGTTGAAAAGACCAGATTCCAACCATTCAGTGAATCTGGATCCTGAAATAAATATATATATATATATATTAAGTATGTATGTAAAGTTCTGTTTTATTTTCTCGCAGTTGAAAAGAGGTTGACGCAGGAAATGTATCCGGTGACTTAATTTCATTCAAAATACATCTTCAAAGTATAGGAAAAATAGAATTTTCTTTGTAATGTACAGATCAGGTTTACAATTCCAATAACAATGTACTTTTTCAAACAATAGAAAAAATGTTACTGCAAATAACCAAAGCTACCAATAACAAACAATCCATTCTATCAAAATTTGAGGAATAGATTCTATAATACTTGTTTTGAAATGACTTGAACAGGTATTCTCCAATTTGCTTGTATAAACCAAGCACTGTATTTACTGTATAAATAATCTAGTGGTTTGTTGATGTCAATAGATCCAACACATTGCGTATGTACATAAGATATTTGTAATATAATGTTTAAAACCTGTTATGTCACGAATAATTTGGAATAAAATATGTACAGCTTGTGTGCATTTCTTTGTTGTCTGGGCATAAGTCACTTCTGAGGAAATCTAAGAATATAATTTTTAACTTAAAGTAACAAATGTGGAAAAACTAGTTTTTATATTGTTAAAAAAATAGTAGTAGTAGAGGTTAAAATTAAACTGAATTGACTGTAATTGTATTATTTTGTGATATATTAATATCATCAATATTATAGATTCCATTTCATATAAATGCTCCAAACTGTAAGCTATCAATCTATAGAAGATGTCTCCATCATGCAGCAACCACAACTTTAAGCAAATTAGATTTTAAACATGTCCTGCAGTGCATAACCTATATTTGTGATTTCATCCCCAATAAACTGAATTCTTGAAGCGCAGTAACAAATAATGTTTCATTACAGCATTCTGAAAAACGACGATACATTTCATCCATGAAGTGCAGAGCACATTATTAGGTCTGAATGAATAAAAGCATGTCTCCAATATTATCCCCACAGTCAGTGTTTGCATACAAAGCCAGAACACAGAGGAGTGGCAGATGAAATGTGACAAGCTTGTAAAACTAATGCATCCACCAGGCCCCTCCACTGACAGCAGAAATCACCTTTGCTTCATTACGTGTCAATGACATTTCCAAAGGCATCTGGAAAATAAAACATGAACGAGTTTAAACAGAAACGAACCCGAGCTCCATTGCTTTCATTCTGCGACCGGACTGGAGCTGAGGAAGGTTTGGACGGTTTAAAGAGCTTTGGAAATCTATTTAGTACGAATTCCTGCGCCTGACTTTGTGAGACTGCCTGAAGAGACCAATAATCAACAGAGCAAAATGTTACGTGTTCCATTTAAATTCCCCCACTCCACATAAAAGTTAACATATCATGTTAGCAGCCCATGCTGCCAGAGTGAAGATAGATGCTTATGTGATAGTAGCCAGAACACTTGTCCCACATTAAAACGACAAACATTGGCTGTTAAAACTGGCTCATAAGTCAGAAGAGGGAGGAAAGACAGGCTTTGGATTGGACAAAGGAAGACATTCATCAGTGGGACCGTCACAGCAGTCAGCTGGGTTTTTACTTAAGATGGATGGCACTGTAAAGTGCACCTTTTACCAAAGCCTTCCCTCTGCCAGGACAGTTCAACACTTTCTAGAGAGCTTACATAATAAACCAGTTAAGGTCTGCTTTGTCAATTAACCAAATTGTGGTGAAGCAGAGGACGGTGCTTCACCGTCTCCGTAAACAGAGACGACAGACTCTTTGGATGCGGAGTACGTCTGAAGACTCACCACGGTGGAAAACCTTCAGTGAGGGAGGCCTGTGCAGCCCCCACTCCTCAACCAACATGGAAAATCCATGCGCTGACACAGTGCTCACTCAGCACAAAGACAACCGCACTTCCTGAGCCTTCAAACCTGAACCTTCAGACTGGCATGTATTGTTGTTTCACATCTGCAAAAAGTCCATGTCCTTGAAAACTTTGAATGGAACCGTTTTTAACTTTCCGGCGAATTGTTCTCACTACACCTTTGGAGTGAATGCAGTCAAACCACCAGAAACCACGGTACAGCGTTTTCACTGGCGGCTTTAACCGCACACAAACCGAGGAAATGAGGTGATCCACGGTCGGACTACACACATTACATAAGTATGATTAATTAGTCATTACTAAAAGGTCTGCCAAATGATTCATGGATTGAGTTAAGCATTACAGGACTAAAACAATGACATCACATTTGAAAACAATGTGACCCTTGGATCACTTTAACTTGCATGTGAAAGTCATTCAGAGCTTATAAAGATGTACAGGATGTGTGAAATGTTTTCACATCCCTCACAATGAACATGTAGGAATGTGTAGGAAACAGTCTGTACTACGTATTATTATTATTCATAATAATAATAATATTCGTAGGATTTATTAGGTCGATGTCCCATACATTAACATGAAATATCAAGATACTTTTGCTTCACTGTTGTTTTTTTAAATATAAGATCTAGAGAAGAGGAGATTTCCACTGTATCTTCCTTCTTTGCGTGTTAAAATGCTAAAATGTTGTCATGCAAGTAGCCAGCACATGTGCAACATATGGATAAATCATTTTTCATTAAGTCAGAACACACCAACACATAAAAAGAATCCTTCCTCCTATAAAGACGCAGCTCTCGAAACACATTTTACGGCGACGTTAACATGAAGTATCTGCAAAGTGGAATCAGATCCATCTTGCTGTCGTCTCCTTTTCAACGTGATCCCTCTATCTTTCCATGATAAATCAGTGCAGCCTGTCGAGGCAGACCGGGGTGACGTATCTAAGCCTCCAGTCCTGCATTTGCATCACTTCTAACATGTCTATGAAGTGACTGGACTGGAACTTAACAATGAGATTTCACTAATTGTAACCAAGTCATTAACTCAAACCCTAATGGTGAATAATTGTAATGCGTATGGTTGTGATTAAGAAATAGAAAATAGAAACACATAATAATGTGGTGAAGCTCCCATTTGGGAGAATAGTCACTTCATTGTTTATTACTTACATAGTGGAACTACTGAGGGTTTTTTTTTTTCATTTTCCAAAAGCTCAGCATTTGAACTGATTTCCAACTGTGGAGATGTGCAGATTTGCTCATAGCTTTTCAGCCACATGCCATGACCACTGTTTCATGTTCTTCCAGAAAGTCTGTGAGTCCTCTGGGAACTTACAGGAAATCGCTCAGGGACGTACAAGAGGAAAAGTTTCCTCGGCACAATGGAAACTTAAATACTGTAAAGGTGTTGCTGTGGATTTTCCAGTCGTGCAATAATTCGCTACTTGAAAAAAAAAAACCCAGACATCTTTACTGTTAAGCTAATATACATCTTTTACAGTCAATGTAATAGGTCGAATCTTTCACGAACTGAACAGTGATACTTCATTTTTTCCACGTGCAGCATGTGACCTTTCAAACAGTACATTTTCATCTCGATCAAAAAATTGCTCACAGATGTAAAAACCAAAGACACACATGCAAACCCCATTGTCCTCTGGCATTAGTTGATAAATTCCATTTGAAAAAAATATTTTAAGCACTGAAGTGAAATCATATCACATGAAGCAAAGTCATATTTCAAATCAGACTGGCGGCAAGCATTTTAACAGTGTCAATACATATCAAGATGTAAAACCCATTTAGAAGCTCACTGCGAGAAAACATGAAAAAAAAAACAAGCACGATTCTCAACAAGTTTCACAGAATCCTGATAAAGTGAATATGAGGCGTGTGTTGATGCCAGGTGTGAAAAGGAGTCACTGTAGACGCCTGCCCCATAAGAAACATAAGCCAAACAGCGATAATCCTCGAAACTATGACCAAACTACTCGCCTGTGGGTTAACAGTTCTGGAGCATAGGTCAGCTCCAGTATAACAGAGTGACTCAGTTTTAATTAAGGGAAAATATGAACAACATAAAAGGCTTTTAGTGGGAAAAGGAGTGGCTTCTCAGAAGCTGACAAATGTTCCTCTCACTGGGTTTTGGTTAAGATGGCCAACCAACCGAGGCACATTTATCCCTCTTCAGCTCAGCTTTACATTCACAGGCTTCATTTATCAGCATTACGACGAGAGAGAAATGATAGTGGTAACTGAGAAATAATACATTAGTTTAAAAAATGATATGCTCATGAGGTGTGTCATTTAGCACCATTAATTATTCTTTGTTTATACTGACAAATACTACTGACATACTTGTCAAATTCACGATAAGGCAAGGACACCCACAATGATCTAAAGTGAAGAGGTGTGCTCTGAATGAGCTCTGCTTACGCCTTCTCATCAAAAGAGAAATGGTATTATTTCATAACATTAAAAAAAATACATACAAGTTTGGTGCTCCCTGATCTTCAAAACACCGGAGGTAACCAAACCTTGCAGAGCTCCAGCACATGTGGTGCTGATGTTAGCTCATGTCTCAGGAGGTATTTTGACATGTTTCAGTAGGAAAACAATGGATGTTACTAATAACAGTCACAGTCAGTCATAACAATGAGGTCATTCCTTCCAAAAAAGCAGCGGCAAAATTCATTTTATTATCTGCACATGGGGATTTTCCTACTGGGACATATTCAAATTGAACGCGGCCCACTAGAAACAAATGGAGCCTGGTGTATTAGGGACAGATGAGCACCAGCTCAGGTGAAGGCTGAACCACCATCAAATAATCAGTAAGTGAGCAACACCATCACATTCACCAAAGCATATGAAACTACATTAAACCAGAGCAGAAGCAGACCCATTCATCCACTGTTGCCATTGCTTTCTAGTGCTTCCTCCCAATAATCAAAGCACAGACAGTGAAGTAACCAGCAGCTGTTAGCCTACCTGTTAGCTGTTAGCTTGTGTCCGGTGGTCACCTGGTGGGGGAGCCCTGCAGGCCTCTCACACTGGCCCCCGGATGATGACGACCTGATGTGGGCGTGTCCCCATCAGGTAACACGTGTTAGCGGTGTACCCGCGGTAGGTGGCGCTAGTTCAGTTAAATCTGAGGGGTTGTGAGATTATAAATTAGAGAAGAAGAAACACAGTAGTTTTTCGCTGTGGGATCACACTGCTGATTATTTATCATTGATTATTTATTTGCGGTCATTGAGATAAGAAAATTACAGTTGTAAATCTTTCAACTCTTTTTAAGACTTTAGGACCCAGAGGCTTCATGTTTAAAAACGCATCTATAAGTTTAGAAGAGTGAAAAGAAGCCCACAATATTTTCCTCTGGTGGGGTAGGTTGTACAGTAGGCTGTAAAATGAAAATGGTCAGCTTGAGTACTTACAATCAATCTCAAAATAGTACAAAATTATACAGTTTTTTCTTTCCACTATTTATTCTCATCTTGTGTAGAATGGAAACTCTTTGTTCTCCTTCTTCCCACCAACTCTCTCAACGTGGCAGCAGGATGCCATGAACTGTACACACATTCAGTGCAGTGCTGATTCTCAGTACAGTAATAACAATAATAGTATTTGCATTGTATTCTGTAAAGCTCCATCGATTTCAGCAGAGTCAGTCCAATCAGTGGCATTAACACATGTTGAAGGGAAGAACCAGGATTCAAACGTCTTATTACTGTTGAGCTTTAAATCAATGCACGTATCACGCGATGACTCATCACATCACAGAAACTCTATTGTGCTGCAGCAGCAGTCAGATGAGCACAGAGACTCTGTGCTCAATGGGCCATAACCTGTCCTGAAGTTAAGTGGTTCACAGTTTTGACTATGGCTGCATTGATGCGTGACATAGACTGAGCAAAGTCCAATAAAGCTCTGTACTGTAAGTGGACGCCCAACATTCATGTTCTAGTTGCAAATGTGCCACAACAGAGGAACTGATCAACCCTAGAGTACAGATTAAATTCCGTACCTATCAGTTATCAGTACTTATCAGTTACCTAGCACTCCCATCTAACTGTTAGGGTTTCTGTAACTTAGAGCCGAAATACATCATACCCATAGAATGCAGTTAAAGACCCCGTGTGGAAACAGGGCTGCCTCGGGTTTCCTGGCCTTGTATTTTGTGGTTCTCTTTATTCTCATATTCCACTGAACAGAGCAATTCTGTATATTATTTTAGGATCACATGTCCTTGCAGCCCTCTAATGCTGTCATTTAAACAGGTCGTCCAGTTTATTAAAATTTTCAGCAGTGACTGATGATGTGTCCCAGCAGCATTTTGTATTTCTGAGATTATCAGTGTCAGGCATTATATTCTAAAGATGAATCACATAAAACCTTGTGAACTCCTCCTCAAACTCCAATGAGCAGCCTGAAACTTGTTTCCAGAAAATGTTGGTGCAGCACATACTTGGCCAGTTACGTGGTTTATTAGTCATTTGGCTGCTTTATAGTCTTTTTTTTTTGTTAAAGCCACAAACCACAGGGGGCTGTTGCACAGCTGCCACTTTCTGTTCATAAAGTGTCCCTTTGGATGCATGTTTAACGCAGCAGGGACAGAAGCCCTCACACTGCTCAGGACTGTGTTGGGAATTTGGCTGGAGATCCTGCCGGAGCCTTACTGGTGTTAAATTAAATTTATTACCAGTCATCTGAGACTAAAGCAATTTATTGTTTTATATTCTGCTACTTGGCCTCTGCGATTGTTGTAAATGACCCGTTTTCCACTCAGTGAATAGATTGCACAGGAGGTTCCTCTCAGAAGTCTGCTGTGGTAATTTGTATCTATTAAGTGTATTAATCGCAGACTCCACATCAGCATCCTATTATTTAGCCAAGGTAATGAATGCTGAATATTTGTATTAGTAACATTCTTAATGGTAACATTAAAGAGCTTTCTAAAGTCACAATGACCTAATAGTTCTGATGGAATTAATCACTTAGAAATGACTGAACCTCTGGCACTAAAGAAGAGTGACTCATTTATGAGTACTTGTTATACTCTAGCTCCCTCTGGAGGGCCAGAGTTGCCCTTGCATCGGATAGTCCTCCACTCGTCTTTTACATTATATAATGCCGCATTCTGAATTCCATACATGCCAGACAAACATTATGAACATAAACGTCATAAAAGTCTGCAACACATTGGGAACAAGATAATTAAAGGGTGGCTGAATGATACAGCCTGCTCCTTTTCCCCCTGGACACCAGATGCTTTGGGTGAGTTGTCGTGCACATGTAGAAAAATAAATCAGTTGATCCACTGGAGAGAAACAAAAAAGACAAATCAGAGCCAAATCAGCGTCTTTATTTTACAAACAACGCATTATTCTATTGACATTGTTTTATATAATAAAAAAGCAATATACAAGCTTAAGAACCAAAATGAAGCAGCACAGAATGATTATGAGTAAAATATATAATTTGAATAAATATATTTTATTTCATGCTATAAAATAAATTCATAAATGGCAATAGATACAACATCAGCTCTAGCTAGCTTCATTTACTTCATAGTTGTACAAAACAGTAGAGTTCTGAGGTTCACAGTTGGGTTGTGAGGTTGTGTGTAGAGTGGACAAAAACAGGAGTTGGGGCATTGCTGCTGCCATGGTTCAGCTCGTGATCCCCAGAGCTTCCCGAGCTACAGCTCTGTGGAAAATATGGTGCTCATTGAGACGTTGAGGCAGAATGTTTGGGAACCACTACTGAGGACTTGTTTCCCCACCTGAAGAGAAGTGCACAATTATACTATGGACATAAGGTGTATGTCCAATGAGACCACTTTGAAACACGATATACCCTGAGTTCTAAGGTTTTTTGCCTTGTCACCAAATATGAGCCAGAGACGTTACAGCGCAGTGAGAGGTGGAAAAGGGATGACAGCTCAATTGAAAACTTCCCCTCTTTATCCTCAACAACTACAACTAGTCTCGGTGCCCGGGGAGCTGAAGGAGATCAGTGAACCATGACACGACAGCAGACAGCCTGCTCCCAAACAGTGGCTATACAGCGCCAAATCCCTTTCATTATTTAACACAGCTGGAGGTGCAACTCTGAACAGTGCCACTGAGTTTGGCGACTGAACCACGTGCTCAGTTCTTGTGTTGCAGTTTACCGACTATCCACTGGAGTTTTATCATCATTGTCATCTTCATCATCATCATCATCATCATCATTTAAAAAACGAACCAGCAAGCAACACCACTTTTTCATTTCTCTCTATATATATTTTCTGAAGAGGAACCTGACCTGTCCAAGGCTTCAGAAAATATATTAAAAAAAAATCAATATCAAATTGTCCTGGTCCTACTTAAATCAGCTCCCTGACATTCAGTTGTTTGATATACGACAGGCCAATATTTCAATAGGCTTGATGATCCCAATACACCACTTCTAAAAAGGTTATTGCTTTTTTTCAGAATACACAGTGGACAGGAACTGACAGAAAAGCTATGGAAGACTTAAGATTTTTTCTAAGCCTGTATCAGTGTTCGTAAACTACCTGAAGTGAGTTTATTATAAAAGGAATAGGACGAGCTGCAATTTCAAAAAAGTAGTCTGACAGCCTTCCCTGTAAACACTTCCTTTTGATTACTTGTGGCCCACAATGCATCTCCCGCTCCTCTGAGGTGTGGAACGAAGAGTTGACAAAGAGTCGATTCGAGTGTGTCAAGTTCAGCTGATTCTGTAGATGTGTACTATCACATTAGTAACTATATAGTTCATGAAATGCATTAAAACTATTTGCTCTCAATTCACCTATAATGAAGACATGGACTTGTTTACTCATTTGATAAGAAAAAAAAACCTGACGAGTCTGGAACCACCATTCAAGGGGAAGAGGTCCCTAACAAAGTGACTGAGGCTGTTACAGGTGAGCTTCTCGAGAAAAACTACAGAGAAATCTAGACTTCCTGGATGGAATTGGCATGTACTACAAACGAAAAACTGTAAGTGCACAATCGATGACACAAATACAAAAAGTCAAGTTTAAAAAAAAAAAATATCCATTGGCAATTTTATATAATTTTTGTGGTTGAGCAACGTGCAAGTCAGCTACAGTATGAGGGTAAGCGTCTTTTTTTTTTCTCCACAGTTTACCATCAGTTAAATACCCAGGCAGCTGTTCCCCTGCCAGATGCTCTGAGAGAACAGGGAAGAAGAAGATTTACGTTTCTCATGCATCTCCTTCCATTACTGAAATGTCTACAACTACAATACATTGCAAAGATTGTCCTCAGTGACTGGAGGTTTACAGTATTGTCGTGGGGGTGATGGCTTGCAGGGAACAAGTCTGCCTCGTTTGATTGTAATCGACTGCTACAAAATCAGTTCAACCTTAAAATCACTTCATTGTCCTGTGACAAAAAAAATGGACGAGAAAATTGAATTAATTTCTATGAATTCTCATTCTTGGTACCACTTAACAGTAAATAATGTGGCTGTACTTTCTTATAATCTCTCTATTCAATACACTTATAAATGAAAGAGGCACAGGAATCTAAGTGCCAGAATCTAACATGTAAAGCTTGTGGCAAGGCACTAAGTTTAAGATGCCACTTTTTGTTAAGTATTCTCTCTCTTGTTTACATTAGCTTTAAACAATTACAATTGCACAACTTTTATATTGTCAGCTTTTTATGGCTTAATAAATGTTATTTATGATTTTGCAGCTCAATGTCTTTTTAGCAAATTGTTCAAATTTGACACAAGTGATTGTTTTAAGCTGAAACATACATTCCTTGCAAATAGCAATGAGCTAAACCTACTAGTCAAACTGAGAACCTATTCTTCTCAGGAAGTTTTCAATTATACAATACAGTCAAACTTCGCTGTTAAAATCACCTATTAGTCTTTGGCGTTAACTCTTGGCACAAAGTTGTTTAAGCAGTTTGTACCCATTGCTCACAAAACATTTCCAACAATAATGAAAGACAGTTTTCATTTGCTAATTTGAGAGCAAGAATCGAATTATTCAGCGACTGATTTTAGATGAGGTCAGATCAGCAGCAATAAACTTGACTGAGTAAACATTCATCTAAATAAGTACTTTGTAGGTTTGCAGACTGTGGGTTATGAAAAATCCGTACACAAAAAGACAATGAAAAGCTAGCTATTGCGATTTTTTTTTCTTTTTTTGCAAAATTCTCGAAAAAAAGCTTGGGTAGTTATCTGAGCCGTCAGTGAGTGAAGGTGATGACCGCACATTCACTGGGATCAAAAGAACTGCACTCATGACCAAACGTTGGACATCAGCAACAAGATAAACATTTCTCCCACCAAACGCATATTAAGTACAAAATTATGAGAAAACTATAAAATCATCAAACTCAAATTGATTGACACAAACACATGGAACAGACAGGACAAAAAAAACAAACAAACAGCTGGATGGCAAACAAAAACACAACCCTAACCCAACAGGAAACAGACCATCCAACTGAGCTCTAAATTTGCACAATATGTCTAATTAATGAGGCCTTTAACTAAGTGCCTTTATGTGTTAACGGTGAAAGTAGATCATTTCAAATCAGAGTGGAAATAAAACCAAGTCTATATATGCTAAAAAACACCCCCATCCCTGATCCCCACAATTCAAAGAGTATAGATAAAATACAATGTTGTCATATGCTTGACTTGTAGCCAATATAATTCATGTGATTACAGTCTAATCAAAGTTCACAATATTTTTTTCTCGGAGGAAAACAAAACAACTGCGGTGAAGCAGTAATACTCTGACACTGTTACTGCATCAGACTTAAGACTTAGATTAGCACATTTTATCACTGCTCCCATCCCACCCACCAACTACCCCTAAAAGCATTTACCTCTTAGCGTTAGTCTAGCACTGCCGTATCTATGTCGACGCCATAAAGTAGGATTGATAAAAAAGGAAAACCATGTTCCAAATCTGCATTTGATCTGGACCAGTGCAGAAAACACAGATCGCAGATCGATTGTCCCATCGTAAAAGGTAGGACTGAGTGAAAGACAAAAGGAAACAAACCAATAATTCTTTCAATTAATGTAAGAAAAACCATGTAAAAATGGCTGAGATTCCTTTGTTCTTTCTGTTTGCATATTATTCAGACCAGTATATACCACACTGATGTATGTGAACAGATCCACGGCTGTTCCTACTGTGCTGAGTTGACAGAATAAGTACTTGTGTCTCAGTTAGATGCTGACTTTTTACCTAAAGCCTACCAGCCTACCATCAAGACAAAACACATAGAATAGTTCAGTATAAATCTGCCATCAGAGTAGAAGAGGAATATAAATGTTTTCACTGTGAGGATGTAATTCATCCATTACATGGATGACAGCATCTAAAACCACCTTGGCTGACAGACTGAGATCTCCAGTAGTGATAAGAGTTCAAATCTTTACGTTTTTGCAGAACAAATGCTATAAGAAAGCAAAACAATATCTTTAAAGTATGCAGGGCCATTCTCTTACTCTGTTCTCTGCATTCGCCGAAAACAAACACACAAGCTAGCAAATTTAATGCACTCCGAACATAGCACCTTCTTAATCATCATTTTAACCTGGCTGACGATGAAACAACTGACAAGGACTTTGTCCCTGATCCATACAATCAGCAAGGAATATTTCCCATAAAGTATCAAGGCTTTGTGAGTATTCTTAACAGGGTTTGGCAAAAAGATACTATATAAACAACCTAGAATGGACTTCCAACGGGTGAAAATATCTGTGCCTGGTAGGTTCTTGGCTATGAGGTAGAACCTGGTGAGTTTCATTGTAAGTTAAAACACTGTCTGTTATGAGTATGTGTAGTTGTTTCATGAGGTATTGAACGGATATGTCACACAAGCTTTGCACTGGCTGAAAAATCATTCCTTGTGAGTAAGTGACCTCCTGTGGCCACATGTGCAAAAACAGGTCAGGTAAAAAGGTGATATGACAAGCATCTTACCAGAGCTTTCACATTATCAATTATTGCAACATGCCTATATAACTCTGTAAATATGTTTTAAAAAAACATTGAAAGATAAAAAGAGAAATCAATAAGGAGGTCTTGATTATTGGGACCTCCTCAAAAATAGTAAGTTGTTAATCCCTTTGCTTGTAAGAATCAAATTTCTATAAAGCACCCATTTCCTCTCTGCATCTGTTGACTTTATCTTAATGCAAGAAATGTCCTTAGTAGAGGGAGCTGATTGAAAATGGAAAAAGTCCTCTAACTTGAGTTGAAATCAACACTTCTTAAAGCTTCTTTAACCTGAAGCAGAACCTAAAAATCACATCTGGATGCTTGAGCCTCCTCTGGACTACATTTTGAGCTTTCCTCCATATCATTGGCTGGTGCCTCTTCTGCATATTGTGCCTCAAAGGCCATCCCCTCAGACGTTTCCTCTTGGTCCTTCTGGCCCGAGCTTCCCTCCGTCCTCTCTGGAGAGTCTATATGATTGCTGCCTTCTGATGCTCCCATGTGCTTCTTCCGCAGGTGCTGGTTGAGGGTGCCCTGAAACGGGAAGCATTTACCACAGATCTGACAGTGGAAGGGCTTGTTGTCCGTGTGGCCTCGGATGTGGTACTCGAGCTGGTCTTTCCTCGTGTACTTCTTGCCACAGAACTTGCAAACGAACGGAGTGATGCCCATGTGCAGGCGCATGTGTCGGTCCAGGCTCCCTTTCTGATTGAAGGTCTTTCCACAGTAGATGCAAATGAGTCTCTCATTGTAAGGGTACCATTGGCTCCGCAAGCTTCGCTCTCGCACGTCATTCTCCAAACCTGTGGGTCCAACGACTGGCTCGCTGTCTTCTGAGCCTGGCTTGATATGACTCAGCATTCCTGCTGGGATGGCCAGGGGGCGCTTTGCCCTTGCTCGTCCGCCCCTGAAGCCACTGAGTATGGAGCGGGAGGGACTGGAGCTGCTGACGTTGACAAAGCATGGGGACATGCTTGAGGACAGCCCTGAGTAAGAGTAGGTAGCAGGCTGGATGACAGGACAGTAAGAGCCCACACTGACAGCCAAGACTTGTTCTCCATCCACCAACTCTGTGTGGTAACCATCGTCACCAGCTGAGGAACTATCAGAGTAGGTGGGCCTGTCGATCTTCTCTACCTTCACGTGCACATCTGTTACTTGCCCATCTTTGCCGATCAGTTCCACTTGCTCCGTTTCTCCCTCTATGGGAGCATCATGCTCAGACACACTATCACTGCTTCCACGGTCGGACTGGCCTTCCTCATGCTGCTGCCGCACCCGGCCCAAGGTGTGCCCTGCTTGACTCTGCCGGGAGTAGTAAGGGGGGGAGATCTGGGTAGGGTTCACAAAAAGGTTGCTGTCATTGACCCCGTTGCGACTGGTCTGTGAGTCATCCTTTTCTGGGCTGCAGACACTAACTGGGAGGCTGATCTTAGAGTGGATACTCTCCAAGATTTGGGTACACTTGTCAATGATGGCTTGCATCTGTAGAAAGCTGGCAGCGGTAAGAAAACTGATAATATCCTTGAGCTGCAGGGACATGTGGCCTGTGTAGCAGAAAGCGAGAAGCTGTTCAAACACCTCAGGGCTTTTGATGACCGAGATGGAAAGGCCACTCATGGTGCTAAGAGCCGAGTGGTCACGGAAGTAAGGTGAACTAGCTGCCAGCACAGCCTTGTGGGCTCGAAATGGCTGGCCCTGAATGTGAACAATGATGTCACACAGTTTCCCTTGCAGCCGCAGCTCATTGAGCTGAGTCAGAACAGTGTTGCTGAACTCCGGCACATCAAACTCAATGTAACTGCCGTCGTCCATTTCTTGGATATGTTTCTCCAGTTTGTCGGCAGCCTGATGGGAAAGAAAAAAGAAAGGGAAAAAAAACCATTAGGCCTTGAAACACTTTGTTGAAAAACTATTCAATGGAACAAATGAGATGGGGAAACATGAGCACTGAAAGCTTATTCTATACAACAGTGTATATGAGAAATGCCAGGCCAGTGAGGTTTGATTATTGTGATGCTGCAAGCTCTTATACCCAATGTTATGTTGAGACCTGCTGAGAACTGCATGCCTATTGCAGGATTTAAGAGACAAAAAACACGATAGGAAACAATTTCCTGACAATATATTATCTCAGCTGTCAATTATGTTTCACTGGCTTTTTATAGACTCAACGTGTCAATGTCAATAAAGCATGTCCATCTGCAAGAGAGAAAAAATGTTTTGATAATAGCAGCTATTGGCTGCTATTGCAAAATGAACTGTATTAAAATCAAGTTTCACTGTCATTCCAACTCTGGGAGACAGCTTTTTGTTTGTGGATCATCGGAAAGAAACTCCTTTTAATTCCGCACCCAACATCTTATATACCTCTAAGGGGAGATCCTATCACAGTCAAATCGGGGAAATGTTTAGGCGTTGCCCAAAGTGGATGAGCTTGGGCCAACTTCTGGTAAAAATATATTATTTTATCTCACTAATGTTTCCCTTGAGATCAGCAGGGCATTTGGCAGGATAGGCAGGTCTCAAGTTTTCCGAGAATTGTTTTGGTACTTTCCACATATCTGGAAACAGTCACTTACGCCATTCTGTACGCTGTCGCCATGGCATGGAGGCCACATGGAGGCCACATGGAGGCCACCTGAATTAAACTTTTGAGACAGCAGAGACTAAATATTATGTAGTCAGACATCTTGATCCTTCATTTTTCAGAAAAAAGACATCTCTGGATCTGCCAGGCCAGAAGTGTTTAGAAATCACCAACATGAAAAATGTTGGCGAAAAATGTCTCCAAATATTAGAATAATTTTAACCTGATATTTTTAATAATATATATATATTAATATAGCAGCCTATGCAATTAAGAAATTGCGTTTTATCATATCGTGACATTATAATAATACTGCCAGCATATGTTTAAATATTCACTGTAAGTGCGTAATTTCAGCACTATTACTGCAATAATAGAAATTGTGACATGGATGTACATGAAAGAATTGCAACTGGCAGAGCACAACAGTGTATACAGTAAGCTAAGCCTTTCAGAGGGCAATGCATCTGCTGCATTTGGCAGTGAAAGAGGATAATCTGGTTCTACGAGAAAAGTTGTGCAACCACGTGATGCACTTGAATTCAATGTCTCCATTTTGAAGCTTCTCTGTAGCAATCTGAAAGCAAGTGTGAATATAATTGTAATGTGTAATTATGTTTGATCCTTGTTTATCCTTTCACTTCTGAAGAGCACATAATTACCCTTCCATCAGTTAAGATATTTAAGATATAGCATGTTATCCACAATTTAATTATATTTTAGCAAAGTTAAAGATTAACAATGATCAAATCCCATTGATGAAAGGTATAGCAGTGACACAGCAAAACACTGACTTGGGTTAGTTAATAAAACATGAACCAATATGGACCAAGCCTTCTCAGCAGAACTAAACCACACTTAACATTTCAAATTCATATTGTTTGTAAAGGAAATCTCTGTGTTTAAAACCACACACACTTAATCTGCCCTGGGTCTATATCTTCTTCTGAACCACCAAGCCCCACCCAATCCCTGTCAGGATTGCAGTTACCAAAGCACGGCAAGACTGTCCAAACTGTCCTCAGCCTGACACAGGAGAGGGAATGATGTAAAAAGGTGTGCATTATTTTCACTCCCCCACCTCCAAAAGGAACATGTTCATACACTCTATATCATATGCACCAGCAATGGCTGCCAACAAGATGCACACTAGATTGTGCCAAGTTGACGGCCAGCCAAAGAATGTGTACTGGGTAGTTGAGACGCACATGCTTGGCTCATGTGGGAGAACCAAAAATGTTAAAACTCAGCTTAAAAAGTCCATCTGTGGCTCATGTTCCCCGCCTGGCAATGAACCTGTTTGACACAGCTGCTTCGTGTACATACACAGAAAGGATGCTGAGTATCTTGTGAAAGTTTGGCTAACCAAAACATCAGCACAACTGTAGTGGAAAGCCGCAGAGTCTTACACATAGTGAAAAAAACAGAAAGAGGAGGAAAAGAGTAGAGGATAAATCAAAGTCAGCAGCTACGCAATGTGGGCTTTCTTCAACATCAGCAGCATTGCCACACCAGATCCAGAACAGAAATGCTTAACAGGCAAAGGTTAGAGAGAGCAATTTCAAATGGATAGCACAAAACAAGATAAAAATAGATTGTGATGCATTAGTGGGGAAGGCATGATGTTAGGAACTTTGCTTGTGTAAGAATAACATACATTGTGGAAAGTGTTAAGAGCTTAGAAGGAACTCTATATGCATCGCTCCAGATCGTATGATTTGCCTTTGGCTGTGTTCTCTTATTTGACTTGTTTCTTGAAAAAAATGAAAAAAAAAAAAAAAAAATCACTATTCACAGCCTATTCACATGATTGTCATATGAACACAAGTGAAAGACTTATCCTTTTGTACAACATATCCATTCTTAACCTGGCCTTGAAAAGCAAAGCACTAATTAATATAAACAATTAATGCAATTCATATTTGGAGTACTTCATTTATCTCATGTCACTTAAGTGCTGCTCATGTTTAATGCTCTAAAATTAGACGAGGTGTGTTTTAGTGATTTTCCTGGAGGAAAAAATTGCCTCCACAATGACAACCTCATGCAAAAACAGATGGCTTTGTATGAGAGTTAAGTTGACCCACAACAACATTTTAACAACCTGTACTAATTATCTAGAACACCATCCCACCCCATTGTCTTCTCACCTAAGGCGTATAACCACAGTGCACGCTGTTATGCGTACATTGGCAGCGTCCTCAGAACAGGATTGATCACCTCCAAACAGACATGCATTTACACCCTTTGCTTTTAAAATGCAAATTCAAATGGTTATTGCAATTCTCAAAGTTGGGACAAACTCCCAGAACAATATAATAAGAGAGAGAGAGAGAGTTGAAAACAATAAGTTTAACATTATCATCCACAAAAATCAAAGGATCACCAAAAGGTACACAGCTAAATACACAGCACCTACTGGTGCTGACAGTATCATGGATAATACCACCACATCCACACCCTAAACATCTTTGAAAAAACAGATTTTACCTCACAAGAGTGGTGCTTTCTTTCTTTATTTTTAAACTGAGATCAACTTATATCACCTCATATCTAATTTCAGCCATAATGACTCCAACCAGCACAGTTTTACAGCTTTTTTACCCCAAACAGAAACAGCACTATAAAAGTGGCTGCAGTTAAATGGGTGCAAAACCATAATGCCTACTCATGCAAATGCTGAAATGGCCCTGGCTCGACTCTGTTCTGACATGCCTTCTAGTTAAAAAATATCTGGACTGGTGTCAGATGCAGGATCCAGGAATAACGTGTGTTTTCTGGGTTTCTCTCTGGGTGGTTGGGTGCAGCAGGGTGGGAGATCTCAGGGCTGAGGAGCCACAGGAATAACACGAAAACAAAGTCCGTGGTGACCGAGGTGAACTCAGGTGTACTGAGTAACCTGCCCTGTCAGTGCACTTCGTCCTCTGCTGTCACATCATCATACCCCGTCTCTGCATGCACATTAACCCGGGCCAGGAGCGGTGCTAACACTGGTGTCGTTCCACTCCAGGCTCGGTCTGTGACAGTATGAACATACACGGGCCGGATGACGCCCAGTACTCTACGAGACATTATCCGAGTGTGCAAGCTCCACGTTTAAGAATTAAAAGTCAAATTTTGCCGTGTTAGCATCACCGTGAACGGACACTGCGGGGCGTTAGCATGTACTGCTGCCACTTTAGTATTTGCATACAATGCAGACACACGGGGAAATACTTGAAAACAAAACATTATGTCAATACTCCAGTTAGCCCTGTACTTCAGTTAGCCATGGATGTGGGGGGGGGGGACGGCGGCACATAGCGGAGCGGCTAACGTTAGCGTTAGCTTGATCATAACCACCCTCACCTGCTTTATGTAGTCTAGTTTATGTTTGTCTCCACTGTTTGTCATTTCTACCATTGCTCACAGTTATATTGGTGTTTGATAGACATTATGACAGACTGACGGGGGTCGAAAAACCAAACTACCAAGCAGCACACAGGCTAACCAGCTGTGTATGCTAACCCGACACCGAACATTCATGTCGTTAAACGCCTAACTTCTCCTCAAACTTCCCCCTGTCACGCCGGTGTGTTAGCATGCAATTCATCCACATTCTCCACAAGCAAGCCTCGTATGTCCTGACAGCACCGGGTGGGTGATATTGCAGCGTCAGACACGGGCACAGACTGTGTCGGCTGCCATACGAACTAGCTGCTGCGCTCGCTAGCTTAGCTGTCAACCGGGGCGACGTAGCGACCAGCAGCGGCTAATGCTAACTAGCAGTTGGTCGCTAGCGTGCGGCGGCCGCAGACAACGATTCCCTCCCCCCCCTCCCCAGTACTTACAGCGCGAGGGCGAAGACGAGCCGACATTGCATTACGGTGACTAGTCCGAGCCGAAGTTCGAGTCCACCAAACTCGCCGTCTTGCAGATTAGCACGAAACGGAGTCCATTCCCCTCAGTAGTTCGCTAACACTACAGCCAGGCCTCCCCCCCTCTCCAGTCCAGATGTGTCAGACAGTTGCTGCTGCAATTTTTTGCATCAACAGGAAGTGTTCTTTTGGCTCTTTGCATTCATTCTATCAGTGAGTTTTGCAGCAGCCCCTCCCTTGCTCCTGTCAGTGTTATGTGCTGAGACATCTTGTTCTTAAATTTATGACGTGATTCAGGGCATATACATGCGCAAAAAAATACTAAGTGCAGAGCAGCAGTGGGTTCTCAAATGAGTTTGGGGGCAGATAACTCCACTCATCCTCTTATCTGCTGACAACAGCCTCCGTTAGGGTTGTTCTTAGGTCACTTCATCTGCTTTCCGGCAGAGAGAGGGAGCTCTAAATGTATAAATGGGGGTTTGGTGCATTTGTCTCCCATTTATCTGCATGTTTACTACAACACAATAGTTATTTAAACCTCATATTATCTAAATATATTCCAAATGCACCCAAGTATATCATACATATACATACATTGAGAGAGAGCGATTATTAATATTTTAAGTTTAATTTCCAAATTAATTGTTGTGATTATTCATATCCACTGACAATAATATTTACTGTGGCCTCCACACGGTGTTAAAGAATCACTACCCAGGGCGGGCGGTGGTGTTGGGGTGTTGAATCCCCTTCACATCAATACATTGGAGTTGAGTTGTGTGGCTTTTTAACACCTTCAGACTCACTGGTCCTCCCACAATTCTCTTTGGTAGTCAAATTCTACTTTACTCTATCACATATACAACTATTTGCTTTAGTATTTTTTTCATACGAGTTACATAATCAGTTTTCATGAACCCAAAATGCACCCATTCAGTTCTGGTTAGAAACCACAAAGGGGCGCCAGAGACTAAACTGACGGTGAAACCTTCAGCTGTTCTGTGTATGGCACACGACTCAGTGCTTCGACACAATAAAAACACAAAAATAACATAATGTTAAAAAAATGTAAGAATAAGTTCCATCGTAAGAAAAATATCATAAGAAAAAAACACAACTGAAAATTCGCTGTAGTATGTGGCTGTCATTCAAAATGACAAAATATAGGCTTGTTTGCTGTGGTAATCTCTTTATGTATATAGTGGAGCTTTGAATGTGACCTTTACAATTTTTTTTCCAAGTGTTATTACGTCTAAACGTCTTTCCCTTACATACAACCTGGACTTGTTGAATCAGATCATTTATAATAATTTCATTTTTTTCCCTTGTGTTTACAAACTGATCACAGTGTCTATGAACAATGTGAGCTATATGGTCCCCCCACAAGGAGGTGGCAATAGATTGTCCCAGCTTTTATAATTGTATTTTTTGTCACTCTTAGATTATTATAGGTGCTTGCAAAGAGTGAATATGCAGTCTTTTTAAATCTTATTTTACTATTGTATGGATAATTTCATGGAGTCTGTGTTTCTGCTGGTGACGGGGACAAGATAAACTCTTGTCTTCTGTCTTCTGTTAAGGGCACTTTATCTGTAATACTTGGAGAGGGGAGGAATGAATGTGCGCTGTGTGTGCTTCTGTTTTTCACTCGGCGAGTGTGAGTGACAGGTTGGCGGCTCAGGTGAATATCTGACCTAATCTGTGTGCAGGTGGGTGATCAGCATAGAGAAAGAAATCGCTTTGTCATTGCACGTGCTTCTTGTTAAACAAGTCACTCCTCTATTCTCACTGATTTTCTTTTTTCCTGACCTTTTTTTCCAGGAGATTGATGCATAACTGGAGGTGCAGCCAAGGTATGGTGATTAGAGATGGTTTGGTTGATCCGCGGGAATGATCATGGTATTGATAACATTTCAAACAAACTCATAATCAAAGGGTTTCCTGTTGGAGTTGTAATCTTTTCTGAAATGGGCCTTTGTGAGCTCAGTGGCATTCGGTTGACCAGGAATTATTTGGCGGTAAGCTAATGGGGCCGGTTCTGAGTGGTGCAGCGCCAGGAATCGTATAGGGGCTCCAGGTGGTGTGGCCTGGGGCTCTGATGGGCTGCTCCTTTTTAATCCCAGATGACATTGCAAAATCTCCAAACCCCCCTGCCCTTGTATAAGACTGTATAGGAGCAGGGAGCAGATGATTTGCTTTGAGGGTGCAGATCACGTTTCAAACTGAAGGAATAAGGAGCTCCTTGGTTTCATGTTAAACCTGAAACCATGGGTTTTGCATAATATGAAAATTAGGCATTAATTATTCGAAAGGGAAATTTGTGGGATTCTGAAAATAAGTCTAACAAGTTTAACAATAAAACAAATCATACTATGCATATTAACAAGTCTCACTTATTTATTTTCCACCCATACGTTTAAAAGAAACTCAATACTTATAAGCCTCATTTATGTGTTTGCAGTTTTACTGCAATATTAAAAGTTGCTCTGCCACAGTCAACAAACACCACTCTAAGCACCATTGCTTAATGTTGAATAAGTAGCCCAATTTTTAAGCTTAACATGAATAACACATTGTTTTCTATGTGTGCCAAGAGTCCCAGAATACCTTGGCTGTCAGTGCTGAGGAGAACAATGGTCTCCCAGTGCTCCTGTCCAGAAATAGTCCGTAGCTCACTGATGGAGAACATATTTCCCAATAGCAGGTGTCTGAGTCAGTCAGTGCCTGATCCTCACTATGACTGTAAATGAAAGGGCCAGCTCGTCCAGGTGCAGGAGCACCTCTTTGGCCCTCTCGGGTTTCTCCTTGATGGAGGAGCTTTTTGTGGAAGAATGAACAAGAGAAATATTGACATTAAACAATGTATATTACTATTAAAAAGCATATACATCACTCCAGAATCTAGAAAGTCAACATGAGCAACCTTAATGGAAATCTCTTCTCTATATAGATTGTGTGACATTATTTTATTAATATAACAATAAAAAAATAATACGAGACACAAGATTCACACACTGTTTTATAACAGTAGTAGCACATGCCTAAAATCCTTTTATGTATTTGGAAGCGCAAACACAGTGTAAGCTAATGCAATATTTATACAACACAATGATAGTCAGTTTGACATATCTTCATTTCATTTTAAAACTCAGCTGGGCTCCAACCGAAGCTATTCCACACAAAACCTTAAAAGCTGAGAGAGTTTTAGCAGTAAGTACAATAATCACTTGCATTGCCGGGATAATGAGCTCTCAGATGTGTCATATATTTGCCTGAGAAATTAAGCCAATTTGTGGAAATGGTGGCCTGGGGTTGAGGGAATACGGAGTGGCTTGTAAAGATGAGTGATATCTGGCACAGCATGAAGAGAATGAGAGGTGTGCTGCCCGGTGCTTAGCTCAAATGAAAGCTCTGATTAGTGGAGCAAAGATCAAAATGACAGAGCGGTGGAGGCTTCAGCTGGGCCTTTGTTATTGATAAGTCTGTCATCTCTGCTGATATTGGAGCAGTAATGGCAGCTGATGATTAGGCCACTCCTGAGCTATTAACTACATTTCTTATCCTTTTACTGGGGCCCAGGAGAGCCGGCTTGAGACAAAGGCTTCCTTTATGAAGCTGGCTCCTTAAACGGCGTCCACCTGACCTAAAAGGCACAACTGTTATGTCTTTCTGCCAGGCCAGAAGTCAGGGACGAGATGCAAGTCAGAGGTCGCGGTGCGCTGCTGTTTGAAATGAAGGGGTTCTGAGTGAGTAAGCTGCTGAAAGACGGCCGCAGCGAAATTACAGAAAATTGGCTGTTTTGTCAACATTTCATCAGAAGATTTACAGAAAGCTGACCCCGACCCTTTCTCTCCCCCTCTTTCACGAGGCTAAGGAGATTGAGAGGGTCGGAACTGACTAACAAACAAATCTCTTCTTTATTTCTTTCTCGCTTTCTCTTTCTCTCCCTCGAAGTGATATTCAATATGATCTCTTTTTAATGATCCGAAGTGGCTGAAATTACATATCCTCGACACATATTCTTCAGCCTGGTTTACTCTGATGCCAGGGCACACTAAGGGTATAAAAAGTAATTATCAAAAATATTTCAATTCTCTAATGAGAAAAATAATGTGCCATTCATTTTGTATTATTGTGCCACAGTGTACGTAGATCCAGCACGCTCATTTTGATTTTTAGTTTTTTACACATGTGAATGTGCAATATGACAGCATCTGATAATTATCATGTTAGACTTAGGACAAATAAAGAAGGTAATATTTTTAAGTCAAGACCAGTGATTCCAAGTGGGGAATACTTTAATACTTTAGCTGCAGGTCTCGGGGAAAAAAAGTAAAACAAGACTGTATCAGAGTTAGCTGGAGCAATGACCACCTTGGAGGTAAAGGACTAAAAGTAATGGATAATCAACAATGTTAATAAATCAGTTGTGGATGAAGAAATGACTGTAGAATTTATATGAGTGTGAGTTTTAACACACAGTTTAACCAGAGTTGTGTTCAGTGTCAATAAAAGGTCAAGCTCGCTACTCAAGTGAGTGGTAGAACATGTCGGGCAAAAGTGGTTGGGGTCCACTGCACTAGATTGCATACAAGCTTGTCTTGGGCTCAGCATTTCCAACTACAGCTCAGTGCTTTGTTTCTGACCTCCGCTCAGTCCGCTCTGTGTCTTTGGTATTCCCCTACAAAGGCCAACAGGAATCCTGGGCTTGTTGATTTAGCCCCCAGTGGCTGGAGGCAAAGCATCTTTCATTAACATCTAAAACCTCAGGAATGAGACACTGGCCTCACGATAAGATCTGGTAATGCAGTAACATGGAATTATGGAAGAAGAAAATTGCCATTTTGTATATAAGCACCTGTGATCTCCCATGAAAGCCCCCTGTTCCCCGGGTTGGGTCAGTCCCAGGAGAGTGGAGAGTCCTGGAACCCAATCCATCCTGCAGAGAGAGAGAGAGAAAGAGAGAGACAGAGAGAGAGATTTTCATGCTCGGAGAAACGGAAGGTGTTACTGTCTGTAGAAGGTCAGCTTCGAGCACTAAGATAGTGATCCTGTGTGCCTGCTGGAGAAAATCATCTCATACCCACTGGAGAAATGCCCCCTTCCCCCGTTTGTGGTCCTGTTTGTGGTCAGCAACTGCTTGACGGTCGATACAAAGCATTTATGAGACACCCCAGGGATATTTTCACAGTACTTTATCACCTTACCAGTGAGCGTGGACAAATCAGAGAGCTGCTGTGAGAATATGGGAGTTTTTGTCTCCGTCATTGCTCTTCGAAAGGTATGACAGTCTCGCCACCTTCAGAAAGGTGTTTCCTTATCTGAACCTCTGTTGGGAGAACATGTCAGAAACAATAGAGTTATGTGGCGTTCTGACATTTTGAAGAAGTTGGATACCCTTTTAGTCGTATGCCGAGGTCAAAGAGTCAAAGTCAAAGTCCTCCGAAGACTCTGGAAGGAATGCAGGTGTTCTGCTCGCAGCAAACAGCCTGAAGGACAAAAAAAAATCCCCTTTTTCATTCTGCAAGCCTCAATCATGCTGCACGATGCACACACAGGCAAAAGAGTTCATGGGAACTTGTTGCACATTTAGCTGGTTTATGCACCTACAGCCAATAGTTTCAATGGCCGCGTCTTCACAGAGAAAGAAGTCGGAGGGGCTGGTAATGATTGGTCAGGGCGAAACAGATCAACTGGAAAGAAGAGGCTGGAAGGAAGGAAGAGAAAAATCTTATTGTGGCAGACCTGATGTGTTATTGTCTCCTCTGGATAGTTTCTTCATCACCTCTTTAAATTTTAAAACATTTGGCACGCAGCCTGTGGCAAGTTCTCTTGAGGAAGCAGCAAAGCAATGAGGGTCAATGGGGCCATAAATCCTAGACTGTCCACTTTGGAATTCGACACGGACACTTGAGATATGATATTTAATCGAATGAGCGTGTAAGTGTGAGTTGCACATGCAAGCCAAATGCATATTATATGAGCGAACCGCATTGCGAACCAGAGAGAAGAGGGCTGTTTATCCTCTGGGGATCTGCAATTTTGAGGGGGTCGTGATTTTGTGTTTTTCACTGATGCAAAAAGGATAACATGCGTAAACGACACGTAGGCCCTGCCTTTGGGATTTGAAGCGCCTGAGGGGGAGAAGGGCTGGCAGCCATGTTTTTGCACCTCATTCCAGAGCCATGCAATAAGCGTCATAACTTTGGCCTTAACATAAGAATGGAACTCATCCAGAGATGGGCTTCACCCTTCATCTTCTGTCCTCCCTCTCCTCAAGAGCAGAGCTCAGTGTGTAAGCACTGTATGCCCACATATTGAATTTATATTATCTGCCCTTAAAGCATTATACACAGCAGGTGTTTAGTTCTATATAATCATGAAATGTCTGCTGTGCTTCTTCAGACAAACCTGCTTTGATTTTCTTCCCCCCAAAACAGCATGCACTGTGCTTTTATCATTTATTAGAGGCCACTGTCATTTGGCTTTTATTTCATGACAGTAAATAGCATCAGATGAAACTTTCTGGCTCAGATGTAAAGAACAAGAACATAAAGTGATATTATAATTGTTGAAAAAGGAAAAAAAAAACAAAAACACTAATGCATTGTACCAGAACCTAAAATTAAACTGCAATTAAGTAGGAAGTGTATAGAGCCACAGTGTATATAATATAAATAGTTTCTGGCAACAGAGAAGGGTATAAGTTCAAGACAATATTTGGAGGCTAGGAGACTGACAGTAATTCAATTAGACAGGAATCCTCACCCGTTCTGTGGGTCAAAGTTATCCATGTTAATCAGTGGAGACCGGAGACATATAAGCTGCTGGTTTCCTGCTGGGGCTGCACTGTCTGACTGCGCACTCTTACCACGCAGTGCATTTAATATTAAAACTTACATCAACACAAACTTCAAATTAAAACGGCACGTGATTAAGAAAGTGGTAGTCGACCTGGTAGCCTTTTACGTAACATCCTGTAATAATCTACTGAATTAAAGTGGTGAATATTGAATCGGAAATAGAAGGATTTACTGTGACATATTTTACTAGAAATTACTGTGAACATGAATTATGAATTGAACAAATGCGTCCGAGAGTTAAAAAATGAGTTCAGTGCCGACTGAGAGCAGCGCTACAGGATAGCTTTTGGAACAACCCAGAGAAGATGGTGCCAGTTAATAATATTATTTGCATCCTTCAGCCCACATTTTATTTGATGTTTTTCATTACACTCAATGTTTTTGTTTTGTATCAAATTTACTATCTACATTCTCAACTTTCTACTTCTTTGTCAGAGGCTACCTCTGGGGCAAGCTGTGTCTCAGTCTTGTTATTTTCACAGTGTGAGAGCAAACCATCCGGCCAAGCTTAAGTGGTCGGCTTGATCAAATTTGGCATTAATTGTAAACGGCCTGACATACGACGGCTCCTCCTCTGTGTTGAAGAAAGAAAGCACTGCGAGCGTTATCTGAAGACTCGGAGTGTGAGTGTCAGGAGCACACAACGATGTGAGTGTGAATATTGTATTTCAAATGGTATTCTGAACAGCCCGGCTTGTTACCAGAGTGAGCTGTGACCCTGAGAGCGCCAGTTTAGGAATGCGGCTGTCGTCTGGACACTTTGTACCACGGGAGATGTCCGAAGAAAGTACCCAGGATTGCTGTCAGCTTGGCAAGAAGCAAATCCTCTATTTTTTCAAAAAGGTAACAAAAACATCAAGTAGTAAGTCACACAAATTCAGAAGCGTGAGAAATATTGGTAAAAAATGATGAATAACTGAGCATTTACTATGTAAAGTACCCTGAGATAATGTTATGGAGCTCTACAAATAAAACTGAATTATAACTGAATTAAAGATCCCAGTTACACCAGTGAGGAGTTGAACCTGTCTACCTGCAGCCCCCCCCCCCACCTCTGAGCAGGTGGATGGTGTTGAACCTGAAGAGGTGCGCACAAACACACACACAAGAGCCAGAGCTGTCATCCTAACTTTCAGATGAAGTGGGGGATTAGGACAGAGGTGAAAGTATGCTGAGGACCATGGTGACAGCAGATGAAGGGAGATAGCGCAAACTCTTGAGGAATTCACAAGCATTCGCAGGCATTCAAAGGCTGTGTGTGTTTGTGTGTGGGGGGGTGGGGGGGGAGTCGCTATGAGCGCTCTCACAACTCAAAAGTATTTTGTTGATGTCAGTCTCATCCGAGAACGTCTGCGGTCGTGATTGAGTGGGTTTCAATGCAGAGAAAGTTACGTTTCAAAAAGCTCTGAAAGGTTAAATATGCTCCGATAATTTCTTTCAACTGCTCTGAAATGTGTGTATAATGTGTGTGTGTATGAGTGTGTGTGTATGAGTGTGTGTGTGACAGCGGGGAATCACATCAATCCCCATGACAACACTGATATTAATACCCCCAAAAATGATGTCTTACAAATAACAGGATATTCTTGTGAGCATGCGTCTGTGTGTCTCATGTGTCCTCTCTCGTGTTGTGGCTGTGCAGGAATGTGCCTTTTCGGTGCGTTTCTTCTTCTGTAGCTGTGGTGGTCCCGCGGCACCAGCCATTCGTCCCTCCACAGACACGCTGACTAGGCCAGCGCGGGCTCAGGTATCTCCACTAACCTCCCCTTTGTCCCGCTTTAAAATAGGGCCTTTTGTCTGCTGTTTTCTGCAGGTCATTGTGAGGAGCGCTTCTTAGTGTCAGCTTTAATTCACACTGTAACCCAAGCCATGATGCCTCCCAACTATCCACGCTGCCTGCCTGGCATTCAGCTCCTTGGAGAGCTGAGGCTGCTTTACTCCCCCCACCTCTACTTAACTGCACCCAGGGGACAACTTGCAAACTTTGTTGCTTAAATATTTAAATAGCCCTTTAATTGACATCCGTCAGACCTCACCGGCAGCACAACCTGAAGGCTGCTCTGTAGCCATAAAAGAAAGTGCTGATGTTGTCTTTTTGTGGAGGTTGTAGAGCCCTCAATTCTTTCTGCAGCATCATACATTGAATAACCTCAGCCACAGCTCATCACTGCAAACTGACTGGTGATTTGGTGTAGTATTGCTTTATTTAAAAAAAAAATATATATATATATATATATAAAAATGTAAGCATCAAATAAAAATGTGTGCTTTGTTTCATTCACAGACAGATTTCTATTCTAAATGACACTAACCAACCTTAGCTCAGTGGCGTGCATTGACAGTGTCTTCATAATCTCTGACCCTCCAGTGAACTGGCGTCAAGAGAAGGAACCTCAGTCGGAATTACAACAACAAAGTCATGTCATGTAAAATAGAGTCACAGCGAAGGAAATGCACTGAAAACATCAACAGCAGTGGTATTTTTCTCTTTGGAGCTTAACCTAAGATCCCAGCTGGGGAGATACAGGCCCCAGGCCCTGTCTGCCTGTCTACCCTTGAAGAAGAGAAGAAACAACAGTAGAAACGAGAAAAGAGGCTCATGTTGAAACAGCAAACATCATAACCTGATATCGACTCTCAGCTGGGGTTCGCTTTGCTTCTGCAGTCTCTGTTCTTCTCTCCTGGGAGGGTGCGATCTATAAGGGCTTCCTCAAACCATCTCCACGGCTAAAAATAAATCTCACGTACAGTGCTCTGGTGTCAGGAGTTTAAAAAAGTGAACTGCTGGAAGTTAGAAATGATTTGTGTCAAAGTAATTTTCACCGCACATAACAAATGTGATTTTTCAGAGGATTTATTTAAAAGCCTAAATACAGATGCAATTGTGATTTAACTGGATTTGATCACTGATCATTTAGACCTGGTGTTTAGTCACAGAGAAATGCAATTCCTTTATTGTTCTACAAAACAAATTATTGATTAAATATTGTCAAAAGAAGTTGTTTGGTCTTTGATGTCAGAGTCTAAACACCATTTAAGAATGAATCTGGTGATATTCAGTTTGGTATCTTGTCAACAAACTACATAGAAATTCTAAAACCAACAACACTTTGTGTTTTTCAGTTTCCCCACACTTAATATTTTTAAACATTTTATCCAAAACCTTTAAATTGATTATACATCATCATTTACTCCTAATTTCAAATTCTTCTCTCTTTTTTTTCTCAATTAGCTGATGCTGTCGTTCCTGATCAATGTTCCTCACATTGGAGTAAAGAGCTTATTTGTGAGAGTCTGTTTTCATAAGAAACCTACTTAAGTGTGTTCACCATAAACGTGACAAAGAGCAGCAGCGTGGCTTCGTCTTCTGTTTTGTTCCTTTAAAAGACCAACTGGGCTTGGCTGCCTCTGACTTAGATCATCTATGTAAATGTTGATATAGAGGATGTGAGCTGATATCACTTTGACTTTTAGGATGAGATGTAAATGAAGTAAAGTCAACACTGATTCAGCTTGCAGCTACATGGTAAAGAAAGCAGCGACTCTGACACTGATTGTGACAAATGCCGTAGATTTAGATGTACATCGCTTCCAAACAAGCGAGCGCAGTGTCCCTCAGCTGCGCTCGCCGTCTCGAGGAATGGAGCGGAGGTTTGTGGGAGCCCGTCTCAGCCCAGTTCCCCTGGTCAGCTCACATTCTCTGAGTGAACCCGTGTCCTGGGGCCAGTTGGGCGGCACAGTCTCATGTCTCAAGTCCTCACAGTTCACTGGGCCCTTTAAAGTGAGCACACCCACCAGGGGCCCTCAGGACTACAAAAACTACAAACACTGGGCTGTCCAGGCCCGTATCTGAGACACACTGATGCACACTTGCACGCACACATGCACACACACACACCAACTGGTAACAGCCCATTTATCTTTGATACAATGGAGAGACAATAACAAAGACTAAGATATTATCTGCGTCGGTTGTTACTAGCATGGGTCTGCAATTTTGACCCTGGAAGTCAGAGTCAATTCTGGAAAATATTCATCTTTTTCTATGTGATTCTTCTCCCTATTTGGAGAAGAGATATGGCTCCTGAGATGGTTATGGGAGGGAAATGTCAGAGAGCGGATCAGTTTTCAGACATGGCACACTCTGGTGAGCATACGCGCTCAGATCAAAGCGAGGCCGTTGCCTACCGCAGTGCATCCCCAACAGATCTGACAAAGTGCCCCCATTGTGTGACCCTGACCCATTACTGATAATGGATCGCCTCCAGAACCGCCCCCACTGCCCCCCTTCAGAGGGCCGAACTGGTCCTGCACACACACAGAGCCGCTCCACAATAACTGCAGCATGTCGATGAACACACAAGATATGACATGTCAGCTCTCATGCACAGTGACAGCCTGGAACAGATCACAGGAGCCATGTGAGATTTTCCTCTCGTGTCAGTGTCTGCTGTCAAGAACGTGAACGTTAAAGTATGTTTTTTTTATTTTTCTTACAAAATGTGTGTTATGTTTCACAACAAGTGTGGATGCCCGATGTAATGCAATTTTTTTCCAATGTTTTCTTTTTTGCACCAGTGGCTTGAGCTCTCTGCCAAAGCAACAGTGGAGATGACGCGTTTCCCACCAGAGTCGTTACGTCTGTGTGTGAGAAAAACACCACACCTCACCAACACACACGACTCACAGCAGCAAAACCCCAGCGTCAAAATAAGCCACAGTATGTTTTATGGTTTTCTATTGTCAGTATAATCAAGGTTAGTTTGTTTGGGTGTTAACTTGTGTTCTGGCAGCAAATATGCGGACACACCCATGCCATCCATGCACGTATAAAGGTTTACAAACACACACACACACACACACACACACACACACTTTGCTCTACCAGCCTCATAGCCCCGGGCATGTTCTCAGTCCCTCATAATTACTTTGATGATCAAGGTTAGAGCAGTAGTAAAGCACACTAACCCTTTAACCTTCCATGAACTCTCCCATTAGTCCACCTTGGAAACTGATGCTGGGTGTCAAATGCTGTCGCCCACAAGAAACCCGTGAATTAGTCTTGGCGTGGATCTAGGAGACGGGGCTAAAGGGCTGCCGATGCTGCAGCGTGAATCAGACGCCAAGGCAGAGACAGCAGGAGCACGAGGGGGTCAAAAATGCAGCATTATCAACTCCCCCCCCTCTCATCCTCGGACCCCCTGCCTGGGCTTACAGAAACAGGACAGACTCCCACAATGCCTCCCTGCCATTCTGCGAGCCCCTGAGGGCTCCTCCAGACAGCTCAGGAATTCAGGATAGGGATCCGACAAGGTCTACAGCTGGGAGGAGAATTTCTACCATCCTCCGGTTCGCCCTTCTTATTGTCTGGAACTGGCATCCCAGTGTTCTCTGTCTGGCTCCGCTGTCCTCCCGCCTCAATGTTTTGATATAGTTTTTGCTCAAGGGCAAAGGTCACGTGGGTTGTGACATCTCAGTTTGATGGGAAATGAATTGCAAACAGTGATCATAACAAAGGTGAAAATTTAAGCTTGGGCTGACAGGAGCCGATGAAGAGAGAGTTATTAGCAGGTCAGCTAATCATAATAATGCTATATTATAAGCCCTGATATTTGTATTTATTTGTGCTTGTATGAGGTCTAAAAATGTAAAATGTCCAAAGTTACAATGCAACACTTGACAGTTGAGAAGTTCAGCAGTGGAAGACACCAGGAGGACTAAATGATCGGTCCAGGGGGCTGCCATCTTTTCACACTCACTCACACTTCACTGTCAGCTGCAGTGCACCAACTATTTTCCAGGGGGCACTATTGAACTAAGAGACAAGCAAACGAGAACGATTGGAGCCAGAGAGAAACACTTGAGCTGTGCGGAGGCTGAACGCATGAAAGGTTAAAGACAAACAATCAAACCCTCATTGATGAGTCTGTCTCGCAGGCAGGAATATTGTATAAACATTTGTTTTGATTCAGCCACTGAAATAAGTGTCAAAGTTGAGACGGCTGCCGACATCTGACTGAAACACAAACCTGGTTGATTTAAATCGGCGCCCTCAGTGAGACTTTATTTCTCAGAAGAAACCACAAGCAAATTTGCATTTTTTTTTGTGAAAATCTATGATATAATATGATGCTGAGATTTTTTTTTTCTTGAGAAAAAGCATGTATAAAATATTTTAAAATCAGTAATGAAACAAAATTGCAATAGTGGCCTGCAGACCCAAATCCTAATCCTGACATTACAGTTTGGCACCTAAGAGATGTTTAAAAAAAGAAAAAGAAATGGTAAAAATGAGTGTCACTGCCGCCTCTGAAAATCAGCTTGGTGACAGCATGGAGACAGAATGAACACAATGTTCACAGCTGAGGCCACAGTGTAGCCGTCACAGGGAATTTAGGCAGCGTGATGGACGGGTGAGATGGACGGGGCTGATATTTGGAGCAGGATATGACTGGGATGCAGATGAGCCTTGTCAGAGCAGCGGGGGTGGGGGGTGGGGGTGGTAGTTGTTGAAGTAAAGGGGAGGGTGGGTGCGGGGGTTCATATCCAGGGAGACTGGGCGAGCAGCAGTATTTGCAGGTGGTGGCTGGCTGGTGCTCCTCAGCTGGGCCTGCCGCCAGCTTGGCCCCTGGGTGCCCTGCTTTGAATCCAGCCCTTTGTGCTGCCCCGGGGAGGTCACGCAAATTCACGTCTCATCATACACAGAGATAGCGACGATACGGGCTAATGACTCAGCTGTGGTTTGAACCCTGTCGCATCTGCGGTAAAAAAAAAAAAAAACTCTTTGCCAAAATGTCTTATCTCACGTAGCTCACTCAGATGACATCAAGCCTGTGCAGGTAAAATTCAACGAATGCGTGGATGTGGTAACATGGTAAATTATTTACTGTTTAACAGTCAATCAAATTTAATCTGTGTTGCCCATTTTCAGAAATCACAATTTGACTCATGGGGCTTAAAAAGGTGCAACAACTTTTGCCCTGAACCCTCAACAAGAGGGAGGAAAAACTACAACAACAAAACAACAATACTGTAATGTGTGTCTTACTTTAATGTAGAAGTGTATCAACGTTTACAGTATTTACACAAATAGAAATGTCAGTGACAGCTATAAAGATCAAGGTATATTGCTCTGAATAGTATAAATAAGGCATACTGTATATCTGAGCAATCTAGTATCAGCCATATCCACAATTTCCTGCCCCCACTATACTTGATCCATATGATGTAGTCATTTTCAGCCAATAAAATCAGTGTGTGGCTCCGTGCTGCTGTAATCTGTCCACTGAATTTACAAAAAAATTAAATTAGTTTAAAGTTGTGGAAAATAAACGTGGCTCTCTAATGCTGCTACATGCCACGTATTACTGAAATTAAAAAGTAAGCATGCATTGTAATCTAAAATGTCATAAAATATCAATTTCTTATTTACTGGTAGACCTGCTAAAAACACACTTTATGTCTTTTGGAAGACACCAGTGCGTGGATGGCTTGGCTGGCGGCCTGCTTAGACCCAGTCAGACTAGTGGACAAGCTCTAATGAGAAGCAGGAGCAGTGAGGTGGGAGTGGGCCTGGCTCTAGGGAAGGGTCACATGGGGTTAACTATCAAAGATGAGTGCAAACCTATCCCTGTGGAAAAGACGGCGAAGAAAACATCACCCTGCACATGCTAAGCTCCTCAAACTGGGAGTTCCTCCGCCTAATTAATCCAAGGCCCAGGAGCCTCCCCCTCCGAAACGAAAATGTTTGCTCCACCACAGAGGAGCGAACGCACTTTAATGTCATGGTCATTTAGCATGCGGACGTATTTCTCTCTGCTGTGCTGTTCGTTCTGATTAACTTTGATTACGTGAGAATGAAAGCAGGCTGCTTTTTAAATCTTCCATTATTAGTCCATCATAAGCTCATCACTGGTGGCTTGTTAGGGTAATTTATGGTTTCAACAAAAATAATAAAAAAAAAAAACTATGAGATACAGTGTTTGTGTATGTGTTTGCTTACCATAACATCAGGGAGAAAGTCCACAGTAAACCACAGAAGAAAATATGAAAGTAAATGTGTTATTCCTGCTGGAAAGATGTGCGTGGGTGCGTGCACTAAGAAACACCCAGCAAGTTCTGAAAACCACATTTTGAAAGACAGTTAAAACCCTTGGAAAAATAAAGACAGATGTGGAAGTCCAGAATTAAGCTTGTCCGTCTAGACAGCTAATTTTTACGATGAAAAACAGTCTCCTGTACATTAATGCAGCATCGTGATTAAAACCAAACTCCCTCCAATTTGTCAAAACTCTACTGTGAAGGGAACAAAAAGATACAGCACCTCCATTTTCACAGTCTGACTCATAATTGTTTGTCAGCTATTCTTCGCTAAACACTGGGTGTGAGCTACTGTAAATCTTTTATCCTGAATCACAATGAATCATGTGAAGCGTCTAAAATAAATCAAGGAGTCATGACATGCTCATCAGCATTTTTAATGTTTTTATACATCCAAATTGTTTTTGCACTAATGTGAACTAATACATGTGTCACTACAAATGCTTTGGAAACTTCTATCTGAGGAAATAATGTAAGAGTGAATGCACACCTTAAAAACTACAAAAGTCTGCCTTCCTTTTGGCATTTAAGGTAAGTGCCACGGGCAGAAATCAACACACTCACACCCCTCACAGCTATGAGCTTAATTTGCAATTGATCCTATCTCCTCCTGCTCCGCTCCTGCTGCAACCCCTCACAATGAGGACCTTTCGTCACAGCAACACATTAGTTTCCCTCCACTTGTCCAGACAAGGATTTCACTGGTAATGGTCCTGTAATGGCCTACAGGTCCTTGGGCATTGGCTGTAAAAGGCTATATTATTGAACAGTCACTCCTTGACTGACAATTTGTGTACATCCGTAGAAACTGCCGGGCAGCGACTGGAACCGTCCGTTCGATTGTCCAAATTGAACACAAGACTGCGAAGACTGAAGCGATGAAAGAAAGAGGGAGCGAAAGCCTCGCACGAAGGCGTGTCAGAGGACCAGGATCCCTCCGACAGACAGGACTCTGTCAGCCTTCACTATCTGGAGCACGCTGGCTTTCTGTTGCACTTGCCTCGGAGCTAACTGAGCTCTCTGTTCAGACATGCAGAGCGTTTTTCACACCTCCTCCCGTATCAAAGAGATCAAACAGGGCAGCTGATGATGACTATTTCGTTTGTTAGGAGCAGAGGATGACTGCGGTGCAGTGTTAGCTTAGTTTAATTTGGTGGCTTCTACATAGTTGCTAGTAATTTTTGACCAGGGCCAATTAATTTACGTGTTCGGGCTGAGGTTGCGTTTGCTGACATCACACGTTGATCTGGTTTCCCGCCGTGATGCCATTTGCTGGAGGATCTTTGCCATAAACACTAAAGACGCCTGGCACCTGTCTCTGCAGACACAGCATGGCACAGGCAGCCCTGCGTACTTTGCATATTTATGTTTTAATTGTGTTACAACCCGCACGGCCTATTAATGTTGCTCTGTTCCAATTTCTGGAGTGACACAAATGCGACGTGTTCCCCGTCAGCCCTGGTGCGTGTCTGTTCACTGAAGCGGAGTGTGATAAAAACAAGTTGACATAGAGTAATATATATATATAAGACATTGCATCACAGCCTTTTGAACCTCACCTCAAGCTGTAAGAGTGATATATTTAGGGCCAAGGGTTTGTGGAATAGTTAATTGACATTGAGGATTAATGGCTTTCTAGCTCCCTTGAATGACATTGAAGTGGTTATATCTCCTGCATCGTCCCAGACAGTCTGAACGCAAACTTTGGACCAAGACGATGGATTCCAGTGTTCCCAAGGCAAGTTGACTAGAATGTCAAGAAGAGACATGCACCTTCAAAGGGCAAGCCACAGGCAATGGTTTGTGGGTAGGTTTTTGTTGTGCGCAATGGCAGCTCTCTCTGTCAGGGCTTGCTGCATCCTCCTGAGCCTCCAGTTCCCAAACAACCCACAGAAGAAAATCAGGCCCTTCTGTCAGTGTGAAGGTTGACACCGCCGCTGCTGTGTGGCTCCAAATCCTTTCGTAGTCTTGGGATTTATGAAATAATGAAACCTTTTTTTTATCACGGTTTACACTGTATGTGCTGCACAGCACAGTGAAATCAACAATGTGAAGCAGCAGTTTGACATTTGACCGAGAGTTAGATGAAAGCACTGATACCCCTCCACGACCAGCGGCTGTTTAGCGCCACTTAGCATGAGGACTGAGAAAGATCATTTTGGCAAGCAGAACCTGAATTTCAGAAAGTTACTGCTCCATCAATCTGTTAGGTCTTCAGCTGTCTGCGTGAGTTAGCCCCTGTGGGTAAAGGACAAGGTTTTGGGACTCGGGTCAGCGAGTATTCAGGTAAGACTCTGACTACTGTTCACTTTACACAGCTGACAGTCCGACTAGTCCACACAAGTCAAGTTAGATATAGATTCCTGCTCTGGACCACAAAATACTCACACTGTAAACAATGTTTTGACTATTCCACTTCATTTCTTAAACAAACCTTATATACTGTGTCAACAAATGAGATATAGAATTTGGTGGACAGAAGTTTGTTGATCTTACAGAGTCCGATCATCTATCCCCCGTTTCTAGTCGTAATGCTAAGCTAACTAGCTGCTAGACATGATGACCGAGTAAAGCAAAAAAGGGTACTATTCCTTTAAAAGTGCCTTTAACAACAATACAGAGATCTTTGTTCTAATTTATTCGCGAATACCTGATTACGAAAAGGAAACAGAAAGCTCCGGTTTAGGTTATGTCACAAATTTGGCAACATTAACTTTTCCGTGACAGAGTTTTGCTTATTCTGTTTCATGGCCCTGCTCAGTGGTTAGCGCTCAACGCCACAGAGCTGGTCACGTCTCGCTTGTCAGCAGAGGAAGTCAACAGAGGGCTTTCATTGAGGCGGGCACAGCCAGTCCGATGACACGTATGGAGGTGGGGGTGAAGAACATGTGAACTCAAACGCTGCCACACCGTCTTGGGAGCCGGCCAGTCCGTGCCCCGGAGGAAGCCCCGGGCAAGAACGCTTTTGAGTTTTCAGGAGGCTATTCAGATATGCCGCTGCTGCGAAGGTCTGCCTGCACCAAGCAGGAGCCTGGGGAAACCTGAGCCCAACGCAGAGCCGCACATGCTGATGTGCACAGCAGAGAGAAGTGCACCGGCTGGGGTGAGGGCAGGGCCGAGGCTGGGATTAGGCCAGATATTACTCCCTTTCAAAAAACAACACAGTGCACGGCTGTGTTCTGCTCTGGTGGCTCCACTTAGCTGACTGACTGCAGTGTAATCAATATTTACTCATAACGGCCACACGGGGAGGTCATGACCTCTGCTGTTCGTGACTGGTTATAATCTCGAGCTAGAACTCGTAGATCCTCAAGTATCGAAGAGGAAGAGGAGAAAACATTACTCTCACTAAAGTAACACAAATATGTTGCTCATAATGTTGTAGTTCTCTTCAATTCACAGTCAAAAAAAAGGAAAAATCCTGTAAACATTTAAGAAAAATCGGAAAACCATCTGTTATTGGTCCGTTCAAGCCGTCAACATGCTTTTCCAGCCATAGTAAGGACTTAAAGGTCACGCTGTGTTTATTACACTCAACATTTCATCTCTAAATCCATCTTCATTAAACACAGGGGGAGGACAATGGCCTTCCTCGCTCTCTCAACACTTAACCTCACCAGGCATGACAATATTGTAAAAGTGCAAATCTCTTTCCAAAACGGCCCCACGGTTAATAATTAAGCCATGACATTTGGGGGAGACACCAAAAAATCTATATGGTGAAATTCACTAACCTTTTGAAAAGCTGCTGAGGAAGAGGCGGGAAGTTCTAGCGGTTGATCGGGGGACCCGTTTTAGTTCTCATAATAAAACTGTCAAAAAACGCAGGGACACATAAAGGCTGATTGTGTCCTGTTAACTGGAGGCGAGGCTAATCAATGCACTCCAAATCAAAGCCCTATTAGAGCAGCTCCGTCTCCGGGGGAGGGGGGGGGGCAGGAAGACACGACTGACAAATTATATTCATATGTAACAATATAGATTGTATTTGTCATGATGAACTGATAATCATGTCGGTACCTCTCCACTATCAAAAGATCACAGTAGGTCAGAGAGGTGCTGACCTTGGTCCTCTGAAAATACTGATTATCAACTCGGGTCAGTGAGGTCAGAATGCGGCCCAGTGGTCATTAGACCCTCTCGGTGTAATAGCCAGCGTGGCACTCAGCCGATACTGATTTACAGTTTTATATAGGTCTTTCAAAATTACTTCAAATTGGATCTAATTTATATAAACAAACCAATGGAGCTGTGACAGACTTTTCTTTTACAACTTTTCCTAACAGAGGTCAAAGCTGGATTTTCAGAGCAAATGCAGGTTATAGAGCAGCTCATTGGAGTCATTAAGAGCGTACAATAAGGGGAGCGTACGTGAAGGGAAGTGTGCCAAATGCAGAATTCCTCACAGTTTGGTTTAGCGCTGACTTGCTGTTGACTTTCAGATTTACTGTCCACTCCGCTCGGAGGGTACACTGCCAGTGATTTATCAGCCTCACAGGTGAGTTCTGACGAAACATCCAGGAGCTTAAATCTACAGCTCAGGGCTCACCTCGTCCTGCAGCCGGATCCCACATCCAGAGGCCATGTTTGTCAGAGCTGCAGCTCTCAAGTCATGTGTGAACCAGAGGTGACTGAGGAACGGAAAAACAGTCGGTGGGAATTCAATGTTTTGTGCAGAAGATGATAGTGGCGTAAGCCACTGAAGCAAAAGTACAGTTAAATAGACAGAAATGTCCTCGATAAAAGTAAAAGTATCACATTAACATTCCTACTTGAGTAACAGTAAGCAAGTACTTGCTTTTGAGTAAACTAAAACTAAAAAAATTCCCATCATCATTTGAAAACACACACTGTAATATCAAATAATAAGTGTCATCAGTGGCAAATATATTTGAGTATTTAAAGTAGTATCTGATACATGTCATGGAGTAAAAGTCAAAAGCATCTGAAAGTACAACGACCAAGGTAAAGCACAGATACATGAAACACCAAAGGAGTAAACACGCCAGTCGAGGAGCAGCACACGTATCCTCGTGACCTTAGCGACACGATTTGTAAAGAGCGTGAGTAACCTGAACTGCACACTGTTTTCCAGCCCCTGTGGTTGATGGGTCTGCTGCCTTTATCTGCCTTGGTGACAGATTTCATTTTCTGCCCCAGTCTGACAAATGCACGTCCGTGCAACCGCTGACAAACAGCAGTTTGCTCAGGGTTGTGTATTTGCCAGAGGGAAACTCAATACACAGGTATGCTTTAGCTCTGCATGTCATGATCTATAGAACACATCAGTGCCAATTAATAACTACACATCACGTGACTGAAACCTTGTTTGACCCATGTTGCTGAGGGAAAAAGCCCAAGTGACATGAGAGCACATCCTTCAGGAGAGCGACAGTTAAAGGCGGTTTTACACCATGTATGGCCTGGAACTGACAGTGAAAATACATCACAAATTGGATAATTACAAAATCTGCTTGAACCATAATTTCTACTTCTCTTTTTTTTTTTCTACACTTGTTTTTAGCATTGTTGGGTTTGGTTCGACAGACCACCACTTCACACCATCATCCTGTTTTTGTTTTTTCTTTAAATTAGATTTAACCATACTGAAAGAGGTGGGCGGAGCCTGGCATCACTTGAGGACATTGCACACCGATCTCCCCCTGCAGCCATTGGTCGATGCTCGATGACAATCACATCATATCCATGCCTGTGTATGGACGGTGTAAGAAGTAGTATTACAGTTACATAAAATGGGGGGGGGGGTAAAAAATATAATCAGAATATCAAAAGAATAAAGTCATAATATTTCTAGAGAAATAACACATTTTACAAAACACTATATTAAACACTGTTTTAATGTAATCAGCAGTTGTAAAAATAAAAGTATTTTTAATAGTAGCAAATAGAGAAATAATATTTGCGTAAAAGACAAACGCTAGGTGTTGTCTGACTAAAAGAGACAGAGATGTTCGCAAATGAGTGTGACTCTTATCAACTGCCAGATGAAATGGCAAATTGCAGAGTTCAGGGCGTCGGAGATCGGGGAGAGAGCAGGACTTTGGATTCCAACATCAAGGGAGAGGCTCCTGGAGGTTAGGAGTGCTGGCTTGTGTTAGACCTTAAGGTCATCATTCCCTCTGCTAATGCCCCTGGCATCACCTTCCTCCTTCACTTCAAACACTCTGGCTACATTCCTAGACCATGTACCAATAAGCACTAATAATGCAGAAAAATGAAAACCAAAACAGATGGGCTCCAATAGTGGTGGGGATTACCAAGTCCTATCCAGGGCTCTATCTGCACCCCTGGGCGCAGAGAGGTGAATCCCACGCCATCTTTTTCCCAGCACAGCAACACAGGCAGGAGGTGAGCAAAACCGAGGCAGCAATATGTTGACATGTCCAACAAATGCCTTTGGAGAAGTTCAAATGGTGGCTCTTAGGCATGAGAGGACGGAATGTAACAGAGTGCACCCCAACCTTCTTCCTATTTTTCTTTTTGATTACAGGAGTTTGTATTTCTCCGCTGTGAGCTCTATAAAAATGTATGTGTGTTGTGTCACTTGTGGTCGTTTCTAAAATAATGTCCCATTGTGGAATCAACAGCGTAACACTATACCACTGTTACTACAGCCATGCTCGACCTGCAGAATGCAAACAATGCCTCATTCAGTGGCCGCAGTGTTATGTGCCGTTGACTGACACAATAAAGCAGCGCGGCGCTGTGAGGGCACGCTCGGATGTTTGGCTCTGTCCCCTCTCTATGGTCAAACCCGCGGCATAGTCAGTCATTTGATTACGCGCAAGCCCTCGAGGCTCAAAGACTATGTGTCAGACTCTGGTTAAAAGTCTCCCTCAACAATTAACCACGCGCCATGGAAAATGCCCAATGAAAACACCCAAAAGCCCCCTCCCCCCCTTCTTCTTCTGCGCTCCCACTGGGAACGTGCTGTGAACTCCTGTGAACTCTGGGAAATCATGAGAAGAAATCTCGACTGTACTGAAACCCACAAACGCCACAATGTTTTCAGTCCTGTGAAGCAGCAGTTAATTGAGGTTTGGTTTGTTAAAAGAAAAAAAATTAAATGCAGTGACACTGGTCTGTTGAAAAAGTGATGTGGAGAAATAATAAATTGCCAACTGCCAATTACACCAGCCCAATCAAAACAATGGCCCTGTCAAAATAAAACTCTCGCCTGGTTAGAACGTGTCACAGCCTGATTGATTCAGTGGGAGGAAGTGAGGATGGGATACGCCGCCTCGTTGCCTCCTCTCTCCAGCCGCTGGCTGAGAACACACTGTGCCTTTACTCAGCAGCTGCTGCGAGTCTTGTTTTAAATGACCTCGAATGAGAAAAAAAGCTTTGTGTGTTTTTCAAAGGTCGGGCATTAGGAGACACCATGGAGGAGAGAAAACGAATCACAAACCTCCAATTGTGTCTCAGGTGGAAAATTTGCGGATTCTGGTTATCTAATGAAAATATTGTCACTAGGCTCATTTCCTATGTGGTGCCAGGACAGCAGAAGAGTAAATGTGCGAACAGTTTACTGAAGGCTGACTCTTGACTTGGACTATGTGACTTGGTGCATGTGTGTGTGTGTGTGTGTGTGTGTGTGTCTTCAGGTCAGGTTTCAGTGCGACTGTTTTCATATCGAGGCCACGCTTACCTCAACCTCTGAGAGTCCTCTTTGGCCTATTCACATCCCGGTGCCAGCGAACAAGAAGTGACATAGGTTATATTCACGCATCTCCTCAAACTGGAGAAAAAGGAGAGAGGAAGCGGGAAAAAAGGCGGAAGGGCACGAGGATGTAGAGTGTGAAGGTATAAATGGATAATAAAATGCATCCTGGCCAAGTTGGATTTCTGTTTTTACTCTGTCTGCTCCAAGTCATGCTGTGTGCCCAGAGCCTGGGTGGAGCTGAGTGGAACTCTGCATATTATGGAAAAATGGTGACGAACGCTTGAGGAGGAGCCGTTCAAATTTAGTAATTATGTTTATTTTGCTTTTTCTTGAGAGTGCGATGACAACATTCATATAGCTGTCAGGCCTGTGGTTAATATAAGTCTACTGGCAACCAAATGTACTGTCAGGCCAATCCTGTTGATATTCTCTCACTGGCTCGGCGAGCTTCTCCCTCTTGTTTTTGGTTTCTATACCGAGCTAAGAGAACGTGCTGCTGGCACCAGCTACGTATTCTCATTTGATTCTCCACAGAAGTGACCAAGCCTGTTTCCTGTTCATGACTGGTCTCATCTGAGCACGTGTGAGAAGAAGGTGCTCAACTCAAGCTAGTCCTTCCCTCCATTTGCACCTTTATATATGTTTATATACATATTGGATTGGACTGCGCCGTTGCAGTGACTGACATTTGCGTATGAAACCACATCCCGTAGGGCAGAAACCAGATTTGTCTCTCTTATTTACGCACATGCTTTAACTTGTCACCTGAATTAAAGATCAGCCAAGGCCAAGCCTCACATCTCCACCACAGCGTCTGTGGCCTAGTCCTCTGTCCTCGTCCACGCACAGACACCTCTCTGTAAGCTCACCTGCTCTGCCACCGACAAGGAAGAGCTCCAGGCCAATTGTCCTGTCTGTCCCGGGCAAACACGGTGTGCGCCTGGCAACCCCATCCGTGTTTGCTGTAAATAGGCACCCTTTGTTGCACGTGTTTACTCAGGCTTTCAAATCTTTCACACTTAAATCCACACGCACGTGAATGTATATACATATATACACAGAAACCAGGAACAAACATGTATATTGTCCTTTGAAGTTTTCTCACAGACACACAGCTCTTCCTGTTTTCAGGTGATGAGAAAAAGACAGAAAAGACCCCTGAGCACTCTATCAATAATATACCTGCCCTGAGTCTCATCCAATCATGTTCCACACTGACGATGATGTCACTGTGGTACTTCCAGGTAAGTTCACCCATGACAAGGAAAGATAAACGGCAGTTTAATGTGGCCAACAAGTCCAACACCTGGCTGTCAGATTGAAGTCCTGATAATGGAGATATATAGATGTACCACAGACTCAGACTCGAAACAACAGATTTCCTAATCTCTCAGCACGGGAATAGTAGCCAGGCTTATAAAAGCCTGTCATGCACATCGCACTGGGAATAGAATCATAGTTCTTCAGTACTGCGTGACTGTTTATCTGACTGATCACGTTACCACACAGACAGTGGGTGGAAGCCTGCCTGGCCACATTGAGTAGCTGTCAGGGAGATGAAGGAGCACCCAGATGGTACTTCCAAAAAACCGCCCGACAAGCCCCGAGGTGATAGGTGGGGCTCGCTCGAGTCGTGCAGGTGTACTGGTATGTCACCTGAACTTCTCTTCGACCTCACCCTGCCTCCATGTGCATGTTTCATGCCGCCGCATCCTCATTCTCTGACAGAGGTGTCACACACCGGAGGCTCCAGGTGAATGTCAGCTCGCCGGCTGAATTCAAACGACCGCAACACGAGCTTTGAAGTAAACAGGTTGGGCTGTTTAGATTAGTCTTCGCGATCGTTACAGGATTCCAGGCTGATGGCTGGACTTGCCTAGCATCAACATGCTAACATGCTGAGGTTTCACAAGTATTTTGGTTTGTCGTTGTGTGTTTGAGTTCACTAAAAAAAAAAAAATTAAAATAGCACTCAACCCAAGATAAAACAAATTGAAAGGGGTTTTAACCAACATCTCTTCCTGAGCATTCATTAGAGAGGTTAAACTAAGACATCGCTTCGCACACATTAGCTTTCCAGAGAAAAGCTGTCCACATTTTACGGCAATGACCAACGAGTCCAGCACAGACATTTGTACAACAGAAATGGCATCTCGCCGCCAGAGAGAGCAAAGACCATGGTCATCCCTGGCCACGGAAACCACTAGAGCAGGTAGTCCGTGTCAAGACAACCAGTTAAACCGTGTATGAGGAAGAAGGAAATGACAAGACATGTGAATGGCTGCACAGGCGGTTGTCTGAGAAAGCAGTTTAAACAGTGTGTGTGAGAAAAACACATGTATGACTTTGAAATAACCAGGATGCAAATACAACTAGTGGAGCATGTGATATATGACATGTCACCAGGTGAATGATCACTGAATGGCATTTATTTAATGTTATCAGGAGAAAGACATTGTTTATTCATCAAACCAGTCAACTTTGGTCAATTAGCAACTTTTAACATTTTCGAGAATGCACATGTGACAATGACAACAAAGGTTTTATGGTCTGTACGAAATAAATAGCAACATTGCTCATTTACAGCTTGGCTGAAGAAAACAAAAACAAAAAGGGTTAATCTTCATATTAAAAGCATACAGATGAGCTGTGACACTCATGACCTCACTAATTGCTCCACAAAAAAATGCTCTCCTTTTTAAATAAAGCTTTTCAGTTTTTAATATGTACCTTCAAGAGCCTGTTATAGTTAAATAAATAGAATGCTTTCCATTTTTAACATGCACATCCAATTTGCCTGGGGAAAGTATTTACACTTCACTGATCCTACTTTGTCCACCAAATGATCCTCCTTGTTTTTCCCTTTTCGCTTCTAAACAATTCTTTCTCACCACGGACTCTCATACTTACACAAATGTACAGTCACTCTTGCAGACATGCTGCACCTATTTACTATTAACACAATATCTAAACCTATTGAAAGTGATCAAAATGCTAACGGTGAACATGGGAGCCCATGTTGCGTAGAGAAGAAACAGTCCAGACATCACCACATCTTAGCCGGAGGAGGGGGCTTGCAAAAAGTTTTAGTTTACAATTGATCATGCACTTTCGAAATTCGCTGTTATTTGGGTTGAGAGTGTGTCAGTGGCTTCATTATCTACTTGGTTTCCTTAAGTGAACAAAGAAAAGAGCAACACGTCTCCGGTGACGGATCCGGCCAAATCATCTCTAACTATATTTAAGGTTTTCCCCAGGAATCTGTTGGTCTGTCCTACAACGAGTGGTTTTTCAGGAAGCTTCCGCACAAAAACCAGGAGGTGCTGCGAGGAGGCGTCTCTTCTGTCGTGTCCGTGTAGAAACTCCTGGGCCATCGCACTTCAGATTGAGATGGACAGTTTGTTCTGTGCTGATGTTTTCTTTTCTTTTTTTCCCCCCATTTCTGCTCTTCTCTCTTTCATGACGCAAAGTAAGAGTTCTGCATGGAGTAGAGGCGGTCGATGGGGTTCCCCACGCGGGCCTGCATGGAGTTGACCTCCGACGACGCCATGAAGCAGTCACTGAGGCTGGTTAAAGACGTGTCGCTGTCTATGTCATGGAATGCAGAGTCATTACCTGCGAGGAGGCGATGCGGAGAGAGGCGTCATTAAAAAACAACAATAACAACAACAACAACAACAAGACGACCCACAACAACGCCCCTCTCTGACCATGAAATCAACGCAATCTTGTATTTGAGATTTACAGCAGGGTTGGGAAATTATAATTACTAATCGTCACTTTGAGAAACTGCTGTTGTGTGTCATCACAATTGTGAGAACTGTTTAGTTCGATATCATCAAAGCTCACTTTTTGCTGCCCTCCCTGGGACAATTGCAGTCTGTGAGGGAGCATGTAAACAAGGGGCATCCTCCTAAAAGATCTGGTTAATAGCAACTGTTTACGCCTTTCATAAAACCTCAACATGTTATTTCTCTAGAGGGAATAGTTAACTTTATTACACTCTGGATCTTAATGATAGTGTTGCACAAAATGGGGACAGTGTTTGGAGACATATCTTTTAATGCCTTGCCAATATTGTTCTTTTCCCCAAACCAAAGGAGAGTGATGAGACCAGGGACTTGGGTTCTTCCTACCGAGAAGAACTAAACGGAGGCAAATTATAAGGAAGTTATGAACTTCAGGAAATGGTCCCTCTGGGGCTTGTTGAGGACATCACTCTGAAATATGTTATTCCAGTTACATCCTGTGCACCAACACTTGATTGACTTATTTTTTTCTCCCTGCCCCCCCCCCCTCAGTATTTTAATTCCTCTCTGTATCACGCAAAAATCTGAGACTTATTATTTTTCCATTTCCACTGTTTCCATTCTGATTCATTAGCTCACAAAACCTTCAATCAGTGCTGGGATTGCACTTCATCTTAAGCAAGAAAAAATATTGGGTAGTGGGGCACGTCTCAGAGCTGGAGGCGGAGAGTTAAACCATATTAAACAGATCTGAAAATGAACTTCAAAACCCGGCAGCTTATGAGAAGGCTTGCGTTATCTCATGTGGGCGGAGAATCTGTTCGTACAACTCAGTATGCGGCTTAAATCAGGGGAGGTGGGGTGGGGGGGCGGGGGGCACTGTGGCCTGAACACATGTCCCACACTGGGGAGCTATGAGGTTGATCAAGGGACAGGCATGTGTGTGTGTGTGTGTTTCCAGAGCAGGAGTGAGTATTTCAGGGAGGGGGGGGGGGTTGAATGGCTGGAGGGGGTGGGAGCCAGTGGATGCTCACCATATGGGTTCATGTGGTCCCCGGGCATCTGTGGGGGGGTGAGCCCCTGTTGGAAGGGGTCTGTGCTGTAGCCGTTCTGATCCATGGCGACCAGCTGCTGCTGTGGCGGAGCCAGCGGTGTGAAGGAGTTCATCATTCCCTCCATCCGATTGGACATCACCTCTGTGGAGCAATGGGAACAAACCATTACAGAAAATGTAATAACAGGACGGTGGAGGGCGGGGGCTGCGGCGATGAGGAGAGCGTCGGTAACGCAGCTCTCGCGGCCTCACCTGACTCCGAGTCGCAGTTTTGCAGAACAAAAAAATACAATAAAAATAAGGGAGGAACAGCGACAGTACCGCGGATCACTTCCCTGGTAGCATTACCATGGAAACCTACAGTAGTCTTTCCTGTGGCTTCTCCCATAATTCCCTTCACAAACACAGCTCTTGGCGAGCTGACTGCTGAGATGGACACAAAGCTCTTGTGGCTTCATGACTGGAGCCCATCCCCCTGCCCTGTCCGCCGCAGTGGCTTTGTGAAATGACGTCTGTCGTTCATTTTGTTTGGCTTCCAAACAGAACGCGCCACTCTCTGTGACGTGGACCGCTCCTGTTTACACAGCAACCTGTTTGTGATCTGTTGTTCTGTGTCGTTACAGAACACGCGTGAGAGGAAGCTCGCATCTTCCGATTCAGTGGTGTCACAGTGTTTGTTCGCTCATCACCCGAAAGAAGTGTCAACATTTACAGCAATATCTTGCTGTGACACGCTGAAGACGCACAGACCGTCACGCACAGTTTATGACATATCAACAGAATTAGATTGTTAAAAATTCTCAAACGCCCTCTCTCTCATTAAACAAAATCGATCTATACGGCTCCATTTAAAATGGACAAAAATTGACTGGCTTCTCATAACAATAACCTTTAAGAATAACATCTCCACGGTTATTTGAATGTGAACATTGGAAGTGTGATAACTTGTTTTTAAGTGGCCAAAAATCTGCCCATGCATCATTTTGTGAAGCTTGAACATCCAGGTGAGGAGAAATAAGCAAAATGCATATTTGAGTGAAAGGGGAGGGTTTGTATTTCTAAAAATGTAAACGTTAGATACATTAAAATATGCAGCCAAAACATTTTCCAGAGAAAGGAGCTCTGAGGCAGAGGGGCCTCAGTTGCGTCTGCAGGGTATGAGCGCTCTCGTACCTTGGCCAAGTCTCTGAGAATTCTGTTGTTCTTGTTGTTGCTGCTGTCTTCTTGCCAACTTCTTCATCTGCAACGAAAGGAAGGAGTCAGAGTTGTGAGGAACTCCCAAAACTAACATGCAGTCTTTAATTTAAAAAGGATGCTCCTCGCCGTTCACCCTGGAATGAACTGCGCAAAGTCTGTATCTCAGTGCACTTCATTATCAAGTATCAAAGGTTTTCCCAAGATAATAATCAGAAAAAGGGGAGGGCGCAGACATTTGATGCAAGAGCCAGCTAGGGTTGCAACTCCTCGCTCTTTTTTTTTTTAATGCATTTGTGAAAGGAATGCAGTGATAAATTTAACACAAATACTTGTGGTGATTTATTAGCTGGACTCTTCGGATGGAACAAGGCTGTTGAACGTGGACACGTGAGTCTGTTTTCATCCTGCGAGTTTGCCGCTTTTACCTTAGCTCTCTGGTTCTGGAACCACACCTGGACCACTCGAACGCTGAGCCCCGTCTCCGCGGCCAGCGTCTCCCTCACCTGGACACGTCAACACAAGAGATTTCCAGCGTTACAGGAGAAATGACATATCACCGTATATATCCCTGATCTACTTTCTCCTTCGAAACCTTGCCAAACAGGCCACGCTGCCTTTTTGATTTCTGTGAACGTTGACTGAAAGCAGCACAGCGGTCTGTTTGGAACCCTTGATTGTTGCCGCTTCAAAGCTTTGGAGCGGGTGCAGTGGTCGGACGGAGGCCGTCCTCCTCTATCTCAGTATGATGTTTGGTGCAGGCGGGCTGCGTTACACCAGCCTGTCTCTCTAACACAAAACAGAACGCTGCTCGCCACTTCAAAGCTCGCCTCTGAGGTGGGGGAGATTTTTTTAATTTGAGAATTTTATTTGTAAAACTACTGTAGGGCTCGTGGTTGGCATCTAAATCTCCATGAGTTCATTAATCCAAACACAAACCAGAGTTGTCTGGCTCTGTCGTACCTTTCTGCAGGGTTTTGAGGACACCTCGAAGGAGGCCTTGAAGGCGCGTCTCTGCTGAGTGGTCAGGATGGTTCGGGGTCTCTTGGGCCTCCTGGGATCCTTCCCATCGTCCCCCTTGCCCTGGCCTCCGATCCCTTTCTCTGGCTTAATGTCCAACTCCTCGTCATCACTTTTCTCTGTGGGGAAGAGGCATTTTTTTTTTGAGGATCATCAGCACAAGCTTGAACTGACTACACCCTTTTAGCCAGTGACAGCCTGCAGATAAATACATTTTCGCTCTTTCCAGCTCCGGGAGATTCACACACCACAAGTGCATAATCAAAGGAGACACATGTGTTTTTGATACTTTCTTATCAATTTATTACAAAGGAGAAGGCCACATGTACGACTTGACTTACAGAAGTCTGTGGCTCTTGCTTGGAAATATGCACATTTGTCACTGAGCTGAACACTGCGTCACTTGGAAGTTATTGCTCTCAGCTTTGTCCGATTTACACTAAATCAATCTTTGATAAGAACACTACAACGACTACAAGTAAGAAGGCAACAGGAGTCCATGTGAGAAATTCATCTCCTGAGACACGGCGAGAAAATGCAATTTTTGTCCTGCTCGAGATTTCAAAATAATCACAATAAATGAATTCTTGTATTTTTACAAGCAGCAACAGGATATTACAGTTCCAGGTAGTAAGAGTAGTATAAACTTCATAACCTACAATGGCCCCATTAAAACTTAAAAACAACTTGGTTTTATTAAAAAAAAATTGAGATTATAGATTATAAAGCTCTTTGCATCTCTCACAACACGTCCAAAACTCTCCCAGATTGTTGAGATATATTCGTTAATATTCTGTAAAGATCAGCAACATTTTTTTTTACTGGAAATAATGTGAAACCTCCAAATACAAATACCACTTCCATTTAAAAAAAAAACAAACTAAAAAATCTCGTCTCGTGTGAAGATTCTTCAGTGCATTTCAAAAGCCCCAACAAAGGGCTTTGTCAAGCTTTGAAAACGTAACATGGGAATTAAATTGATGAATCCAAAAAAACATGAATCATCACTGTGAAAACAACTGTTTCCAAATCAGAAGCAGCAGTGGCGCTAATGAACCTTAATGATTTTGGAGTCTGCTGGCTGCGAGAAGAGGCACCCACACGATGGCTCAGTGTCTCCTGTCATCTGGTTCTGATATGTATCGACATTTCTCCGCTGGAAACCTACATTTCAGCTGCTGCATACCGAGGTTAACCTCTGTTCATGTCAACATTTTCCCCCCATCTTGAAATTTGGAGACGCGCACAAAGGACATGCCGACGCGAGACACTGGGACACGACCGATTGTGGAAGAGGCAGAGCAAATATTCCCACAAGTTGACAAAAGTTGACACAGGCACAGATGTATTTGACAAATTCCCTGCTTTTGTGCACGTCTAAATGTGAGCCAGATGGTAGTGAACAGTGAGGCTTGGCGAGAAGCCTCATTGTGTGTGGAGGCTATGGACGAGGAACACTAGAGCTGATAAGAGTGGAGGCGCAGGCTTTTCTGTAGAAAGGCCCCAAATCCCTCTGTCACTCACCATGATACAGTGATTTAATTCTTTCCAGAACCAGATCCTGCCCACGCATGGAAAGCCATTAATACAGGGCGGCTTGGCTTCGTCCTGTTTCCACTTCCTACTGTATCATAAACCTACGCTCCCCACTTGAATGAGAATGCTACAAAATCAGCCATTGAAAAGCTGCAGATGGAGCTGTGTTAGATGTTTTTACGGCTGGGCCCGCATGAAACATCTCACATGCCTGGCAGCTAGTTTAAGGCCAAATTAACTCAGTATTTGTAGCTTCTTTTATCGTTGATAATGGGCTGCTTCAGCAAGCGGGATCCAGCTCGGGATCATCACGGAGGATGTGTACGTTGGCGACCGCTGCGATGGAACGGAGCATACAGAATACAACACCCTGGTGCCACACGATGGTCGCACCACGGTGCCGCTCTCACTCGGGTGCGAGAGGGCACAGAGGGCTCACCTGAGTCTGAGTCATCGGGGCTGACCGAGCTGAGTAAGTCCTTCTCCCTCTCGTAGTCGATCTTGCACAGCAGCTGACCCTCCTTCAGGACAAACTCGTCGCCCTTCCGCAGCTGGCGGTCGCACACGCAGCAGCAGAAGCAGTTGAGGTGGTAGACGCACTCCAGGGCGCGCATCACAAACTCCGTGGGGGCGATTTTCTCCATGCAGCCGCTGCACTTGGTCGCAAACAACCTGCAGAAGGAGACAAGACAGACGCTTGTCGGTGTGTTGATGACAGGGAACACTTCGTCCTGAGAGAGAGCTTATTCCTATATGCTGTAGAATGATTCTACATTCTGGTCTTGACAAACAATCAAAGGGCCACAGTTTTTGCTTTTCACACACAAATTCACGCAGTGAATCTATGTTGGACACAGATTGCGGGGACAAGAACCAGCACCTCTCTGGCTGGTGGACGACCTGCTCTACCTATCAAAATGTTTTTTCAAGAATTCAAAAATATAAACATCACATGCATTCATCCTTGTTTTTCTCTGAATGGCCTTTCACCACCTTATCTATGACCGACGTCCTCATCCCCTCTGTGCTGCTTGTACACTTTGCAATCTGATAACCAGCTGTTAACCCCGGTAACCAGGGCAGGACTTGAGACGGTGGAATAACCTCCCTTTGTGCAGAGAATCCTCTTTTAAAACCCTTTGAAAATATATTTTCATAAAATTTCAAGTAAATGTTGCATCCATCATCTCTTAAACTCTTTACCTTGTAAAAATGTGTTAAATTATATCAGTAGTTGAAAATATTTTTTAAATTAAATCATCTATTTTCTGCTTTTCAGTTTGCGAGGCACTTTGCACACTTTTTTTTTGAATATCCTCTAAATAAAGTTTATCATTACCATTACAATGATGAAGGCTGTCCAGCAAAAAAAAAAAAAAAATGCAGATTGGAAGTTAAATGCTGATCCAACATTTCCTGGGTCTGGTTGGACCAGTATTATCTGCTGACTGATGTTGGCACACCTTCGAAAAAAATTGTTTGTACTGGCATGATTGTCCTTCTCCACCTGTGTAATTAGTAAACTGTATTTTAACCTTCATAGTGATCTTCTTGGAACTGCAACAGCAGGAGTTCCACAGTCTCACTTTAAGTGTTTTTCTTAAGAGAGGCGCCTGAGGCCTTGATTTTGTCCACTTCAGCTGATCACGGAGGGTTTTTAATTAAGATTCCTCTGGCAGGAGCTGGATCACGTTTTAAGTGCAGCCACCAAACCCTGCTCATCCCAATCAGACCTTCACCGGCAATACACCCTTATATGCATCAGATACAATATCATGGACCATAATTCATTGCTGACTACTGGGCGGCACTTGAGTCTAGTTCATAGCTCATCTCACTGTCTCATATTATGGCTCTGTGGAGCAACACTGCCTCGATCACCATTTCCTAGACGACACCTCCATCTTCTTTGATATCCTTTCAGGAACATGCATGCATTGTTTTATTGGTGACTGAGAGGCATTTAATTCGTCCTGCGTTGTTCTGAAGAAGCCACATTAAATGCAACAGGAAGGCCGGGAGTGTGGTTGAGCTTGTCCAGCCCTAAAGCTGGATTTATTAGCGGCCTCTTTGTTTGCCCTGGTCTGGAAGACAGCTGGCAACCGCCTATCTATTTGTGGTGAACATCTATTTCATTGTGCGAGGCAGGGAGGCAGCGAGAGGAGCAATTGACATCATCTGTTGGTCCGGGACAGGGATGAGCGATAGTGATGAATATAATGTGTAAATATGAGCGGAGGGAGACCAAAGGAAGGTTTTGTTATGGTAATGCGGTTATAGGTGCTGATAGAGTGGTGATACGGCGGCGCGTGTGCATTCACACATGCAAGTGCATGTGTATGAGCAGCTGTGTGCACGCAGGAAACAAGATAGTGTGGTTTGGGTCGCCGGCACAGCCTCCTGAAAATAATTACTGCTCATCAGAGCAGCATCGGCAAGGCAGAAATGTATGCCATCTTGATGACATCTCATAGAACTGATAAGTTCTTTTGCTAATATCATTCATTGTAATGAAAATCCCTGCCTGTCTCTGGATCAGAACACGGTAGCTACAGCATCTTATTTTCTTTTGATCCATCATGAGGCGGCATGAGACAGAGATATCAGAATTAGCCGGCTCCAGGGTTCATAAAGTACTTTAATCTTTCATTTATTACAATAAGTCAAGAGGATTATTATTCAACTATGAAAAAACCTGAAGGATAATCCCCACTAAAAGAACATTAGCAATGTTTCTCAAACAAATAACTTGCCAGCCTACATGTAGCCTCTAAACAAGCCTCCAAGTTTGGTCAACGAACAATTAAAAAAAACAAAAAAAAAACAAGCACAACACCGACAATTTCTCCAAAGAAAAACGGAATATTCCGGGACTTGTTTCCAGTTTTTAGAAGGATTAGTGTGTTACATGCTGGGATCAGGGAAAATAGGTGATGAATCTGTCAAGACAAGTTCCCAGCTCTAACTCGAATGTTTAGCTAATGATCGGCAGCTTAGGCAAAGAAAGAGAGCAAAAAAAAAAAAGGTTGAGGAAATTACTTGTTAGCACGGTTTTGATATGTCCAGGCCTCTGCATTCACCTACGACCGCTCTTTTAAATCTTCTCATCTAGATGAAAACATTCTCATTCAGGCCTCTTTCCTTTCTTCTCTCTGCTCTCCGAGTCTAATCTTGTAAGCCATTATTTTTCTATTTCCCCTCTCTGTCACTTTGCATTATTTTTGCTGCTGTAATTCCTATTCGTCCCTTCTGGAATCTTCCTGTCCTGCTTTGTCCCCGGGTCTAATCCGGACTTTCTGCCTGTTTTCAGTCCCCGGTCCCCATTCTCAGCGGGGTTCAGATGGAATAGCCATGCGTGACGCCCCTTCTATGGCAACCACACCTCCACAGGAAGGCAACGGCGACTTTTCGGATGGGCAGAGAAGGCCTTTGAGAAGCTGGCAGCAGAAGTAAATCCCTCTCTAAGGAACAAGGAGAATTAGCAGGGAGCAGTGGACTAGGGATTTAACCCTACCCCTCTCCTTTGAAAGGCGCAGTCAGTCCCACTCCTGCGGCTCGCCACAATCAAACAGAGAAGGAGTGGGGAGGTGGCAGTGGGGAGAGGAGAACACAAACTCCCTGAATGACACAAGCAGTGGATTGTGGAGGAGCCTAATCCCACTTTAATACCTTTCCAAGTTCAGCGCCTAAAGAATGCTCTTTAAAACAACACCACTGTGTGAGCAGTGAAGGTTGACCAGGGGGAGGCACGCCATTCAGCCTCCCCAACATTACCTGATTAGTGGTTTGAGGACCAGACCAGTGGGCCAGCACGCCACCGGGAGACAGACGCAGAAGATGTAAATGATGATTTTATATATAGAAAAACAAACGGACAGGGGCTGCTGATAACATTAGCCGAGGAGGAGGTTTGGCAGTTTTCTGCGGCGCTCCACCAGGATATTAAAGATATCAAAGGAGCTGTCAGCATGTCGGGAATCAGACTCAAAGTGATTCAGGCCGATCGTTCACTGCTCTCTGCCTCTACTTGATCCCAGTGACCCGCCACACTAAGACCCGTATCCACCTCAAATCCACTTTCTGGTCGTTCAGCTGCTCCGGTAACACGATTCCCAGTGTCGCAGAGGCAGGGCTGATCAGCACCTTTAAGCTCGCCTGTTTATAAAAGGCACCACAAAGAGGACCACCAGCACTACGACGCTGCGTCCTGGCGCTCGCTCTCCCCTCCTCCCACACCTGAGAGCACAGATCAAGTGATGAGACCCTCCTGTGTGGATCAATGGCCGCATCTCAAGCGGAGGGAACTGTCAATATTTACCCAGGCCTCCCCAGAACTGGACTCATAAATGAAAAAAGAGCCCATCTCAGCACATCACCCTCTCCCACAGGAATCATTACGTCCTTGGTTTTAATCCTGTGTCCACATACCTGTAATCCCTTGTCTGTCCTTCCCTTTGGTTATCTACGGTTGTCTCTCCCTCCCCGAGACAGATTATCACACTGCTGAGGCTTGTAACGCTACAAGCTGTGTTTTGAGCAAATGCAAGAGAGAAAACAACAAAGAGCACGATGAAAAAGACAGAAGCCAACAGAGACCAACGGTTATTTGTCTGATGAACACTTCAGCCGGGCCAAGTGCAGCTGAGAGACCTTGCCCTCTCCGCTGCTCTTCTTCTCTTCCTTTTTCCAGGCACTTTGGAGAACTATGCACTCTCCCTTTGAACAGATTAAAGTGTGACAACATCTTAAGCTCTCACCACATGTTGCCAATGATTTCCCTTCTACAGACATTACATTTAATGCTTCTGCCGCAGTGATAAGCATCAAGAGGACTGGGTGGGATAAAAGAAACCCAGAGGAATAAGAGGGAACGGGGGGGAAAGGGGGAGCGAGAGCGTAGAGCTGCTTATGTGTCTTGATAATCATGCTACATTTAGCAACACGTGCACCGGTCTCACCTACTCCCCTTTTGCTATTGAACAACACTTGGAGAAATACCATAACAATTTGGGGAAAGAATAGCCTGGGCTATTATGTCACCGCACCCCTTCAAAGACAGAGGGGATGGGGATTATCCAGGCAGCAGCTGTAAGCCATTACTTTGAAGATGGGCTCTCGTGTTTGGGCAGGAAACCTGTGGCCATGCCAATCACTGCTGAGGTGAGAGAGGAGGCCCGGGAGGCAGGTCAGGCAAGGGCCTCCGGGGCAGGATGAAGGGCAAGTGGAGCAATCGGCCAACTGTCCATAGCTCCACTTTCTTTCCTCTACTGGCTACGTTTCGGCTACAAGCTAAATGTGGGCCCAAACCAGACAGGAACAGATTACTTTGCTTTCAGATCGGATGTGAGAGGGAAAACACATCATCCTCCGAAAGTCAGGCGACAGATTGACTCCACGTTTATATCTGATGACTGAATGTATCCTTAGCACTGAGACTGTTGATTTAAGTGCGGCTGCTTAGCTAAGCTTCGCAGACATATTCCAGTTTATGATCACTTCCTAAACCCCATCTGATTCATTTTGATCAAAATTAAACAATCAACAAACACATACATGTTGATAATTACAAATTGGCTGCTGGCTCTGAAATCATATTCTCATTTGGTCGCGCTAAAGCGTTTGCTTGTCTCTTTGTTTGTGTTTAAACAATAGCTACTGGATTTAATTTAGGATGTTGTTTGGGAGGATTATTTTGGTCCTGATATGGATCAAGGGAATTTTTTTGTATCTTGATACCAAAGAAATTCTCAAGTCACATCACACATTTATGGAACTAATTTCTCTAAGTGTGTCAAATTTGGTGCAGCTTGATTTAATTAAGGTTGAGCGTCGGGCCTCGGTGGCGGCCAGCGCTCCACTGCGTGTCACTCCAGTTTTACAGTTTTCACATACACATCTGAAAGAAATATTTAATGCCTGTATTCAATGGACAGCTAATTTTCAGGTGGATTCTTGTTCTGTTTGTTGTCTGGAATGAAAACAAACGGATCTGTCTCGCAGATGCAGCAGTGGTCTCCAAACTGCGCTGCAGTTGCTTCTCCGCGAGTCGCCGGACACGCCTCAGTATGTGAAAATTGCCTCTTAGCAACGGTATCAAGAGCTTTGGTCAGAGAGGAAAACATTTGATGCCCAGATGTTTTTTTTTCGCTGCACATGAACGAAGGCGAACCTTTTCAACTTCGTCTCAACATCTTGAAAATTGCTTTGCTATGTTTGGTCCTGTTGTCCTTTAAACGCAGCAGACACTACACGTTCACCATAATGGACTCAAAGTAGCGACCTGAATGCAACCAATAAGTGATTGATTGCTCACAGGGAGCATGATGAAGGAAAATAACACAATTTATTTTCGTATTTAAACAGTTATAACCTGTGAGGAGGGGGCGTAAGCAAACTCTCAGCCTGCTGGAGTAGAGAAGTAAAAAAGTGGTAGTGATAACACCGTGTTCATAAATGATCTCAGTGGCTGACCTTGTTTCATAGTATCAGCATTTCTCTTTGGAGCATAGATTCATAGAGAGTAATGAAGCCAAATAAAAAGTGCCATCCTTCTGCTCCCAAGGGCCAGCTCCAGTCAGCTCTAAAAGCTGCTTAATCACCATCTCGTGCTTACTGCATTAGCATAATAATGGCCTTTAAATTGAGGCTCTTTGTTTTTTAATTAAACTCCCAGCAGGTAAAAGTAAAACACATTAACGGGAGATGTGTACACCACTAATGGCCCAAAGGTGCCTTCTTCATCACACGGCTCTGGCCACAGGGTTCTTCTCGTTCCCCGCGCTGAGACACAGCGGCGGCTGCCTGCGAGCTCACAGGGGAGGGAGGGAGGGAGACGAGCTGATTGCACTTGGCATAGTGAAGATAATAGCAGGGACGTGTTGGATGTGTCTGCGTATGCATATGCACCTGTCCTACACCTCAGAGGGAGCACACTTAGCAAAAGCTGCCGGGCAGAGCTATAGCGGGCGGCGCGTCAAAAGATGGTGGTTACAGTTGGTCTGCAGCAAAGTGCTTCCAGGATCGTCTGTCCCACACGTCTGCTATTGTGAAAACAAACACGGCCACTTCATTTCTACGGCAGCGCGAGCTCCTATGTGCTGGAATGTGCAGCAGCTCCTCAGACGAGTCCCCGGCCAGACAGACATATCTGTACATAACGCTATACGGCACAGCTGCACAAAGAAATCCTAACCCTTAAGTCGTGGTTCAAATGACCTCATTCCACAGAGTTTCACAGACATTCTACACTTCAAGTACACTTCAAAACAAATGTGTTGCAACTGAGCGCAAGAGTCGGAAAGCATGCAAATAATGTGCATGTATCTTTAAAAAAAATAATAAAATTTTTGACCCAGTCTGTCTCAAAGTAAATGTTTCTCACGGTCAGTGTTTTATTCACACGTAATGCTGAATCCAGTGAATACTGCACGTCCCTACCAAGCAGTATGCAGAGAAGGATCTTGCAGCATCAAGCGACCCGCTGCGTCTCCTCCTTCACATGTAGTTGCTAATGAGACACTGGGAAAACAGCATGGAAATAATCCCCCCCCCCCACAGCCACACAGGTAGAACAAAGCTCATGGAGTGAAAAGGACAGTGTATTGGGCAGCAGAAGAGGCTAAGTACACAGCTAAATACAAGAGTAAGCAGGCAGGCACACATGATGCTGTTTGGACAGCTGGTGTTCCTGAGTATGTAAAATGAGCGCAACATTGCATTTAGGCTCAGTTCTGAGAGCTCAGAACAAACAATACGTGCACAACAACATCGGCGAGGAAATGATTGTAAAGATGTTGGCTTTTTTCCTCCACTTTGGCTTTTTTCCTGCATATTTTTTTTTACCTGTCTCCAAAGCAGTGTTGATCCTTGAACAAATAAATTAGGAGGTTTGTGAATTACCAGGCATTTATAAAGTGCTTTCTCTGCCCTGCTTGTAGGGACGCTCACCGCTGGGGACGTGACACGTTCACGACCAGGCGCTCCATAAAAACAGCAAACAGCCGAGGCCTGAATGGCACTGATTAATATCACACACATGCACACATTTTATACACAGATTCGTTATAATTCTGAGCATCTATTTGTCTGCCCCTTCTGAGCTAATGTGTGTGAGGCGGCTCACTGTGGAGGGCTCGGCCTCGCATGATGAGTGACTGTGAGTGATTGCCGCCTCTAAAAAAGCAGAGGGAAACAGAGAGAGTGATGGCTACAATAAGTGTATTGGCTATCACATGTTATCGAGCTATGGCCGTCTGTAACTACCAACAGATAACATGCATTGCTTTATTATTATTTGATTAGAGAGGTTTATTCTGGACTTTAAAAAAAATCACTGTAGTTAACACTATTTTTTGGGAAAATAAAAAACTATGATCTGATTTCCGTAGACGAATAACAATTTTGAGCGGTGAGATATTTAAATTATGAAGTAAATGAAGCCTTTGGACGCAGACATTTTCTTTATTGTGAGAAAATAAATGGACTCATCGTCGTCAGATTCAGCGCTGGAATGGTTAAAAAACAACATTTGGATTGGAGGACTTTATAATTACTATTGACCCAGAGGTTCTGGGTCTAAGAAATAAAACAAACAGTAATATGAGGTGTTCTAAAGCACAAGTCTGCAAATATGCAAAGACAGGGTCTGGTGGAGAGAGCATCATGCTTTGGCTTCTTTTCTCCGCTCCTAATCTGTGGGCCTACACAATATTAAGACGGCTTTGGAGCCACTTGTGACCCAGCTGTGCACTAATGAAAAATTCCACAGCTCTGTGCAGGGGCCAATGGAGCTTGACCCCTTTCCACCCTGAACCAAGCAATGTCCATCTTGAGGAGTTTACCAGGCCTGAAAGATACTGGATTAATAGATAGAAAAGGAGAAAGAGAGACAATCTGGGAAAGACTGGAGAAAAAAAGGCACTTGTGTGTTTCCCCCCCATCTCCCTTCTTCTCTTCCTCCAATCTTTAGTATATCAGTGAGGAGTAAAGTGTTTGCCCAGGTTTTAATGGGCAGAGATGATCTGCAGATCATTGTGATGTGGGCAGGTTGTATGGGGGGCACCCTGTTTACTTAACAGAGATTCAGTCTAAGCCCAAAATTAGTTTGGAGAGAGCGAATGAGAGGGAACCAGGAATTAGACGTTGTTCATATGATCCGGATTCGTGTGTTTGTGATTCCGCTGCCCTTGATTTTCTGCGTCTGTGTCCTCACTGAGACAAAAGTCAGCTCTATAGAAGCAGATATATATATAAACAGGCATGGCAAAAAGTCCACATGCTAGAAGACACTGCTACAGTACGCAATTATAAAGTAATGTACACCATGTTAACTACTCAGATATGTCAATAAGCAGGGGTGGCTTTTATAAGGATGTATATGTTTTGGTCTAGTCTGTCTTTCATTATCTCATCCCCCCTTTTTTTCTATGCAATTATTTATCCAAACTGAAACACCCACGTCAGCCGCCCACTCATCTGCTGCAGTTGCTAACGCTCAGCCACAGAGATACATAACCACGCAGATAACATCTAGGAAAACAGCAAAGAAATGCAGAGAAAAATAGACAAGAGGTGGAATGAAACTGGTGCCTTTTCTCCAGGAAAAATGGACACCACGATATTCACCCTCGTTTCTCTGGGATCGGGACATTTTTTATCTTAATTAGATCTTGGAAACCAGAAGATGGTGGAGACAGGAAGAATGTGGAGGGACACGTCACTCAAGCAGGATCGATAGCAAGAATTTCCCCCCCCGCACGACCTTAACCATAAAGACTCATCAGATAACAATCGTCTCTTAAGCAGCATCCAAATCATCAGTGCTTTGATATTGCCACACACTGTAAAAAAAGATGGCTCCACCTGTATTACGCTTCAGGGAGTAGATTACAGATCTAAATGAGGGGTGGAAGAGTGGGGGATGAGAGAAAATGAAAAAAGGGAGAGCAAATAAAACAAAAATAAACACTGTTATTGAAAGACAGGATGCTTTAAGACCCGGGGGCCAGGGATTAACATTCAGATTAGCATTCAAATAATATATTTGAATTTCTGATCAGCAACCCTCTTCAAAGAGCTAAATCCCAAGATTAGCAGGTGTTATGCTAAAAAGCTGTGTTTTTTGTCGGGAATGTCGCTACACTAGCCAAACAAATATGTCTTTGAGTGTGAAGGGCTGGCATGGATGTATGGCTGTAACCATGGTGACTGGCTGGTAGTTAGGAGCCTTGGAGAGGAGTGCAGTGTTGGAATGTGTCAAACAGACAGAGGGGCGCACATACACCGCAGAGCAAACCAAAAACCTGCTGTTTCACTAAAGACCATCAGCAGCATTATTGAGACCACCTACAAATACCAGGGGGGCTGAGAGGGACAGGAAGGTCATTTTGAGCAGTCATTATTATTTTCTGTTTTTATTCATTCTGTCTCAGTTTGATTTAGGAGCGTCTGAGTGAGGGAGTCAAACATGAAAGTGGTGAATTTATATTGGAAGAAGACACAAAAAAAGAGCTATAGCTCTAGTAAAAGAGTCACACTGCGTTCAGCAAAATGCTAAGAGCTCCACATTTTATCTACCATGGATTTTCTGAGTGAACTTTAGATCCAGAGACATAAAGACGGGAATATTTGTAAAAGACTGGACGTAACAACCAGATCTGCCAGCACACCTGACAGACGTTGTTTAAAGTCTCACAATTACGCAGCTGAATGCACGTATGTATCTTCTGTTTAATTTTGGACACTGATTTTAGCTTCGATTAATACACAGATTAAGGTCTGCTTTTTGTATATTTGATATATGTGTTTGTCTGTGTGTGATTCTTCGACTACAGTTTGGAGTTGAAACTTTGGCTCTTTATTTCACTGCAGTTTAAAATATATTTTACTTAATATATGGGAATTATTAAAAATATTAGATTTTTAATACTTGATTTGTTTTAATTAAACATCACGCAAACCAAACTCATTGTAATAATAATAAAATAATATTATATGAAATAATAAAACACTACTCTGCGCTATTTTTTTTTATTCATGAATACTAAGTACATTTAGCTTTAATACGAACATTATATTATTTCTTATATCTAAAATATGTGGCTTTTAAAAAAGACCTGCCGTCCATAATATTTTTATGATATTGTTGTCTAGTGTTAAGATATGCATTCCTCACTAGGTGCAAATAAGTCTAAAGGAACAATAATTGAATTGTCTAGACTTGCTGCAACCTGTGTTGTGTATGTGCATGTTTGTGTGTTTAATCTTGAAAGAGAAATTCTCTCTCCATCGCAGCAGCTAGTGTTACTGTGAAACTATGTTGTTCACGTCCTCAAGTATTCAAGCATGCATTTTGCCCCAGGAGGTCTGGCAGAGGAGTTTGTCTGATGCCTTTTCTGATTGTTCTCTCGCTCTCCTCTGTCCTTCACACACCCACACACACTGAACATTTGTCTGTCTGTGGTTGGCAGAGTGTAAAATCTTATCTCTCCAGCTGGAAGAGAACAGGTTCGACAAAATTCCCTTTTCTCCACGTGGAGCCTTTAAGGCAGAGAATAGAATGGCGGTGCATGGCACGGCACGTCCCTCTGCAAACCAACCGACAGTGGATCTGCATGGCCCTGCGGCGCATATACCTCCAGTTAGCTCAGTGGCGTTGCCACAGCCCTTTAGTGACTGCGTTATGACCCCTGGAAGAGCATTGAAAGGGTTTGTTTTCCCTTTCCTTCGGCTCCTGACTCAACTAATTGACACTGTGATGCACTGCGGCCTGCAGAGATACAGGTGCCTCAACTCAACGGCTCATACATACAAGGCCCGGTTAAAGCGCCTCATGTGAATCCTCAGGAGACCGTGATGCGGCAGCAGCTGTAGTTATGCATATTTGGTTGTGAACAAGGCCGGTCTCACTGGTGCCCCTGCCACTCATTGTGCACATGACTGGGCCGATATGGATCCTTATTTGTCTTCAGCTACAATGACAATGAGTGCCGCCACAGTGACACCCGTGGTCAGCCCTCTCAGTGAGGAAAAAGGTTTGCATTCACCCACCGATTTTACACTCTCTTTAGGGCCAGGAGAGTCTTTGTGTGCCGGGGAGCAGCCCATTCTCTCTGGCTGTCTGGAAAAAGCAGCTGTTTCTATAATGCTGCTGCAGCACTTTATGCTGCAGAATGATAAATGAAGGGAAGGGAGGCAGAGCTGAGGTGCAGCTGAAGCACACACACACACGCGCAGAGACAATGGCTTCGCTGGGTCCGTGCACTACATGGATCTGATCTCTACGCCTCTGTCTTTCAGCCTCTGCCTCTCTGTTGCTTGCTGAGCACACACACGCACACACACACACACACTCTCTCTCTGCAGGTTAGACTCCTGGAGCTCACCCATAGCTGGAGGTTATGTGAGCGTGTCGAAGCAGGGTGGGGTGTGGGGGGGGTCTAAACAGACTGACATGTCCCACCAGTCCCTGTACAGACCCAGGGGAATGAGAGGTTGCGGTGTCTGTCCCACCGGGACCTGTCGCTCCTCTGTCCTCGGGGCAGTCATCTTCCTCTCCACCACCAACCTAATGACAGAGCCCCGAGGCCTCATCACTCCACCCCCGCCGACACAGCTCCACGCTCCCCTCTCTCCCCGTTGTTCTACCCAGGTGTCTGTCAGAGGGGTGTCTGCTCCACGACTGGTGTAGCTGTCCACATAAAGCCACCCCTCCCTCCCTCCTCCTTCCCCCTCTCCCTGCCGAGCCTCCTCCCCATGGCCCGGGGCTCAGTCTTTCATTTTGAAGTGGCGCAGGCCAGCTCTGCACCAGCCTGGGCCCTCAGCCTGCAGCCTGCTCCATTGTTTGGCCTCAGAGAAAGACTATTATTTCAACTCAATTTACTGTGAGTAAACACTGAGTGATAAGGCCCCTTGTCCTATCCCTCACACACACACATGCTTCTGTGATCCCTCCCTCCCTGACCGTGGGCTGTAATATACACTGCCAACAAATCACTGCTCTCAGCCCGTTGCTATCACTGGCTTTAGAGTGGAGCCCACTAATTCACTTTCCAACACAGATCAGAGGACAGGCCTCATGTGTTTCAGAATATGGCTCCAGCACCGAGCGGCATTTAAAGGGCTTGTGGCCCTATGGTGGACTGTTATAAATTTTAAAGAAGAGCCGCCTAACATCTTTACCCGACCATTCACATGCTAAAGCGGCAATAGTTGCGTATAAATATTAAACGATTTAAACAGCGAAACACTGCTGCCACAGTTTATTAAAACAAAGAATTTTAATCCCTTTTGGCACCAGGAATATCAAAGACACGCCGCGCTATAAAGGGTTCCAGATCAGCTGAGGTCAGAATAATAAAGATGGTACTTTTTTTGTTTCCTGCACAATGGATGCGGAGCGACTCACAGCTGCAGCAATGACACCGAGTGATGAAGAACACGACTGAGGTGGAATCATTCACACAAATATGACTCTTCTCAGCCAGCAGGAGCCTTGTTTTGTTTTCCATTGTTTGCCCGCAGAAAAGCCCTGCATCCCTCTGAAGAACCGCACTATGTCTTAATTATACAGGATTATCAGCCACCTTTAAATAGCAGTCGTTTGCACTGTCTCCGCCTTATGTGGTTAACATAATTATTTGGGCGCCTACTTCATCTTAGGCAGAAAGAGGCTGACACAGTAGCACAAACTAATGTGATAAAAGCTTAGCATATCACGGCTTGATTCTGGGATTTTAAAGGTAAGTGTTTATGACAAGGTAATAATGCCTCATGCAAAAGGCTGGCCTGTAAATTGGTTAGTTAGGGCATGATGGATGAGGGGGAGCCTAACCTTATTTCCAATAGAGCCTCTTGATTTCTAGAGCTGAGGATAATGAATTTGATTTAATTAGACCATCCCTCATCTAATTAAGGGTGGGAGAAATCTGACCCTGTGTGTAGTGTTAAAACAGCCAGACCTTTGAACCATATGGACACATAAGATCGTAAATTAACTAGTTTGAAAGAAAGGAGCACTTCAATAAAGGGGCAGTGCTTCAACAACAACAATCCCTGGTTATCGAACCCATGATTCATGAAATAAGCAGCGGAAATGTAATCAATTAAAAAAAGGAATTATTGTGTGAAATAAAAACTATCAAGCAAGATGAAGAGATGAGAAGATGGGACAAGGGATTAGGCAACAGCTATAAAGGTCCAATTAAAGTAGTGATTCATCATCAGATTATTAATGAATCTTATGAGGGTCCTCTGTAGTATTGGTAATGGGCTGCTTGGCCTATCTCCCCCTTAAACCCTATGGTGGACCTGCTCCTTACACTGCCAAGCTAATCTCTTTAAAGGCCAAGGAGCTCCAGCCTCCTGGTCCCAGAAGACGCCCTTTGCGCTTCTCCCACCACCTGCGGTACTCTGAGCTCCACCTCACAGGCTTGACAACTCTCATTATGGTTCCAACTTTTCTACGCTTCGCCTTGGAGGAACAAAAAGGGAGAGAGAAACTCTCCCAACTTGATCATTGTGACAGCCCTGGGTGTTGTATTTTGTCATCCACCGACTAACTGGATGTTCTCGCAAGAGCCTCGAAAATCAGCTTCGTCCAGGCCCAGGTATCCAAAGCCAGTTTTGATTCGCTTTAGGCTTTGATGATGGCTGTCGCTATGGGCGAATGAAGCGCATCAAATCAGCCATTATTACTGCGTTTGCTAGAAAGGCCTTACAATACTTATCACTGACGGTCCATCTCCTAGTGCCCCTCGTAAGCACACAATACACATCCCCATAGATGCTTAGGTAGCCAACACACTGCAGATCCAATTACCTGTAATACACACTTCAGTTTATCTCACTCCTAGTCATTATCTAAATTGCCGACATATTATTAGGGTACCTGCTTGAGAAGTGTGTGCGTTTCCTTTGTCTCCTAATAGGGCCCAAAGGGAGTGTTGTTTTGTACGCATCCCTCTGCAGGCTGTAAAGGAATGGGCTATATAACCATTTTCAAAAACAGAGGCGCGTGGGAAACACTGAACACCTCACCATTATGCACCAAACGCAAAGGCACATGTCACGACATGGTGAGTGGTGGAATCAGGAGATTAATTATGTGATTGTAGAGCAAGGAGCCAGAGTGGTCCCTCATTACATTACCCCTGATCTCCAGAGGAGCCCAATTGACTTCAGAGGCACACCGGCTCCTCCAAGGAAGAACCACACTGATTGAGAACTGTGACAACTATTAACGGTTGATTTTGCATTGCCTCAGTGGAAGCGTTGCTCTAGACACCACTGAGTTTAAAAAGGTTTTTACAATCATTTTGGAGTCACTTTGAACTGAGAATGACAACTTCAAGTTTGATTGATATCTGTAGCCTGAGTTATTTTTGGTACCATGCATAGGCATTTTATATTCTATCCCTAGACTCTGGTTTCCAGTGAAACCCAGAGTCCTGGTGACCTCAGAAAAAGCAAATTCCTGAAAAACCAAGGATAATCATGGTGCATTCTATTTGAAATGAAGCTGCTTTTAAAAGCAGTTGAGTGCATTGCTTCTGACCGCCAAGATTCCTCTTAAGATCACAGATATTAAGAAAAAATGATGCTCAAGCAGAGAACCTCAGACTGTGATCATGTGTGTGCAGCAGAATGTTTTGCTATTGCAACTACAGTTTGTGGAAATACTCTTTTGTTGCATAACAGTCACCATTCTTTATTTAATGCTGTCACTTATTTAATGAGCGCACTGTCACCTAGACTGTCCAAGGCCACAAAGGGGAGAACTGAAGGCCAATCGCACCTCTCATCATTCAAATCGTGTCAATGCAAGTGAGATGTACTCTTGACACTGTCCGCTCCTCCGAGGGCCATATATGCAATTGCTGAATAGCTGCAGCTGGAAATGTCTCATCCATAGGGACAATCGCAAGCAATAACACGCCGTATGAGAGACAGACAGCTAGATTGAATAGAGAGACAGCTAGACAGGCAGAGATCAAGTCCAATCCCGCTCCCATCATCTGGCTGCACGCTCGCAGGTCAGGCTTAGCTAATCTAATTCCTGGGCTTTCCCACAAAAAGCCAAGTGCCACTCAGGAGAAGTGCCAGAAAAAAAGAGAGGGAGAGTAAAGGGGTTGGGAAGTGGACAAGGAGTGGGCTGCTGGTGGTGGTGGTGGTGGTGGTGGGCCTGAATAATTATAAATCAGAGGAGCTTAACCTTCTGGGGAGTTAATTTGAAGAGCACTGGGGACAGGGGAGTGGGACTCTTTATTTCCCTGGGGTGCCCCTAATGCCATTGTGAGGGAATGGAGAGATCAGGACACGCGGCAATATCGTGTCTGTTAGCGACCATATGACGAGCTGACCCCAAGAGCCGTGTTCACAACCACACCTGCCGTCATCAGGGCTAATTTGTTAAACATATCAATAGCGCTCTGCTGCTCCTTTCTCTGCCACACCGGACCATTGATTCAGCCGCGGCGGTGAATGACCACCCCCGACCCCTTCGACTTCAAATCCCACTGTCAGCCCTCCATCGACAGAAACATCAAATTTATTTTTTATTTCTTAAGAAATGTACAAGGGGAAAAAAGTTGAAGGATAATTAATAAAAAAAATAATAAATCAATCAATTTTATCTCTGCTGGCATTGAGGCAACAATTTCATGTCAATCTACAAATTTATTACACCTACTAAAAGCCTATTTACACACATAACATTGCTTTGCCTCCACCAGCCAGCCCACATGCACAGTAAAGCAGGGAGAGACACGTACAGCACTAGAGGACGGGGGGAAGACAAAGAGGGGATAGAGACACAAACCGAGGGTTAGATAAATCACAGCATGCACAAAAGTGATACTTTGCAGCCCTTGGTCCTGAGAGCGCCGTGAGCTGGAATTCTTTTATTTGGACCGGGGGCCTCTGTCTCAGGGCTCTCACCGGGAGAGTCTCCTGTCATGTTTGGAAGCACGGAGGCTGAGGGATTGGCTGGCTGGCAGAAAGAGTCTGTTGTGTGGCTGTGGCAGCAGCAGCGGCGGCGGCGGCGGTGGCGGCAGCGGCAGCAGCCTATGGCAGCACAGACCTCGACATCTGGAACCAGTTTGCTGAGAGCACACTCAGACAAGCCTGACTCTGCCAAGGGGAATCTCAGCCCTTTGATTCCTACTCCCATGGCCCGCTCTAATTGTCATCCCTCATTACTTAGTCAAAGGTGGAGGGATGAATCATAAACTATTACAGAGAAATGACATTTCCTGCTCTGAGAGAAATCCTCCTCGGCCTCGCTCCTTGTCTCTCCTCAGCTGATAAGGACGATGAATTTTACACACGGCCGGAGTGCAAACATCTCTCCTCTCCACTCGGGTAATTAAGATGTAGCTGAGAGGGTCTGTGATCTTATGAAACCGCAAACGAGGCGAGAGGGGAAGGGCCAAGGTTGCAGCCGCTTCGATGACAGTCGACAATTAGAGAGGGGATCTGTGCTGTCAGTAACGTCTTTACAAAATAATAACCCCGCGCTCAAAGCCAGCTTTAACGGTAGCAACTGCAGGAATTGCTGCAAATGAAAGCAACATGTTTTGTTTTGTGTATAGAAAGTACATATGGCAACAATACAGCAAGTCTCATAATTTATAGCTCATAGAGACAGAATTATAGTAGAGTTTAATGTGTGCAAAGCATCTACTGAGGCTTTTTAAAGCACTTTCTCACTGTAAATAATCAGATTTGCAACAGGATAATTGTATTGCTTTTCTGTTATCAACACCACAAACGTACCCCTGCCGCAACTTTCAGCTATCAGCTCAACCCTCTCATTCAAATCCACTCCAACAAATTAATCACCATGCTTCGAATCGCATAAATTCCAATCGCAATTTATTTGAACATCATCTGGAGAAGCACCAGAGCAATATTGTTGATTGATGCCGGAATAATTGTAAGCAATTGCCAAAAAAAAAAAAAAAAAAGGTTTTAATTGAATAATAAGAAAATGTTTCAAAAGTGAGATCAAAGCAGAATGAGTGTGATACAATAACTGTATTATGAATCTGCAGGCAAGTGTGGCTGATGATACGACCAGTAATGACAGCAATGTGCCTGTGCACAGCACGGCGCCAAGTGAGAACAGGTTTTGTTGATCTAAAGTGGATCACAGGCTGAGCTACAATATCTCCTCCGCCTTTGATATTTCCTGTTGTTTGTTTTGGAAACTCAATGGTGTGTGAATGTGTCCTGTGTTCGAGTGGGAGATGTGCCCTGCTCATTACCCCAGAAGTGGAATGTGTTCTCTGCTTTTCTATGACACATGACGGCATTCGTCACTCAGCAGCACAGAACTACGCTGACGACAGATCACCCAATCCTTTTTAAGGGTAATTTAATTTTTACCTGAAACAGAGAGGAAGCTGTGTTGCGGAGTAACGCTCCACCTCTGTCAGTACGCAGTCGACCGGGATCAAGTTTCAGCATCATGTACTGACTTACTGTACATTTGCGGGAATACTGAACGGCTCAGGAAGATGTATATCAGCGCCGGCTCCCTTCCACTGCTTTGACTCGTCTTTTTTTTTTTTTTAATAGTGGTTATCATTCACTCACCACCAACTAGATGAGCCATTTTTTTCCAACTCAGTGCTAAGCCTAGCATCAGATTAGACAGTCTCTGATTACAGTGCTAATTGTGCACGTCCACTTAAGAGGCTGACAGCTTGGCGAATGAGGAGGCTTGCAGGCCTCCGCGGCATGACACTCATCCATCACAGGCTAACCGATTGCATCCCTCTGAAGGCTCAACACGCTAACACCATTAGCTCGACTGCTGGGCATCTAACTAGCACATCACTCACAGGGCTACATGCTAACAGCATTACGGCTAATGCTGCCCCTCTAACTAACACATCCGTCATAGGGCTAGAAATCCTACGGCTCTACTGGCACACATGGAACCACAGCGTCTCTCGGAGACAATCACCCGCATTATTTTGCTCCTGTTACTTCTGTTGCTCTGGCGCTAATGCGCTCATTTGTCTTTGACGATGCCGTGTGCCACTGAAAGAAAGTTGTTTTGATCCTGTTTCCCTCTGCCAACAACGGATCTGGGTGTATGGGATAAATACGCATGCCTGTGTGAAGGGAGCTATTCAAATAGGATTATGATTTCATATTTCACAGAGACAGTACACCACTAGGATGATTTTTAATTAGAACCAGAATCGGTAAAAAGAATGGGGCATGGAGACAATAAAATGAGGAATGCATTCATCCACGGGATGATTCTCTAGCTTTATTTAAGATCCGTGCCAATGTGCTAAAAGCATTAATGAAGTTATAAAGAATTATGAGGGGAAATCAAATTTGCCTCGCCACTTGAGCGCCACTAAAATGCCAAACAATAAACTACCAGATTGCAAATTAGATCAGTAAAAATATCAAACACATTGCGGTGCAGGAAAATCCATAATTGCATTTAGTGCCTGGCCTCTCCTGGGGGAAGAGACACTAAAGATCATCAGCAGGCTACACAGGAGCTGCTATTGACAGAGCGGTAAAAATCGACAGGCTAACTAAATAAACACTCCAGGCTCCATTAAATATTCAACGACTGAGATTTGACAGTCTAGCGTGCCTGCCTCTCCCCATCGCCTCCATTGGCTTCCCTCCTCACATCCTCTCCCGTCTTCCCTCCTCCTGTACCACCCCCCTCCCCACCAGCACCAGCACCTCTCCCCTGTGACTCCTGACAGCAATAAATGATGCGGTGCCTGAGGGCGTTGCTCCAGCGGGAGACCTGGGAGGATAGAGCAGGAGAGCAAAAGAAATAAAGGGGAGACAGCCTATGACCAATGGCCATTAACCAAGGACTGAGACAGGGCCCTATGACATCTACTACTGACACCCCACCCCCTCAGCCCCCGCTCAGGCAGACTCGCACATGCACGTACCCTGCTACAGCCTCCTCTCTCCATTTTGTTCTTTATATTTCAAAACCACAAAGACAGCTGAGCCGGAGAGCTCATGCAGAACTGTAGAAAGGTGGTTTCCGTTTCCATTCTGCTAACTCAATCATAATCAAACAGTTTATCCCATATGTTTGAAATAAAACTGGCACCTAGACGGACGTTAAAAAAAAAACCCTCCGCTCGTGTGCCATCAGAACTCCGCCGCTGCCTCTTGACGAGATCATATGCATTCATCTGCCGACGCGAGCCGGGCAAGGTTATGCAAATGAGAGATGACAGTGTTATTGTGTGAGGAATATCAATGGAGTAATTACTGTTCCATGTCGGGCTATTGGCCCTCCGCTGCTGCGCCCAGCCAGCGTGGTTCATTTCTCAGCAGCCCTCTCAGGGGACAGATGAGCGGCGTGCTCTGGAGAGCAGAGCTAATAATGGCAGCTCGGATACAGGCAAGGCTTAGACGAGCCCCGGGGTCCTGAGCTGCAGACTGCTAAACGTTGCAGGGGTCTCAGGAGAGCCCCCCAGCAAAGATGAAATGATTAAAAAAACCACCCAACGTGACTGACAAGCTGACCGGCCACCTATAACTCTTTGTGTGTTGGGTCGAACCACCAGTGCTCGCTTCAGTCATAACCAGGGGTTATCTCTCTGGACATTAGTGCACGGCCTGATTATGAGTCTTAGCAGAGAGCAGAAGAAAAAAAAAAAAAAAATGTCAGATGAGAGTTAATGTTCCAGGGAGCGAACCAGATAAATGTGCTCCCACTTACTGAAACGTCAAGGTTTAAAAATGACTCGAATGAATGGAGGGGGATTTGTAAGTGACAGAATAGAAAAGAAGAGCTGAAGATAGGTAAACACAAAATAATCCTGTACTTTGCTTCGCTGACACTCTGAGTCAGATCATGACGACTTGGTCTGGATTCTTTTTTAGAGCCTTGGCAGCCGTCCAATGAGCAAGCTCTTTTGGCATGTAAACTGTCATCGAATTTAAAGCTCAAATTTGTTGGGTTGTTTAACAAAGCGCTCTCTTCAGCGTGCAAAAGTGGCGGCCGCATGTAACGTGTCAACTTTATCATCTTTTACACGTGAAGGATTGCCTAATATATAAAAAATGTGAAGAAACCAATAGTTCACCTCAGAAAGGCAACGTGAAGAGAAACTTCAAAGCGGGAGGAAAGGTACAAACCCTGGAGCTGTGAATTAACATACCAGGCAGGAGGAATGTTTCTCCCACACACCTTAGTGAAGCAGCGACCTAATCACTTTCTCTTTCATGAAACATCACCTTACAATTCTCTGTCTGTGCATGTGGTAAACCTTTTACCATTCAATTCTATCTGCATTTGAGGTGGCTAACGAACTAAAAGTTCACATTTCACACTCTATAATGGAAACTGCTTTAGATAAAATAACTGTACTTTAAAAAATATTTTTACTGAAGAGACACTGTTTTGCAAGCATAAGGGGAGGGTAGCATTTAATTATGTTTTATCTTAATGTTTCTGTGTAAATGAAATATTCGAACATTTATGAAATGACGTTAATGGAAATGATCATTCCTGTTATTACAAGGTGATTATTGCAGAAAAAAATAGAAACAAATAGTTGGACCTTCCCTCCCTGGTGCCAGTAATTCGATTTAATATTACTTACAGCTTTATCGCTGTGATATACAAAGTACAGCTGTTTTAACCAGATGAAATCTCACAATCCCCCCAAAATACAACCCCGTCTGCACCTTCTGGTATCTGCGTCGTGATCTGGGGCGTCGCGCTTACGAGACAGGGGCCGCATGAAAAAGGAGGTTCATGTGCTGCACTTGTACCTTCACACTATTCATTTCCAGGTCAGGTGCACCTCTCACACTGTCCAGACACCTCATACATCATGCAGGCAAGGACCAGCTTATCTCCATACTTATCTCCCGAGTAATAATTCCCACTTAAAGCTGTAGCCTGCAGCAAATGACCGGCCGGAGCGAGAGTGGCAGGCCCAGGTGCACTCCACTGAGACTAAAAACTAAACAAATACATATGTAATAAAATATATCATTTTACTTGCACGTGGACAAAAAGTTGATTATTGTCCCTGATTGGAATGTGAACTCACATGAAGTCACAACAACAACAAATGTTAATATTATTTAGCCATCCTGAGGTCAAAAAGTGAAAGTGATTTATTCCCTCTGCCCCCCGGTGTAATCTGGTGCTGCAGCGTGGCGTGGCGTGGGGATTCGGGGGGCACTTGTGTGAACATACTCAGCTAAAACAGTCAAGTCAATCAGCCGCTCCTGCTCGACGAGCGCCAGAGTGCAGAGCCCAAGCTGAGCTGAACTCACACACGCAAGAATACTTTTCCTTGTAAGACAGCCGTTCACCCCTCCTCCGCTTCCTCGTCCTCCACCCCCACACAAACTCACAGAGGGAGCGAGAGTCAAACACACCCCAAAAAGACACCTAATGCACATTTGCTAAATGTGAAATGTTTCCTCCGCGCTGACATTGTTCTTTTGCTTTACAGGCCTGACAGAGATCTGCCTCTCCCTGACATGGTCTCCTGATGCCATAAATCTGAGTGTATGACTAACTGGCTGTTTTGTTTATTATTCCTGTTTCTTTACTTGATGTCCTTTCAACAGAGCTTTGATCCTGCTAACCTTATGGATTCTCACCATAAACACTTACCTTCTGAAGACGTTTTTATCACCCTCGAGGCTCAATGCCAAGCATCTGCGCGGAAGTGCAGCAGCAGATAAAGTTGCCAGTTACCAGCGAGGGCAGAGAGGACACCAGACCCTCTGAGTTAAATGTTTTCAAACTGCTCCATCGCCCTCTGGTTATGGTTTCTGTCTGCTGTGGGCTACAGACTTGGCAAGAGGAGGCATCATGCATGTCTCCTTTATCTTGTCTGCCATTTGAACACTATCTCACTATACTTAATAAAGTCACCACAAAGCCTCATGTTTTGAATTTCAAATCACAACTGTGATGTCATTCTGCACCACTGGGACATCACATCATTCCAGTTCAAGCTTACACAAATAAATCTGATGGGTATATATAACCAGCTAAATCAAAATACATGCTATTTCTGGTGAAATACTATTTAGATCTTTTTTGGAAAATGTTCTTCCCAGCATGTCTGAGCGAACATGCAAACACACAAACCGCCGCAAACACTCAATCGCTGCCAGTGATGTCTCTGTGAGACCACAGGAATTGTTTATCACTGCACATTAGAGTGACTAATCAGAAACAGGCTCTTTCTTCTTGAACCTGAGGTCGAGATGTTTCCTCACCCCCACACCGAGAGACAAACGTGCCACGGCACGACCTGCGCCTCTCCTCCTCCGCCTGAGTACCTCACCAAACCCAGGTCCCAGATCCAAATACCGAATCTGTGATGTTCTGCCATCCTACACTGCGGAAAGAAATGCATACTGAGGGGTAGCAGAGCGCCAGGGACCGTGTCTTACTAAAGACAAATGTTCCCTTTAGTTCTGGTTTATTTATCCCTCCCTTAATCTTAATAATTAGCAGATAATGCATTATTCTTTCCACTCTTCTCTCACAGCCATGAGTTCATACTTAAGTATATCAAAGACACAGATGAATAATTATGGTAAATAAAAATAAAGAGCAACCAGAAAGAAAGGAAACGAAATGTGATTGCTAGGCAAAGTAAGAGTTTCCATTAGCATTTGCCAAAGAACCATTAAATGTTATGGGCACATCAAGGCCCACAGAGTATGCTGGTCAGCACAGTGGGAGTATGACATCTTACACTGTGCAGGGCCTCATTCTGGACCACGCAGACAGCTTCAAAAGAACTTAATCGGCAGGAAAAACCGTCTGTAGGCCTTAACCACACGACAAAAGCAGCACTCACAATGAGATGAATGCTTAACTGACTTCGCCTTGGGGAGAGCATAATACTTGAGGTATTACAGTTAGTTATCCAGCATTTCTTTGATATAAACAACAACAAGCTGATCATAATAGCCATGCTGAGAAACAGGCCGAGTGCTACGGGATATAATGACGGTGAGGCGAGGCAGCGTGATAGAAGTGATGGAGCTCTGCTGCCCATGAGGGATGTTTCAAAGCCACTCGAATGCTTGTCAGTGCAGTTTATTACTTCCTTGAAATATCTGTAAAAGAGGAACCATTGAGGACAAGAAAACTGTTTGAGGGCTGAGGGTGTAAATCTCTTTTAATGCCGCTGATCCCCGTGTTAGTGCCGCTTCCAGAAACCGCTCACCGTTTCTCCTCCCCTATGGTTCCCTCATTACGCATCGTGGAGGAGAAATGGCCACCTTTTCTCTTTGCCTCCTCAGATATTGCAAACTCTAAGCGGTTTTCTAAGTCGTAACGGCAGAGGCTGTTCTCTGCCAAGACTCTGTCGCCTATACTTACTTCTTCTCCCCCCTTTTCTTTCTGTGGCAGTTGATAAAGAGACGGCACGTCACCAAGCCAAAGCTCTGACACGGGGAGGCACGCCGCTGTAGCATTAACTCGATATGGATATTTGTGATACCACAAGAACATCCAACACTGGATTCTGATGGCTACTGTGTGATCCATGTTCCAAGTTGTTCGCTGCCGCTCATTGCAATGAAGAAGTAAATGTTTATTTTTCTCGAGCCGTTTCTCTCAGTGAGGATAGACTTTGACACGAGGCCTGAAGCCCTCTGTCTCTCCCCCAGGTTAGGGTTAGATCCTGGTGGGATGTTTTTGTGCCGAGAGGCCACCTCTCTCTCTTATCTTCCTGTCATCTCTGTGGGACGGCAGGGCACGACTCCTTCTCTGGCTCCAGAACCACAGGCTTCCCCAGGACACCAAACTGCCTCTCCACACTCGATGTGCTCTTTGAGTGTGTGGTTGTTTAGGGTGTGTCAGAGCTTATTAGTACCAGAATGTGTGAAAAAAAACAGCGCTGGGTGACGCAGTATTTGCAAAATATGGTTTAATGGCTTGTTTCGCTTGGCATAAGTGCCAGCGCTGCAGGGTTTACCACATAAGGCAGAGCCAGCGGAGAGAAAACTGGGAGAGTCATAAGGAAGCCTGTGAGGGTTAATTTGTGATCGACGGTTTACGTAACACTATCTGCTCGTAAACATGGCGAATGTGTGCAAATATCATATTTCAATCGTGTACACCTGGGATTATCAACCGTCTTTGTCTGAGGCACCACCAAAGCCTCATGTGATCCTGTGCTGACACTACCTGCCATGCTCATTTAAGTTTTAATTCACTGTAAGAAAAGCTGTTCCACGCATTAAACAAACAATGCATTTTACCAGCACTTCTACTTTTTTCAACTTTGAAGTTTTTCCTGCACTCAAATGCAGTGTTTGAGTATTACCCAATGATACTGTCATTTCTGTGTTTTTCCATGACCTGCTGAACCCTTCCCTATGGGTAGGTGCAGAATAATCTGGATAGGTAGCAGGTTCGGGTGAGATCCCACTCTTACAGTAATAAACACACAGTTAAGGTAATGCAAAGGTCAAACAGTGGTCTGCTGTTTAAATGTCAACCCGTCCATCGACCGCAACCTCCCCCCTACGCTGGTGTTGCCACCGTCATAATTATTATGGCCACCAGAGGGCTTTGTGAACATTAACGTGTTGTTTTGTTTTTTTCCTGAAAAGATGCCGTCGCGCGCACACACACTGCCGGAGGTTGCCTGACAGTAAAAACTTAACTATGGCTCGTAATAATCTGCTTGCACAAATGACCTATGGGGTTGTTTTTTTACGATGGGACAGTCTCATTTTTCCACATATGGTAACTCAACTGGAGAAGTACCCCTGGCTGGAAATCACTGCTTTAAAGCTCTGTAACATGACCATGAACACTATTGGCTAGCAGTAATGATGACCCCTGGCTTCCCATGTGGCCTGACAGTTATTAAAACCTATGTGGTCAGAGGGTATTAACGGGAGCTTGAAAAGAATGAAATATTCCTTTGTGTGAGCTGCATCGAGGCTAAAAGCTACAATAAAATCATGAATGGCAGCATGTGTGTTGACAGTACCTCACATAGACATACTTGTGGCCAACAAGAAAAACACACCGAGGGCTCGACCTGCATGCAGCTCGGAGAATGTTACTGAGGATTATGGCTGATGTACTTAGACTATTCGCTGCAAAGGCCAAGCTTGTTTTGCCACCGTCTTTGAAGAGGCAGGAGCTCGTGCCAAGCAACACTAACTTTCATGTTTGCGTTGCGAGGAAAAAAAAACTTTCTCTCTGTCAAATGTGACCAAAAGAGAGAGCTGCTAAAATAAAGAGGAACTCTCAGGAGGAGCAGATAGAAATTCCTTCTCTGTCAGACCCAACGAGGCTGTAAGTGCTGTAATAATTTTTCTAACATGTAAGCCATAAAGAGATGCTGATGCCAGAGAGCACGCTGTGACCCTGCCGACCTCGCGCCTGCTGCCTGGCTTCTGGTTATTGTAAGCAGCATCCAGCTGAAAGCTTCCAGAGGCCGTCGCAGGTATATGTGATGTTTCCAAGGAGAGATGGACCAATTAATCTGATTATAGTCGCAAATCCTCCAACATGTGTAGGCCTGCTTGCGACCATGTGCGCTGCAGATGTGTGTCCATGTGTGTAAGCATGTATGTACCTGTGTGTATAAGATAATGCGATCCACGCATACACGCACGCAGTGGAGGTATGGCTCCATGTATGTGCATAAAATCAGAATCCCTGCAGAAAACATATGACCCCACAAGATTTATATATGCCTTGAGTGACGTTTTGCAAACATTCATCAATATGATGAATGGGAACGTGTTTTTGATTCCAGGAACAGAGGCTGTCGATGGAACTGGAACTGTATGCAAATACAAACTGTGGTTGAGTAGTTGTTCCTTGGGAGAAAAAGCGACAGTTAAATGTACCTGAAATGAAATACTGGGGGGAAATAGTAAACCATCTGTCAAAGCTTTCGCGGTCTGTTTAAAAACACAACACCCGAGCACTTAGAGGGTTTTAAACAACCCCTTTTCATTGGCATGACTATGAATATGCCTATTCTGAGGGCGATCCTCTCAAATTTGGAGCCAGCGATATGAGTCAGTCACAGCTCGCCGTGTGTTTGAGCCGCCGACTGCAGCCTTCGCTGAGGGGCGGGAGGAAGTGGAACGAGGAGCTGACAGACAGGGCCCGATACTGCACTTCCACCACAGGCCAATCCCCAGCTAACCCCTGTGCTGACAGCCAGGATGTAGCACTCATCCACAGGCCACAGCTCAGGCACTGGGGCCCAGGAAAAGGAGAGCAGGGAGTGGGCCGCTCGGCTGATGATAGAGAGGCGGGAGTGGGGGGGGTGGGGGGGGGGGCTGGTGGTTTGGGTGGCACGCGGGGGGGGGGGGGGGGGGGGGGGGGGGGGGGGGGGGGGGGGGGGGGGGGGGGGGGGCTGGTGGTTTGGGTGGCACGCATCGCTTTCTGCCTCCGGAGCAGCGCGACCGAGAGGAGAATCCACAGACTGTGTCGCCTGCCAACAGCGTGTCCGACGCTTGGCGCTGTGACAGACCGAATGTGCGCACGCCAAGTGGGCACGCTACACTCACACACACACACACACGCTCGCAGGATTATTCACGCAGGAATGCAAAAAATTTGATTAAATGTAAACGTATAAGATGCCCTGAGATAAACACGCCGTATTAAGAAACTGCAAAAGCACTTCACACCACAAACACTCAGAGTGGCATTTTTCCAAGGCTCAGATTTTCTGGTTACTTTACAGATTAATGTTTAGGAGCGAAACTATCCATCATAGACATAACAGATCACAGCCTCATTGTATTTTCTTTGGCACCGTGATATTACTGACAGCACAGGTCATGTGAAACATTCATCTTGAAAATTGTGCAGACAGAACCAACAATTTGGGAAGTTTAACCTCTGCAGCTTGATGTAATTGATAACATGACCTCATCAAAACTTCAGCTCTCCGATATTTGTTGTGAGGCTGAGCCTTGGAAGAAACGCAGACTGCGGTTCAATAAATAATACAGCCCCGGCCGGTGCTGCGCTGGAGCAGAGCGGCGTGATGGAGGTGGAGAGGCCACCGGTGACCCCGGCGTCCCGCTGCGCCAGGGCTCCGCTCAGAGCCAGAGCTGTCTCTCCAGCTGGGATCACAACACAGAGCTGGATCTCTGGTTTCAGAGCACAACTCTGGCCTGAGGCCGGGATGGCGCACCCCTGTGAGGCAGGGCCTGCAGGGCTAACGTTGAGGCAGACAGACACCCAGGGGGTCGGCCAACCCACCCACTCTCAGGAGGAGGCAGCGACAAGCACAGAGGCCGGAGACTGATTAAAGCTGCCTCCGACCACAGCTTTGCTTTTTTAACTGCTGAGTTTGGGTTTTGCATTAAGCCTCCGCCTGCTGTAGCCATTTCTGTTCAATGGGGTTTCCATTGAGCTGGCACCGGAGGCAGATTCTGCGCATAAACAATGTGCCACAAGGCCACGAAACAATGCTACAGACAAGAGGAGAAAATTTAGACGAATGGAGCAAACAACTCGGCTTTCACCTGGAGCAACACATTTTTCTTATCAGGACAACCAAATAGAAATATCCACCTAGAGAGCACTAGAAACTCACGCACAGTAAAAAAAAAAAAAAAAAAACCCACTTTGAAAAATCTTTATGTTTTATCCCCCTATCCATCCCTTTCATAGACACCAGATCATTTTGCAGTGTTCAGGAGTTGTGGAATTTCCCAAGAAGACGAATTGTAGCAGCTTTCTGGGAAATATTAATATCCAGCCTGCAGAGGAAAGGTAAAGGGAGAGCAGGGGGGTGGGGTACAGACGATCAGTATCATGCCATGGTACCTGATGATAAAACGTCTGTGTTCTTGCAAACGCGTCTCAAGCCCCCTGTGCGTGTCTGCTGGGTGACACCGGTGGCCGAGGGGGCCTGGGTTTGAGTGCGTGGGTGAGAGTCCAGGATGAGCAGCCGTGCTCTCCACACACACTCTTCCCCTGTCATCACGGCTGCACTGCAGATTCTCCACATCTGCCTTTGCCTTACACCGCTCTCGGCCCTGCTCTTACCAAGCCCCCCCCCCCCCCCCCCCAAAAAAAAAATAATTTCTGCCTCCCTCCCACGTCTCCACTCCCCCATCAGGATCATCCAAATATTTCCCCTCGCTGCTTTTTGAAGCTTCCATGGGTCACGGGACCTCATGCACAAATCATGCTGGCTTGCCGTGGGGGGGCCGGCAGAGATGACGGGAGTGAGTCAGACGCACAGAAACCTAATCTGCACTGTTTTCATACGGCGTTATTTTTCCTGCCAAGACAGCCATCACCAATCAGCGGCGGGTTCTAAACAGCCAGTTCAGGGAGCTCTCGCTGTAGATGCCGGCGCTGGCAGCTGATCTCAACTATATTCAGAGCGCTACACTGGGGGGGGGGTGGAGAGTACATTCAGAGAGGCTGACAGCCTGCAGTGCTTTAACATGGGGGTTAGCCCAAAATACATAGTTCTGGGTTTACGTTGATGGATGGATAACCAAATCCATCTCATTGTTTGCAATAAAACATACATGTTTTTAGACGGTGACACCACACTTGCTATGGTGCTGAATTACGATCTGCTGAGAGGGAGCAAGAGAGAGAGAGAGAGAGAGAGAGAGAGAGATCAGGCAAATGCAAAACAAAAAAAAAACTCAGGGCCCACTTTTAGAAGTCATATTGTTGAGATGCAAGGAGAAAATGAGAAACTCCAAAACACTGAGATTAAAAAAAGAATGGAGTCAGCTCTACGGTGTGTGGGCACAGGAGGCTTCGGTACCTAATGCTGAATTTTCATAACAGAGAATATTGGGCAGGCCCTGCCTCCCTCCCTCTTCCTCCCTCCCCACCTGCAGAGCTCACCAGCTCAGGGTGAGAGGAGATGCTGGGCAGGAATCTGCAAGTGCTGGTTAAAGTAATCACATTGGTCTCACTGCATCTGATCTGCAGTCTAACAGACTTCCAAACAGTTGAATGAGTAAATAAAGTGCCCTGGGGGACTCCCGCTGGAGATGGATTACCACGAGGGTTCACACACAAAAGGAGCCGAGAACCCCACAACCCGATATGAGCCGCAGACAAAAAGCCCGGCGCTGGACCTCGACCAGGGAACCGGCAAACTTTATTAATCTCATCCTAGACTCAACCTCCTGCCATTGGAGTCCATGAACTCATAGACGGATGCATGTTCTGTTGTGAGTGTGAGCAGGTACGCACCAGAAAATAAGCATCCAGGTTTGTGTTCATCTCACTGGTGGATGGACGTGTGCGATTGAAATGAGCATTTAGGCCAACTGTACTTTCGCTGCAAGAACCTGTTTGTGCCTGTGCGGGTGTATATGCGTCCGCTGGAGTGCATAGACCACATAAGATGAGTCCCATGCTCACTTGGCTGTGGAGGCCGGGTCTGGAGGGGACTAAGGGCCGTGGCATTCTGCAGCCCCATCCCACCCTGGCCCCATTCTTCCCTCTTTCTGGGCCTGACACAAATAAAAGGATTAGGAGCCCCTGTTTCCGTCAGACCCTCCATTCAAGACAAAGCTCTGACCAGCTTAGTGTCACACTTAATGATAAAAGTGCAAATCTCTGTCAGTCACTTCGGGCAGGAATACCAGTATTTGGGGTCTAATCTCATTTGATGAAGATTAGAAAGGAGGGAGAGAAAGGAAAAGACAAAGAAATGCGTTTTGTAGTGTCTGTGCAAAAATGTGTAATGCTGAAATTCAGACACGCGGATTTGACAAGCGGTGACGAGGCGCTGAAATGTATCCGAAAATATAAAGAGCGAATGAAGCAATGGAAAGAGCTCGGATTAGAGACAAAGAAAGTAAGGAGCAGAGAGAGGAAGCAAGTGCGCGCACATACACGTGTCCACACCCTCACAAAAACCTCGGGTGTATTTAGACAAATGCACATCTCTGCCCATTCCCATGTCGAGCTAGAATGTGTGACGGGAGTGTGAGAGTAAGCCTTGGGCACACAACAGTCTGAATGCAGCACTTGCCACTATGATGCCAGTCCTCTCTAGTGTATCTGTGAAAAGCCTACGTGTTGGAAAAACATTCCAGAGAGGGATCACATATACACAGTTGGGGCCAGCAGTGATACCGCGAGCCAGCAGCAGAGGCCATGTCTCAATTTCTCATGCACGTTTGACCAGGCTGCCTGAAGAAACAAGTGTGGGCTATTTCCAAGCGACACACGCAAGCAGACAAACAGATCCGCGATGGGATTAAAAATGTGCAGGAACTCATCAGTTAGTGTCATAGATGAGGTTTGAAATGAATTATTTTAGCGGAGCGAAAATCCAGCCGCTGAAAATGTTCAGCCTCCTGATATCAACGTGTAATTTGGCAAATTGAAATCGAAAACATTCGCTGAGTGTTTGTATTTCTCGGCAGGCTCCTTTAAAAGGCCTTCTTTTTGCAGTGTTTCATAGATTAAGCCAAAATCTAATTTGTAAATTGCATTTAATGGTTTGTGGTTGCCTCCCTTTTTGTTATGAAGAGTTGTCATGCTGTGAAAATAAACCTGAAGGCCCGAGGTCTTGGAGCCCGTAATGAAAATCACTGCGTTGCCGAGCCGAGGGCTTTCTCTTCCACCGTCACTGATTAGCATTCCCGATTGACTGACATGTCCCACTGGCTGCCTAACAGCCGGCTTTAGGAGATGAGGTTAAATTGTGGCTACCAACAAATTGCATGCTTGAGTTCCTCTGCACCCCTCCGCTATCATCCAGTGTAATGTGAGCACACCAGGCAGATCCCTCTGCAGATCCTTCTCCTCCCCTGCACTACAGCTCCCCCACACAAAGCCACAGAGACCTCTTTCCACATCCCCTGCCACCAGTCTGGCTTCTAAAGTGGTGATGGGCATTACCGTGGCTGAGCCTCTGCGGCTTCCCATAGCGTCCTGCAAAGTGCTTTGTGTTCCAACTGCTGCTACACACACACACACACACACACACACACACACACACAAGTATGCAGTTAGCCCCCCCCCCACCCCCACTGAGGTTTATATATACGAAAATAAACCATGAAATCACCTGATTTAATCATGTAACTACTTTCTCTAAGGATTTATTGAGAGCATCACACAAAGCAGGAGACCCTCACCCTTTTATGGACGCATGGTGTAAAATGGACGATGACAGAATTCGCACACACAAGAGAACATGTCAACGATATGCGCAAATCAAATATTTATCACTCCGAGCCACTTGTGGGAACCAGGAACAGGAAGAAGAAAAGCCAGCGTGTAAGTTTCACACCATCGTACCAACAATAAACAGCTTGAATCGTGATGCAAATTTAAAAAAAAAAAAAAAAAAAAAGCCACTGCAGCAGGTCTTTAATGGGTCTGAATGGACCGGAGAGTGAACAGTTAGCAAACCATAAGATGACAGATGATGCATCCTAGTACGCTGCTGGGACAGGCCGAGCCATGTTGACATAAAATCCAATACTTCCTTACTGAGGAACGAGGCCAACTTCAGCTAGCTCCTTGCCGAGCACTAAAAATCTCAGCAAGCTGAAGCAATATTATCCGGCTTAGTGTTTCTAACATTAGATTTGTCTCTCTGTAGAGGTCTTCTTTTATTTACCTAAGAGTAGTGGCGAAAGACTCGTTTGATCCTTTTTAGGGAAAATGTGAAATCAAAAAGACGGAGGAAGGAGCTGAAAGTTAGAAAGTCTTCCACAAAGGAGCGTACACCCACACGCCGACACACAGAGCAGCTTCTGAAATGCTTTAGCAGGACTGACGACGCCGAGCTGAAAAAGTACCCGACTGGAATCGACAACATAAAGTACATCCTAGTTTTTTTCCCCCCCCCTTTCCCTTTCTTCTCTTTTTTATTTCAGTGCGCATGAGCGTTCACAAAGTGCCAGGCCACGCGGGAGTGTCCTGGAGTGAGTAAAAACACACACACACGCAGAAACCCAGTCGTCAGCACCTATCTGGCACACACACTGCTGCACCGTCCCAAGCACGGCTAATTAAAAAACAACAATTTCACAGGAGGGCACTCCAAACAGTTCTAAAAAGCACCTCTCAGCACACCGGGGGATCGTCCAGCACTCACCGAGGGTGAGACCGGCTCGGGGAGCTCTGCTTTTATGGCCTCATCGCTGCTGTTGTTTTTCTCTGCTCGCGCTGCCGTGACCTGAATTTCATTTCGCTCGTGGCACGTGAATAGAAAAATCTGGACAAATCTGAATGCCGCCATGTTTGGATTTGCTACAAATCAAATACTGGAGAATAAAAAAAAAAAAAAAATGCCAGACAGTAAGACTTTATAGGGCATGGAAAGAATAGAAACACAAGTCCGAATGGTGAAAACTATACAATACTAGTAACTGTTATGTTTTGTGGATGGAGCCCATGGCAGTTTCTAACAAGGCAGTCCATTACAGGGGTGTTGTCCAACACTTCAGTGGAGTGATAGGCCTTATTACATGGCTGCTTTCAAAGCATCTGCTTGGTTAGAGGAAAGGTCCCTCTGGGGGAAAGATCTCCCTCCTTCTAATGATGTATAATTGACCTCCAAACACCAGGGCACAACAAACTCTCTCGGGGTGGTGTAATTCCACTCTGCTTTTTACATACCACCCGTCTCGTTCGAGCTTGTTCCTCCTCTACGGCTACGGCTCCCGTCCAACTGACACCTCTGCCGAGTTGTTTCTAATCCAGCTTTGCTTTGAAATATTCTGTGACGTTTTTCTTCCGAAGTGCCTCCTCTGACTGATTTCATTTGACCATGCCCTCTTTAAAATAGATCATCAATAGTCTGAGAATGTGTTGGGCCCCAAGTCGCAAATGATTCGCCAAAATACTATCAAAACAAGGTTCAGCTCTCGCAAAAAGAAACGAGGCAAATATGAGAGCCTAGTATCATCCAGTCTTGTTACTGCGCTGTATGGAGCAGGATGTGTAGAACCGTGTTGGTGGGAGTTTTAATAACACTCGTACACAATTGTTTTTTTCCCCCGTCTGCACTTAAACCCGGTCCAAAGGTGTGAAAAAAGACTGCTTGCCAATCCCTTGATTTATTATAGCTAAGTGAGAGCTGATTACGGGGCATGAATCAGTTGCTGTAGGAATGTAATTAGGCACGTAGACCTCTGTATGGCTAGGAGCTCTCTTCACAGCCCAAAGCAGTTTGTGGGCTGACAAATGCATCTTAAATGGGTGTCATAAAAGTCAAAAAGGTGCCAATTACATCTTAAAGTATCCCATCAATGCGAATGGAATAAACAAAAAAAAGGAAGATGTAGTTGTGTCAGTGCAATGGAGGGATACTCCTCTTCATGCTTTTCAAGTTGGGAGGAGCTGAGGAATAAACAGCGGAGGGCAGAAGGATGGATGGAGAAGAATTAAAAGATGTGATGAATAACAGTGCGAGAGTGAAACAGCGCCCAGCAGGTTGTTGTGTTTGGCCAGGGTGTTAGGACCTGCCACACAGGCTCCCAGCAAAGAGGGAAGGGGCAAATGCTGAGATAAAACCCAAGTATGGAACCACGGAGAAAATGCCAGGAAAGAGTATTATTTGGAAGCTAAACAAATCCTGTCTTTCTCCTCGTGTTTATCTCTGTCCTCTTCTCTCAAATTAAAAAAAAAGAAGAAAAAAATGGACAGTGCTAAGTGAGGCATGAGAACGAGATCCTCTCCCTCTCCCTGCCGGACTGTCTCAGCTTCCAGCCACCTCTGAGCCGTGACGCCGTGACTCCGGTATCCCCTGGTTACTGCTATGAATTTTTCCATTGTTATCAGTCGACTACACTGCTGCCACAAAGCTGGATGAATGGCACGCATGGCGATAGATGTAACTCTTTGTTGCTTGCAAGGTATCTAGCCGAGAGCCATAATGTGTCAGTAATCGAAGTAGAATTGTTAAAAAGGTCGCACACAAAAAGCTGAAAATTTAGTGACAAGCATGAAAAGCGCTCAAGCGACGAGAAACACAAGGGGCACCCCGGGGTCCTCGCAGGCCAAACAGCAACCCTCAGCATTGCTTCACACTGTGTCACTATAGGCTCAATATTTGCTTCACTATATATCTGCCATCTCTGCAGGGTTTATGTGATAATTCACTAATTCAATTGACACATTTATACCACTGCTCTGTTAACCACTGTCATGCCGAAAATATCCTCATGGTTCAAAGGTAATGAGTGCCACAGAATTTATTTGAAATATTGAGAATTTAATCAAAAAAAAATTACTGTCAAATTTAGGCCTGATTTTGAATGTAAAACTTTATTGTAAACCATTCAACACACAAACACAGAAGAGACCAATCTCAACCCCCTCTGAATTTATTTGTACTTTACAAAATGATTATTTTTTCTAATGGTTGTATTAATAATTATAGTTATCATATATATTTTTAACTAATAATTAATTAATATTGTGATTATTGTGTAAGTGTGTGAATGTGTTGAATTATCAAATATAAATGGAATCACAGTTCCTGCTGTTGTAATGGCTCCCCATCTGGCTCACGGTAAATTCTTAATTTCAGAGAAGCGAAACTTGTAATTTAACACTTAATTATGAATGCCTCTGGGCGAGAGTGTTTATCTTTGATTGCGTACGCGTGTATTTTTGTGTGTCAGTCACGCGTGCACAAAAGGTGATTATAAATGCACGTGAACGCGACTTAGCGTCGCAGGTTCAGACTGAATTCCTATGGAGTAAAAAAGCGCAGATTGTTTTTCAGTGAACCGTTAAATTCCTACAGTGACTCCGAATAAAACAGATCATATATCAAATAAAATAAGAACACCTACGATAAAATGAAAATTGTCTGGATAAAATGTTTAGATCAAAACATAAATCTGCAACAGCCAAATAAAGAGAATGAATAAGAAATTAATATGCACGCTGAGTGTTATTTCATAAGAGAATAAAGGCTGCTGGGGAAACCAATGTGAAAGTGCGCCGAAATCTCAGAGTTTTTTTTTTTTTTTTTTTCAGGAAGCTGCTGAAATCACGTTTTTCCACTTTTAGTGTGAATGTGAAAGTGCTGGCTGATGCACGGGCGAAGGCCACAAGGTACAGCCGGGAAACACACGACACAGAGCGGGGAGAAAGGCGACAGGCGCCTGCACATCCACGGGCCTGCGCGGACCACGTCACATCTTATTTCGCGTGCGAGTAATAAAATCTGCGTCCGCACGGACAAAGGTGGAAATATCGAGGGCCACTGTGACATTTATAAAACCAAGCGTGTGACAATAAACGAATGCGCGCGTCCTCCAGCCAGTGTTTACGCATAGGACAAAATTGCATCCCTCTGATTCACTATTTAAATCAGAGATTATTATATTATTATTTAAAAATATGTATATGTATATGTTTCCGTTTTTATTGATTGTGCTATTTCATTTATTTCACAAATGTATTTCACAAATTGAATTTGCCAATATTGATCTACAACTGAAGAGAAACAACAGGTTCACTGGCGTAAAAATGTAAATGTAGGTGGAAATTATTTCCACTTGATTAAATGTAAAATTAAAAATATGAGTACACAGTGGCTGAGTGACGCGTGCACACACACACACACACGCACGCACACACACACACGCTGAAGGCCTCCGCACAAGCCACAGCCACCACAAGACAACATCTCTTTTTAAATCACTGCACAGCAACCGAAGACGGGCTTACTGTTGGTAGTCGTGTTTGCAGTAAAGTTTCCTCTCCCTGAAGTAGCAGCTGGTGGTGAGGGGCTGCTGACACACGGTGCACTGCAGACACTCCTCGTGCCACGAAGAGTCGTTGACTCTCATCAGGAAGCGGTCGGAGATGGGCCGCTGGCATCCTTCACACACGGACGGGTGGTGACACTCGGAGCCTGGTGGAGGACAGAGAGGAGGCCTGAGTCAAGGACTGCGTCGTGGGAATGAAAATGAAAGGCCTCAACACTGGCTGGACGAAGCAGATTTAATAAAACAATATATAATGTGTCTCAATGTGAGGCCATCACGCACGCAGCATCTGGATGTCTGGGCAGCCCCGTGTGTGTGTGTGTGTGTGTGTGTGTGTGTGTAGCATGGACATTAAACTACATTCAGCATTAATGCGTGTGGCATTTAATCCAATTGCATGCATTCATGTGACCTAACTCTGCAGCAAGTTGGCATGCATGCAGATATAATGGCTTCCATAGAACCAGGAGCAGTTGTGTGACTCAGAGTGGTTTCCAGTGAGTGACTGGTGAGTAATAATGTTACTAAATAGACCTACCGAGCATGACTCCCAGCGTGGCCTGTCCCGATCGCAGGGGGTGATCTTCAATTTTTATGCCGTCCAGCATGATGCAAGTCTCGGACTGTTCTCGCACGGAGAGGCGCTCCTGCAGTGACACCAGACCTGTTGCAATATCCATAAGAAGACGGTCAGAGGAGTCCGCGGAGGAAGAGCGAGAGGACGAGCCGCTGTGCAAATGTCTGTCTAGGTCTATCTATGTCCTATATGTGATGTGTACACACGCGGGGCAGGAGAAAAACACAACTAAACCTGATGCGAAAAAGCACGAGTGGAGTCGGATGCTGGCAACAGTTGGGAGGCGAGAGAGAGAGTGAGCCGGCTCCACGGATCCCTGCGTGTCACAGGCAAAGCAAACAATACGCGTGGAGAAAAAAGAAGTCAGTCACCTGTTGTGTGATCAGAGGAACCGAGCGATCTGACCGTCCGCGTCCTCGAGCAGACTGGAGAGCTGCAGAGAAAATGTCTTCACGGAGTTACAGTCTCTTCAAGGAGGAGGGAGAGTGAGAAAAAAAAATCACGCACTCATGCGCGCAGGAGGAAGAGGAAAAAAGTTGACAACAAATCCAAACATATAGAAGCGTGTGTACGTTTGTGTGAGTGGATGTCCCGGCTCTAACTCTTTGGAAGGAACAGGCGGATGGTTGCTGGGTTGGCTGGTTGTGCTCCTGTCGCTGCTAAAAAGTCTGAGATCGAGATTGAAGCGAGTGGATGGATCCTCCCACTCCTGCATGCATGGCTTCACTTTCTTTTTTTTCAGTCCTCCCCATTCACCGCCATTGGGATGCTATTGGAGCAGAGTACAGTGCAGTTCAATAACAACACGCACACGCACGCACACACGCACGCACTTAGAAGAAGACGAGAGGCAGAAAAATGAGATTTTACAGAGGCCTGGCTTGACCCTGACGACGATGGCACAATAATAACATTATTACTATTATTATTATTATCGTAATTATTTTTTTTTTTAAATTGTCAGTACAACAACAGCAATAATAATAACCTGTTATTAAACTATCACTTCATTTCCAGGTCTATAATTGAACACGTACTGGTGGGGTGACACATCATTTAGAGACAATGTAATAAGTTATAAATAATAAAAGACATAAACCATTAAACCTCTGTAGTCATCATGAACTGCAACATGTCTCTCAGTGAGATAACCCAGTCTACACTGTGTGTGTGTGTGTGTGTGTGTTTCTTTTCCTCTTTACTCTTTTGTGTATTGTTTCTGGTGGAAGCTGCTTTCCTCCTTTCAGCTGATGCACCTGGCGATCGGCGGTGATAACAGCGGCCTGTCCCGCACCGAGGCCAAGCCCCGCAGCCCCTCTGTGTCTCTCTCTGCACCGCACTGAGCCCAGGGAAGGAAATAACCTGCGCGAGGACACCCATCACACCTCGAATGATTGCAGTGACAATAATAACAGGAACATACGCATCGTGAGTTCAGCTGCTGCAGATCTGATCTGACTATCGGCGGATCAGCAGCTGATCACTTTGATCTGTGATCTGCGGGAAAACGAGCCCTCGTGCGGAGTCATGTAAATCCACGCGCTGACAAGATCTTTCACAAAAAAAGAAAAGAAACAAAGAACAGCAGTAATAAAACATAGGTAATGGGCATGGCGGGCTGCGTTCACTAAATGGCAGGAATTCTATTTTCATGTTTTTTTGTCAAGGAGCGCGTTAATGTGCGGAGGAATACCGCGCACTGAGGCCGGCCTGTGTGAAATCACAGGGCTGCTAATGGGACTGTGCGGGTCACACCGCAGGAAGACACACATTTTTATCTGCTCCTTTAAACAACCCAGGGACAAACAGACAGCAGAGGAAGACTGGGCATGGAGCAGGACGCAGATATGTGCTGTCAGGAAACGTTAAATATATATTTCTGCATATTGAGTTTGCAGATTCATGTGGAGAATATTTGTGAGAATTTGTGGATTTTAGCTTAAAAGGTATATTAACTTTCATACTGCTAAATAAGAGCATGTAGATTATTATTATTATTATTACAAACAATACAATAATTATAACATCAATACTAATAATACATCTCAAATTTAATATAAGCACAGTTTATATCTCAGAAGAATGATCGTAAAACATTTAAAATAGGACAAATGAAATGCATCTCTTGAATGACGTATGACGTAAATGTGTTCACACACAATTACAGCTTTCATCGAAATCAACACAGCATCGATAGCTACCTTCAGTGTGTGTGTGTGTGTGTGTGTGTCACTCACGTCCTTTGTGATGTGATCAAGGCGATGACCTGTAGCCCAATTTGGAAAACACAAGGCTGGCTGTTGGTGGTGCCCCCTGTCGGCCAGAGGAGGAACAGCAGAAGTTGTGTTCTAAAGATGCAAAAGACGTTTCACAGTCACGTGGTTTTCGGAAATAAAACCATCACACACACGGTGATAGAAAACAGAGGCGCACCATGAGGGCTGCGGCCATTCTAGTTTTCATTGGAGCACACGGGCTGTGATCAGATGGGTTCATACCTGCCAGTCATGAAGTCATCCACCTCCGGCTTCCCCCCTTCTCCTCCACGCTGCTCCTCCATCAGCATGGGGTCAATTACCTCCGGCTGGCACTAATATTGGATTATCTCCCCGCTAAGCAGCATTATTATGAGCTGAACACCATCAATACAGGATAATCAATATATTTCTGTCTCACTCTCACACACACACACACACAGAGCCAGCACCCCCCCTCCCCCCGCCTTCATTCAGCGCTTATTGGCCGGGTCACGTGTGTGAACGAGCACATCAAACATTCATTCAATAAATCAATCCGCCAACTTTCTGCCCGCGGTGCTTTTAATGAGGCTCCGCGTGACGAGCCCTCCCTCGGCCTGTATAAGGCTGCAGCAGGTGTGCACACGGTCCCCAAAGTGAAACAGTGTCAAAGTGCGCAAGAACTGTTGCATCCATCGGAGAAGGTAAGAGACACCTCCTATAATGCGCCATCTCACACACACACGCGCACGCACACAGAGAGTCCTGCAGGCTGGATCAGTGTCTGCTGGGGTTTCGATTAGACTTTTCTCAGTCACTGTAATCACTCTTACAGGAAGGAGTGATGTGCACCACGGGATGTGGAATCACGCTTTTTCCCCCCACAGAGTCCATTAATGTTTTATGAAAAAAGGAAATTATGAGCCTGCACGTGAATCATGCGTTAAAGTTGAAAACTAAAATAACTGAGCGCAGTTTCGGAGGAAATAGAGAAATGGAATAGAACTAAACTAATTGTCCGTTTTGATTGTCATTACTTCTAACTAAATTAATATTTCACCGAGCATTTATGTTGACGGTGAATATATTAGCAGTTGTCACAGAAAGAAACCAATTCCAAATACATTAAATCTAACTGCGACTTCGTTGATTTTAAATTGCACAAAACACCTCAATCAATGCAAACCTCTGCTATTGACCTAAATAAAAATCTATTTTAATTACATCTACATCCCGCTGTTGAGAGGCCACACCGGCTCCATTTGTTTTTCAGCCCAGAGAAGAAACTGCAGCGGTGTCAGGCCTCATGTGAGACCTGATCGATACACCTCAAGAATTAATATCAACAACAATAATTACAGTCACCCATATCGTCAAATGTAAACGTGCTCAGTCGGTTCCATGCGGAATGTAATAATCTTGGTATTCGATTTTTACAAATTTAACAGTGGCAGCATCGTCTTTGTCTGAGCTAAAATCTGAGAATTGTTTTTGGCACCTCAAACAAAGCAGCGATTAAAAAAAGAAAAAAGAAAAAAGAAATCAAAAATAAAACAAAAATAATTGAGAGGAGAGAGTCATCCAACAGAAGCACAAAGGCTCCCTGACAATACGGCAACAGATGGATGCATACACCCCTCACTTGTAAATGGAAAATGGAGTCCAAACTGTGATTAGCTAGAAAAAAAGATTTGATGAAAAATAATAACCGTGGTGTTGATAATAAAACTACTTCGAATTGTATTTGCGGCAGAGTCGCACTCGGGCATCGGCAGCAAATGATTTGCGAACCCGAAAAGACAAAGAACTTAGAAACGGAGCAATGACATTCGTCTTGATGCCCGCGCACGCGTCTCTTCCCCCGGACGCTTGTCTGGAGACTCTGCGGTGGCTGCGGAGGGGGTTCAGGGGGCACAGCGCCTCTGCTCGCCGCTGACAGTCGGATCAGCGGTGGAGCTTATTGGAGGTTTGCACGGCAGCTGTTTGCGACGGTAATTCAATCCGTCTTCTGCTGACTCCGAGTGTTTTCTCCTGCTTTGGATTTTAGCTGCGTTTATTCCCTTACAATGATTATTGTTGTACTCGGGTTCCACATCCCGCAAACAGACGGGGTCCATGCTGCAGGAACTAAATCGACGAAGAGATTGCCCATAGGGCCCCACGCAGGCCTAGAAGGGCCCCTGAATATTAAATATAAAAACTCCTTTAGATTTAAATCATTTATTTGAAGGGACTAATTGGCTCCATCTGATATTGTAATTCAAAATATGCCTTATTTACAGGGTCTAATGTTATTGGAGCTTATTTAAATTCACAAATGCCCTCATGCTAGATGGAGATATTTATGTTACACTCCCTCACATCTCTTGTGTTTTTATTCTTACCTTATACTGAGCCAGCCAAAAAATATGATACCTCAGTATAATCCCAGCTCCCAGAGGATGGAGCCGGAGTATAATACAGCACTGTCAACCCAGGGATGTGTATTTGTTTATGTATGATTTATTGGATTCCGATTTTTTTTTTCCTCCTTCCAACTGACAAATTTATTGAGTTCCTGACAGATGGCCTGACAGGGCGCCGCCAAGACAGCGAGCTGACATTCAAGTTGGAAATGTGACGCTGAGAAAAAGTGTTTACCTGCACGTGCAGCGTGAAGTTTGTTAACACTGAGAGCAGCAACCTCAACACGAGATCTGACTATGTTCCCCAGCACTGATTCAGCCTGGTGTTAATGATGGGAACACACAGAGAAATGTTGACGATTCAAACTACTGGTGGCGTTTAAAACAAACTATGACCTGGAAATGATTTGAAGGGAATAATCCTGTATTTAACTGTTTTAAGTTCTTGGAAGATAAATCAGAGCCAATCCTTACAACAAAGATAATAATAAGTGAATTTAAAATGCATTTTTAAAATTATCTTAAAATAAACAAATGTTTTAAAAAGTGAACATGATCGATTTTGGAGCAAAAACCATAATAAAATAAAAATAAAACAAACTACACAAAACATAAAAACTATTGAAAAAGAAACATTGCTTTTCTTCATCTCTGGTTTGTAAACTCCATTAAACATGTATTTAAAGGGTATCTTCACGATTATTAGACAAATACGTGAGTCCAGAGTAATGCTGGAGCTTTTTTTAAACTAAAAAAAAAATGAAAATATGATCAACTCCACGTCATCAGACTGAAAGGTAACCTGGCAAAGGTTGAAGGCATTTTTGTCGGACGTGTTTGGATGTCGCTGATAAATCAGCAGCACATCTCATCAATAACTCGGTCGCTGGTGTTTGCGGAGGAGCGGCTCATCTCTTGACAGTGATCCATGATGCCGTCGGATTTATCATCCGGCCTCGTGACGCAAACACGCGCTCACTCTCCACTGTGCGCGCAGCCATGAACACCAACCATCTGAACTACAGCACCGCCCCCTGCTGGACACAACCCGGCAGTACGACCTGCTCTGCCTCACCACAACTTCACAATATGAGACAACGCAAACCTCAGTCATGTAAAATCAGATTGAGTCCGAGTCCTATATGTAAAGAATTCAGTCAACGAGATGGACGTTGATATATTGATATATAAGGAATGCAAATAAAATGTTAGTGTTAAACTTCCACTGAAGTACACACTGAGCTTTTTCATACTTTACATGACATATCTCTTTTTAAATTCTTATCATTACATATATCTAAGACATTTTACCTGGAATGTGTAAAAATAACATTTATGCGTAGAATGGTTGAATATTAATAATGAATCCATCTAAAATCAGAACACCATCTAAGATTTCTGCATGTTTGCTATTCATTTAAAAAAGTACTCATCATCCCTCGCTCTCATGAAACTACATAAAACCCTTTAGGTATGGATTCGTTTTTCTGAACCAACTATTAGACGTGTCAAAATATGTAACTTCACCACAGTGTGATAGATTATTATTGAACTAATATGTGACGTGTTTTTGACTAGCATTTGGTCAGTTTTATATACTCCCATTTTTCCTTATTTTACTAGGTTTTTGTTGTCAGTCAAATACTAGCTAACGTTGTGTGGTATGGTTTTTGGGATTGTGTATTACAAGTATAAACATGTGTACAAGCTATACATTGAATGTAGTTAATCAGTTTGTAACATTGCTGGACAATGAGTCAACATATTTGGTTCAATGATGCTGATCTATTTTTAAAGCTAAATCAACAATGGCAACTATGTTTATAGAATAATATACTTTAACTGTAAAAATATGTATTGGGCTTTTGTATTTTACTGTTGTTGTTATATAATTACAAGGGTAATATTTATTTTTCCTTAATTTGTATTTTAATGTGAAAATTATGAATCTTACAATAATATTTATTAATAATTATTTACTTTTAATGGTCTCTATAATGGTCTAATGTAATGTTTTCCTCTTTGTAGCTTGTTTTTTTCCAATGAGGCTTTTTAAAGTGTTTAGTAAAAGCACAAAAAACTAAATTGACATCTGATCTGCATTTGTCAGGATTATTACAAAAACAATTTAAAATGTTTTTGAACAGCCTAATGACATCTCCCACCCCCTGGCCCTAAAGGATTCTCTCTAAAAAAAAAGTTGTTGAAAGTTGGATCAAACATGGCAACAGACGATAAATTATGAAAGCCTGCAATAACAAATGCTTTTTTCTTCTGTGATGTGGGAATCTCCCTTTCTGTTCTGCCTTACTTCACACACACAGGCCACGGCCAAACAAGTCTTCATGTGAGCTGAAGCTGTTCAGACACATGAGGAACAACTTACAACCGCCAACCATTCTAAACTAAATTAAACCACGGACTCACAGTGTCTCCATGTGTATGTGGATTTGTTCAAATGATAATCACCTAAAAGATCTTGCATCTCGTTCCATATCCCACCCAGAGGTGCTGAGTGGAGGAGTTACACTGATACTAAACTATGTTTTGCCCTCTGAGGAGCAACTTCCACAAACTTTTCCAGTGCCTTGGCTCGTGTGCACATGACCAACTGAAGTCATATCTTCATGTCGCAGCGGGATACACGGCATTTGTTGTTACATGGCCGTTTCCATCATTAACTCAAGTGTCCCAGCTCAGGCTAGATTTGCAGCCGCTTTCATCAGATGATCATGCTCTTCAGTGGATTTGTCTTTGTAAAAATAACGTTTCCTCTGACGAAGGAGCTGGAGCTGCGGGAGTCCAGGAGCATGATTTTAGGATGTGTGCCATTAACAACAAACACAGGCCTTCCCTGCCCGCTCCTCATGTGGAATGTATAAATTCTATCTCTGCAGAATAAATTTCATGGGCTCGCAGACTTTGTGGCTGAAGTAGAGGAAGATATTCTAAATATGCCTACACAGATACGGACTGTGATACAGGGCTGCGGCTGAACGGCTTTGTTTACATGGCTAGCACATATCTGTAGAATCAGTTGAACCTGGTATCAGCACTAAACCTTGAGTTACATGTTCTCCATAAACAATGCTACACACACACACACACGGCGAAAAACAATCAATGAATTATTGTAATACAGAGACCATGTGCACAAAATGTGGCTTCTGGGGAAATAAAAGAGAAAAATCCTCACAATCAAACATCAGTATGTGTGAATTTTTTTTTCCTCTCTGCTTCAATCAAACATGCTGGATGTGTTTTGTGTCTACTGGATGTGAGTGTGCGCTCACGTGTGCGAGTTGTGAGTGTGTCATTAATAGGCTGCACTTCAGAGAAGAAAGGTAGAAATCCTCCAGATGTTTTGCAGCTGGGTGGATCTGGTAGTGAAGATCTAGACAGCATCTGTCACAGGCGAACATTTCTAATCTGTCCTGAACATTAGGCAGAGAGCACTAAAAACCCATCACCGGGCGCATGTGCTGCTCAGCTCACAATGTGCTCGCCACAGGCTCTGCAGTTTGGCCCAGAGGAGCTTCAAAAACAAATGAGAACAAAAAGAGAACAAAAAAGCAATATTCATCACAGCAGAGATTCTGTGTTAACGTTTCCACAATGGCAGTCTCAGAAAGTTTTCTCTCCTCAATGCAGGGACCAACGTTTCGAAAGGAAAGCGAGGCCCAACAGACGTTATTAGGGCAGAGCGCCTGAGGCTGGAGACGGAGGCTTTGAACTAGAGGTCCAGCAGAGCTTAGTGAGGTCAAGATGTGTCAAACAGCAAGCAGAGCTAACATCGCAATGCTCCAGACAAACATGCCTTCAAAGAACTTCAGCTGTGCATTAAAGAGAACGAAAGAGCCCTGTTTTAAAGTTACAGTGGCTTCATAAAATCAACTATATCCTGATAAACAAGTTGAGCAAAACGACCGTCTGTACTTTTGTTGTCCTGGTAATAAAGTTCCAAACGTGGCTGCACTGCGTCATGTCCCAGCTATAGGAACCTAGCATGTGTTTAGCTCCTATGTTGACTTTGCCTGAGCTTTATGCATCTGTGGGAATCGCTCAGAGCTGACCTTGATGGTCAGGAGATATTTCCCGTCCTGGGTTCATGTGCCTAGTTACCAGTTGGTCAACCCCGTGCCCTGTGAACTGACCCTGTCCTCCCTCTGAGATTTGAAAGGAAAAGAAACCCAATCCTCCGGGGAGCGCTCCGACTAACAAGAAAACTGCTGGCCTGAATCTCTAAGAAGTGCCGTGTTTTCCCACTGGACCACTTTCAGCTTAATAAACATCTTAACTAGCCAGAGGTCCCACGGGAGCTGCTGGGAAATCCTCTGGGCAGCCAGAGCTCAGGAGCTGGCCCTTTATTGCATCCAGGTGGCTGTTAAAAAATGCTGGCCGGCCATAAATGTCCAATAAAATGCAAGTGGCACCTTCAGGGGTGGACAGGGTCAGTGCACCTGTCTGTGGACGAAAGCTCCACTCGCTCCCCCGTGTCCGACCAGTTTGATGTGGCACTCGTGTGCTGGGCGACCACCATGTCCACAAGGATTATTCCAGTGACAGGCTGTGGGCACAGGCTGCAGGGGCCCAGAGATTCAGGGAGCCCCAGACAAACTGACATAAGGGGGAAGGTTGGGGTCTGAACGACTTTATTGTCTGAACAAACTCCCAGATCCACACCAATATTTGATGGGTTCTTTTCTGACCCCATTCATCTAACATGTTTGGTGGTAAAACAACAATAATAATAATAATAATAAAACAAACACACCAACATAGAAGCAAAATGGCTTCAGAGAGGCAACATGGCAACTGAGAAAGAATGAAAATTTGCAGTTACCAAAGTTGGTTAGTTACTGGGGGGATTTAGTAAGTCTCTCCATCCTCTGCAAAACGTTTCACTGTTGTATTAATGCTCATCAGAATTCTCTCCTATCGCTTCCCGTTGTTTTACGACCACTTCACACGTAAGTGAACAGTGGCAGCAGCCTCCCTTCATCTGTCCGGCCTGGTCGCTGTCCAGAGGGACGTTTTAATTGTCCCGCAGGTTGAGCAGAGACCTGGATGGTGTATTTTGTCTTTGATCTGACTTGAAAGCAGTTAATTGATTTCTGTGTTGCAGGCGGTGTTAGAGGGTAGAGAGAGGAAGAAAAAAAAAAAAAAAAAAAAAAAAAGAGATGCTTGCTGGTCATTTCGCAACACGTGCAGGGATATCTAAGAGAGAAAGAGGGAAGGAGAGAGGGAGGGGATGAAGAGAGAGATCACCTCACACCCGACTCCATCCCTGCTCAATTACGATAATTTGACTCACATGGCCTGGCTGTTGTGGCAGAGGGGGAGAGAGAGAGGGGAGGAGAGCCGCTGTGTGGGAGATGGAGTGTGGGGGAGCTGGGGTGGGTGGGGGCGGGGGGGGTCTCTGTTCTGGGACATCACTCATCTTACCTCTAGCTGAGGTACAGAAAGACAAATTCGATGTGCGGCTCCCCTTGGAGTGCAGCCCGGGGGCTTGTTAAGGTGGCAGTACGCAGAAGGCCACGCGTCGAACCCCCTGAGCATCAGGGGGCCACTCCAACGCGTGATGACGTCAACGTGCACGGAATGAAGAGACAGGGGCGTCGGAGGCATGTGGCAAACAGCAGAGGAGAGTTTCACAGCCGACAATTAGTCTGTTTTATAGGAAAATAGCACTTATTTGTTCGTTTCCTGTTTCTGTTTCTATCCCAGCGTGAACTCACACGAAGGAGTCACATTTGGACGCACGGCGGCTCCTATGCAAACATGGACCCAGTGGAAGCTAAATGGTACTTGTTCGAGTGATTTGCTGCATCACCTGCCCGACAGTGTGTTCACCAGCTCTGGTCTGGAGCTGCTTTGACAGGCCTTCTCTCCTTCACCTCTCTCTGTCTCTGGTCAGCCCAGCTCTGGGGGGAAACGGGGCTGTCAGGGGGAGAGTGGCTGGCTAAGCCCGTCTTAACACAGCACCTCAAACCACCTCATAAATACAGGCTTCCTTTTCTAATTTCCAAGCAGCCCATCCACCTCTGTCTACATGCTTACACACTGCTCCATGTCATGTGCCGGGGTGTGAGTTTAAAAATGACCACGGGACATCTGGCGGGCCCGCAGAGGGGTGGGGCTTTGATGTGCTGCTCTGCAGTTCAGCTCAGCTTCGGCAGAGCCAAATCCTTGGAGCAGCGGTGACCGAGGAGCCTGAACCGGGCCTGGTCAGCTAAGAGATAGCGAGGGAGTATAAGACATGGCCCTCGGAACAGATTCCCCATATGTGAAAGGCTTAGAGGCAACAGCCCCTAGCTATTCCTCCATCATTTAAACTGCTGCAGATCCCAAAAAAAAAAAACCTTGATCCATTTTAATTTTAAAATGTGGTCTTTGGAAATGATCATTTTCCATGTGATAAAGTGGAGCGAAAGGAAAAGTGAAACCATGTGAGGCAGCTTTTTGAACGGGGCTCACAAAGGAACTGCAGCTCGGAGGGAAAGTGCTCAGTGCCCATCTGGAGAGCTCGGCAATACGCTGCTCCAGTGTCCGTCGACACAACAGGTCCAGCTAATGACCAGTTTCACTCCGAACACCTCGACGTGACCCAGAGGACTGATGTCAGGCTCAACCCGCCGTCCGCCACTGATAACAGCTCTGCTTCTGCCACAGACCTGAACGCTGCGTAGAGGAGGCCTTTACCACAATTCTGATTTGAAAGGATAAGTGCTGATTTTTGCAATTGTCAACACGTCCCATAGCCCACCAGCCCCCTCACATAACCACAGTTAAATGGAGTTTTTGGATCTGCACCAAATTACACACAGTCATAAATATCAGCCGCCAAAATGTGCCTTATTTTTTCCATCACGATCCATGAATCATTCGGAGAAACAGAACGTAACAGCTTCTTACCCGACCCCCACACCCTTCTACCGAGTGTTGTGTTAAATCTTAGTTAAAACCAACCAATCATTAGAGGGAAGGTTGGTGTCTGTGTGTCCTAAACATAGTTCCTCCGAGTGAAAAACCAATTCTTCTAAAACAGACCAGCAATATGCTTTTGTATGATTTGAATTTGATATTTCTTTTCAGCAGCCATTTTTAGCAGATATATATGAAACATTATTGAATGCTGCATTAGCGCAGGTCTATTTTCTGCAGAGGATTAATACTCATTCTGTATTCACAGCAGCAGGAGGTGAAAGTGGGATCAGTTCAACATAAATAATATTAGTTTTAATGAAGTATACCACTCAGAGAAACAGTGGGTGTCATTCGCATGTCTGTGACAAACAGAAATATGAAACTACATTTAAATATTAGAACTATTCTCGTTAGATTCATCCTTTGCTGGTTTTAGGCGTTGGATTTACTAATAAACACTAAAGTAAAGAATGTGTACACTGACAGGAAAAGTAATGTTGAACCATAATAACCTTGAAATAAAATAATACACAGAAGTTGTTGAATGCTATTAAATGTTTCAGAATTCTCCTCCCATACGTGATTCAGTCGAGTAAGAGTGGAAGACTGAATATGATTGTGGGTACATATGGAATACTGTATGTATGCACTTTAAGCACAGTGGGGAGCAGGGCTGTCGGAGCCTGTCACACTGTGCTCCAGGGCATCACTGACATGAGTGTCACCTTCACGGAGGAGCATGAAAGCTGTTCCCTGTGCAGAGGATTCCTTCAGACCGTCGCTCTGGTTTCCGCAGCAGAACAGAGGAGTTAACGCAAGTGCTCGTGTTGTCATCTGCCGGACGCTTCATTAAACACCTGTGAATTTCAAAAGCCGTCAGGAATTTTGGTCAAGGGGAAAAGAAAAGAGAGAATACCTGCACCCTAGCAACATTCTCAAAAACACAGTAGGAAGAGCACAATTAACTCTGACCAATTATTAGCAGCAAAATGGCAGAGGAAAACAGTGTCGCAATTCAATTCTGACCCTGCGTTTTGGATCGAAAGTTAAATTAAATTAAAGGTCTGTTGCGAAAGTTGTTCTGCACCCCCCCCCCATCCTTGTGTCAGACAGGAGACTTACTGTTGTTCTAGTCCTAAAGATCTGACTGTGTGGAGGAGTCACAGCTGACGTGGGTGGGCATCTTGGGTAAAACACTCCTGTGTCTCAAAGCTCTGCTCACTGTTGCTGCACGCTGCTCATGATGGACTTTGTGACGGAAAGATGCTTCTGCTGGCAAATGAACATCAAAGGGGCCTCTGTGTGTGTATGTGTGTGTGACGCGACGAGGCAGCGTCTCTGCTCCCTGTTGCCGTCTCTGTTGCCACTCACTGTCAGCACGGCCCTGTTATCATGATGAGCAAAGAGTGAGTCACAGTAAACATTATTTTAACTGTACAGGGATATGAATTATTTGACTATTTAAACATTTTAAACATTCCTGTTGGGACTGAGTAAGATGAGAGAAAACACACATTTTAAAAATAGAAACATTTCCAAAAGTTTAATTTTCAAATGTATATTTTACCAAAAATTGAGCTAAAAGAACTGAATTATTTGCAAAGAATCTATTAAAATAAAAAAGTTTTTGGCATTTCACTGTGTAAAATTACATTATATACATGAGCTATAAATCATAATTTAAACTTTTTTGCTTTCATTAGTTTGTTATTCTACAAATGATTCCTTTTGTATTCTCGTGTCCAGTCCTGGTGGCTCCGTCACTGCGGAGGCCTGGGAGGAGAGTTACAGGACGATGCTTTGCTCTGCCCTGAAGTTGTAGTGAAACTGTAGGAAGACAAGAAAAGTAACAATAAGAAGAGGCCGAAACACTTTGTCCAAAACAGAGCGGCACGTATGCGCTACATTGACAAGAACAGCTGCCATTAAATTCAGGCCCATAAAGTGAGCAACATTACATAACCAATTTAACACATTTATAGCAGATGAACCGTGGATTTAAAACTTATTGGTGAAATGTTATTCATGCTATTGAAAGCCACAAGCATAAAATTGGCCTTACAGCAGGGTGATTAGTGGGTCAACCACACTGGAGACTGAGGAAATATGAAGAAACACTGCCCCCCTCTGGAGTGTCAAAGACATAACTCAACAGCCAGGGTTTCTAACTACAGCATCTCAGTTGCATTGAAGATGAGAAGTTGTATTTTTGCGAAAGAATAAATAATTTAAGCTCCTTCATGCTGATGGGATCAAGATTTGGTAGCCTCAGCCACAGCGGCCTGGAGAGCTGAACACGTAGAGATCAAGACAACATATAAATTCATAAGGGCTGGTGTTACCAGAGGTTTTTGCTTTTATTTTTCTAAATATTTTAGTCTCTTCCTCTCTTCTCTGTGGGAGCCTGAAGTCTGCACTGAGGTTACACCAAGTTCAGCTGGTGTGAATCCAAGCCTTTAGGCACCGACTTCACAAGTCCACATGAATAATTATCTGTTTTTTAGTGATTCTCTGCTTCCATCCTCGGCTATGTTCACTCAGTAAAAAATAAAAATAAAGCATCTGTATAAATCCCTGCATGAAGATATACAGATGGCACATTTGGGATAAGGACAACTTGAGATAATGGAAGGACAAACAGTTGGATGATGCTTCCCCTGAAAATATCTTTTCAGTGATTGACTGAAATCAAATCATCACCTTTGATGAGTTAGTTTGAGATAGATGAACAATAATGTTCTGGGACATGAAGTACTGCTCATTTGAGCAGGTCAGAGGCTTCACTGTTGTGTACTTCCACAACTCAACACTAGGTGATGCTGTATGATCACTGAAATAAGTTTCAGACTCCCCATCCGAAGCCACAGAGCCACAATGGCTGACACTGGGGGTCCCTCGATCAAAATACCACCTTCCCTGATTTTCATCTAGTTGAGGCGAAGCTTCAAGTTACCCAAAACCTGTCACATATCACAAGCCTGTTAGTTGTGAAGAAATCCAGTCCTCCAGCACACTAAAATTCAGACTCAACATCTGGCACAGTAAATAAATAAGCTAGTGTGTGTGTGTGCGTGTGTGGATGATGGATGGGGGAATGGGGTGTTATCAGGGAGAGCATGTATCAATGTCTGCCAGTTTTACACACAGGCTGACAGGACAGTGACACACTAGAACATGGGCGGCAGTCACCCAGACGAGCCGGGCTTCATTTCCTGTCCCTGCTCCACTGCCAAAAATATGTGACATGTTGTCTTCATTAATTCCACCTCCATTTGGAGCTCTCCCTCTCACACCTCTCACATACCCCTGTACACCACTGTCCCTCCATTCCATTCACACGCAAACACACACAACTCTCCACAAAAGCTGAAAAGCAATCATACATAGGTGCTAATGAAATTTTTTATTCAGTGTGCACGCACACGCACACACACACACACACAAGCTTCTTTCCACTCTTGCATACTCCCTCTGAAAATCATTAGCCAGCCGCCAACAACAGTTTTCAGCCGAGCAAACTACATAAAGATGTCACTTTAAATCGCTTACTAATTAACACTTAAAAAGACACAAATTAGATATGCGTGGCTAAAAGCAATTATAATATCCGCAAGTTTTGCGAGTCATTTGGGAAATGAAAAGAATGCCTAATTGCTGGAACCAACATCATCCAAGACGTGGCTTAAGTGATGCCTGTTAGGAAATGGTCTTATCTACAACTGTGGCTGTGATTACAACAGTTTTCCTCAATTACATGTGCATATGTATAATTCTGCAGAGTGCGTCTCTTTCATGAATCTATATATATTAATGGGCTCAGCAACCGAGCAATTACATTCTGTGCAGGCAGCGCCACTCGTTTCTGAAGGGGGGGGGGGGGGTTGCGGCAGCCATGCATGGACAGTGACCTCTTCTGGACAACAGAGGGAGGACTTTACTTGATTTACAAACCTGAGATCCTGTTTCATTCCAGAAACATCCTTTTATGAACCTCAATATCTTATTTTCAGGAGCCACATCAACAGAAGGGCAGCCACAGAAATTGCATTTTAAGTTGTGAAGCTAGACAAAGAAAAGACATGCATCACTTTGTAAAAGAAGAGCCTCTCATGTCCAGCGCGTTTGTGAGAAAACTATATTTCCAGCCCTTGCTCTGCAGATATCATCGTGGGATAATAATAAGAGGAGAGAAGTAAAAATAACACAATGGTGAGGGATGTTTCCACTTGGAAACTAATTATCAAGCTAAGCTGTGACTTCATCCTCATCAGCCTGGCCCCGCCATTAATCTTGTGCTGTCGTCCACTTCACTAAATCCTATGTGTTACACTATCTCACATTTACTTCATCAGCTCCAGCGCGACTGTAATTAATGATTTCTCATGCCCTTCCCTTCCCTTCCCCAGCTCAGCTCACCATGTGTCCTCCTGCTAATCACACTCTCTGAGAAGAAAGGAAGGAGGAGAGGGAGCGGGAGGAGGAGGAGGGAAAAAAAAAAGACAAGAGCATATAGGATGAGCAGCCAGCCTGTCTTCACCCTGGACACACACACACACACACACACACCTACAGAGACGCATACACACCATTAATACCTGTGCTGACAATGAGCTTCATTCAGATGACCATATGACAAGATGGCGACTGTGTGATTTGGATAGTATGTGACAGAAGACAGAGGCAGAGTGCAGAACAGACACCCAGTTTGATGAGGGAGTGTTTGCTCTGTAACACATCTCAAACCCAACAGCACCTGTTCTTTTACAGTGGTCTGTCACTTCCTGGCAGTTCTGATACCAAGATACCGTGCTAATGAGAGAGAAGGGGGGTTGTCACTCTCTTTAAAGCATGTGCGCACATGCACGCACGCACACATTCACACACCCTTTCTTCCCTCTTGCTCTTTCAAACACATGGGCTTTAAAGGAGCAGCACATATTGTAGATGATTCTCTTCCCACTAATGCCTGCAGGCTACAGTGTTTCATCTGAAATAAAGTCGGCCTTTTATTTGCCTCTACATGATCTCCAAATTTTCCTCCACTGAAGATGAAGCTGATTGGAAACTTAAAGTTAAAACATGCAGAATCTGAGCAAGAGAGAGAAAAAAAAAAATCGCCTTGAGATCCACAGCTTCGCTTCGCGAGTTGCTCGATTGAGCTGTTGCACAGAAGAATTGGGGGATAAAAGTCAAGTGTTTTGGAACAGGAGATGAAGCTTTTAAGAGAGAATGGCTGCCTAGTCTGGCCATGCTTTTATTCAATTGGGGCTTAGTGGAGCCAACAGGGCCTCGCTGTCTCAGACACTTAATTACAACCCCAAGACCGTTTGCTTTGCATTCTGGGCCAGCGGCGTCAGCGGCAGCCGAGCGTTGCAGCCTCTACTCACTTCCTCCTCGATCTCTGCCAGGGATTTGATCGTAATGCCCATTAAATTGACTTGCTGTATCTGAAATCAAAAGCAGGGAGAGGAGGAAGGAGGAGGAGGAAAAAAACACACACAAGAAACATGGCGGTTAGGCTCATGGCTAAGTAAGCATGCTTAAAATCTTTAATCCTCTCCCTCTCTATGTCAGTACAAACGGGGATATAGTGACAACCGCCGCCAGCCAGCCAAATGGACTGCACTGAGCCAGCTCTGCCTGACTGCATGCATTCATCACTCAGTCTGAAGGAAAGGAGCAGAGAGCAGAGGAGAGCAGACAAGGAGAGGAATGGAAAGGAAAGGTAAGGAGAGATAATGAAAGGAGAGTAAGAGAGGAAGGGAAAGGAAGAATAAAAGGAAAAGAAAGGAAATGAGGAAAATGATCGAGCGAAAGTAAGGAAAGGAAAGCAAAAGGATGGAAAAGGAAAAGAAAGTGGAGAAAGGACAGGAAAGGAAAAGAGGAAAGCAGCAAAAAGGAAAGGGAGTGACAGGAATAATAAAGGAGAAAAGAGAATGGCATGGAGAGGAAAGAGGAGAAAGGAGATAAAGGAAGGAAAGCGGAGGAGAAAAGAAAGGACGGGAAGGCGCGGCAGCAGAACAAGTAACTATTATCATTCTCATATTGTGGATATACATATTTAATAACAGGAAATTATGCATTTGCCACTAGTTCCTCAAACTTTAATTTTTTACCTTTTTGGGGTTGTCAAAAAACTTCTCCGAGATCACAAAGGGCACGTCATCCAGAGCTGCAAAGAAGGGAAGAAATACAAGTTTAATTTGGACTTTTAAACAATAAAAGAAGCAGCCTGAGTATTTCCACAAGAGTAAATGTGGGATTATAAAACAGCAAAGCTATCAGCATCCCCTGTCACCCCCTCCACTCAGACACCTCCCCTCCTTCCGTCTCTGGAAAGAAGATGAAAGCTTTTTTTTTTCTTCTATTCTCTGCTTTATTTGAGCACCTTCACTCTCTCCTCCAAACCCAGCCCTCTCCCAACCCTCTTCCAGTTTAATTACTCTTGATTATTCCCGATTTCGTCTTGTCTGGGAGATGTTCACCTTCGAAACAAAGACGCACTCGCACCAGACACAGAAAAGTGGAAAGAAGGGAGACAAAACATTCACCAGATATCAAATTTGCATGAAAATAAGCCACAGTGTTCAGCCGGCAAAAAGCGGATTGAAATGAGGACTTGCCAAGAGCGTGGTGGTATAATTAGCATTTGACCAAACAAACGAGCTTCAACAGAGCTATAATTAAGCAGGCCTGTAATTAAGTGTATGCCCTTTATCATAATGATCGTGGTTAAAATGGTGTGATGGCTGCCAGTTGATTATTAATGGTGTAACCCTGTACCGCACGCATCCTGCACTGGAATCAAGGTGTCATGACTGTCAGGCTAGAGAGCAGCCCTTTGTTTATAAAATACATTAGGGTCCAAATTAACACAGGGTGACAGGGGACACAAAGCCTCTCGTTTCCAGGCTGAAGGGAAAACTGCAGCTGTTCGGCTTCATTATAAAACTCCCAAATCTGGAAGCACAAAACTTCTGCAGCCGCCGGCTTCGTCGGGAGCCCCGAGAGCTTCCAACTGGTGTACTTTTACCCACAGTCCATCAGAGCTGGCACAGGAAAGGGAACTCATAAATGTAAGCCGAAGCTGCGCAAGAGTCATCGCTTTGGAGCTGACACTCCTTTTGGTCTTTTCCTGTTCGCAGTAATATTTTAAAGTATAAAATTCTAAAATATCCCTCACTTTGACACTTATGTGACTTTGCTTTCCTCTCTCGGTTATTGCACAGATCCCTGGTTTGGCACTCGCCACGCCAGCGTAGTACAATGTGAGCTTTGTAATCAAAGCATGACCTTCACCCTCGTGGCCACAAGAAAGCTAGTTCAGTTTCTCCCTGAGTAAAAGTGCAGTAATAAGAGGACGCCACGCGGATTCACTTGAAGCTAAATGCTAACAAATCTAACGTCCTCGCATCCATGCAGTAACCGTGCTACCAGGATGAGGTTAACAGGTTAAATGTTTACAGTGTTCACCGTGTTCGCTGCTAACAGGCGCTATAGCTGAAGGCAGAAGTAGTCATGGTTGTAATTTAATCTCGTGAACAAACCTTACCTTGGGGCGGTCTCACATTATGAGTGTCCTTGGGCGAGACACTGCACGCCAAATCGCCCCTGGCGGCTGTGCCAGCAGTGTGTGAAAGATGCAAACTAAGGAGAGCGCTGCTTATGGATGCTTATGGACATTTTATGGAAGTATGTGTGAATGCCAAAACTGTACTGCTTCAAGAGCTCATCAAGAGCAGAAAAGATCTACTCCACAAGCACCAGACCCTTTTCTATTCACCCTAAGCCTGTTCTGTGACATCGCTGCAGCTGGGTGGACGAGTGGGTATTTAGAGCAGAAAACAAGCCAGGCTGACTAGCTAAGCACAATGGCTTGTTACAGTCATAACAAGTGAATAAACATGCACCGCTGTGTCGCTGGGAGTACCGACTCCAAGAAGCGCAAGGCAGGGAGAATACGGTTTAATCTGCAGCCAGCCATGAGAAACTGAGATTGTGGCTGCTGATGGATCTGCGTGGCACGGACAGATGAATGCACGAGAGCTGAAGGCCAGAGAGTTTTTTTTATTGCTCACGGATTACATTTAAAACCAGATCTCACTTTGTATTCCTCCACCATCTATACTGGAGGGGCTATCTTCCATCCAGACAAATGGAGAGGCGCGGGAGATGACTTCGTAGTAAGGAATGAACGCTGCGCCGCGGAGAAATCCAAGGGTGCAAAGGGCAAAAATAATGTAAATCCAATCTTCTGACCGGGAATCCCACTTTGAAGCATGTTCGAGGGTCTCAAATGACCAGGCTACAGTCCATTAACTCATGAGTGCATTACAGTGTGGGGGGATCAGGTAGCTGTTTGGTGTTTGGAGTGTATGAGCGCAGTCAATATGAAAACATCTGGCAGGAACGTTGGCACAATGACTACATTGATGATGATGGTGATGATGATGGCGGCGGTGAGCACAGAGGTGGCGTTAAATAAGGAGAACCCTGTGGCTTGAGTGATCGTAGTGTAAAGAACGGAGTCAGCACAGGCCCCGTGTGGATCATTGCCTTATTAATGGCTCCGTCAGGTGCGATGAGCAATGGCTGCATTGTCATCTCCAGCCCCTGGGCACAGATGAATGGCTGTTTCAGGGCGGGAAGGGCTCCCTCGTACGCTGGGCTGAGCACTAATCCCTCACTTTTCCATTGTTGGATGCACTGTCACCCAGGACTTCAGCTGCGCCATACATTGCATCTCCGAGGCTCTCGCATACGTGGCCACGTGGACGAGCTCACACACACATACAAAGAGTTGTGCCCTGACACTGACTGATGGAAAAGTATGTGTGGGTGATCGAGCATAACCCATATTACCAGCACAACTCAAGAGTAACAGTTTGGGTATGTTGATGAACTTTTATTTTACACTTGACTAATTCAGCAGAATTGCATTGATCTCTGTCTGGTGCGATTAGTTGGGTGTATCTGTCTCGCACCTGAATGAAGTGAGAAAGTCTCGGCTTGGGACACAATCAGCAAGTGAACATTCATCACGACTGAGCCGATTTCTCTCGTTTAGTATCGCAAAAAAAATAGAAATAAAAAATAAGCAAATCTGCTCAAAAAGTGGTTGGAACTTCATTTGGAATCTGCTATGAAAAATAGGATATTGCCTCCTGTCCCTGTTTCCAGGCGAGACACTGCAATGCCTTTCCTGTCGGCGTGATTCTCAATTGGAGCCGGATTTTTTATGCAGACCATGAAGGTGCTATTCTAGTTGCAGACCCCGCTCTCTGTCACCTCTGCAGATAATGGTGAGTAGATGAACAGAGAGCTGGAGGAGGACCCCCTATGCCCACTCACAGCCCTTAGCCCCGCTCTGACATGAGAAATAGTGCCCAGGCCTGACAGCATCTCGGAGACATATTGTAGTTTATTTTGTCGCCCGGGCATGCCATCTGTGCCATTCCAATGGAGGGTGTGTGTTCAGGCTGCTGCAAGAGAGAGGGCGCGAGGCTCTGGGTCCCTCAGTAACTCTGCAGCCACGGCAGGTCATTAGTCAAATTGCCTAATGAGAGAGAATACAAATGGCCCCCTACCCTGACAGGAGGAATTTTGGAGGTGTCAGAGCTCCTGACCCGTGCCATGAGAACAGATGATAGCGAGTTGCTATTTTCAGATTCTTTTAATGACTACGGCTCTATGAAACCCATTTTTTTACTTTTATCTTCTCCTCGCTTTTTCAAACTCTCTAGACAGATGAGTGGAGAAAAAAAAATAATTTAATATATTAAAAATTTCACTCGCAAAAGTGGAAGTGTAACTTTTGAATTATTTAAATGTTTACTGGGGAGTCAATTAACATTCTAAAAAGTGAATCAAATTGATGCCAAAATAGATCACGCACTGAAATGATGTTGAGTGCTTCTGATAATCTATTTTTATTTGTTTCTGCCAGCTGCATGCTACTCGTTTCCCTGTCTCAGTGTAGCGTACGCAAGCGTCTGCTGCAAGTCTGCTGACAGCGAGTCAGTTATACTGAAATATTAATTATACCTCAGCCAAATGTTGAAAATGTAAACAAACTTAAATGATCCTTAAAAGCTAGGAAAATGCAAAACCTGTGACGGGATGCACACAGTTTAATAAAAGGTTTTTTTTAGAGGAATAAAAGAAAAACAATGAGAGTGAAAAGAAGGTAAATCATTTTACATAAGCTTGCTGTTTGACCTCAATAAAAATTTAGAAAGCAATTTTTTTTCACCATGTTCAGTCACACATTTGTGTATATGTATATATGTACATGCATATGTATTTAAATATACTGCTATATGTGTATGAATGTGTTCACAATTATATTAAAAAGGATCACATTTTTGGAAATAATTAAACAAATAAATCTGCACAAAACAAACACAAAGTGCAACCAGAGAGGGGGCTGCAAAATGGCAAGCTTATGTAGAATGACCCACTTACTTTTCCATCTGTGACAAGCGGTCCTTGAAATCTGGTTGTGGGTAGGGAGCCAGGCGGCAGTCCCAGTCAGGCGCTGGTCCATCAGTCTTCCAGAAAGTGGGCAGAGCCACAAACACCTACAGTGAGTTGGCCACAAACATCACTGCATAGCACTGTACACTGTGTGGAGGCATGTACGTGTGTTATAACTCCTCCATAACGCATAAGTGAAAGTCAGATTGTATTGAGTTTAAATGTAGAACAGAATAATTCAATAAAGTGCCAGAGCTGCATGGTCATTTGGTATAATTGCCAGTTTTATGATTCTCCATAGTGGAGAAATACTGGGAGAGGCCCCTTTTGCTGGATAGCTCACACAAAATTAAATGGACATTCAGACTTTAATCAGCAACACAGTGTCTTTAAGACATTTCCATGGCACTGACATTGATCCCCAGCTGTGGCTGCTGCTAAATGTGCAGCAGAATGTGTGTATAAATGGGGTACGCCTCTCTGGACAAGTGTAAACGCTGGCAGAGGGCTGACAGTAAATTGCATGTGCCGGATGGGACACAGCAGAAGGCACAATTACACAAATCCCCTCTTAATTAGCAGTTCTGTGGGCAAACTAAACCGTAATGATGCGAGGGACGTGGCGAGCCCCGGAAATCCTAACAAGAAACACTCGCCGGCACAGGAGACCGGGTCACATGGTCCCGGTTCCCCTGAAGTCGGGACTGACGCGTGATCTGTTTTGATCAGCGCGGCAGCAGGAGATGATCCCTGCGTTGCCCTGCTCCCCGCCACCCCTCGCCCTCGCTGAGCTACTTGCCCTCTGGACTGTGGGTAAAGCAGCAGGCCCAGCGCGGTTGTGGGTGGCGTTATTAAGTTCTCCATGCTCACAGTACCAGGCAATGTAAAGTGGCATCTCACACAGTGAGTAATGAACTGTGCCAGAGTAGAAGCAGGAGGGATGACAGCCAAAGAGGCCTCCTTGGCAGCCACTAACCTGGGCATCCACCAATTTATCATCCCCGAGAACCAATCCACCAATGCTGCGCTGCCATTTGTCATTAATTATGCTAATAAGGACACCATTACTCTCCTGATGAAATGGGCAACTGTTATTAGTATAATGCACTCACACTTTCGTACATATGCATTTGCTGTTTTATTGTGCGTTTCTTTACGCACTTTAAAAACAGATAGCCTAAATGACACTGTTAAGCAAAGTATTATTCCTGCTCACGACATTTCTGTACAGTCTCTTATGAGATGACGAAACAACAACCGTAATAATGAGGCACTATTCCTCGCGCACCCAACACATCTATGTAAAAACACTGATGGGTTCCAACTTTCTCACAGCACACTTTATGGCTCCAAGCAAAGCAGTCTGAGCAGAACTATTTAATATACAGTAGCTTCTGGGAGCCCCAGATGCCCTTTTCTACAACGACTTCATTCCCAGAATCTCATTGTGCTTTCTAAATCACACCACAGTATGTATTAGAAGATCATTAATTACAAACTTAACAAGTCAGCAGAGCCATTAAAAGATCTTTAAGGCATATTTGACCATAAATCTCCTTAAACTATATTTAATGACTGGATTTTTGTGAAATATTTTTTATCAAGTTCTAATTAGATGTGTGATAACAAACCCTGCTGTACACGGGGCAAATGAGGGAGCCGTGACAGGCCCATCCATTGAGGCTGTCCACGTCTGGACACTGAAACTAATGGAGCACTGCTTCTATCTCAGGGATGGATAGAAAGCAATGAGGGATGAGACTCCAGAGTCCAGTCTGGCCTGCAAATGCAAAAGCCTGGTAAAATCTCTTATTTGACTATAATAAAAGGTCCAAAAAAGCCTAAGGGCCTCAGAGCTCCAGTCAAAAAAATCCATTAGGATTTATACAGGATTGATTCTCAAATACTTGGCAGCATCACAATGGGATCGATCATGTTTTGCTACAAAAGCCTTGTAGTCATAAAGAATTTTTGACGTGTCAACAGAATAAATTCCAACAGGATTGTTGCGAGAGGTTTTTCACCTGTTTGAAGCAAAAGAAGTACTTCTTAACTGAGGCGATACACGCAGACTATACACAATGAGAAAGAACACAGTCCTTAATCTTCACAGTTCACTTTGGTCACAACAGAATGGATTTGTTTAAGACATGTTTCAATGTTTTCCATTTGGATCATCTATTTCACTGATAATATAGTGTTTTAAAAAATATATATCTTATTTTGAAAATACACACAGATATTCTAGTGAATCAAAAAGATAAAACATGTGGCAAATCTAATGGGTACACAATCTCCACTGACAAACTGTTTTCAGAAACTAACCCTGACTGGAGATCAGAAAATGACTATATTTTTTATATTACATTACATTCTCAATCTATCTATACATTGTAGTATATACACTATCCTACCTTTCTGACACTAATATCCCTTTTCCTTTACACAGAAGTGTGTTGCTGCTGTAGTTTAACCCCCATGCTTGAATTCAGTTCTGTGCTATGTTTGCCAGAAAACACTCAAACTACCCTGCTATGTCAATATGGAAAATGCACAAATAGCTCCAACCTAAACCCGAATTAAGGCTAATTTGTATAATATATAATATACAAGAAGTCAAATTATAAAATGAAATTCAGCACTCTTTTATATAATTAGTTTCTGGGATTAGTAAATACATTTAGCTTGTACTCAGTGTATGTGTGTGAGGGGGGGGGGTACTTTAGGTGTAAATACTTTTCTTCTGCTGAGGCTCTCTCTCATGCTCTGCTTCGCCTTTTGCTGACCAGGGGAATTAAGGAGCAAAATGTGGGTTTTAAGAGCGTTCCTTTCATGTCTTGATGTAAGCTTTGGCATTACTTCAGACATCAAGATCGGTTTCATAGAAATCCCATTCCATCTAAAGTAAAAGCTCGGCAGTAAATCTGCCCATACCTCCCCCATAACACTTCCATAAATGATTCATTCAGCTCAGTTTAGCTGATGCAAAACAGAATGTTAGTGAGTTGTGGATGGAGCCCGAGCTGCAAGTGTAGGACCAACCCGGCTGCTTAGTAATTTCATCAATCTCTGGGGGAGAGAGAGCGAGCACGAGGGAGAAGGAGGAGAACGGCATACACTAATAATAACTTTTGTGTCACTATCCAGAGGTTGTGTTTTTTAATCCCTCAGCCTAAAGAATTGTGTTATTCTAAAATATAACCCCGGCGGAGCAGAAGCAGTTGAGATCCATCATGGTTTGAGATAAGAGCCGGTTGATCTCCTCCCTCTGTATAGCCTTGCCCAGAACTACACGGGGAGATAAGATGGAACTTTTGTTTGAAACCTGATGAGAACCCTCTTAATGAAAGTGCTGCGCCAAAAATAATCTTTTTTCTCCATGTTAGTCAATCAAGAAATGGTGTAGTTGGGGGGAAAAAGAGGAGAAAGAAAGTCATTTTGCATAATCAGTGAGCACCATCTGGAACAATTAACCAAATTCCACAGAACTCAGAGGATCAGTCATATTGGCTTATTAAAGATCCAGAATTATACAAGTAATAAATCCTTGGAAAAACGAAGCGTACCCCTGCCTGTCACGACTATTTTAACTTCAAATACAGTGGAATACTTGATAAGGCTGAAAAGAGGAGATTAATATATGCAAATTATGTCGAGCATTTAAAAGCCCCCCAACAACTGTCTCGTTTTTTTTTTCTGTCTCTTATTACAGGGCTTTATGTTTTATTCATACACCAACTCACCTGTCATTTCATAAGCTATAATATTATGAGGGTATTATTAAACAGCATAAAGTACAGCTTTAATTGGAAAGCTCCATTGCATTTTCCAATTATTTGCAGCAAATTAAAAGCAGATGCACATAGTTTAATAAGAATTCTAATATTGTTTCCTGAAAATCAAAAATCACTGTCACCCTGCCAAGATATTTTACAAACCCAAGTTAATTTTGAGCCCCCTATTTTTTTTTTTTTTCTTCCTCCTCCTCCTCTGAAGGATGAACTGTCTGGTGTCTGTTAATTGAAGTTCCCCTAATGGATAGGGAAATAATTGCTCTCCATATTACGTTAGATCAGGGCCAATGTCAGGATGTATTTTTGATTAATGCGATAGATATGTAAATATATTGCTTTTTATTACGTTTACCTTTTTATCAGGTGGATGGCTGCTGAATACTATATGTTGTTCTGGAGGTAATGAAGCGAGACCGCAGCGCAACTGACTGAACCGTCACATAGGTTTATTTTACAGATTTAGACTTTTCCCCACCAGCACTGGTACATTTATTTTTATCAAAGATATCCAACATAAGACACATTTCACAAAATGCTAATTTAATTACCTTTAAAATGACTTGCTTTTTCTGTCAAAGCATGAATAATGGACCTAATTGGCAAAGGGACTTGGCGTGGATCAAAGCACCACCAGTGAAGAAAAGCAAAAGGTTGGCGCTGCTATGAAAACTTGATAACTTTTCAAATGAGCTTGAACTGTCAAGTCAAAGAGGGCAGCAAAATAAATGTGAATTAGTTTTTAATATTCTGGTAATAAATGTCAAAGCGCCTGCACATCACATCTGTACATGATGTGACTGCAGATGACAGATTTCCCAGACATGTTACCTCTCCTCCCCTCAGCTTGCTCTTTTTTTTGTGTGTTGGGGTTTTTGTTTTGTTGGGAAGTGACGGAGGGTTTAATCAAGAAAGCAGGCAATTCATCAATCCTAAAGAAGGCGCCTGTACAACCCTGACAGAGCGCACATGGTTTTAGACCAACTCGAACCTGGCCAGCTGTCAGCCCACACACACACACACACACGCGCGCGCACGCGCACGCACACACACACGCGCACGCGCACGCACACACACACCCGAGTTACCACCACGGTAACAATTAACACAAATAGGCTGTCGGCTACGACCTCACACTTGGTCTGCAGGCTATCACATTGCTAATGAAGGGAAGTGCGTTCTCTCACATTCACAGTGTGATGCTGTGAGGCTGACGAGGACACAGTCGCAAGCAATAAAAGCAAGAAGCATCTCAGGCTAACGCCATTAATTCTCTTTCCTTTAAATATCTCAACAACTCGTGAGGAGACGCATAAAAGGAGGAAGCGCGCGCACCTGCAAAGGACAGTTTTCTTCGGATAAATGATGACTGTTGGCAGCGTTCTGTACAGTATGTGCATGTTCTCCTCTGTCACTCAAATGCTGTCCCAGCGGAGGAATCACACACCGACTGCCACCGACCATTCAGCTGTGTGTTAATGTCTGCTCCTTCAGGACTACACTTGCCTGGACTAACTTCTAATGACTGTCACACCAACACCATGATAAATATGTCTTTGTTTTGTCAATTATGCTTCTTTCAAATTAATGTCAATTAACAATGAAAACTCCTTCATTTCTGTACATTTCAGCAGCGGCTCAAAATTAGACTTGTGTTAAAAAGGGCTTGGGTGTGAAGTGGCCGTAGCCTGGGCGTGCCTCTCTCTGCTGGAGCAGCAGGAGGAATCCTCACCACATGGTGTCTCTCTCCAGCTGGATAAAAACCTGCCTGCCTTGTTCACCTCGTGTGAATCACACGCTCTTTTGAGGCTGGAGCGTCTCGGAATCTGTGGCTCTGAGGCTGTCATAGCCAAGCGCCGCTTCCTAACGAATTAGCCCTCTTTCTGTTTTAGTCATGGGGCATTGTGCAGTATCTGAGTTCTGTCCTTGACAAAGAGAAGAAAGAGCATTTGTCCAGTGCGTGCACGGTACACATGTAAGTATGGCACGTGACGGATGGTCTTTGACAGCTGGTAAATGTTCTCTTGAGTGTAAAGCAGAGCTCCTCTGGGAAGGCACGGCATGGCTCAGATAAGCAAAGCTCTGTGCAGTAAGGAGATGCAGACATAGAGCGTTTGTAGATCAAGTAGCAGAGAAGCTTCTTTTATGTACAGGTGGAGACTGCAGATGCAATGTAGGAAGCAATGGTATTTAACGCTTTCTCAAAAATCAGAGCTTGGGTAAGATCATGAAATACATGAAATACATGTTGGATTCGGCTGATGGTCAACAGCGACTTTCGTGAATGCATTTCAAGTGTGACACTCTTTACCTGTCTTGTTCCCGCTGCTCTGCTGCTCAGTTTCTGGCCTTCTCGTGGTTCTGCTGCAGAAAAACAACACGTTCAGTCAACTGATCCCTGATATTTTATTGATAAGCAAGATAAAAACACCCAATATGCATGAAAATGTTGGATTGAAAAAGAACACTTTCAGTTATTCCAAGCGAAGTGCTTCAGACATTAAAATTAAAGCATGGCACCCTCCTCCACACAAAGGAATTCTGATCTGTCTACAGGCAAAGCAGAGCACTGAAATACCGGGCTGAATGTGAAGAGGAGAAATATGGTAAAAGTTAAACCGTGCCTCAGCCTGTGCCCAGGGGCTCGAACAGACCTTTAACAGGAGGTTTGGAGCAGGATCTTGTTAATTCTGGAGGAACTGAGAGATTCCATTATTCAGGGGAAGTCTGTTTTTTTCCTCCTACCATTCACGGCCTTGTATTACAGAAAACAGCACAGAATGCACTTTGTGGGGAGTTGAAGTTAACAAACCATATAAGATTGAAATCCTCATCAATCAAGCTATCATGAATTACACCCTGTGACTCACCCCTATGGATCGATAAATCCACAGCAAGCAGGAAAAAAAAAAAGAATTCCCAGCTTCGAGAGGGCTGCATAACATGACATGCTCTGAAGGGAAAATGAGCTCTGAGATGGCATTCTAAAACAAATGATCTGATAATGATAATGCAAAGCAGTTATTAAAAAAAAAAAAAAGTGTACGGCTTTGATTGGAGGACACGCAGGCCGCCAGTGAGAACATGGCAGGATGAAGGCTAGGATGGAGAAAGCAGGGAAGTCTACTGAATTATAATCGAGGCAAATTTTAGAAATGAGCAGGTGTGAAGCAGCAAATAATAAAGTGCGTATCATGTTTTGTATTTGTCCTGTTTATGGATGGACATAATCAATCCATGGGGGAGGCGGTGTACAATCAAATGTTTTAATTTAAGACAGATCATATATCCTGAAGGGGCCTGTGTGTGAGTTGTGGCTTTCAAAGCCTTATCTCTCCCTATGAGATAAATAAATGCAATAATTTCCATCAAGAGCAATAAAACAAGACTTCTGACGGGCCGTGGTATTTATGAGCTGAAGCCTGCAACTCAGATTTATTTGCAATGAAAGGGTCGACTTTTCTCCTCCTCATTTACATCAGCATTTGGCCATGTTAAATCCAGGCCAATGGTGAATTTTTAAAAGGTTGGCATCAATCTTGCGGGGAACGATTGCCATATTCGACGCAGACTTCTTTTACCTCGCGAAAGGTTGATTTCCGCCACCGAGGAAGAAAAGGTACGCATCTTTCAAAGCAACACGGCTGATAACATGGGGGGAAGCGGTTTAAATGTCTTTTCAGGCATGACGCGAGGTCCGCTCGTCGCAGCGCGCTCGTGTTATTAGATTAGTGCTCACGAGAAACAAAAACAAGGACAAGAAAGGAAAAAGTATTAAGAGAGGCTCTTTATCTACTTATGCATCAGAACGAGTGAGAGCGGTACTTAAGATCCAAAAGACTCAGGGAACCAGGCAAACATGCTCAAGAAACGCCTTTTCCACTGGCAACCTCCAGGGTTGTTTTTCCCATCTGTCTCAAACACAAAACTGTCTTAATCCAAACTGGTGATTTCTAAATACAATTTTAGGTGCATGGGAGAGGGTAACATATGGCAAATCAATTAGAAAACTAATTCTCAAAACAAAAACATGGCAAATGCATTTGCTAATCAACAGCAGTGTTGGGGCTCACATTATGGTGGCCACTGGAGTTTTGACAACAATTAATCCTCATTTCAGGCAAGGAGAGCCATATTGACACATAATCCTAATTTGAATATTCAATTATAGTGTAGTTCCTCATCAAATTATAGTAAAACTGGGAACGCGGCCGGAACGATTTACGTAATTACGACGCAGACCAAGAGTCTTACGTTCCCTTGAAATCTGCTGGAGTTGAAATCATATTAGTGTCGTAAAGCAAAGCACAACACTACGGATTACATGACAACATGAATTATACTTCAGACCCCCCCCCCCCCCCCAATCCCCCCCTCCCCCAATGCGTGGCGTTCTTTATGTTGTTCCATGTGGAATAAAGTAAAGAGAAGGAAGAGGAGAAAAGTGGGAGAGACAGTGGGGACAGACGTGTGGTAGTCAGTGGGGAGGTGAGATGAGGATGAGAGTAATATCACTGAAGAGCCAGAGCTGCGATACAGAGAGCTGGAAGCGCTTGTTTTGACACACATCCAGCCTTTCCCGTGACAACATCTCCACACCTTCCTCTGTGTGCCGACAGTGCTGCTTTGTGGGAGCTGCTTTCTCCCCCATCATTATCCTCCTTTAAGTTCGGTGTCAGGTGTTGAAAAGAGGATCTCTCTGAATTTGGTGGCAAATCAGCGAACAGTCTGAGCCCATCAGATCTCAGCCGATCATTCGATCAACCCTGGCACCCGCGCCACATGCCCGCGCTTGATCTCCTCCACTTTTCTGCAACTTTCCTGAGCGCAAAAGTAATGAGTGAGATTGAGCTGAAAATGATGATTGTTCTCCAGCACCTCAGACGGGAGATTTTCAGGCGACGCACTTGACAGTCACAGACTCTTTCTCTCGCTACTCGCATGCAGTGGGAAGTCTTGGTTAACCAGGGCGCAATGAAAGCTGATACAGTACTCCTGCAGAGCAGCAGCAATGCGTGGCATGTCACAGGTAGACGACAGAGCAATCCAAAAGCATATTGATATGCACGCCAGATCTGACACTGATGACTCTCTAGGCTTCAGCTGTTGAAGAAGGAGCCAGCTTTGCCATAGAGGAAAAAAAAAAAAAGATGCTTGGCCATGACATTTTTATCGCTGTACAGTTTGATTTAAAAAGTGTCTGTGTGTACAATAGCCTATTATTCTAAGAGAAATGTCAAAAACCTTGATTCTGAGTGAAGCCAAAGAAATTGCAATATTAGGACAAGAATAATTTATGCTAGCAGTCCCTGTAGAGGTCAGATATCAGCCTCAGCAATGACAGTTTTATCAGGAGAACAAATGGCAACGTTGGCCGGCGGAGGAAAGGAGGGGGATACTTTACTGGACACATTAAAAGGCTGACCGGATGGTGCAGGTTTTCCACATTATAAAGTCAGGGAGGGGCCGATACGGTGTGTCTTGACAGATAACAAGCCAAAGTGGTTGACATCAAGCTGCAGCTATGAATCAAAACACAACACCGCAGCTGGCTGAAGCGCTCGAGACGAAACTTGATAAAGACACATTAAAACACACAAGGTTCAAATACATTTGCAAGGCGGGCTGCTTGACAGGGCCCCACCCTCCCAGTTTTAGTGGCTCCGTATGGTGCAACAGCCTGGGCAAATAAGAAATAACTATTCTAGGTTTAGTGTTTATCCTTGATCTTACTTTACAAACTCGTAAGATTCCTTTTTACAGTTTTCCCCTAAATACCACACACACTGTGATTTAATACCTGTTTCACAAATCACACCAACAACGGCAACATGCAACAGAAAACAAGTGTGACTGAAATGCCACTTTCTAGCTGAATATAACTGTAAAGCCTTGACTATACGAAGAGCTAGCATGACTCTGGATGACCAGATTGAAAGTATCAATCAATCTAATAAGAATTTACTATCAAATGTAATATTTTGAGGAGTAAATTAAAATGTTCAGTCATTTGAAATGAAAAACATTTGCTGATTTCTTTGTTTCTATGTATGTTCTAAAGATTGAGATGTTAAAGACAAGCTTTAAAATACTCAGATTAACTCTCTATGGGACAAGTCAATTGTATTTATGAAGCACCTTTTACACAAAGTTGACTCAAGGTGCTTTTTCATTAGTAGACAATGGGCCTCTGAGCTACTATCACAATAAACACAAAGATTGGTGGAACAGCTTCATATTTGCATAATCACAATTAAAGTTTGAAGGTTTTTAACTCCTCCTGTCAAAGACACAAAAACATTTCATGACCATTGTTGCTGCTGACAGCTAGAAAGAGGAAGTATTAAAGACTTGAAATTCAATTCAAAATCTAAACTTATTCCCAGCTCTACTGTTTTGACAAAGTTGAATTCAGAACTTTTTTTTTTTTTAAGACTGCTTAACTTTCTCACACTCTGCTCTGAGCTGACAATAACATCAGAAAAACAATTCAAATACAACACCTTAGCCTTGATGCAATAACTGAGTGCATCCCATAATGATGCAACACCCTGCAGTTACTGTGTGCCGCAGCTCTGTGCTGCTGAAAAACCTGATTTGCAGTTTACATTTGTACACAACTCTAACAAGCTCTCGCTGCCCGAGGCAACGGAACATTTGAGAGGGATCACTGAAGCTTTCAAAATTATAAGGGTCATTAAAAATTTACACATTATTGACTGTATTTAAAACATCTTTTCCACTGACTGTAAAGAGCACTTAAATTTAAGAGGTGCTATTCTCCAAAGGCCATAAAGTTGTTATAGATAGCCTGAAGGAGGCATGGAGGAGAGAATGTTCTCCTGCTGAATATGAATAAAGTATAGTGGGGTGATACTGCACAGACAGTTACACTGTAGTACTGTACTTACGTAGGCAATCAGTGAGCTTGAGGAGCTGTTTATAAATCACTGTGTCGAACCATCTCATCTGCGGCTTCAAAATAACTACAGAAATAATCACGGCTGCACGTCTGTGTGTCTGAGGAGCATGTAACTACAGCGAGAGCATGGCAGATAAACAGTCAAAGAACTGCCACGGCTGAAAGTGCCCACAGTGCCGTCCTTATGTGTCAGTGCATTATGGATGGAAATACTCTAAAAGGAAGACTCTCCGACTGTGGGATGAATTTTAATGTTAATACAAAAACAGCAGCCTGTGATCTCAGCAGGCATCAGGAGGGGGTGTGAGTGGCTTCGAGGTGCAATTTATTCCAACCTCTGAGCCTCACCAACTTGAAAGTGGGTTTCAAAAGAAGTGAGGATTGCCAGAAACATGTGGGCTCAGGCTCCCGCCATCACTTCAGCACATCAAAGATTATTGACCATTGACTCCCAAAATATGGACAACTCACAAAACCCGCAGCAGCTTGAACCTGGATTTTTAAACTCATGGCTGTCCATCTCCACTGTTCTCATTCTGCTGCGTGGCCGTGTGAACAGACGCTCGGTTTGGAGTACGCCTGCAGGCATCCACCGCTCTGGCCTGTTGTGGCTTTTAAGTGGCTTTTACTCAGCCCAGCGCAGGATGGCAGATCATAGCGCTTCAAGCTGGCAAAGCCACAAGCGCCCCGTGCCAAGCTTCCATCGCCTCAGCACCGCTACACCGAAGGAGTCTCGATTGTTTATTTACAATTTGCTGTGGAAATCCCCAAGTTCTTCAATACAATAAATAATTGAGCTGTTTGATCTGGACACAGTACAAAGGGTTGCTCCATTCACACTGAGGCCCGAGGCAGAGGAAGGCTGAGCAGCATGAGCAGAGGAGGGGCGGGGGGACACAAACACACACACACACACACTCCAGCATGGCGGAGATCTTGGAGCTCTCCTCCCTTCCTCTGCAGCTGTCGCTCCCTCTCCGGGCTACATCTCCTCCTCTTTGTCTGCACATAACAACACTCCTGTCAACACAGTCAGAGGAGCGACCTGTGTCTGCCTCCTGGGAAACTCCACAAATAGCAGGAGTTTAGCCCTCATTGAACTCATGTTCTTGTTCAGGGGATCCTGTCTAGTTAGCCTGTCTCTCTGGTTCACCCTCGCTACCTCGTTGTCCAGCCACAACCTTTACGGCAGATTGCCCGAGAGTGATCAATTGTTTGTGTCTTCATTCGTCGTACATGTGGTGCAGAAGCGTGACAACGGCTTGAGAGTAAACCGAGCGTGGAATAAAAAGTAAAGCAAGGAGGAAAGCTGAACTTCAAGAGCTGGTGCCGAATACCCTCATACGACATTACCTTGCTGTGTTGGTTTGTGTTGGGATGTCCGTGTCAGCTGCGATGGAAGTTTTCTGACTTGACTGACACTGGGGAACGTCTCTGATTTGATACCATATTCCCACATTGTTGATCTCACTATGCACAAGTGAATAGAAGACACACAGAGTGTTTCAGTTTTAAAGAGGGTGGTTGGTAAAAAATACAGACACTTATATAATGTACGAGGCACAAAGTGAATGGTAGAAATAAAACAAACATGATTGCATATATTTCTGATGCTCACCCTATACAGGTGTAGTTAACAAGATGGTACTTGGACTTGGCGATGATCTGGATGTCATACACAGCTGTCTCAGCAGCCGCACGGGGGCTGATTTTCACACAGAGCCTCCTCTTCCTCGTGGCAGTTTCCTCTGATAAGTCAGGCACAGACAACGATGTCAGACAGGAAAACATGGCCGCATATTCAGGCCTGGCTCCTCTTAGTTTCAGGCTAAAAATATATATTTAAAGACATTTTGAACCTCTAGGAGAAATATATATTCATAAATCCCACTTATTCTTTGCTATTAAGTCTTTACCAGTCTCAGAATAAGAGATGAGCTAATATCAGTTTCTGGGCGACTTGCTATGCTCAAAGGGAAATGACTGGACAGCAGAAAGTCACAAAAATCCACATGTTATTATCATTTTTATCATTTTAGGAGGCAAAATGACAGAAGCAAGTGAATCCTCCATCAGCTTTAGTGCACAGCAGGGATTTAAAGTGGATATTCTAGATAGGAGCTCATACATAATGCCACATGTATACATTAAACATGGATTCAGACGAAGTAATAAAACATTAAATTACAACATAGCCAAACAAAACACAATCTCTTCTCTTCGTTCTGGCAAAAAAGAAAAAAAAAAAACATTGCCATGGCTTCCTATATTGCATCTGTGCCTTGCTCATTTATTTCCCCAGCAACACTAGAAAGTGCAGTGTAAATGCAATGATAATAAAAATAATAAACAAGCTGTCCTCACTCCCCACACCAAAATATTATTACATTTCCGAGGCATGGATAGTGAGGGGGAAATACATAGCACTCAAAAAGCACTAAAGCATTGGGGAATGCATTTCATTAATATTAGATAACCCCCATCCACTCGTCCTCTCCCCAAATAAATACATAAATAAATAAGCCTCTCATAAAGAAAAGCACAGCTCCAGCTGAGATAAACAATGACTCATGATTCTCTTCTCTTGTACCTCCAGGGCAAAATGTTTATTTTATTCCCACAGTCTGCCATAAATTAAGCTAACCTGCACCCATAAAACATTCACTATCTCAAGCAAAGCTGCCCCTGAGGACCTCCTCGTGAGCTGGTCGGACTGAAAAAACACGCAGAGGAGGGGAGCGAGCGTGTGGTTGGCAGTGACTGTTTACTTACTCGTATCCATTGTTTCTAGCACAGGTGTAAAGCCCTCTGGCAACACGTCTTTAATGTCAGTCAGCTTCACGTCTGCGATGACGTCAGGCCCCTGAAACACCGAGCAGGGGCAGGAAATTCAAAGTCAAGTATGCAAATTCAACTTTTAAAAAAGGACAGAGTGCACAAAGAAAAAAAAGGGTTCATCACTTTTTCGGCGGGCTCAGAAAAGAAAATGTAGAGATAATAGAGTCGATGATTTACTAAAAGCTCAGGAAGTCTCTAAAGAGAAGGGTTGACAAAATAGCTGAAGTAATTACTCTCTAATAGCTTTTTTTTGCAATGAGAGAATGCATCTGTGAACTTGAAATCACTCTCAACCTTTTGGCGAGAAGCTGTGGGATGATGGGAGACAGAGCAGGGAGTCTGATCAACAGAATGGGACTGGTTAAAAACAATCAGGGACTGTGTAGTTGACATTTTCAAGCATGACTCTTCCTTGCCTCCCATTACATTTTCATTTTTTGCCCTAATAAATTGCAATAATACACAGCGGCAGTAGAGAGTGGGGCGAACCAGGCGTGACGTGATGCGTCCGAAAAGGCTGGATTCTGCTGCTACCGTTGCCCGATAGTCATTACCATTAGAGACATTTTTTATTCATAGTTTTTATACTGACTTAAGGAGGAATATGGATGAATGTTATTACTATGCATGGAACCCTTTTTTGTGTTTTCCCTTTTTACTGGAGAGATTTCTTCCATCAGGGCCTGACAAAAGGGGCTATCTACCTCCAACCTAGAGTATGATAAATCACAAACTATTTACTTCCCCCCATATAATTCAAGGGCTAATTTTACAGAATCTGTTTTTGTCATAGACAATTACAGTGAGGGCTCCAATGATTGGCAGACAAAATATCCTTTGTTGATGGCTCTGTCATGTTTTATTTTTCTCAAAGCCTTTAAAACAATGTGGACACACATTTTAAGATAATATACGGGAACGAGGGGATGACTATTTGTATGCTAGATGCTAAACTGAGACAGCCGTTACCAAGTTGCCCAGCTTCTTGAGGACACATAGTAAAAAATAAAAGACTTCATTAGGATGTGAAATTGAGCTGATGCAAAATAATAACCAAAATGTAGGTTTTGTTTACAATTCTGTCTGCATTAGCCGCCTGCAACCCAGTGAACCAATTGAAGAGCCATCCAATAGTAAGCTGTATGAGCTGGGGTTAGACAGGCTGATCACCCAGCAGGTGTATTTATGGCCACAGAGCTGCTGACAGCCGCACAACAACACATCAGCCGCAGGCGGCAGAAGACTCCAACAATGACTGGTGCTATACTGATAATTCAAAGGTGTTATGATACCCTGCTGTTCAAAACATTACAATATCTCATCTACTACTAGGGATGGTTCGCAATTATATCAAGATAAATATTTTGATTTCATGAAAGATTAGTCTTTATAATAACTCACAACAGACAACGTCACATTATTTCTTCAGTTTATAGACAGCGCCTGTGAAGGCTGCGGTTTGAAACTCGATCTGTTCCAACCTCCTCACTGTGCCTACACACACATGTAAAAGCAATAGATTCATGAAATTCATGAAAATAATATTTAACCTTTTTTTTCACAATTTTAGGAAATAAACTATATGAATAAGAGCTGTCAGTCAAATGAGATACATTAATTTGTGACACCAGAGATGAGTAATGATGTGCAACGCTCTGACTGAGGCAAAGTGGGCGTGCCAACTATTTTTAGATCTCATCGTGAAAAAACAATGGCTGCAAACATATGTGAGACACATAAGTTTGTTAAAATTATCTTCAGATTTCATTAAAACTTACAACATAGTTTTGGTATCATAACAAGACTGAGGAAGAACAACTCGGCTGTGGCTCTGAATGTTTCTCAAAAACCTTTAGGGTGATTTTCAAAGTTCTACCAGTAAGGCACAAAGTGAATAATTCCTGACATAAATAGCATTATTTTCATATTCATAGTTACATGTAGTTCAGCTTTCTCAAATCACTGTTTTTCCCTACAGAGACACTGTTGATTGAATGAATTGGAATACTTAGAACACAGCTCATTGTTATTTCATGAATAAACATAGATACTATCCTCAGAAGGACAACTGCAACATGAAAATATCTCACCGGGGTATTATTCATCTAGAATATGCATGTAAATCCGTTATATGTAAGAGTTCAAACCCGCGCTGCCAGCGGTGGCCTTTCTAAATGGGACTTTTACTGATCAAAGTGCAAAGTGCATGAATATATTCTGAAAACTGAGATAATAACCGCAGGAAGACGGAAATAAAAAGTGCAGTGGATGAGGTGCAGGATGCATAGGGAAAGGGAGAAGTTTACATTCGCACTTACAGGTTTTCTGGTGAAACAGAGGTAGCGAGTGACCTTGGATTTGAATAAGGCGTCCTTCCACAGGTCGGCGTCAGAGCCATCTGTTGTTTGTGCAACCTACGTGGAAAAAAAGAGGGAGGGGAAAAAAAAAACAAGAGTGAAAAAAACATGCAGGAGGTGGGATAAAGTTAATGTATGTATGCCACAAGCGTGATGCTTTTGCCTCTTCCCTTGCATACTAGCCTTAATTAACGCTTGCCTACACTAGCGCTCCATCTCATTAGTGCTCTGTGTGGGTAAAGAAGTCTTAGCCTCCAAAAACGCAGCTAAAAATATCATCCCCGGGGACCAGGCTGATTAAAGATGCCCTGACAAGGATCTGCCCTAATAAGGAAACCAAACTTCAGTGTGCTTATATTTGGAGTAAATGCGGAATGTGTATTTGTAGAAGACCTACAATTGTTTCCCAAGACACAGGTAAAGTGAGAACACTCCGCATGCACCTTAAAAATGTTGACTGCCATACCCGCTGAGTATTCATTCTATCATTTAATGAGAAGACTTCTCTAAGAATGAATTACTGAGGATTTAAATCAAGTCCATGTGGATGGCCAAATAAGTCTAAATTCAGAGATGTACACTACCTGTCCTTGTACAATAAGCTCATTCATGGTTGTAAATGATCAGTGGAGTCGGAAAAAAAAAAAAAAGATTGCATCATATTGACAGGATGTGGGCACCACAAGTCAAGCTCAAGGTCCTAAACTACATTGCTATGTAAATGCAGCTGTGGAGGGCAGAACGATAAAGCAAAATATAATCCACATACTGCATCACCAACACCCTTCTATCGATGGAGCAAATACGCTTGGCTGAAACGTCATGTTCCATTGGCTATCATGTGAGAATCACCTAAATAACTGCCAGAGTTATTTTCTAAAGGGATCCTTTACAAAGAGGAGTCAATCTAATGAGGTTCATTCAAATGAAGAAGTCATAGATCTCTGCACCCACCCACACACATTACCCCTTGACAATAATGATGAATGACCCTGGTGACTGGTGGGGGAAACATGGCATGGGGAGATTCATGCAAAACCACCACTGACTAGATGAGATGAGAGCAGAGACTAGAGGGGGGAACAGAGATAGATAGCGGGATGAGAGAGAGAGAGAGAGCAGAAGATGAGCAGAGAGAGAGGGATGGCGGGGCGTCTCCAACAGCAGTTCCATGAAAGGTCCCAGAAGGAGCCTATACATCACCAGCCTCCCTCTTCTTTACAAGACAACCCGTCTTGGCCACTTTTTCCAGGTCAGTAGCCAGCGCATCCTGTCAGCGTAAACAAAGGGCTCGCTTTGTGAAACCCAAAGTCAAGCTGAGGAGTAACGAGGGCACGGTCCTCCTAGGAGGCACCTCAGGCATCATCCTGCCACAGCCACCGGCAGCAAGGATGCTACGCAGCTTGAATTTGAAACGCCAACTGCTGAGCCACGGCGGGAAAGGCATGCGTAAAGTTGCACTGGCTCTTCTCTCACACGTTGAAGCCTGCCATCGTCTGGCTCCATCATTACAGAGTACAAGAGGAACGCCACATGTCTAATAAGAGACGTCATGGCTATGATATTAAAATAGGGCCTCTATCATTTGATGTAAAACGCAGTGACAGATTCAACTGCCACTTCCTAAAATGTTACGCTAACAGTGATCTGAAAGCCCACCTATGAAGCAAGTCTTAAGGGGGTGCTGCATATGCCTATGAAGCATCTCTGGAGACCGACATCACCAGCACGTTGCTGTGAAGCACCATGAAGCACAGCTGTGAATACAAAGATATAAAGGCGTGCGATCAAAACGCTCTACAGAGTGAAACCAGGTGGAGGAGAAAAAGGGAGAAAGAATCTTTACAGACAACAGAAAAACTGAATTTAAGAGAAGGATCTTTTGCCCAATCGAGTAAAATAAATTGCTGTTTTTATTTTTAGTAATAGTTTGACTTTTTTGCAAATCTAGTCATTAGCCAACTTGCTCAGATTAAAACACTGTAACTCTTTTTTTGTGCCTAAGGAAGCAAATATTAGAGCTGGGGGCGGCGCCAGGTTTAGATTAAGAGTGGAAGCAGAGGAAGCAGCTTGGCTCTGGTCAAAGTTGAGAGAGTACGCCTGCCAGTAACTCATGACCTGTGTTCCAATTCATGAATCACATCCTTTTGTGGCTGCATCTGAAGACCGACTGTGACGCCATGGGGTCCAAACAATGTCCTTTCCTAAGCACTATTCAGTGACCCAGATGATATGCATCATGGGGTCAAGGAAAGATATGAAGGAGACGCTGTCACCAGTGAAAAGAAAAACTGTGTTCCTTTTTAAATCATGTATTACAGAAGATACTCACAAAATGAATTATAGTCTGTGCTGTGTAAAATGTGCTGAAATTATGTCATAAGGTGAGAAATATACATAGATGAAAACAGATAAGTAGAGAGAATTGTTTTTTGAGCGCATTTCACATTTTGAAGTTTGAAATTACTTTACATTTATACTAAGTCTAGCTAAGTATGCAATGGTAACGGACTGAAGCAAAAAGGGAAATCCTCCATTGAGCCAACCATCTCACAGACAGTTTGAAGCTCACTTATTAAAATATACTTTCTTGTTTCTTGTGTTTTGTAGTTTGAAGGGATTTCTGTTACTTGACAAACAAACACTGCAGTGGATTGTCTCTGGTGACTGTCTGGAGGCCACTCAGTGTCACTTTTAAATATATGTATTATAAAACAAATGAAACAAGGAACATTTTTGAGTTTTACACAGAGCTCGACCGTTCTTTGTTTTCTTCCTACTTGTATTTTTAATACTAAGTGGCCATAGCTCAAGGCTAAGCACACAGACATAAAAACAGTTTCATCCTCTTTTGGCAAGAAAACAAATAAATAATAAATAATATTAATAAATAATCTGTATCTTTAGAGCACAGGTGTTTCAAAGCAGTAACTGGGATGTTAAACCTAGACACTCCAGCTAATCAAAAGCTAGCAGGCGTCTTCTTCAAATAAACTTACATTTCACGAACACGTTTAAGAGCATAAAATATCAAATGCTGAGGTGAATCTGAAAAACACACCAATATCCACTTTGCAACCTGTGCACAGAGAGTGAGTGTGCAGGAGTCTACTCGTGGTGTTTGATGTTGGGTGGCTGCTGGTGCTTCAGAAAAGCTGCTGATCCCAGTGGAGCAGCGTTTGATCTGGGCCTGTGCTCTCTCGTGTTGGTACAACTTGCTAAAGTTCAGAGATGTGAGCGCACCGTACCACAGAGCAAAAGAGTTAATCAGCCCTTTGATCTGCAGTAGAAAAAGCGCGGTAAGTAAAGTAAGCAGCCAGTATTAGGTAGGAATTTGAAGAAGTCTTGTACAAAGAGAAAAACAAATCAATACAGTTTCATATCCTGAGATTTGCCTTTGTCAGCACAGAATTGGTAAGAGGGATTCTTGATATTTTTGATTTATTTCAAGTCAGGTGTAAAAACCATGAAGTGAAGTAGAAAGCTGTGGCTGCAGTTGGGACAAATGCATCTGAAATATTCTTCAGAATCCTTTAACTTTACCTTAGCAGAAGTTTTCAGAGATTTTAAATTGATATTTTTCCACCTTAAGAAAACTTAACGTTTGCTCATTTTACGATGGGTGGTACGTAAAGTTTACAACTTTTTAAGGGGCTGCTCCATTTTCTTGTGCTGGTTTGAAACAAGAACAAAAGTACAATGAGTAGCTTCACAATGAGCACATGTGGGCTCTGAGGGTTTTTGACTGACTTTGATCAATCCAGCCCAAGTTTATACTGTGCCCTTGAGTATATTTTGGGGCAGTATAAATTCATAATGTATATCACGAGCCACAGGCACAGAGCGCGAACATATTCCAAACACATCCACACTCTGCTTCTCAGATGCTGTGATATTGGTATTGTCCACTCAGGACGGCTTATTCTGGAGGAGTCCTCTATCTGAAATCTATTTTTCTAGCAATACAGCAACAATATTGGCTCCATGTATAGACAGGTCAAGAGGGCATGCAATAGGTCAATCTGAAAGAGAGTGCCCTCTGCTGGATCACGAGGCTAACTACTTTCAGACAGTCTGATTGGCCTCTTGACTGTAGAACTCAAACATGATGTTGCAGTCACACTATAAAAACCTTAACGGCAGTTTGAACTTCAAGTTAAAATGAATGTTTGCTTTTCAAATACACGGCAGCATTAACATGGTGACATGAGTAAATCCCTGTATTCATTTATATGTCTACAAATTTATTATGTTTCTGAATGATGCATCAAGTCCAAATGAAATTACAAATTTCCCAATGCACAACCTGTAGATTAAACCAGAACTTTGAACAATAAGTCAAGCAGCTATAATTAGATTCAATCTGTGCCATATTCAGATTTCATCCCCCCAGAACATCCACAGTATTTGCACATCAGCTGAAATGTAAAGGCGCACTGAAGCAGCGGAGGAGGAAGTCTGATGGGGTTTCTGTGTTTGTCACTGCCGCGTGGTGTGTACACTGTTTCCCTGCCAGTGGCTCCATTCTAATGCCAACCCACCATCATCTGCCAGAGATTACAACAGGCTGGGTGTGCAGGGTGGAGCAGGAAGAGATAAAACTGGGGGGAAGCGAGAGGGTTGGGAGGCAACGGGTGAAAGCAAGAAAGTCTGAATAGTAAGAGGGAGCGAGAGGAAGAGAGATCTGCCCCTGAGCTTGTTTTCTGCTTTGTTAAACTTACTCACACTCCTCGTTTTTTAACCTCTCTAACTCTTTCACAACAAGGGAGAAGCTAATACAAACCTGTCCATCCTGCACTACTTCACATCCTGACACAATCCTATTTACGGTGCAGTTGTTGTGTGCCTGAGCATAAGGGGAATAAACTTAAATAACTCTGGTGGGCATCAACCCAACATAATTCAACTTTTGCCTCGGGAGTGTCTGTAATACTGGTGGCAGCCAGTAACAGTGTCAGGAAGGGAATCACCCTAATCATCAAAGTACACTTAATGAATAAGTCATCTAACAAAAAACACCATGGAAAGCTGCCAGCATCCTGGCCGTGCGTCATTATATACAATTAGTAACAACAATTACCCACAGAACCAACGCAAGAGAGAGGACTCTAATTGCAACTCTGACTTTTAAATGAGATGGGGGGGGGGGTGACAACACCTTCAAAACATGAAGCCATCAATTGTTTCAAATAATTACTCACAACGTGGTAGTCATCAGGGACCTTATTCAGAGAAGTGACAAATCCAACTGCAGAAATGGGGTCAGACAGCGGCTGGTTACTCAGGTTGGACATGTTAGAAATCTGGCAGAGAAGCAGAAGAGCCTCATCAGACCAAGAGAGGTAACAGAAACACAACAAATCTGTTATTCTAGACAAACAGCTCAATGGAAACTCGTTGGAAACATGAAAGTGCAAGCATAAAGAAAAGGACAATAAAACAGATGGTGAAACTAAATGGGAGTTGCATCATTCTGGGTCAATACATGGACAACGGACAAGGTTTGTCTTGGCCAAAATGGCCACATTATTGACTTCTTGATGAGGCTAATTAGGATCCAGAAGAAAAAGTGGCTTCCTAATCAAGGGTCAAATGACAAGTGAGACCAGTGACAAAACAGCATTTGGAGACCACCCAGTGACTTCACCAAATCACAAATTAGGCAGAGTGATCACATATTTTCAAGGAAGTCCCAATCAATTGCTATCTATTCCTGTCTAAGGGAATTTTTGCCTAATGGGCATGCAAGCCTTTTACGGGGTGAGTGGCTTCGCAAAGGTTCCCTTATGCAACGTAATTACATTAGCTTTAAAGCATTCTTGCACTAACTGACAAAGTTGCTGCATTCAATCTTGATGTTTACGAAATCTATTGCAATTACCCTGATCAAATTAGGGGATTTGCTCCAGAAACAGCTGTCTCTTTAACAAATGTTAGATAGCCGTACTTATTCAAATGAAACAGGATTGCAAATTGGCTAATAGGATGAGGGATCTCTTTGTAACATTAATTTGTTCAAACTGAGCCTTGTTTTTCAGAACAAAATCAAGGCTCCAAGACTTAACCTGCGAGACCATGGAAAAAGGAACGCAAACGTATTTCTGTCTCCAGTGGAAAACATCACAGTGTACTTATTCATGGTGACCTCACAGTCGGTGATATCCAATATCAGGTTAATAATAATAATAATAATAACGGTTAAAAGCTGATTAATTGAATTAATTGTTGCATATTTTCTGTATTTTTAGTAATGACTGTCCAGTTAGAAAATAAAACAGTAATTATGTATTAGTTTAATGTATTTCTTTAATATGATTGACTGCAGAATTCCAAAATAGTTAAATAACTATCACACAAGTTGACTGCTTTAGTTTCTCATTAAGCAAGCGCCCACTAACAACATAGGGCCAGTTAGCAACGTGTAGCTAGCTCCCCACTCTCTGCTCTCTGTTGTTTCAGCTCATCCATCCATCCATCCATTCATTCATTCATTCATTCAGTCATTCATTCATTTAGTCATTCATTCATTTAGTCAGTCGTCCCTGACGTTGTTTCTAAACACGAGGAGAGGAAACAAACGGTGTGCGCCATGTCGCTCCACCTGTTGTCTCCGCTCACCTGGTTAAACGCGAGTTGTTTATTCTACCTGTGTTGTTGATTTAATCTGTAAAAATGTGACTTGATTATTTCACCAGTAAAACCCCGTGTTGATTAGTTCCCCTGTTGTTTAGTTTACCTGTCCAAACGTGCCTTCCTGCTGAGACCGCCCTGGACCAGTCTATTCTCTGGACTTTACCCCCGTCTGCCACTAGAGCGAAACACTTCCTATGTCATAGGTCATTAATGATTAACCAAACACACAGCCACGATCATGAGTCCCACTCTGTTCATTATTATTATTATTATTATTGTTGTTGTTGTTGTTGTTCTTGTTGTTATTTGTGTAGCATATTTAAAAAATCGTTTTTTAAAAAATAAAAAAAATAGGTTTGTTGGTATTAACTTGTGCTGCTATCCTTAATATTTAGTGACATTACATCTATCATAAGTGTATTATATTATATATTATTTGTTTGAACTTTAATGTGAAGGTTACACAACCTTTCCTGTTCGTTCTCTCTCTCTCTCTCTCTCTCCTATCTTTTCTCACGTACCCCCTCTCAGTGAGTCTGCTCCTTTTTGCCAAGTATTTGCTCATTATGGGAGCTGTGCCTTGTGATTTGGCTCTATAAGAATAAGGTGAGCTCATTCACCACTCACAGTAGTTGTCTTTTTGAATGTCACTATCATCTCTGACATTTCTCTGGAGTGATACATGATATTAGGTATATTATCGGAGCCTATAGCTGTGTTTAAATTCAATGAATGACTCATAATTCTGCATCTTTTGGAGGTTGCATTTCTCCAGAGATTAGGTCACTTTAAATGTGGCTGATTAATCCTTCCCGGCCCAACCTACAGCAGAATTCATTGCGCTTCAGTGACGGAAGAGGCGATATTGCCAGCAAGCAGTGAGAGGTCTGATGATTGAATATCATGTGTGGCAAACATTTAAAAAAAAAAAGCAAGGGGCATTAAAACTTTCTCGTCATGGCCATTTTCAGCTCTGTTGCTATGCAACAGCAATAAGGACAAAACAAGCTGGTAACGCTGATTACAGAAATCCTCTGTGGACCAGAACATCTCATTTGAGCTCAACATTCGCTGTCAAGCGGCCCACGAAGTTGGCGGCCTTCTTGGGCTGGGTAGATGCAGCCCCTGAATTGAGACACAGCTAATGAGTGCGGCACAACATCTTATAAAAGCATTATCAGAGAGGGTCAACATGTCAATTTACTTTGAGTCTGCATAGAGCATAAAGGCCCAGGACAGCAGCACCACCAGTTGTGGGTGTATTTCTTTGCAATAACCAAAGAGAGCCGATTTAACTACGGTAACAATATTAAGGCTGGGCTACACTAAGTGACCGTCATTACATGGATGTATCTGAGGTCACGCCCTCTGACAGTTGCTTCTCTCAATAATCATCACATGTCATTACTGTAATCAGATAGAAGTACGATTAAGAGCAATGTATTAGCTCAGCTGCAACATGAAGATACAGAGAGTGGGCTCGTCGACTGTCCAAACCAGCAGCCAGCAGCAGAGGCTTTCCAATTAAAATGATTATTTCTAACCCTCGTGACACGAGTCAAATAACTTATCAAAGACGTGTTGCTGTTGTGACATGGTGCCAGTGGGGGGTCTTTCTGCCACTTCACACATCCAGCAGATTTCACTGCCTCTGCCCTCTATTGATGTTACATGAAGACACAAAATCTTGCCCGTGTTAAGGTTTAGCTTATTTATTTTGATTGTGGAAATTGGAAAACATGGCGCTGTCTGCCTCTGCAGCCCCTGGGCTGCATCTATTCTGGGCCTGGTCCTCTTGTGCGTCAGAATTTCTTATCACCCATGGCTGCGTAAAACCCTGTGCACGTGCTTGCTAAGTGTTCATCTTGTTGTTGTTGTGTTGTCATGTCATTTTCCAACCGCTTGTGTTGTGATACACAATACATTTTATATATAAAACGTTTTGGATATAATAGTAGTTGACAGAAAAACTATAGACTTTGTACGTCAGTATTAACTACAAATAATAGCAGCAAAGTCATTTCCATGGTGGTGGAGGATTTCTTTTTACACCAGTCTTACTTCATCAGATACTGTAACACCCCACCCCCATCAACACCAACCCACCCACCTCACACATGTATAATCCCACCACCAACACACACTCTCAAATCAAGGTGTTGACAACCCTCAGAAATAGGCATGCTCATTTTATTTAGAAACTGGTGATAAGATAAAAACTCAGGTGTCAGTTTAGAAAAAAAAAAAAAAAAAAAAACACAACACATGCACGAGAAGAGCTACACCTGCTAAAGTAATGGTCTAATTATGGAATAGGTGATGAAACACTCGTCGGGAGTCTGGAGATATCAGCAACACATGCTAACTGTGAAAGCCATCAGCTATTACAGTGTTTTAATGTGCGGCACATCACACGCTGAGGACTGTGGGGTAAGATGAATGATGGCTGTGGCAGGTTTCTGTGGGGGAGCTGCCAGTGTAGGATGCATAGCATTACAGCTGGCATTTTGAAAAGGTTCATTAAAACTGTGATTTCTTTGTTCACGCTTTGTTTCGTGTACACTTTATGACACGTCTCAGTTAAAGTCCGTCCCATAAACACGGGATCGTCCCATCAGGTACAAAATACCACGTGCATATTCTGGTTGGCCTTAACAACGCTGCAATCAGCGGATGACTGAGGAGCCCCTGGACCTAAATTATACCTCTGTGAATGACTCTGCACCCAAATGATAAAAAAAACAGCAAAGGTTTTCTTTTCCCTGTGTAAAGGTCATTCACTGTGTTTTGTAATTTGCTGACACTAGTCAGGGGACTGAAGACGGAGATTTCGGTGTTGCCACCCTGAGAGTAATAATATCCCTATCTCAACTTGGGAAATCTACTGCGCCCCAATGTCCCCGTCACCCGTGTGAACCCATTACGGGCTTTGTAGAAATCTGCAGGTCTCATTTCATATATGACCCTCACACCCCCCACCTCCTCCTCCTCCCTTTTTTCTGTCCACACATAAAGAGTCCCTGTGTCTCCTGAATAGCTTATAATAACAAGCTTTAGGAAACCCACCCTTTGTGCCCCATAGGATACAACCCTGCTAGGCTCTATAATATCATGCTTTTTTCTAATTAAAGGTCAGTTTGGTCTAGTCTCATTGTTGCTGTGACTGAAAAGTCTTTTGAAAGATGATGGCTTTGCCAAATGTGATTTAATTTCCCATCTGTGTTCTTGGCCGAAGCACTGAAAAGGGAGTTAAAGTTTGCAAGTCACTTTGCAAAACGAGGAGATGTCTTATGTAGTCTTGTACAAACCCTTCAAAGAGGAGTCATACGGTGCCTTTTAGGAGTGTGCATGCATCTTGCTCATATCGCTCAGAGACGGTCAGTCTGGTACTTTCATGGGCAGATCCGCACATACAGTCTTCTCTACCAGCTCACACTCCATTGCTCAACTTATCATCAAACACAACCATCCACTCACATCTGCATGCACGCCACACACAAACACACATACAGGCACACACCCACGCGCGCATATACTTTCCTCCGTCTGGTGGGGAGTCTGGACTGCTCCGACTGACTGCGCCTCACTGCCCTTGTGCAGTGGTGTGCCAGTTGTGCCTTCCCCCATCGCTGTGAATGCCACCATCTGGTGTGCCACGTGGACATCATAATCTCCCCTTAATTACATTAGCAGTGCAATCAGTTACTGCATTACAAGGCCGGGCGAAGAGCTTTTAAATCTTGGAGGAAATCATAAATAATTGCACTAAGTACCCAGCGCCAGATGTGCGTGCCAACTTGGCGTGCATGAGATAAATAGTAACCTCGACAACGGTGTTCAGCATCCACTCTGCAAACATTTTTTGGGTGGTGTGATCCCCATGTCCTTTGCTCCGGTCCCACATCCATGTCCTTTCCCGTTTGGATTGTCTCATTCTGAGTGCTGATGAGAGGTTGGGCTCCGTTGGCTGTGTACAGTCAGCTACCTGTTGCAGCAGCATCTCCCCACCGCAGTGTGACTGATGGCATTCAGGGAACAGTTTGTAACAAGGTGTTTCACAGCGTCACCATTCGGTCCGTTGCTACACCCTTCAATCATTCCTCAGTCGTGTAATTAGATATTTCTTAGGGTAAATTGAAATTCTGAATGGGTGTCTGCTGCTGTGTGTGTATCTGTGTGTGCGTGCGGGGTAACAAGACACTGCACATTGTGAGTCACCAGCACGTCTGACTCCTCGGAGGGGATGTTGCATTGCGTTGCGTGGCGCTTTTCACTCATCTCCCTGTCATGTTCTCAGTTCCCAGGGCTGCTCACACTGATACACATCTCATTCAGTGCACTGGCGGCTCTCACTGCACTCCCTCTCACCCACTGGCTCCGTGGAGCAACTATCCAGTGTCATTACACCAGTGGTCACCAAAGAGTCTGATCACCGCTCTGCTGATGGAGGGCTGGGTAAAGTGTTTGAGTCCACAAAACACTTACGGAGTTCCAGAGGTAAACAGGGTCTGAATCCAATACAATCGAAGTAGCAGGGGACCATTCCTTCAACAAGGTCACTTACAACATATTTTTAGTCGAAATGTCCACTTTTATTCTGCTCTGCTGCAGCATTTGTGCGTATATCACAGTGGACATTTGGGCTTGAAACACAATGTAAAAGACACTGTTTTTTTACATTTGAAGAAGTCACCATTTACTTCAATGGTATTGCATTTGGCTGCAAAACTATTTACCGCTGAAATCCAAAATAGGTTTGTGGACTCAAACACTTCATCCACCCCTCCATCAGCTTAGTGGTGAGTAGACATTTTGGGTGGACTATCCCTTTAAAGTGTAACTCCAAAGGAAAGGATTATAACACTGAACGAAAAACTCCTGATTACGCAATGTCAATAAAATTCCTGCATGCGCCTCATGATCCAGATCCACACCAAAGTGTTATTAGTTCCTCTCTGAAACCATCCAACCTCCCTGGTAGTGTTTGTGTGATCTCTACAAACAAAGAGACAGGGTGAAAACAGAGATCATTTCTCAAGGCTAATGGAAAGTTGACTGCTGTTTTTTAGGAATGGTAAAATATTATGTTATAATTATGGAACGCATAAAAATATTAAGAGTACCAATATAAAGCATTCTTAAAGAAAAGGGCAGGGCTCTACCACTGAAGTGATCTTGTGTTTGGGACCCTTGCCAGGAGTCTGTACAAACTCCAGTATATTCAGAGCAGTGCTGCCATTATCCTAATGACAGAGAAGAAATATCACCATATTACTCCCATCCGTTACGAACTTCACTGCCCACTGGTCTTCTTCTGGAGAGTTTAAAATTCTTCCCCCGACCCGGTGATGTATTGACGTTCAACTAGTGCTGCAGGATTTAATTTGCTCCATGAACCCAAGCCTTTCTTCATTCCTTCTTTCTTTTTGTGAAATAAACTTAAAAAGGGGGAAAAATTAATGATGGCTGAATTAAATTAAGCTGCTCTGGTATTTAACGCGTTGGCTTGCACAAGTCCTCCAAACTGAAACACCACGTCGGAAGTGTCTCCACCTTCTGTTACTGGTGCTCCACTGGTGGGTTATCCCTATGCTCAGGTTTGGGGAGTATCCTGGTTATATTGTGCACACTCCTGACTGCCTCCACAACTGCTGTCATACTTCCAAAGGCCATTAGTGGTCACCTAGCAATAACCCTTATTCTTTATGCCTATGTTCTTTTGATGCTGCACATCTAAATCTAGTATTGTTTTTTTACAAGACCATCCCTAATGGCCTAAAGGTCAGAGTTATTTTAAGACCGTAAAGGTACACTTCAGAATAATGGTATGTTAACGGCAACTTTGTGATCCTGCAGGTTTTGGCAGCATAACCTCATTCTAGACACAAAATGGGATATAAATGACGTTTTCTCTGGATCCTTGGATGCCAAAAGAAATCCCTTGCAACCAAATTCTGAAAAATTAAAAATGCTGGGATCCCAACTAAATTATTTTCAGTATTCAATCTATGTTCCACAAACCCACCTCATGATAACGTTAATGGAATTAACCTAAAGTCAATCCAGAAACCTTTTTCTTCTATTATACTGTATAATGGCTTGTAAAGGATAGTAAAGTGTCTTTAATGTATATTTCCTGTTTCATAATGTAGGTAAGTTACTATCTGAGTGATGTGTGATGAACATTTTAATTTGACTCTTTGACTCGCTGGGTTAAAAGAAACATCTCTCCAGTTTGTATATTCCAGATCTGCATCCCTCTCAGTGTAAATAAGATATACATTCACAAAAGCCTGGCTGACACTCTCTCTCCTGGATGAAGAGTTTGATATTAATATTAACACGTACAATGCCCATTTCAATTTGATCACAATCTGGCCCCTCAAAGTGCAATTTAAATGAACGGGTGTCTTTTCAACTAAACAGCGAGAGGATAAAAACACAGTGGAGGGAAGAAAGAGAATTACAGATATTGACGAAATACGTCTTATCATTTATCATAATTTCTCCATCCACTTTGTCACGGCTTCAGCATTTAAGGAAGATAGATGATACAAGATGTTCTCTCTTTCATACTTTCCGTGCTCTGGGAAGTGTGTCCAATATGAACTTACTGTGCCTCTTTGCTATTCAGTTGGCATGCGTTTGTCACCATCGAGACACGCCGTGCATTTCTTGCATGTTTTTTCCACACGCTGTGCTATGGGACATCTGGCATTTTGACCTTTAACCCCGTATGATAAAGGATGCATTTCATCAGCAGCGATATATCTTGGTAATAACAGATATTTAGAGGGCAGCGTGTCAAATTACTACATGGGTGTTTTAGTCGACTAAGCGTTTGATATATGTTCTTCGGGAAGTTTGTGAAGGCGCGACAATGTCAGCGTAGTGTCATTAAGAAGCAAGGATTTGAAGAGGTGTGGCGTTTTCTGCTCCCCGCTCCCAGTGGGCTTTGTGCTGAGGTGGTGCTGCTCGGCAAGGGCGGCCATTAATATCAGCGAGGGAGTATTCCCATGGTGAGGTGACTGGTTGGAGAAGGTCCTGCTCCGGCGCAGACACCTGCAACGCGAAAGTAAAAAAAAAAAAAAAAAAAGAAGAAGAAGGAAAAAAAGAAAAGTGCTGACTTCCTCGTGCAGCTTGTAGCAGCCATCTGCTCCCCTGCTAACTAATGCAAAAACATACACCACGAACAAATCTCCAGGAGGGATGCGATCCCCTGTCTATTTTTCTTACAAGAAAGAGCGCCCTCAAATCACACATATCAGATCCACATCAGAGGGAAAAAAGCAGGGAGCGTGATGAGTTACTAGTTTAATAAGATGCTGCGATAGGCCTGAGCTATCAGAGTGCTATCTTTTTTATTCCTTGTTTTTGATGCAGTGATCGTCACATCTATTACACACTTTTTCCCCCTCCTTCCACTCGACTCTCTTATGTATTTGAATGTGTTGTTTGCCCGGTCGGGTGATTTAGAGGGAGCATTTTATCAGAGCTAGCCAAGCAAGCCTGGTCCACCAGGGAGCCAGGCGTTTTATAAGGGTATAAATAATCAATGACACTGCATCTGTAATGGCCTGTAATGCAGTTTGTTAACTCCCCCCCCCCCCCCCCCCCCCCCCCCCCCCCCCCCCCCCCCCCCCCCCCCCCCCCGCCCCCCCCCCTGCCCCCCCACCCACAACTCCACCCCACCCCCCCACCCACACAGGCGCGTTTGTTGCTCGAACAATAGAAACGGATTGCTGCAGATAACTGACAAAGCCGCGGACTGTCTCTTTCGTTGTCTCTGTTGGCTGCTGACGAGGAGGCCTCTTCGATCACGTGACCGTCAACCTTTCAGGCTTTGTGCCGATTGTAGGTGCCATATCCCCATGCTGCGTCAGCATAAGTGGACACGCAGTGGACAAGTGGAAGAATAAAAGTAATTGAGAGCATGTTAAATGATAAGTTATTCATGCACTGAAGTCTGATTGTGCTGTTTACTATTAATCGCGTTTCTCACTTGTGTCATTTCAGCTGCTGCTTATTACAAAAGTGACTCACAAATGAACTTTTATTGAACGATTAAATGCCTCAGCCACAAAGAATCTTTAATTGTCTAAACTGAAACATTGAACAACTAGTAAACTTTTTAATGACGTGTGATTATATTTTCAATTAGATAATCATGACAAACAATAATGTCTATTTTCAGATCTTATACGTAGCAGCAATGCTATGGATACACTGTTTCTAAATATATTAAATCTTATGTTATTCCAAAAGCATAATATGAAGGACTGATCACTATAATCTTGAATCAGGAATTGTGCATTAAAGTTGGACATAAAATCGATGTAAATTCTGGCCCCTTTATAGCCTCTGATTTAGAAAAATCCTAAGTGTGCCTCTGAAATCAAGGAAATACCTCCCCCACCCCCCACCCTCTCCAGCATGAACGTGTGCACCTACAGCTGAGCATGATACATATTTTGAGTCTCGCCCGCCCTCCCCCGATCTCTCCCACGAGCCTCTGATTTCCATTATTATTAATATCTGCCTGTTTAATTTTCAGCTCTGTCATAATGTGTCGGCCTAAACTACAAGAGACAATCCCTTATTGATTACTTTCCCAGCAGCCCCGGCGCATGCCCCAGCTGATCATGCCTCTCATGCACAGACATCTCATGCATTTCAGATAATAAGCTGCTGCTCTGGAGTTGAAACAAATTGGATGTGCAGTCAGTCACTGTCCAAGTGAATCATGTTGGAGTCTGTCAGTGGACTAGGCTTGGATTATCATCTTACCCATGCGAGGCAAAAAAAAAGAGAGAGGGGGAGGGAAGCCATGAGCACCTGCCATGATGACAGGGGGGTGTATGCGAGCCTGACTTCCAAACTGTTGCAGAGTTGTACATTTGGACTATTGATCACCTTACATGTTGTTGTATCTGACGCACTTTCATTTTCAACAAAGTGGTACAGAGACGCGAGAGGACATCCTGGAAACTTTTCCCCCGAAATAAAATCAAAAGAAGACTCAAAGTGTGACTCAGATAAAAGAACCATCTGTATCATTTGTGTAGTAGACTTGACAAAAATCAAACCCTCTGTCATGTGTCACTGTGGTGTAAATATGTTTGTGAGTGATTAAAGTGAAAGGGAATCTGTCTTTTTATTTATTTTGACAAAGCCTGAAGCTTCAAAGAGTCGGCGTGATTGCTGCAGGATATTGTGACAGCACACACTGACATTTAGCATCACAGCTAATGGCGTCTATAGTGTTTCCATTGTAGGACTCGAACAAGTCATTCGTTCCTTGAATCAATGGGAAGTAAAGGCTTTATGTGTTTATGTGTGTGTTCACATCGAATGCAAAGTAAATATTTCAAGTGATGAGATTACATACAAATAGCACAACAGACAACAATTTTGTGCTAAATTGGTTGAAGTGTTAACCGTTTATCATTTCTACAGTCTCCATTTTGATTTGACACTTTAACTAAAAGTGACTTTCATATGTCCCTAATATATTCTTACTTTTTACTAGTTTATTCATTTGTATTTTATTTTATTATGTGTTTTGTGAAGTACTTGTTTAGATCAATGCTGTACAAATAAAGTAATTCCCTTGCTATTATGATTCGTGTCTCATGGCTTGAGATGAAATAATACTGGATGAGCTTGTGGACGCTGGCTTCTCCTGCATTTCCTCTACAGGTTGCCAACAATGCAGCAACTGTCGTCACTTCAGCCACTAGTCCCCTTCTCCCCTTTCCCCAGAGGACACCCGGAAAATATTCTGCGGTTGTGACTCACGTTGCTCGCGTGAGGGGCGTCAGGGAACAAAATTAATCCTGCATGCGAGAACTGCACGAGGAACAAACCAGGGGAAATTCACCATAGTGTCTCACTCCTCGCTGTTCTCTAACAGAACCTACACGAGCACATGTCCGACTGGACGAGGCACAGGGTGTACAGCAACAGCTCACAATGCAGCCTTTGTATTCACTTGCTTTGCTCTGTAATAGGACATAAAATAAAGCATCCTGTCACTGTGGACCTGGCTCTGCTGCAAATTCAGTTCACTTTCAAGTTGGAAAAAATCAAAAATGGGGGATTTTTTTTTTTTTTTTTTTTGGAGTTGCATGGGAAGACATGATTAATAATACATCAGGATTATAGAGCACAGACTGTGCTGCACTGACTTTAATAAGTCCATGGAGGGAAAACAAACCCAGACTATGAAAACAACCACACTTGCCGGCTGAAAAACATCTGCATTTAAACATCACTAAATCTGCATTTCCATTTCCCCCCTTCAGCATTAAGCATTAGTGAGTGGTTCATGATTAAAATACACACGGGTAAATGATGGCTATCACGTTCATCAGCTTGTCTCCGAATCATCACAAAGAGGATGATTTTATTGTTTGGGAAGTACACCTGAGCTGCAGCGGTTTGCTGCAAAACCCCGAGAAGCAGAATAATTGGCACCCTAGTGTAAGACTCCCTCTGTTTGGTGCCAGCTGTTTAAAATATGGATGATATTGTTTTCATTGCTGCGCTTTTATTGAGTTCTACTTGGGCCGTGCAGTATAATCCTCTGACTCTGACCTTTTCTGGCATGTGGAAAAAGTAAATAAACAAGGCACTGATGTATTCCCTCTGTTACCAGAGGAGCTGAGCAGCAGCTTTTCAGTTGATCATATTCAGGTGTCTGGATTCAGAAAGCTGTCTGTGGCTGCCTAAGCAAGAGTGGCGAGATGCCTCTTCCTGCGGAACAGCCAGAGAATAATGGATGACGGGGAGGAAGAGAGAAATTTATTGACAACTGTGATCGTTTTGTAGCATCTGCTTTCTATTGGCATATTTCCCCCTGCTAGGGGAACCGGAGGCTGTTGACCATGAGATGTTTTAGTGTGAGCGTTCTTTAAAAATGTAGCTCGGCGTGGAGGTCACAATAAAATACAGAAAAACCAGAGCAGCGAGACGTGCGAGAAGTGTAATTTAGGAAAACGTCTTTGAGACCCCGGGCGAGTGAATTATACACATATATCTGAGAAGTTCAAAAAAAAAAAAAAAAAAAAAATGGACAAAACAAGACGTTTCTACAGAAGAGTCCATCTCTGGCACAGGTTGTCTGAAGCAGTAAATTCTCCTGCAGCCTCAGATATGATGAGCGCACTGCAACACTGTGGCAGCAACAGCACGTGGATCTCACACTAATCCTGCCCTCATTGCATTATTCCACTCATGGCCATCCATTGTTAACTCTTGCATAAATACATAGATAAGAAAATGATTAAATTTAAGTCAAGTCTTTCTCGTTATACACTGTCGCCTTAAATCATGCATAAATGTGATAATTACCCACACTAGGGCAAAAGGGCCCATCACTGCCACTTTAAATCCAATAAACGCCACGACCTGATCACTATAATTGACCATCTATCAGGGTCATTGAGGAGTCCAATGTTGTTAACCGCCGCTTATAATTCCTCTTGATCATTGCTAATTACAGAAAGTGGGAGAAACCAATATTCCCGACACCCAGAGAGCAGCTGCCAGCCATTTCGCAGAGGTGGGAGTGAGCGGTTTGATATCAGTTAGTTTAAAAAATGATATGCCACATATGTTTACGACTTGACCCGCTCCGAAATCCCCACGTTCAAATCAGCTATTGTGCAAATGGTAATTCTGCAAGGCTAGAATAGGCGAAGTGACAGATTTCTCCCATTCTTCCATTCGACAGTGATGATCGTGATTGAGCAACATTTCCAAACTAATGTGAACAGAACACGCTCGCAGGGAGGCTCGCTCCGTTGTGCTCGCTGCTCCGTGTCATAACTGCCGAACAGCCAGTGAACTGACTTTATATTTTCCGCGGTAAACGAGAAAATTTGAGGTAAAGATCTGTTATGTTGTAACGCAGTTAACTTGTTTTCTGTACTTACAAGCAGAAAAAAGCCTTTTTGTATTACTCAGGGGAGAACAGCCGTCTGGTCATGAATTTCATTTAGCCCTGTAATGTTCCGTCAATATGAGGTGCACTTAACAGGCAGTTTTAACACAGATGTCACATACGTAGATGACCTCCAATGACATTTTATGACATTTTAAATAAGCTTAAATATGCACAACACTATAAAAAGAGCATATTGCTACCTCTTTAATGGGTTGATTTTCAAAATTGCGTTCGCCACTGCCAGGATTTGCACCCCATTTCTTGCAGTCTGGAATTGTCGCTGTGCTGTTCACGTGGGGCAACAAGTCATTGAGAAAATGCACAATTTATTGAAATTTTATGGAAATACCCTTACCCCCCTCTCACCACCGCACAATTACGTAAAAAGCCATCTAGCCCTCGAGTAACCTTTTTATAGTAATTCATTTATGGCTCTGGTCACAGAGGGGATGCCGCTTCTGCCACAAACACCCTAAACCATGTGTGGATGGCATGAGGATGAAATCCACAATGCACCGAGGGGCACAGCTTTCATCAAGGCATTCTCTCTGCCTGCACAGGCACGTCATAAAATATTTCATTCCGCTTTTACAATCGACTTGTTTCATTACAAAGTTGTACATTTTATTTCCTTGAATGGGGGGAACGTCATAAGCAAGGCTCATTTGGGTATTTCTGAATCTTTCTCCCCCCGATAGAAAACGTGCCACTCAGATGGCTCGTTTAAGTGCAGGAGCGCATTAAAGAGGTGGACAAAGTGAAAGGGAGCCAGACGACGATGCCACAGACGGAGAAATAAGAGGAGAGAGAGAGACAAAAAGATTGAGTGAGTGGTCGAGAGCCCGCTGTAGTCTCTCCTGAGATGAGTATGATGATTGCACCCACATTCCACTGCAGAGCTTAAACCCTCGGAGGCTTTCAGAATGTGAAAACCCACTTCTTCCCTCTTTATAGTACAACACTTAGGCAGCGTACCACTTTTTTCTTTTTTTTTTTTTTCCACCCTGAACATTGCTCACATCGCTGTTCCCTGAAGCTTGAAAGCACAACATTTCTCAGCCAGCAACTCCCACTGGGACCAAAGCCCAGAGATGGAAATGCAAAGGATATGTTTTATTGGACAGTTGCAGACAAATAAATCTAAATATGTATTTTGGTCATGTTTTTTGTTTGCCGACTGCGTCCGGAGGGAGAACAAATGATTATATGACATAAATAACAATGTGGTAGCATGAGATTAGGTCACATGTTTACATACATGGACCTGAGGTCAGGGAGGAGAATAATTCAAACTCTGTTGTTTTGGCTGTGCACATAGGCTCCTTACATACACGGCACTGAGATGAACACACCATGCTCCCCAGTGTGCACGGACTGTTAATGAGAGATGGAACCCTGCAGTGGGGTAAAAATATACATACTTAAGTGGATAAAAGTCATGGCTGCGTTGAAGCTTGCCAGTGAGGCACAAATCAACCTGTCCAGTGGTGGGAGTCGGGGGGTTGGGGTGGGGTGGGTGGGGGGGTCACCCTGAATGAAATGGTTTAGGCTCACTGATCTGTATGAAGGAAAGTCAATGGAAGGTGTCAATGAGAGGGCAGGCGGGGACTCCTGCAGTCACGTGTCGGGGGGGGGGGGGGGTCACCCTGAATGAAATGGTTTAGGCTCACTGATCTGTATGAAGGAAAGTCAATGGAAGGTGTCAATGAGAGGGCAGGCGGGGACTCCTGCAGTCACGTGTCGTGGGATTGACGGGGCCTAACCTGGGGGGGGGGGGGGGGGGGGGGGGGTGGCTGGGGGGGGTTGCTGTGTGAGATGTCAACATATAGTGCAGCAACTAGATCTAACCTCAGCTTTAAAGGATCACAGTGAATTACAGAGGGGCACTGTACGATCCAGCATGCATCTGCTTTACTGTGGGGCTTAACAGATCAGATCTTAATTCTGTGCGCCTGTTACCATCATGTTGTTTAAGCTTTATTTATCATATTGTGACTCTGGAAAAATACCCAAGGCAAGTAAAAAAAAATATATATATATATATATATATATATATATGTATATGTGTGTGTGTGTGTTATAGTGGACAGCTATATTCTGACATTTTTCATACTTTCAGATAATCCCTCTGCTCTCAGCTGGCTAACATCAACATTTATCAGTGCTGGCATTACCCTCCTGATTGATGCGCTGCTGCCTCTCAGTCTGTGGTGGAATTGTAGGAAATGCTAATCTCAGTATCTCTATACAATAAGGCGGTTTCTAAGAAATGCTCCACTTGGATCAGATTTTGTGACAGAAAATAGAATTAGTGGTCGTTAACATGATTTTAAACGGTTGAATTTGACATTGTTGGGTGATCTCTGCAGCCTTAAAATAAACTACAGGGTTGTGTCATTTTCAATTAGACACGTGATAATCTGCAAAATGATATTTTCCCGTGCTGATAGTTAACTTAATTTTCTCGAAATAAAATGCTATTTGTAAAAATCTCCTGTTCTCTAACTTCCTGTGCCGTCTTTGAAGATGGAGCAAACTTGGGAAATAAAAGTGGCGGCCTACAGCAAACTGCACCTCAGAGAATGTAGCCCCCTTTTTTCTCTCTGCCACATGTGACAAGTGAGCCATGCGGCTTTGCGCAATTATATACCTGTGTGTCTAATTATTTCCTTTCAAGTTCATACAATAAAAAGAGTGCGTGCATTCTTCTTGCTGGCAGAGAGGACAGCAGGAGGAGTGCCCCCCAAAATATTCCCTCTCATGCCTCTGACACGCACATCTGTCTGCACGTCGGCGTGGCAACTTCCTCGACGTCTTTTGGTTTTAATGAAAGAGATGTGGGGGCTACAAATGCAGTGGGTGCTGTGATGACACACTTCAATTTCTTTTGTGCAAATAGAATATCTCTGAGTTTCCTTTAATCTTTCTCACACTCCAGTTCAAACTGCAGTGACGATGTCTGACAATTGCCCTTCAAAGAGAAGAATTCCACACAGGCTCATTGTGATAAATATGTGATCCTGACGCAGGGTGATGGGGATTGTTGCTACACCAACAACCTTTATAACATGTGCTTCATAGGTGTCAAAATATAGATATGCAGAGAAGGTCTTTTATGTTATTGAAATGGACCGTTTCCTCTTGCTGTGAGGAAAGGCTCCTGCTGCAGTGCGGTCACAAGGGGGTAGCATTGACACAGTTGTTTCAGCCCTTTAGCAGGCAGCCCAGCAGCAGGACAAACTGCATTTGATGTAATTGAGGTCTTAGACCTCTTAGAAAAGCATATATTGGTTTGTGTGTGGAAATGTTCAAGGAACAATGGATTTCCATAAGTGGATGTAAAATTGTATTTGGAGCATCCTCGGCATGCTAACCGCTTTCTAAACAATCAGAAGAAAAGGACTCCTCCAGGATGGGATGGGTAATTCCGAGGCACTTACAGCCTGGAAATGTAACAGGATGCAGCATTAGGATTAAATGTGTGACTAAAAGATACAGACTTGACTAGTTTTGGGCTCTTTCCCGGGTGATTCATTCAAATAAATGCGTGGAATTTCTCCGCTCATGTCCGGCAGTGCCATACATCCTAATAGAAGTCAGCAAGCAGAACAACAGCAAATCCTTTGGTCTCTATTTCAAAAGAAAGATTAAAGGTTGAATGTTTTTTGTCATTGTGTGGAATTATGAATATGATCATTTTTTTTCCAGCCGTGGGAGAGAAAAAAAAAAAAAAAAAACCTCCTGCCACACGAAAGAAGGTAAATTATGACCTGCAACCTGATTAAGCTGTTAATTATCAATCATTCCCGAGCCACGCGTTCCCCCTAACTAACATGTTTGTCTATCCATCTTATCATCCAGAGTAATACTTAAGAGTACGAGTCTGGCAGGGACTCATAAATAAAGGTTACCTATTTACATATTCAGTTTTTCATAAATATTGCATACTCTGTACATAAAAATTCAAATGCAGTGTTTATGAAATATGATCATGCAGCAAATGTGGGAAGACACAGAGCACAGCCCATTCATACACAGAGGGGATTTAGAGCAGCCCTCTGTGATTAATAAAGAATGAAATAGACATTAGACCTGCAGAAATTAACTCTGGACATTTTATCTTTCCATCTACTGTCCTTTTTATACATGTATAAAATGTCTTTAAAATCTGCGACCAAAATTGACATTTGACTGTCTTTACACCTGGGTCACAGATGGATTAATGTCCCATTATGTCTGTGACATATTCAAACCCTTCAAATCTGTAACTCACCCGCCCAATAATTCAGCAGGAAATAATGACAGCAATAAAACGCCATGCTTTACTGACTTGTCCCTCAGTGGTCATCTTCTCCACTGTGTGTGATTTAACATGGACACTAGTGTAAGTAAAACAGATATCATGTATTTCTGAGGCCGAACTCTGGAAATCTACCGCGACATTGTGACGCGTTCTCTAGTGGACGCGTTGAAATTATTATTCATTTTAATTTTGCTTTCCGTTGCAGAAGATCGGCTTTGTGTACGCTGACGCACGAGAGCACGCTACCCGTGAAAGTAATGTCGACATGCCTGATAGGTTTTGAGCTGCAAGGACGAGATATATGCATTGAGCAACACACACACACACACACACACACACACACACGTGGAGTTTGGTCTGAACGTAAAACAGCCGAGAGGAATAATGGCACAAAGAAGCAAACACTGTGCAGCAAGTGTCTCCTCTCCTTTCATGAACTAGTTAACCTGAAAGAATACGCTCTACAAATGTGTTTCAGCAAAAGCAAATTACCTGGGTTTTGTGGAGGGGAACTAATCTCTCCAAGCATGACACTGGACAGGAAAGGCCTCTTACTGTTATTATGATGTGTCGGCTTGTGTTAGATGGAGGGCCTTGATGGCCGCATCAGGAAGGAGCATCGAAGCCCCTCTACCATGACAGCGCTCTGATGGATGTACGGGTGGTGGAGGGGCAGGGAGGATGGAGGTTAGAACGCTGGAGATGAGGAGAAGAGGTGCAGTGGGGGTTACATACAATAGTAAACACCTCTATAGAATGCGGCACATTAGCGGCATAGGTGCAGAACCCGCAGATAACATTAGCATGCGTGCTAACGCTCCCGATTGGACAGGCCATCACGGAGACAAAATAAAGGTCCTGTGTGGTGAAATCTCCAGGCCGGTTTCTTTTGACCTGCGATGATTTGCTCCCCGTATGAAACCGACTGATGATAACAGCCCATTTACAAGCAATTTAGAAAATCAAAAAAGCTGTACGTCAAGGACTGACACATTATGCAATGCCAGGTACACTCAGTGGGAGTATACACATGTGCAATACACTACAAGTCAATTTACTATCAAGTCGTTGCCTTTATAATATTGTCAGAAACATTACATCTTCATTTGAGAAGCCGCACTCTGCTTTGTGCTCGCCATTAACATACATGGCTGAATAACAGAATATTACAAAGTGCTCTCAATAAAATGTAGCCGAGTACGACACCTCAGAGCAGGAAGTCATGTGTTAAATGACTGTTTGTCAATCATGTTTCCTTGTAACAGAGCAGCAGATGCACAGGCCTCCGTGTGTATTAACATGTGCTTTATCACCCATACTGAGGAGAGGTTAAAGAGCTCGTGTCAAATAATCTCCCAGCCAGAGCAATGGATTTCAGACAATTTATAAATCTTCAGATATATATCATAAGCAGTATATAAACACATTTTTCTCAGAAACTATTCTGTTGGATTTTTATGAAGAATTAGAAATAGCCACATTACGGACATGGAGTTGTCCCAAAACAACCACATTATGGACCACATGTTTTTTAATTCATCTAACCTGGTCCCTGATGCCAAGTGTGCATCATAAGTCTGTTTATTTTTTCATGTTAGATGAAGACATATTGGGAGAAGCATGGTGGACAGCAACTTGTTGGTGTACCACAGTCTTTTCTCTCCTTTCAGCTGCTCCCAGCTGGGGGTGTCTGGCACATAGCATCCACATTAAAATATTAATAGCCAGTTTTTCCTGCATGTCAGCAGCTTGTAATTTGATTTCTGGGTAAGAAATGCAGTTTTGGGCGTCATATTCTCTCGGTGAACACCCCGGTCTCTGGGTTCCCCCTCATCTCGCTCCTTTCGGGCGTCCCGTGAGACGGTGGGGTTGGGGGAAAGTGCTATGATGGTGCTCCTCCTTGGCCTGGTAAAGATTGGGGGTGCCGATGCACAGCGGGGGACAGGTGTTCTGAGCTGCACACAGGGGAGTCTCACCAGGCTGCAGTGGCTGGCCTACATCCATCTCTGTACCTGGGGAGATAAATGGAAAAATGTGACCCAAACAGTCCAACATCACAGCAATGGCAGCAGCGTGTTGTAACAATGGGGAGTGGGGAGGGTTCCCCATATCATTACTAAAAATGAGGCACCCTCTGCAATTAATTCCAACCCTAAATGAACGTCTGCTGCTGGCAGCGTACCTCTCTGTGGCAACAGCAGCAGCAGATTAATGTTGCAGAATAGAGAAAATAATCTTATCCTGTACCAGGCTGCACTGAAATCAAATGGGCTTCAATGCTCAGCTCGTTTCTTGATCAACATTTTTTTTTTTTTGTCATCTTGCAAACTCCACTTTTTCCAGCCCTTATTGTATAAAATGGTGTGATCTTTCCACTGCCCTTTGTCTTGGAAGAAAAATTAATTCTCATTTGCATTACCACGTCTAAATGTCAGCCACCGATATTTTGTTAGACATTAGTAAAGCTGGCAGCGAGAGGCGCTGGATAATTGCACTCAGCCTAGCAGAGGGATTTACATAATTTCAGATAGCAATTAAAGAATCCTTGGGAATTTTCTTCTTGGCCTCTCTCTCCAGCTCACTTCTACAACAGTACAAAAGGAGCATTTACATTAAGCTCCATGCTCCTTGCTGTTCATTTGCATGAAATTAAAGGTTTTCATGATCTTGAACAGCGGGGTAACATTTAAAATGCTGTTTTAAAGCCCTCACCTTGGAATAATGAAACGTTTCTACTTTTTTTTTTTTTTTTTAGTAGAAGGCGATGGGAGTTCATTGACTGCCTGTCCACAGAAAAACTTTCTCATTTCCATCCACTCATGTATTATAATCTGATAACACTTCCAGTTAGTTAAAAAGGAAACTTTTCTCACTTTGATCTGACCATTCCCACCTCAACTTCTCATTGGCTCCTCTTAGCGCTATGTTTGAACGATTGCCTTTCAAATAACATTTACCCATTTTGCCAAAACTGCACTTCTTCACATGAAATAACCACCGGAAACACACGTCCTGCCTCCTCGCCAGGACCAACCGATGAGGGGCCAGTGCTGCAAAGATAAACCTCTCACAGTATCTTTAATTAGGTCCCTGTGGGTCCCGCTGTTATCTGCCACGCTGATTAGAACGAACATTAACTTGCTTTAGCCCTGAGTCTGATAATGTGTGTCATAGCGTGGTGACGAGAGCGCAAAATCCAATCTGACGTCTTTTTGCATACTCAATATGCTCCCCTGTTTTGAAACATATGATATATATATATATTTCTTTTAAGCTATTACCCTATATTACCTTCAAGATGGTGGAAGGAAAAGCCACATTCCCTTAAATCCTTCATTTCCTATTGGCGCTGCCTGGATGACACATTTGATATGGGTATGGATCATCAGGATTAGTTAAACCAAACCCTTCTCCTGGGAGGTCTGCGGCTCAGCAGCACAATGTATGCATACTATTACTGTCCGTAACAACACTGTGCATTTGCTGGCGCTCACTTCTCTGTTTAATGATTAGAGCATCCAATATAACAGAAATGCTGTCAGGATCATCTAAAAGAGAGAGAGAGAAAAAACTATATTCCTGATAAATAGCAGAGCTTTGTTAAGACAATAAAGCTTTGTCACAGAGCTCAGAAATAAATACAAAGCCTCATCAGAACAATACCCTTCACACTTCTTCCTTGATTCCCCTTCAATCCTTAAAGGCATCACAGAACATTTTCACACTAGTCGTCCCACTGCTGTGAAATAAATTGTGACAGTAACTCAATATGAAGTGAAATAGCTGAGAAAGCCTTGAGTTCACTTGCGCTGACAGTGCTGTTTAATTCCATCTTGTGCCAGCCTGACATTTCTGCTGCCACTAAATATTAAACATGTGTACCCGTTTCATTTGCATCTGGTAATGAGGTGGGAGACAGCGCCCAACTGGTCAAGCCTCTCTCTCGTGCTGGCGTGTCTGCGCTACCTCCAACGCAGTGCCATTGGAAACCAACAGAAATATTTATCGAGCGAGGAGGCAGACTGGAGAACGGGATGAAAAATACAGAGGTGGAGTGTTGGCGGTGGGGAAGGATAGAGCCCCCTTGTGTGGGCATCTCCAGAATTCAGAGACTGCTCTGAAATGACCCCGGCTCCAGAGCCGTGTCTGCCTGGGCTGACATTTTACCCTGAATCTTTTAAGATGCATGCCTTGCTGCAAAATGCATTAGTGGGGAAGAGGAGAAACAGAGGCACAAGACGAGAGGGTTAAATGTGATTCCTCTAAATGTCATCACATCTTCATAATGCAATATATATTCATGATCCGCCAGTCCAGGAGGGCAGACGTCACCGTTGTGTTCTGTAATTCAAATGTTTTATCCCAATCTTGATCCACCGAACAATTCCGTGCAGACGTCTTGGACCAGGGACTGCGACTGTTTTCAAGCATCAAACCTTTGTGTGCGGCAGCCTGAGGTGGGTGCTGTTAGCAGATGCTTCGTAAAGGTCATGCAGGGAATGCTCACAGAGGCCCGGCTGCACCACGTGATGTCTGCTCTCAGAAAAAAAAAAAAACAGCACGATCACAAGTTGTGTGCAACATAATTAGCGTGTATTGATTAAGTCATTCACCTTCACCCTAAAGGAGTGTTTAAGCTTTGTTTTGGTTTAACGGTCCATGACACAACATTTTTGAATCACTCTTAGTGCTCTATGTGACTATTCATGTACTTTCTGAAAGAACACGAGAAAAAACCTTGAATTATGGTTTTGAGAGTGAAAACTTTCACAGGGGACTTTATTGAGCCTAAAAACGTCACGTGACTTCAGTAACGGTAAGAAGCCACTATTTTCTAATAAGATATTTTAATAGTTTTGAACAGGAAATCTATCTCATCTATTTCCTCACATACATACAACTGAATATTTTTATTATATTTCATGACTTACATTGGAACATTATCACAAGCTTCATAACAATTGTGTTCAAATAGCATGTTATCTTCAATTGAACAAACTAAATAAATGTGTGTGTTAATATTTGAGTCATTTGGTTTAAAAAGAAATGCCCTTTCTTTTTCAGTTTCATGAATAATATGATATGAGATGATAATATGAATAATAGTTACTTTTTTATACCCTGTGTAAAACAGCTGTAATCAAGTTTCTGTATTGTGGCGGTCATTGCTAATAGATAATATGAATAATATAATTCAATAGAAACATGAAACAGAATCGTTTCCCTCGTGTCACTTCTTTGAAACAGCTTTATGTTTTGCTCCTCGCCAGTGTGGAGGGATGATGCACTTCTGTCAGTGCCCTTCTCTGTGAGCTCCTCTGCGTCGGGTAAAGTTTGGAGGCACCCTGGCCTCTCTGTGAGGGCTTGTATTGCTTTCATAGTATGTGTCAGATATTCAGATATGTCACAAGAAATCAAGCCTTGATCAAAACAGAAGCCGACTGTCGAAAGAGAAACAGGGGAACATCAAAGAGCTCGCAGAAGAAAGGCAGAGGTGGTTGAAGTGGAGTGTGTGTGTGTGTGTGTGAGTGCGTGCGTGCATGCGTGCGCTAACGTTGGCGGCGGCGGCGGCAGCACCGGCTCCCCACTACTTGTTAATTCTCTTCATAAGAGCCGTTAAGCACATTCAGCAGTCATCAAGAATCGTGTCCAGTCTCGGGCCTCCGGTGGGACTGCGTGTCCTGAGGTTTGCTGTTGCTAGCTTGTCATGTCCACGTCAACAGCACTTATCGCCTTCTGTCTGAGCGCTGAGACATTTCCCAGGCATTTAGCTGCCTGTTTGTCTTCTCTTGATTTCCCCTCCAAATCTGTCACATATAGTCTTCACCTGACACCTCACAGAGTGTTCCTCTCTCAAACACTGTCAAAACAGGCAGATCCGACAAGAGGCGATAGCAGCAGGGAGCCGCAGATTGCAAAATGTTATACGATGATCAGACACCGCGAATGATGACTCGTGCAGGTAAAGCAGCCTGGGATTGTTTACTTCATCAACGCGCCGACTGCTTTCCACATGAGAAACAAGTGAACAGTTTGTGTTCGCAGCTTTGGTTTTGCAAATCATTTGGACTCGCAATTATCAAGTGCTACTTTAAGCTCCTCGCGCACTGAACCGCGTGTCAGTACCGCGGAGTCCAGAGTTTCCACGTCGCTGCGACTTTCCCTGCGCTTTTATTTCTTGGAGTAAAAGCGCTGGCATGAACACAATGCTCCTCACAGTGAACGCCTGGCGTCGAGTCCAGCGCTTCTCTTTGGTGCATTTTTCTTCCTCTGCCTTTCTTCCCCTGGTGAAAAGCCTTCCATTATTTCAATAAGCTCTTGGTTTTAATACATTATTGATCCAAAAGGTTGAACTACGGGCCACTGCATTACCCAGATTCTACAGCCCATCATGGCATGACACTCATGTACTCGTGAAAAATTATACCAATTATGAAATCAACCAACAACTACCTCAAAAAGCAATCAATTGTCACATTGGAAAGCATTTTGTCCCACAATGCTATTGGCTTTGCGGTTACACAGAAGGGGTGGGCGTTGGATGTTTAATGACTTCCAAGTACTGACTTCTCTCTCTCTCTTTTTTTTTTTTTTTGCCCAAACACTTATTACTATTTACTCTCAGACTGTTTGGCTCTAAATCAAGCCTTCGATTATCTCTGATGCTCTTTGTTGAGCGACCGTGTGCCAATAGGACAATAGCATTTGCCATTGATTCCCCTTTATGAGCGCCAAAGCCTCAACAACACCAAGTGCACTTGAAAGCCTGCATTACGACGATAAGAATTATGATTAGTATACTGCACAGCGGTGCATTAGGAAAGGACAAATTCTTTTTAATTCTGCAAATGCCACAGAGCAAGCTGGGGAGAAAAAGCCAGAGCTGCTAAAGTGGGTGGGGGCCAGGGGCTGAGTGCTGGTGGGGTCAAGTGCGAGCCGCGTCTTTGACAGTGGCTGCCTGCCTGTGTTTCCATATCACAACGTTCAATCATGCCGTGCCCTGATGCAGAAACCTTTAACTCAATGCTCATAAATGCAGGGAAGCAAAGCTTACAGTGCACTGCAGCCCAACAACCTCTGTTCGTGTGTTCACTGTGGTCGGTGGGTGTTTGTCATTGTTTTGGTTGTTCTTTTTATTCTGCTTAACCCTGGAAAACGCTGTGTTTTAGGAGACAAAAGGTACATGTGAAGAAAATCCAGCCCACCCAGTGCCACCCACAGAGAACTAGTTATGAGAAAGACACAATTAGGGTCACCTTTATTGTTTCCAATCTAAATCATCGGTGTGACATCTAAATGACATTTTAATGAAAATTTCAGACAGGTTATTTTGAAGAGTTTCCTAAAAGATGCAGAAGGTTGAGCAGTGGTGAATTGCATGTGTCTTTGGGGGGGGGACGGGTGACTTGACGGGCGCGCGGAATCGCAGCCAAATAAATGAAGTGGAGATGGTAATACAGAGTGTTATAGTGGAGAGTGACAAGCCCGTTCCTCCCATGAAGCAGCTGAGCTGGCATTAAACAGACAAGACATCCCGTTCAGTCAGTTATCAGCCCAGGAATAATGAAGGAACAGGCCGGCAGACCAGGACGAGTCACCCTACTCAGCCAAGTGGAGAATTTAATTTCGTGCAGGTTTCTCTGTAGCCAAGCATTTCCCCATCGGAGGCCCACTGGTGCTTGGGTGAGCATGGACAACTCAGTGCACCCGACTCAGGGTCTCTGTGGCGCTGACAGAGATGTGTGCTGATGGATTTTAGAGTAGAGGGGGAAGAGGAAGACTTAAGTTTGGGTAGTGCTGTTAAAGAGGTGAGAGAGCCATGACACGCCAACATCAGGGAAAAGTAAGAAAGCGATCACTCGTGCTCCTCATTTTCCAGAGTATGGGTGCATTATTAAATCAAAGACAGTGAAATGAGAAATGGGTCCTGTCTGACCCAAAGATGTGTAGGAAGGAAATAATATTGTCTGAGCTTAATGTTGCCCCTGCTCCACCAATTGCTGCTCGACCTAGCATGGCCACTTGGCCAGCAGATCTGAATATCAACATGGATGTCTCTGCGTTCCAACTAGCTACTAACGAGCACCATTCTGCATATTTTTGGAAATACTATGGAATCAACATTTCCTGTTAACATTGATTTAAAGCTTAGGTTTTGCTGCTGTAACTTACTTGAGTAACTAGGCTCTTACTAGGTCCAGCACTAAGTCAATATAATGAAGTTTATTTAATGTTTTCACTATTCTCTCCTCTTTGTGTCTTTACACTAAGTACAGGCCCAATTAGGAATGAAGGAAATTGTTGTTTTGATAATATGTTTTCAAGCCAAGCACTGGGCACAAATCTGACCAGTGCTGTCCAACTTATTGTCTGCAATGGGAATGCTGGGAGGTTTCTTTTTCTTAATGTGTGATCGTGTTTTTTTTTTCTATTCACAAGCCAAAACACTTACAATGGTCACAGAAGATACTATCATCAGCCTGCAGCTTCTTTAGTTCAAGTTTTCTAAATAAGTTCAACCAAACTAACTTTCAGTACTGTGTATAAAATACATGAATTCTGTGTAATTGTGTAAGACGCGCTCCTTCTCATGTTTGAGGTGGGGGGGGGGTCCATCTAACTTGTGTCAGGGAAAATTTCATCCGAGACAACATCAGAACCTCTCACAAATGATCCGATAATCTCAGATCGTGCTTGGCTTTATAAAAAGACTGTGGCTAACATTATCACCAGGCTCATTCATTCAGTATTTTATTACACTGTGTGGATAAGGGAAGCGTCCTGGTAAATATTGATCCTATCAGAGAAAAATATCACAGGATAAAGGAAGGCACACAGATCTGTTAGCAGTTACCTCTTAATAGGGCCTTCTGTGCTGCTCATCTGCTCAGTGTCGCTGCCAGGCCCAAGTCACTGCCAAAGCTTTATGCAATAACTCTGTTAATAGATTGTTGTTTACGGCATCTTAACATAAATGCATGTTCTTATACGTCTGGCCTGCTACGCTTGTGTCAGTGGGTGACTCCACACCAACGGTGACCACTCGTTTGGAAGCAAACCAAGCGCCTGTGGCTGTAAAGACCTGCCCAGGGTCCAGGTTCTTAAAGCGGAAATAATTGCAGAGGTGCACGCTCCATTAAAAGCAACTATTTAATACAATAATCATTCAATTAAAAATCCCTTGTAGCAGCTGCCACTGCTCATTTGGATCAAGTGAACATGTTATTTGTGGTATGAGGCAAACTGCTCCACCAAGGGCCACAATCTGGTCGTCGTGCACACAGCGATGCACGATCGTACCTGCGGACTCCCTCTTTTGAAAATGATTTCTTCTGATTTCTACAGCTGGGGTATGAGCCATGATGTACCTGAGTTTCAACACTGTGCTGCAAGACCTGAGCCAAGTTATGCATAATTGAGACTGTTTCAGCTTTAATACAAACAGGAAACTGCAGTCTCTAACACTTGGAAACATCAGAGCTGCGGCTTAAGACTCTTGATTTACTTCATGTTAGTGATTAACCAGCGTGAAAGCACAGTCTGAGTTGTTGATGGTTCTTCATTAACAACCATTCAGTGATTGGCAAAGTGGAACTTTAGCTGGTTTGGTTTTGTTGTGTCGCAGCTCAGAGTGCCACCTGTGCAAAACTGTATTTATGAGCTGATCACAACAGAATAACCCAAAATACCAAAGGCTAAATTACTCAGTAATGACTGAGGTAACAGAGCACCCTGGCATAAACATCACAGTAACTTCAAACATGAGCATTTGCATGAATGATATCTACTAAGGCTATTATTTGATTGCACAATTTGAACTTCATTCAGTGTATGAGGAGTACAAACAATGGACTTTTGATCTGTAATGCAAGAGCGTGTCTGCTGACTGCACTCTGCAGGGTTGTGTCAGCAGACAGTGAAAGAATAAGGTTGTGCTGTAACTAAAACACACAGCATTTATTTTTTGATTTATACATGATGCATGCTCCAATATTATCTCCAGTAGTTTTGGGGTTTACAGAGTAAATTGAGGCAAAGGATATGAATCATTTTGTACGAGGGAGATAAATACAAAAAAGAAGTTTGAGCAACAAAACAACGTTGCGCTCACTTTATAGTAACTAACCAAATGGCCTTTCAAATTGGAAGCGTCAGATATTATGCTGCTGGTTTGCATGCGAGCCCATTCTTCATTACAGCAGGACGGCTTTGTGTTTTTATCTTGTTCAGTGCCTTTTGAGCAAAGGAGCACATTACATTGAGTCTTTGTTTTATTGTGTTCAGCAAATTAATAAATGGGATGCACAGTGGGAAAAATAGATATGAAAATGTGTACTTTGCATTATTGAAAAGCCCATCCACTAAAGGTTACCAGCAGCTATTGTAGTACAATCTGTGAAATGTAATTAGAGTGTGTGTGAGAGAGCAGCACAGATAAAGCTGCCTCTGCCATTATGGACTCCCTCATAACATTTTGCTTCCCCCTGAAACTTATTCTCTGTGAACTAATTTTGCATGACATATTGCATTTCTGCTTCAGCTATCATGAGGCTACCTGCGAATTAAACTGGGTTTGCAATACAGCAAATTTCCAGATTACATTTCGGACATGCAGATATCTTATATTTGCTATGATTTATTCATTCAAACCAGCAGAACTCACAACATTACTTTGCGTTGCTGCTGCCGGTGCACCATGCATGTTGATATGAGAGATACGAGGCGGATAGAGAAGGGAGAGAGGTGTTGGGATGATTGAATAAAATCCTGCCTTAGTTGCAGCAAAGCTGATATTGTATTTGGAGAAATGAATGAAATGTGCAGATATGTTCAAAAGCAACATTTGCAACTTGGCATGTATGGTAACTAACAAGGTTTCATTTGAATCCAGATATCCTGATAGTTGATGAATATAACTCCCATGAAACAGAGTTTACGTTTAATGTTTCTTTTAAAATGTACCTGTATATTTTTGCACATTTTAATAATTATTCATAGTCATGAAAGTAAGTCGCTCTTTCTTTCTGCTAAGAAAGCACATATTGAGCAGTGGTACTTATTTCCAAACTTTTATGGTTCACAAATGTTCATTCTTTTTTGTTGTTAAAAGCCCAAACCGCTGTATTCTCATTGAGGATTTACAATAACCTCTCAGTGTAGTCCGGCTCATTCTCATATAAACAATACGCAGTCATATTCACATGCAGTTTATGGGGCCATCCCAGATTTGTGGCACATGACGACCCAGAGAATATGTCTTTTATGCTTCCTGTTCACAGATAAGCCCGGTCTTCTGTTAATGGTGCCCCTCCATGGAAAGAGTGATAATAGAAGCCAACCAGGCCAAAAGTTGAGCGAAAAAAGAAGAAATGATTAAGGAACCTTATTAAAAGCAACCTTGTAGATTCAGACGCGTGATGGAGAGCACATTATGAGGCCTGATCCTTTTCAAATGACACCACGGTTTCCCGAACACGCCGAAAAAACCTGATTAGGGTGACAAGCACTGAGTGATACTGCAAACCTGTTAATAACATGAAAATTAGAAGGGGCTCATGCAAAGAAAGGAGATTAATTTAGCTGGAGTCCATCTTGCGCAAATTGCGAAGTTGTGAATATGTTTTCAGATAATGAGCCTTCCTACTTGTCAGCTCACTTGTCATTTCCTGTAATTAATGTTAAGGAAGACTCCTTCCTGATGGTTCATATTACTCATGTACCAGGAAAATTTCTCCCCAGAAATAATTTACATTTATTATCATCAGTCTGTTTGTGTGGTTTATTTCACAGTGGGGTAATTTATTGCCGCGCCATTTCGCTCGCCTTGATTAGTCACTCGTCAGACTGAGATGTAATTTTTTTCCTTCATATGTCTGTGTGGAAATTGGAAGTGTTTTTGGCTCAGCGTGGTACCTCCCCAGCTCTACCTTCCACTCCTCTCTCTTTCATTTTTTCCTGTGCATGTGTTTACCTCTTCGGTCTGTGGAGAGCAGATACTTGCCTTTAATATAAACTCATATAAACATGTATTCTCATGTCCTTTTACTGGAATTTCTCTATATACAGTATGTGATGATACCTCACTAGGACCCTGACTTTTTAAAGTATAAAGTATATCTCAGATAACAGTTGCAAACTCTATTTATCACACAACACTGAATGTATATGTGGAGATGAGAATAATGAAATTACATGTTGGATGTCTCTACCCAGTGAGGTTTATTCCCCTGGGTGTCCACAGACACCAACCACGCAGATTTAGCCTTCTGTGGTGCCACTGTAACTCAAAGAAATATTCATTTAAGACAGATATTTAAATCAGCCTTGCTTTGCTCCTAAGCTTTTCTTTTCTTTGTGCCAGTAAATTTATAAGCCCACTTCCTAAATGTATTATTCATCCAAGCACGTAAATAATGCATGCCTGCTTCCACAGTAAATTAACCCTTTACCTTACCAGGGATACAGGAGTCATTGTTTTGAAAGGCAATTATGTCATTTAATTAATGTTGTAATTAATACTGTAATTAGCTTAAACACCCTGCAACCCAGTGCCACTACGAAGCTGTCTTAATTAAATAGATTGAACGCTTTCATATCTTTTTGCACTGTCATGTTGCAGCGAACGGGCGATCATATTTCCACCTTTCCAAACAACTATGTGTTTTTTTTTTTTTTTTTAAGACAAACAAGGTGAGGGAGCTCACTCTCAGATAATGTGCGTAATAAAAGGGGAGGAAAGGTTGTAAGTTTTCTGTCTTTAAAGCTTCTCCTCACAAAGAAAGTGCCTACTTTGGGCCAGTAATGTTTAAACTACCGTTGTAAATCCTCCTGTGTGCCTGTGTAACCTGCTCGGTCACAATTTGATACTCCATCACAGAGGGAGTCATTGTCTGCGGAAATTATGAAACAAAATAAATCCAATTCCCAATTCGGCTTTCAAGCTAAAGGTAAGAGAGCTGTGCGAGATCTGTGTAAGCTTGTGTTTTATTGCTGCAGCACAGCGGCGGGAGCAGGCAGACAGCTAATCCGCTAGTAGAGAGTTTTTATCCTTGCCCAACCTGACAGTGATAGAAAGTGTTTTCCCCAAACTAGAAAAATAGTTGGGAGAGGATGAAATAGCAAAGAGGTCAGTGAATACTGAAGGATTTCCAGTCCACTCGACTCCGCCGGCTGCAGGTCCGACTTTGTATTCATGGGCTGTGAGCGCGCGTACAGCTCATCTATTGTGCATGTGTATGTCAGGATCATTTTTGAAGCCGGCCGCTCCGGCGCTAGCAGGAAGCAATAAGGAGGAACTCCCTGCTTGTAAAATTAATTCCCCTTAGTATGTCAGAGTGTGGCTGAGGATCCTGGGAGTTAGTGGGGGGAGATATAAGCTGCTTTGTGGCGCAGGGGCTGCTGTTTCTGTGGGGGTTGTTTGCATTACATTCTCTCTGGAGATGTAAATATTGCATAAAAATTTTTTGAAAAGCATGAATAAGTGCTAACATTTTAAGTGAATTTGCTCCCGAGCATCGCTGGCTTTCTATTTGGTTGCAAGTGATTTTATCAATGTCATTAGACCTTTCATTGAACTAAGTGAGGAATCCATCAAAAGCTGACAGGAAGCTGCAGACTAATGGCTGTTAGGCTGTAATATTCTTTAATATGATTTTTATTTGCCTTAATTTCATCTTCTTTTACACAGGTCCCAAATCAGTCGAGAGCTGCTGAACACCTGAGCAGCAAGCGTCTTCCGGCAGCCCATCCAGGCAGCTGCTGCAGAGGCTGTAGCCTCCTTGTGGATTTATTCAGGGGAGAGAGAGAAAGAGAGAGAGAAAAAAATAAAATTACAGCTCTCAGTAAACTGGAGTGAGAAGCACATCGTGTGACAATTGTCTTTCACTGCGGGGACACATGAAACAAATTGGGACGGGTATATATTATGGCCGCGGCGGTGAGCGGGACAGCAATTTGCGAACCACGCGGAGCCTCTGCACCCTAATTTTATCTTTTCATACTCCTCTGCATTCGGAGCCACCTTCATCATACACTCCAACACTCTAAATTAAAAATAGCTCAGCGGGCTTCTGTTTTGTGCTGACACAAACCTAATTTTACACCTCCTTTCAGTGGTTTCCCCTGTTCTTACACTTCATATCCTCCGAGACAATCAAGCGCAGCCCTGAAATTGCCTGAAACATAACAAAACAAATGAAATGGAAATTAATTTTTTGCAACAGGATTATCTACCCGTGTGACTATTATCTTTCCATGCTGTTTATCTGGAGCAAAAGGAGGAGATTATTTTACAATTAATGGCGGAGGATTCCGAACCCTGCTGTAATCATTAGATGACACATCTTGAAGAAATAGCCCTTCATATTGCCTTACCCTGGGCTTCAATAATCTTGACCCTGGGTATTAATGGATGAGTTAATGGCCTGCAGAAATCCTTTAATTTATGCCAGGGCGAATTAAGAAGAAGTAATGGATTCTGCTTTTCAAAATGTCCAGACAAGGCATTTCCGTTCAGCCTATCTGAGAAATCAAATTATCATATTATCTCTTTGAATGGGCCTTCTGAACTCATATTTCACAATATCTGATGGAAATAATTCTGACATTCATTACATGACTCTTGCTTTATTGTGGCTTGCTGCTACATGCTATGACAAAAGGGGATAATGATTTTCCAGGCAGCGATGAGGAGAGTGGACGTGGAGAGAGAGAAAGAGAGAGAGAAAAAAAAAACGACACATCAAACTTTCAGTGTCCTAATGTAAATACAAATGTAATTATGGAAGTGTAAATTGGTTTGACTCTCCGCAGAAAGGCCATTTCCCTGTGCTCCTCTCTTCACTAGAAATGCACTGAACATGTGCAAAAAATGTTAATAACAGGCACTTAAATCTCATCAGTTGTGTTTGTGTATTAAGATTCACAGCTGTTAAAACACGACAATGGTCCACAGCCACTGCGGTGGCTTCTCAAAGCTGTTGACTGTTGGGATCATTGTGATGGAGGATGATCAACATTTCAAAGAACCTTGAACCGTCTTCATATTTTTAGGATGTGTCGTGTTTTATGGGTTGAAAGAAACGTCAACTATGACATTGTTGTATTAGATATTTATCATCTGTGAATGAATGTTAATTATGCACCAAGTGCTGCTGAACAGTCCCTAACACTTGCCTCCGTTGCCTTTCTGTTCTAGAGCTTTGCTTGTGTTTGTACCTATTGCTTGTGCGCCGCTTTGGACAACCTTGTCCTTCGTGGGTGTACATTGATGTGAACAACATATAGCTTTTCAATACGTTAACGTAAAAAACAATAACAAACTACTATACAGATAAATATTTACAAAGGGGGGGGCTGTTGTGATGGACGTCATTAGATTATCAGCCTGTTCTTAGAAACTCAGAGTCTCCTGAGAAGCTCAGCTTACATTTAAATGTTTTTTTTGCCAGACACAGACGTACATAACATCACATGTCCTCCGTTACAGGGCTGCCTGCTGTGTCCTGACAGTTGAAGACACTCTTGGGGGCACGGGGTGGGGGGGGTTCACACTGCGCCTTAGCTCACGGTCAGGCCTGCATTTTTATTGGATGATGTCATGCATGTGTCAGAGCGGAGAAGTTTGATGCGAGCCGTAACACTGTCAGGGAGCCGTCCCGCGATCATGAAGTCATTCCAGCACTTGGGCGAGACACTTGTTTTTTTTTCCTTTAGCATATCACTTGGCTCCTCAGGTCGTAGAACATCCTGTAAGTGGACCTGAGCCTCCTCGACCCCCGAGCCCTCCACATACACACGCACGGCGAACTCACACATACTCTCCTGTCAAACAGAAACACAACACTGGCAGTTATTTGGGTTTTGTTTGTAATCTTTTTGGGCGCTTTGTCAGGCCGGCGCACTGATATTAGTGTGAGTGCACAAAAGCCCCCGAGTGGTGTCACGCACAATTAATGTCCCCAGGTAGCAACTCCATTAGTCTTATGAACTCAAGTCGCAGTGGGGAATGCTAATGGTGGAGGTGCCGTAGGGCATTAGGAAGGAGTGCAGCCAAAGCTACCACTTTACCCTTCGATTTGACCAGCGTGCACCTCCATCTCACTTCAGAGCCCTACAGCCAACACCCCCCAACCTCGACGCTTTAGCGAGACACGCTGTCAAATAGCGAGCGGCCTCAGAAGATCCTGCTGGCAACGTGCGCCACTCGCTCACACAGCTGTGCGCCGTTCCTTTTTAATGATCATTTATACGTCCCAGGCATCTTATCCAAATGTCTCCAATTACATAACAGAGCGTGTACACCGCCACTGCAATGGACCCTTTAAAAGTCCATGTTTTCAGTTTTATGCGAAGACCCCGTGACGTGGTTAATCACTGTCAGCTTTTATAAGCGCCGACTTCCATCTCAGCAGCCTCCAAATCCCACGCGGTCACGTGATCCCCCCCCCCTCCCGACGGATCCCGAGCCTGACCTTGCTGGTGTGGAAGCGTGGAGCGCTTCATTTGATCTAACAGGCCTACAGCTGAGCTGAAACCCAGCGGTGAGGCCTGTCCGCCTGCTCCCCCTGCTACATGCCCGCTCTAGCATGGATGTATTTAGGAAGCCTGGTAGCTACCTTTACATCACAGCTCAATAGCATCATGTTGCCTCCAAACCTACATGTCAATTCCATGTCACACAGTCCGCGGAGCGAAAAAAGAGGTAGAGGTAGTCGCTGATAAAGCGAGAGCTGACAGAAAGCAGAGCGATAGAGAGAGCAACGCTGGTAATTTTGGTAGAATGAACCCACGGCGCCAAGCAACGTCCATCCAGGCATGAAAAACACAAGCCTGCCATGACAGTGACTGCAAACAGAGAGAAGTCACTCTGAGCCTATTCACAGCCTTTATTACATTATCAATTACAGATTATAAATGTACGCAGTCTGGTTCTCCGTGCCTTACTCCATCATGTTGTGCCGTCATCACTCAAAGTGAGGCCCACACGGGAAGGCCGGCGGAGCTCTCAGGTTCCTAGGCTCCCTCTCACCGTTGCTATGGAATGCAGTGGCTGCTTTATTGCTTGTGGCAGTAATTGCACTTACATTTGACGGCCTTTTGTTGAGATAAACCCCACAGCTGGCCCTCTGTGAGTCCACTCCACAAGCCAATTGAGTCAAAAATGCTTTTGTACATGCGATTTTTCTGCTCACAACCTGAAGCACATCTTTTACCGACTGTGCGCCGAGTGTAAAAATGACAGCTTGTGGTTTAAATGGATGCTTTTCAAGGTATTCACATCCTCTGTGGTCATTTGCTGGAAGGATCAACAGTGTCCTCAGCTGTTGGAAGTCTGCATCTTTGATTTGATGGCCTCCCTAGCAAGTGTTCATATTGATTTGCACATTAAATATATTAGTAATAAAACAACATCCTGCTGCAAACCAATTGTAAAATCAATAGTAATTGGAACCAAAATATTATGAGTTCTCAGGCCGCAGTCTTATTGTCTCTGTCGCTGTCCACTGAAATCCTGTATGTTTGCAAGATAAATGCGATAAATATTGATAACAATGTCAAATGAATGTATGAGTGTAATTCTGAGAGCCTAAATGTAAATTGAATAAACTCTGGCAAAACAGGAGGTTAACAAACCAAACCAGAGATAAACTTGATAAGCTCGTACAGAAACTGGTATCGATCCGCGGAAAATAAGAAAATTTGAGAGCGACAGAGTTTGGAAATCAACTGAGATCACAGTTTATCAGAATCACTGCCAGGCATTGCTGAACACACACCTGAACATCAAAATCGTAAAATGCATAAAATGGTTTCGTAAAATTGTACTGGTTCCCTTGAAAAGCTGGAATTTCACCTTGAATCAAACAAACAAATAAGTTGTCCACATCACCTGGTGAGCAAATAATGCTTGTAAACATCTCAGCGTATGATCTGAAACCAGTTGTAAACATGACACTGACAAGAGAGCTTCTGTCCTCCTGTGAATGTCCAACGAGTCCAATATTCACGCTCTTTCAGCTCTGTTGTTGGTCTCCACCCATTCCTGAGGCAAATAAGCTGCTAAATCCTTTTCACGAATGTGAACTACTATACGACTCAAGATGTTAAGATATCACCAGAAAGAACTGTGTGATACAACCTGCAGTCTGCACTACCTGCAATTCTGGGATTCCTGTGATGAGCCTCAATTATGCACACATTTATGAGACTAATTGGGAACCTGTCAAAACCAATGTAAACACACCGAGAACCGCCAGCTTGAGTTATCTTTAATGTTTTAATACTCTTAAGATGACCAATAATGTAATCTTTTAAAACCTCTCCTCTCTCTACAGATATTTATATTCTCTCATCACATCACATCAGAAACCGAATAGAGAGAACATGTAAGGGGGAGAATACTTTTAATAGAGAGAACTGACACTGACGCTGTTATACTCCCGCCTCTGGTGTGGGATCTCGTGGTGCAGGAAAACAAAGCATGAGGTGTGTCTTATCCTCCGTAGCGTGCCCTGGGGCCAAGGAGTGAGCTTGCTGCCATCCTGGAGGCTTTGAGTGCTTTATAACAGCGTACACAGAGGACCAGCTTCCCACAGCCCAGTCATTAACAAGTGGGCAGCACGTGAAGGCAAAGCCGGAGAGGGGCCTTCCACCGTCCTGCCACCACACCTGCTTCCACCTTCACGGAGCCAGGCTGGCCCGGCATGAAGGATGGCTTGTAGCGCGCTGAACTCCAGGGAAAGCGAGCTGGCTCTCTCGTCTTGTTTGTTTGATAATTCGAGAGTTTCTGACAACAGTCGACTGCTGAGGACCATGAAAACAATGGAATTCTGCTGCTTTGTCATCGTTAGCCCCATCGCACTGCAGCACACTGCAACACAGACCCTACACAGTCACAGTTTACTGTTTAGCTTATGAGAACACTGCTGATCCGTCTACATGTCTGATTGGTCTCAGACGCTGTTCTGACATACGCTGCGTGTGTTTCAGGAAAAAACATGGAGAAGAATAACGTTTCTCATCTGGTGGACAGAACAGTCTTACACAAGTGAGGTCAACACTTAGTTAATATCCAAGTGCATAAATCACATTGAACCAATGCAAAATGAAAATTATGAAAAGCCTTAAAATGCAAATGGCCCTCGACTCCAATTATATCAAATGATTTGATGCTTTACACTTTATATCTGTCAATTCTGTTTCTGTAGCAATACCTTCCAACCTGTAAACAAATTATGATGCCATCAAAGTTTCTAACAGATGCTCGACATCTGTGATGATTAAATATCCATTTTTTTTCACATCATGAGAAGTCTGGTTTTCACAGGGGAAGCGAAACTGTGACATTTGTTCTTGTCACGCTAACAAGTCACATCCAGTAAGTCTGCCTTGTTATTTTCTAAATGACATAATGGTTTATATGATTCAAAACCAACAACAATGTCCATTACAGTCCACATAAACAAACCTCGCTCCACCAAAGTAAAAAAAAAATAAAAAATAAAAAATAGATTTAGTGGCGCTGTCCCTCAGAATGACAGGTGAGAGAAAAACATTTTACTTCTTGACCATTCTGGATCAAATACCAAACCGGCTGTTTGCACAGCGAACAATCTCAGTGGACGGCGACACATCACAGACTGGACCGGGCCAAATTTTGATGGATGTCAGTTGGGGCTGCGAGACTTCACATGAAAGTAGATATGTGACATTTACTTACAGAGTCTGCTCGCCAGCGAGTCACAGTGTTATGTAAATAGCACACCTGTCTGCTCATTGACGTGACCGGCTTATAGAAAAACCTGTCTCCTAGTGTTGAGTTATTGTATAAGCATAGCATTTTTGTACCATCTGTGAGAGCGTTCAGCATAAGCGACAGCATAGAAATGACGGAGGATGGGATAAATGAAGAAGCTGCAGCAGGGTATTAGGGTCACTTAAAGGGAAAACTAATTCTGGGATTTTTTTTTTTTAAGAATAAGGTTGTGATTTTACAAGAATGAAGATATAATACTAGGCGGATAAATCATGATTTCAGACTACGCCGTGCCAGAGGAGGAATATCAGGAGATCAGTCTGCTGCATGAGGAACATGGAGCAACTAGTTCAGTTACACTGTTGGTTTCAGACAAACTAGATATGACAGCACTGCAATGTCGTTAGTGTTGAGACTTTTGAGTCACAAGGAAGGTGGAGTCTTGAATAAAATAGAACGAGCCAAAGCCCACAAACAAGATATTACCATATTCAATAACAAATAAAAAGTTAGAACTGTCAGTGGATGAATGAACCACACATAGCCAAGCCCCCCCCCACTGACATATGATGAACCATGGCCTCTTGTTGCACTCATCTCAGCCCTGCTCTGTATACATTGTAATAAAGTCTATTATCATTCCTCTGTGGCATTAACAAAGACAAATGCTGTCATTTTCCATCAGAGTCAAGTTTGAAACCTGAAGTACAATCACTGTCATTTCCTGCTCCGGGTCCATCTTCTCTTTGAGGAATGGTGAAATATGAAGTGAGGAAGAAAAAAAAAAAAAAAACTGACAAGATGGTGATAGATCGCAAGACCATTAATTTTATTACAAGTCCCATCATAAGCAAACCAATGAGAGAAATAGACATTGTGAATGTTGTGTAATAATCTACAGCACAGGCATGGGAGAGCAGATAAAGCACAGACTGGACTTTTGTACTTTTCTAACCAGTGAAGTTGTTTGGCTTTGCTCCATAAACAATGAGCTGTGTTTGCCGTAATGGCTCCTAGGTGCCCCACTTGTGTCTCTCTAATTACTTTGGTTTCATCAGGTCCTACAAGAAATCTGGTGAAGAGGAAAATCCATACTCGATAACAATGAAAAATTCATATTGTTGTTTTTTTTTTTTTTTTCTCCCCACCATCCCTCTCTCTGTCTCTCCACCCTCCTCTGGCTCACTCACTCCCGCACTCTCTCTTATTCCGTGATATATTTAAATGTTAATAACCATTCATTCCTGACACCCTATCTACCAAGCCCCAAGTTTAACAGGAAATCTATTTAATCTGAAGAATCTCATTACACGATCATGGCAGCAGCTAAAGCCCTGACTATTGTCGATAGATGGGAGGTAGGAGGGGCAGGGGGGTGGGGGGGGTGAGAGAGGATGGGCTTGCAGAGAAAGAAAATGATGCACAGACAAAAAAAATGAATTCAGGAATGGATATTTAATTTAATCATTGTGCATGAAGCAACATAAAGGAGGCATAAAGACTCCTGCTTCTTCCTTCATTTGGGCAGATAATGATTAAATGTTTTCTATTGTGCCGTACAGCTGAAAGGTTTAATCATTGCTGCAGTCACAGAGACGAGGCAGGCAAAAGGAAAACATCACACCCTTTAATGCACTTGACAGTATTCAAAATATGAACTTCTTTTAAGGCCATTAAAAGATTATCACTGATTTAACAAAATGCCTGTTCGGAGCATTAGCCACAGACGGTTCCCCAAACCCCTCGGAACGCCATTCTCCAAGCCGCTATTATCTCATCCACCCAGCACTATTTAATTTCATTTCCATGAATATGCAATGAATTTAATTTTGAACACTATTTTCATCTGCTCCTGTAATCACAAAAAATGCCAGTGTAATTAGTTTCTAATTACTTGGTGTAATTGTTGTAGTAATCATTTTAATTACCCAAATGCAGAGACATTAGATGCTAAAAGGAAAATAATCTGCTTTTACCTCCTACTGTGTTTCTCATTCTGCAGTCTGATATAGATTTTGACATGGGCTGCTTCACAGAGGAAGGCAGAGGCGACAGAGGGCTGCTGCTGCTGTGTGTGGATGTTTTATAGCACATGATAGGGGAGGCATGTACTGTATAGCAGGGAGTGTGAGGGGGAGAGACAGAGGCAGACAGACGGTACCAGACTTACATTGTAGCATCTCTGCAATCTGCTCGCTGGAAATTTGCATGCCCCGAAAAGCCATTAAGTTAAAATATACAGTTATTGTACCTTTCTGGGACCGGCGCCATACAAATGCTTATTGCATGTGCTTATAGCTCAGTCTACCAGATGGTAAATCATGAAATTTTATGAAATTATTGCACCAGTGAGGTGTTTTGAAAAGGAGCAGCTGTGAGGGAGATGGGACATTATAAACACTCACAGGTGTTCTGTCTTTCCCCACCGCCAGCCACAACATAAAAAATTAAATTATAAACAAACCAGCAAATGTTGTAATCTCCTCCACAGATACACTACTTACAGGAGAAATTGCTTAAACCAAGCAAAGAATTTAATTTTAATTTGCATAAAATATTTATTGTGGCTAAGAAATTTCATAGCGGGGGCCCTCTCATCTGCCAAGTTTGGAAATTGCAGAAATGTACATTCCGCGAGCATCTCGGTGCCATGGATGAAGATCCATTAGGGAAGGCTCTAATGGGCACTTCACCCAAGCACATATGGGCAAGTACACCTAATAAGAGGGAGCTGGTCAGTGCCAAACACCACAACAAGCTTGTGTTTCTCATTAAGATTTTATTCCTTCCTTAGTATTTAATTAGCCAGTCTAGCACAGGGACCCGCGAAGATAGCTTCACATCCACTATGTTGCCACCTTCCAAGTCTCTGAGATGTAAACTGGAGGTCTCCTGCTCCCTGGCTTACAGGCAGTGTGTTAGACAAATACTTGTTGCTCGGACTGGAGTCGGCTTGTGTACAGAAACCCTGTGGCTCTGAGGGACAATGTGCACACTTGGTTTCCCTCAGATCAGCCTCAACACTCAGATCCATCTTCGCTCAGCGTTCAACAGGGATTTGAGGAAATGGCTGCGCAGATATACTCATTAGGACGTGACCTCGGAAATCTGGTAATAGATTTGCCACAAAATGAACAGCTCGGGCAAAGAATTTAGAGAAATGCAAAGAGGTAGCAGGTAATTCTTTAGTCTGGATCCCTGACACTTGATTACTCCAATAACGTCATATTATGTCATCATTTCATATTAGGAAGGAATATAGAAGGTTTTAACATTTGGGCGGTCACTGTTCCTTCAGCAGAAACACGCTCAGTGGAGAAGGAACTCTGGGAAGTCTGTGTCAGTATTCAGGCTTATTACCCAATAAATATTTTACATGGACACGTATTTATTGTGATTGACAGGAGCATAACATATTCAAATGAGATGCACGCATATTCTTTCTCTGAAAACAGGCCCGGGTCTGGACACACAGTTGTGCTGCAAGGGTAGCTGGGATATAGCCATGCATATTCAAATCCACTGCTGGACATGGCTGCCCCAAATAAGCGAAGAGCGTGCAGCACTCAAGGCTGGTTTGTTTTCCATGTGGTTTTTTTTCCTCTCTCCCTCTTTCTCTCCCTTCTTCTTCTGTCAAGCACCTCCAGCACGTACTGATCAAGGCCCTTCCAGGCATTTATTCCACATTAGCTGCAGGCCCTGCATGCCCCTGTGATCCCCATCATGGCTGAGAGGAGCAGGGCATGGAAATCAAAGAAGCAATGTGACTGAGGCAAGACTGCTCAATTCTATTCTATTCTATCTATCTATCTATCCATCTATCCATCCATGCTTTTAATCTGTTTTCTGTGACGTTTCCCAAATGCACGATTTTACCACTTCACTGATACTTGATCCAATGAGGGGAAAAACAAAAAGAAAGCCCAGATTTCTTCTGTCATCTTGAGTATAAAACCAGCAGTTTAACAAGGTTTAACATCCAGTGATTACTCTGCAAGAATCCAAAGCGACCCCAGACTTACTGTTAATTTAGTTGCAGCCACATTATTTCACTCGAGAGAGGATAAACAAGGACACAATTATTCTCCGAATAAACAAGTTAGAATGATGTATAGAATAAACAGGGCCTGTGGCCAATCCTTTAGGATGAGAAAAGCACATTGTGGCATTTTGTTTACGAGGCTCTAAAACGCAGCAGCTTCTCACACCACCAAACAAAGAATCTCATTATGACTCGTAATGACAAATTCACCCTTTGAAATTATTTGCTGCCATTTCAAAGCTCTATCTTGTGGGGAGAGGACTCGCTCCGTGCACGGTTGGTCATAAACCTGGTGAGGTAGTGCACCAGGCGTGACAGTGATGTACTTTCTAAAGGCAACATTGCTGACAAATGAAATGGTGTACATGGGACATTGGTGCTGTCCTTGTCTCGTCTTGTCCTCGCCTCGTCCACGGTCTGACTTGAACTGCAGATGGTGCACAGCTCTCTCTCAGCACCTCCACACTGAAAATATTTACTCTGATTACGATAATAAAAAATATCTCAGCATTACCTGAGGTACCCGGTGATGGTGAATGTAGAGGGTGGTAATCAAATGTGCTCGCAAATTACCTCAAACTCATCAACAAGCGCTTTTAATGAAATAACATTCTTAAATGAACACTGGGTGAGAGTGAAAAGTGAGCAATGGCTTCTCAGGGTAGTTTGAATTTTTAATTGCCTGTCGGGAGAATATTAGATAAAGCTTGATTAGAAATAAATTGAAAATCTCTGCTGAATGCATCTACTGATAGACACACGGAAGGAGATGGGCGAGGAAGGCAGGAGGTCCATGAGAAAGCCTTGGATGACTTTGGAAGTTGATTGATCTTCAATCTATTAGACTGGATTTCTTTTTTTTTTTTTTACCCTAATGCCAGTTACCTACAGCTCTTTTTAATGCATTCATGTGCCTGATCTCTTTATATGCATTCAGCTGCAATAAAAAATAAACTTAAACTTATGGGGACAAATGGAGCGTTCTCACCCACTTTGTCACGAATGCACCCAGGACACATTGATCACAAATTGTGATCCCATCCAGTTTAACCAGTCCGCATGCAACAACTGGGTGCAAATAAATACTGCAACGACTGTTCCTAACCAGTGAGGCAGCAGCAGCCAGCAGCTGTTAGCCTGTAAACACACCGTCCTCCTGTTAGTGAGGAGCGTGAAAACATCATACCACATCATCACATATGGCAACCGTCTCTTTCTTGCAGTTTGTTGTTTTGATTCAGCGTGATCCAGATAGAGAGAGAGATCAGACCAGTGTTGATGCGTGTTAATACGAGGTGTGAATAGTCTGTTCTTTAAATCACTAAATCTTTATTTCACCACTGAGCAGAGCAATGAGCATGTTTTCCCTTTTAGTAGCCACTAATTTCAATTAATTCAAATAACCAGTTTTATTTTTGTTGGGATTACTTAAGTGTGTGGAGATGCAGCCTAAAGTGCATGATATTAATAATAAATTAGCTTTTATGTTCCGCTAAGAAGGTTTGAGATCACACCACACGCATCCACGGAGGAGATGAGAACTGATAATGTGGTGCTGAATTTACTAAATAATTACTATAGTAAGATTCCTGCTGACTGCTGCAGCAAAACTGGTTATTGTAGAAAGAACATAGATGATATAATATCACAACAGTAGGTGAATGAATGGAATTTAAGAGCTCTTTAAAACTAAAACGTAATTTATTGCTTACAACTGATATGCAAATGTATAATGATCTTTGCAACTCGTATCAGGTATAGAGAGAAACAGTTAAATTACAATATGTGCTGAATAAAGTAAAACCTAGACGATGGCCAACAAGCTGATGGTCAGTTTCTCAAATGGACTGACGCTTAGAAATGTCTACACAACAACTCCAAACTATCCAAATTCCCACTTGCAAATGTCTGTTCATAGAAGAGGATGTAGAGAAAAAAAATAGATCTCAGCTTAAAGTCAAATATTGTTTTTGAAAACGCTGCCCGCTCTCCTGCCGGGGTAATCTTTCTAATGATCATTTTCAATAACAGACGAGCAGTGAGGGAGAGCGTCTATATGAAATCACTACCTCCAGATAACAGAGGCCATCACAGTGACAGGCGGGTCAAGAGGTCGGCCGACTGCAGAGCATGTGCAGCGGGGTGTGTGAAATAAAGGACACAGGGGACAGTGAGCTCGGCTCGTCTGACCAGCTTCAAAATATCGGCCGCTCTGTACTCACAGCACAGAAAACAGCATCAACAAACCTGGGAGGGAAATATCTACACATTGTATTTCTCAGCATACACTCATGCACTGCAGTACAATCTTTTTTTCTGAATTAGCTGAAGGCACCGGTTTCGGGCCCATCACGGCAGAGGGAAGTGTAAAGAGAGATTATTTGGATCACTCTTAGCGACACTGTTTATTGCTTGTTATTTATCTATATTGAAATCTACCTCCATCCAGGAAGCCATGAAGAATACAGCATTTTCGTCGGCTTATTTAATCCTTAAAATCCCAGCGAATGCATGGACAGAAATTGCATCGGCTGCATGGATGTGAGGAGGGTGGGGGAAAAAAAAAAAGAAAAACAAGAAAAGATGTGTTGTTGAAATGTGTCTGTGTTGTTTCATATATCATTGATTAGACAAAATAAAAAAGCCATAACATTGGGTCAGGAGAACACAGGGCACGGGTGCTGACATTCTATCACAGCAGACACATATTGACTGGCTGCACTGAAAGTAGTCACTCACTCATCAGTGTGAGGCAGCCTGATTGAGTTGCCAGCAGCCACTAAATGAGGCCTCCATCCACCGTGGGTCGAAATGAACTGCAATCTTTTCAGACCTTGTTGCAGCCAAGAGACCAAGCGAGCATGTGAGAGGGAGGGAGAGAGGAGGAGAGGTTTAAAACCCAGGAGGGTTTCAAATAAGTTTACTGAAAAAAAAGGGGAGAGAAGAAAGCAGGGAAAACAAGGCAGACTTGAGTGGAGATTCTCTGTGTGCATTAACTCCAAACTCGGCTTTTTTTTTTTTTAATTATCTCAGACTTTGCTCCGCTCTTAAACGGCTTCAATCTCTCATCAAACCACAGAGAGCACTCTTCCATCTGAGGCTACATCCCTTCAGCTGTGCTCTTGGTTTGAGAACGCATGGGTCTCCACTTTTATAACTGCTAAAAAAAGAGAAGCTAGGAAACGCTGCTGGCCTTGTTGGAAAACTCTACGGCTTCACCTTCGCTGATTCGTCGGGCTCCTATCACATGACCCCCTCCCAGAGGAGTGTATAAAGCAACATAAATAATGATTGATGTTTTACTGTATGCCGTTGCACAAAAGCTTCCTGTTTACACCAGCCTGTGCGGGCCCAGCGCAGGTGAGAGCATTTTCAAATGACGGCCATAGTTTAGGTTTGAAAACCTGTCCTTAAACAAGTAGTAGGAATAGATGCAGCCTGAGAGGCGCCGCCTCCTCTGCATCCCCATCACCCTCAGTCTCAACTTGAACTCTCTGGGTAGTGCAAAGACGGAACGCGTGCAGTTAATTACGGCTAATGAAAGCTTGTTTGAGCGGCAGAGGAGGGGTGTACATTAAGGGAGAGAGAGTCAAGCGGCTTGAACCAGAGGGTTCCACGCACAATTTGTTTGAACCTGGGTCCTCCTCACTCTCTGCATGCTAATTTACCTTGGGGCTGCACCGCCTGTTTTTAAATATCGTTAATTGACTTAAGAGCTCATCAGCGTGCTTCGTCTTCATTAGGTTAATGAAAAGGCCCAGTGTTTATTTTTCGTAACAGATTGTGGCAATGACATAATCTAATCGGTTACTTCCACTTCCTGAAGGATTGAGTCCTTCTGAAGTGAGCTGCTGGAGCCGCTCAGATGTTCTATGTTTGTGGGTGTCTGTCTCTGACAAAGCAGGGAACGGGGGAGGAATTAGAATAAACACATTTAGCCCTTGGCATGAATCTATGTTGCCCTTCTCTAATCGGCAGTGTGAACTAACAAGAACGTAATGGTAGTTTTGATGTGTGGGTTGTCTGGGAAGGCCTCTGAAAATGGGAGGGTTGCAGATTTGTCTCTGTAATCCTAATGGGTTGGAATAAATCAGCCACAGCAGAATGTCCGTGACCCATGTCATGAACCTGAGGGGCCTTGTAAGATTCTGAGCAGAAAAGGAAAATATTTCCTGCACTTACGAGAGAGAGAGAGAGGGGGGGGGGGGGGGGGGGACCAAGGCACCGTGGGGGGGGGGGGGGGGGGGGGGGGGTGAACTCCGCAGGCTGAACTTAAACAGAAAACAACATGTGTTAATATTCCTCTGAAACTGTGACTCTGTGAGGTCAATTATACGACAATATTTTCATGATTCCTAGACTACTATGAGACTAAGAACCAGACGTGTAGCCAAATACAAACATTGAAATCTTGCTTAAACTTAAAGGTAAGGTTGGTAATCCTGCACCAATATTTAAATATGCAAGCATTATATCGCACCCTTCCCATTTAGAAAAAGCTACACCCTCAATACACGTGAACCTGCATGGACTGACAACCGCTGGAAGCCATCTCTACAGTGACTCACTAACAACTAATCATCATCTTTATTACAGTGGAGTCTGTGGCTTGAGAAACCAAGCCAGGGCAGGTGGGTCACAGTCAGACAGGTACAGTCTGAATGGAATGATTGGTTGTGTTTATTACAGCGTCTTTTTTCATACAACTGTATTTAGCGATGCCGGTGGACAGATGATTTGAACAAATATGAATAAAAGGGTTTCAGTAACAAATGAGTTAGAAAAAGATTTCCATTATCAAGATGAATGAGGTGTTGGCGCAGGTTGTGACCTGTGATCTCCTGAATTTAAGTCGAACATTACCTCCGAACATTACCTGAAGAAAAAAGTCCCATGGAGCAGAATTGGATGACTGTAGGTCATATCGGTGACTTCATTAAAAATAAAGAGAGAAACTGGTCGGAGGAGTCACACCTCTTCCCTTTGTAATGAAAAGATCTCGAGATTTAAATGCACTGCTGTAATTTAACCTTTGACTTCCCTCATGCATCTCTGAGATACACAGTGTGTCAGCTGCCCTGAAATGGTGAACTCCGGCTGACGCAAACACACAGAGCGATGGGGGGGGCTCGAGGTGAGTAAGTCTGTCTGAGCTGCTGCAACACTTAGGCAAAACGAGCTGATCTTCCTCCTGAGGACAGTAACATTTGAGGCCATCTCTAGTGGTGTGGCCCATAAAGAGTGACATGGTGGTAAAATAAATCACTCTCTCAACCCCCCAGACCCCACGCTCACCAGCCCTCGCTCCCACCCCCGACTCCGCTCCTCTCTGTCTGGGCCGTGTAGCCATCGCAGGGCTGCAAAAGCTCATCAGCGAGAACTTGAGAATCCTCCCAGGAGCTGTTCCGGGGTCAGCTCGGCCTCACCGCGCCATAAACAGCTCCCATCGCAGTCATGTTCATCACTAACTGTTTCCCCCCCGCATTTTTGCTCACTGTCCATCCTCGCACTCCCGTTTTTCCACAAGACCCAATAGCAGACGTTTCCAATAAATCATTTGACCCCCTCCTCTCGCCCCTTGTCTGGAAGCCCCTGTCTGTCCCGGACTCGGCCTGAGATGATGCGTTCTGCTGAAGTCACTTAAATAAAAAGATCGCAGTGGGAGACATAATGTGTTAAAGTAATAAGATGGTCTCGGGCAGGTCACGGCCCCTCTCCTTGCTCCAGTGCTCCTGTGGAGGCTCTTTGAGTTAATGGGCTGTGGTCAGTGCACTGGTGAGCCATAAAGGCTGCCCTCCGAAACTACAGCCCCGTTCAGAACAGGGGATCCACCAAAAGCCACTAACTGGGCCATCTCGATAACAGCACACCCAGCACTATTTCCACGGTGCATCTGACACTCACAGGAGTCATAAATCTCCTGTATTTATCATCTTCTCTTGCACATGTCCCCCTGGACTGCCATCTGCACACAACTGTCCTTCAGTGTCAGCTGTTGTTGGATTTCAGGACACAAGACACTACAGGTGAGAAAAGAAACGACTTGTGTGCAAGCGCCATGAAACGTCCCATGCTGAATGCTTACATTGAGGCAATTATTTTTCACAGGTTTTCCAAAATTTTAAATTGGAGTATGCAAATAAGGTCATATCTAATTAAGCAATCTCTAATTTGCATGAATTTCCAAAACAGATCTGAAGATGGATAATACCCGGGACAAGTTTCTTGATTAATTCTGTTGACGCATTAGAGAGATTGGGTCTTACTAACTTGAGTTATTTTTATCACTCAAAAATACTGTCAGAAAGGTTTGGTGTGTAAAATGATAAAATAGGTTAGGTAAGTATGAGATTTGGTAGCATAACGTAATCTGTGAGTGGACAGGACTTTTTTTGTAATTTAGGAGAAATCTCCTGACACGTAGATGTGTAGTTGGAACATCTAAAAGACAACATGGAAGCCAAAATGCAAAACATCTCAAAACTAACTAGGGTGTATTTTTGACAGTGGTGTCTCACATTATTGCGCATCTGAAGAGATACAGGGACACGTGTCTCTACTCCAGTGTCTCTTTCAAACTTGTCTAAATATGCATATTCTGTTAAGACCTGGCGGTTAGCCATTTATGAGCCCCCTTTCCCTTTGAATCACATAACAATAAATAAAGTGCCCAGGTTTACTAATTAACTGGAATTGAAATATGTGGAATGGAGAGCTCAAACAAATTATCCTCTTGCATTTCGGTAGCAGGTTATTTTTGTGATGGCTAGTGTGACTTCAGCGGAGTGTGCAGCTCGCTGAGCGAAGGGAGTGACCGTTAATGAATGTAGCTTAGGGGATTAATGAGAAGAAGCAGGGGACGTGTCATGGAGAAGTGTTCTGGCGTCGTGACGACGACACCGCAGCCCCCATCTCCGTCTCCACTTACAGTGATTACATGTGAGCCCCTGTCATGTGCTATAAGTGGTCTTATGAAATTGTATTAAACACTATTGTTTATGCCTCACTTTACACTTCCTCATTGGTCTTTCACTGTGTTTTTGTTGCCTGCCCTTAGCACGCTTCATTTGAGCCTCACTTCAGGTTCCATCATCAAGGCGTTAGCATGTTAGCTCAAATTAACCGATTTCTCCTCACGCCAGATTTGTGGAACCTCACATTATTTTAGTTCACTGAGTCCTTTCACATGCGAATGATTAATTTGTGTGTTTTTCCATTAACAAGAAGAACAGAGAGGACCAAGTCTCAGTCACTCATTAACTGACACTGGTGGACGTACCAGCACAAAAACTTTCTGTTCATATGAGACTGCAGTGGGGATCTAAGACCAAGAATACTCTGAACCCTGGTAAAAATATTATATTTATATCACAAAGGTTATATTCTAACTTTAAGAATAAGTTCAATTTATTGTGATGCATTGAGGGGATTTTTTTTTTAACCAAGCATCAAGAAAGCTTTGTAACTCTACATTTTTTGCTTTTATAACATATTGTTAGCTACTTGTCTAATTGTGCAGAATGTAGGACCTGGACCCTTCTACCATAAATGCCCCTTTATTAACAAATGTGCGTTTCTTTCTGTAACGGCCCTCTGCTGCTAACTCCTCCTCTCTGTGTGTGTAAAAGGCAGATGCACACAGAAGGAGAGAGGACAGCACCGGAGACAGACGGACTGCCTCCCCCCAGCATGGCTGTAATAACCTCCTGGTGTTGGGGCAGACTCTCTGAGAGATATCCTTGAGCCTCACCTCCATCTCTCTAACAGGTCACGCCGAGATCCAGGAGATAGTGAGCTATAGTTAAGGTCCAGATCTGCTATCTGGACTTGAATGATGGAGGGAACCATGTGGCGACATGTTTATTGTCACCCAGATGGTCCACAATGCAGTGGCTTGGTGAGCCACATCCATCCCTAATATAATTCATGGGGTGGCACCATTGTGGGGTGACTGATAAGGCCTTCACTTTGCCCTGCACTGGTCACTTGTCTCAAGGAGACTCCAAAGAAACTTCATTTTGTACAAATGGTGGCCAAAATATCTAATCCCACCATGTGTTGCACTCCAGAGCTAAAATGTGTGGCGAAGGTTACAGGCCTGAGAAAGGCCATCTATAATAGAAGAATTCTCCCTTCACCATTTGGCTTGGCTGGAGGAATTCTCATGTAGAGTGTTTTTAGTGAGAAAACAGAGCAGGAAATCTAGAATACATGAGACTGAGAAAGAATAACTGAGCGCGAGCCCACCCAGAGTGGGCCTCTTCGTCAGTCGTGGCTGTCCACATGGAATATGGCTTCCATGGTCTTTCTCCCTGGCCTGTCAAAACATTGTGGCACCTCCAACCAAAAGAATTTCACTCAGGCGAAAAAGCTGAGATAATGTTATTCTTACAAATTATTGAATTGTGGTGCGTTAGGTGACACTTCGATCGCAGACGACGCCATCAAACACACATGTGAGCAGTGGAGGTTAAATGGAACCAAATGCTCCGTTGTTCTTGAAGAGAGCAGCGTGGTCAGTGATGAGTAACATCAGAGGAGCTGTGCCCGGTGCTGCGGCAGCTCCTCCGGTCTGTTTCCCATCAGCCATTGTTGTTAAGATGCACCACAGAAATGTTTCCTGACAAGAAGATTGTCTTTAACTGCATAAGGATTTTTGGAAATCTGGTCACCATTATCATAGCATGTTGTCAGTCTGTGATGGGAACTGTATGTGTTGCAATTTCAGAAGGTTAACACTTAAAAATATATGACTTCATCGCTCTTAAAAGAAATGAAGCTTTTTAAATTGTAACATAGACAAACCAGTGCCTGACTTCCTTCTGCCCAAAAAAAATATACATCAGGGAGGTTATGTTTACATCTGAGTTTGTTTGTGAGTTACAAGGATTAACCAAACACAACACGATGGATTACCACAGAGGGGGGCAGGTAAGATGTCATTAACCTTTGATTCTAGTTCTGGATCAGAGGGCAGCTGTCTTTGTTTCTTTTACAATGATGTCCCAGGGAATCATGATTTTGATGAAGTAAACTCGATGTTTTTGAATGTAGGTAATTTGCATACAGCATTCGAATTGAAAGGGACTAGGCAAATCTTTTCTTTTTTTTGTTGTACATGTACCATGTGTGTATGTATGTTTATACATATATATCTATTTATATATATGATAAAACCACACTGACATATAACAACAACAATATAAAACAACATGGACACGAGAAGCTGGCTGACCTCATATCACAATTAATTAACTAATTGTGTGTCACCTGATCTTTGGAAAGGTCGGCCACGGGTGTCTCAAGTTCAAGTGAAAATATCGACAGTAGCAGTTATTGTCTCAATGAATCTCTTCACAGCCATCTTTCACATGCTGTACACATGCAACATTAATATTCTCCTTGTCGCTCCTCATCACCTCTTCACCCTTTCAGCGTCACCTCTTGATCATCTGCGAGCTTTTGCTGTGTCCACAAAACCCGCAAACAAAGACAAACCACATGGAGGAAAAAAAATAAAACACCTGGATGATGCAATGCAATGCAACACAGTTGTGTTTGACTGAGTGTTTGGGCACTGACTCTACTCTGTGGAACAGTCTGATGGAAAATGTTGTCTGATGTTGTTCTTCACATTCTAATTTGTCTGTCCTCTTCATTTACATATTCAAGGGAGGAAAATAATCTGTTACTGCCAGAGATCAATTTAGGTCAGCAGCGCAAATTAGCATGTTCAAATGCACAGAGAGGTTGCTTGCTATACACTAGTTTTTGCATCAGTTTACTTTTTACATTGAACTCAGTTTCAGTACAACAACATAAATATATCTGCAATGTCAAATGTACTATCCTCAGGAAAGCAAGAGATTTTAGTAATTAGGGATGTGTTAAATTATGTAGTGCATACAAAGAGTGTGTGTGGAAACTAAATCAAAGTGTGATAATTAACATTTTTACATCATTTCTGAAATTAGCATGTAAACAAACTGTAATTTAGGAGTATTTTAAGATCATTGTTACCGAAACATCAAAACCCCAAACATCAAAAACTCAGCTGCTTTATTCAGCTGCTTGTGGCTCCGTATGCGCTCGAGTCCCCGGAGACAATACAAATGCTTCTGCACAAACAAAAACTGTGTTCATGCACTTAGAAATTCAAAAGGCATTCATAAGTAGACCTCCACTCTACATCAGCAGCCGGGGCTTATTTTTCAGCAAGACCAATAGTTGGGGTTGTGCCTATCGAAGCAGCATCTTTATTCGGATGGAAAATGAATCCTCAAGGAACATGGCCAGGCGCTTTATTGTGTATGCAGTGTGTGGCCAGGTTCAAATTGGCAATCAATTATCCAATTAAGACTGACAGAAATGCACATCAGGAATTCCAGCCCATCAGTCCAAGCTTCTGATTGGAACACGATTAGAGGGACTTAATTAAACCCTAGGTGCTGGGTGTTTAAACATCATTTGTGCGGCGTCGGAGGGTTTGGAAAATATAAATCTGGACCCTGGATTGTCCACACCTATCCTTGATAAAGAGCATGACGGATACATGTGAAAATGTGACCATACTATGTGTGGCTATGTGTTGTGTAATTCAAAGAGGTGCAGGGAGCATGGATTTGAAAAATTTAAATGCATGCCCTTGGGAAGATCAGAAGAAAGAGATAAATATTTGTGGAAATTGCACAGTACAATGCAATAACATCAGCTGCAGTGATATTGTGCCACATTAGTCTTAAAACCATTCCCACAGTTTAGGAGCTTTTGAATAATTCAAGGACATAGCATACCATGGAGAGCCGTATAAGTGTGATGTGTAGAATGAAATGCAGCTTGCTTCCTTATATTCTTAGGGGTATTTTCTTACTTGGGCAACCTCTCCTTTCCCTGTGTGGTTGTTTAGTGCCTGTATTGATTTCTGAGCTGTTTCTTCCTCCTATGTCAGACAGTGTGAAATGGAAGGCACTGCATTTTAATAGTGGGTTGTGAATTAATCATTTTTCCTGATAGCAAAGCTCAGCTCTGTCCCTGTAGGAGAACACCTTATCACAGCAAATAGGATTCAAAGGGAGAGGAGCAGTATAATCCACAGCTAATTGGATGAAATGGCTATGCTTTCGCCCTCCTTCCAGGGTCCAGCGTCCATGCAGCCCCCTCCACTGGGACCTGGAAGCCACCGAAGAGGTTATTACAGTTTGTCCTGGGGGAGCATTAATACCTTAGCCCTTGTTCAGACATGCAAATAATCTAATTCAAGGTCTAGCTAATTAACAACTTAGCTACAGTAAAGATAAAGGGGCTCAATAATAATCCTGAGCCTTTTGTAGGAGGGCGTTGAACCTCCTACCTCAGAAACAACAATGTCAGGAAACAGGGGGCACATGGAGACGAGTAAACAACCTTGTGTTGTAATGAAAGCACAGGGTTGTTTGGATGAACAATTAATGTGAAAGAATGATGGGGAACTTATGAGAATGCAAGAAAAACTGATCATGGCAGGGTGGTCTACATTTATTAGCGGGACTGAGAGGGGGTCTCTGGTGACTGAGCACAGGTCCTGTCACTGTCTGGAGGGTGAGGGGTTACAGAGCATTTTTAAATGTGTTTAAATGAGAGAGGTGAGGGAGTGTGTCGCTGCCTCTGGAGCAATAATCTTAATTGCGGTGTTTGATGTGTGTTTATTTTCTAATCTTGGTATATTGAAGATTTTAGTGATTGTTATTGGTGTTTTTTTTTTAAACTTCTGCAGTCTAAGCCGAGCCTGAATGAACTATTAAAGCTGTTTGTTACAAGGACATCAATAATCACTCAATAATTAGTATTTAGGCCTTAAAAACAAAGGATGAAGTAAAAGCTGATGTTTAATTGAACTGAATGGTGTATTTTCTCTCCTGCCATTACATCTTCATGTATCCATTGACACAAGTTAATGCCTGCGCAAATCCTTTCTGCTGTTTATTGAATAGATATTAGTTATGTGTGTGAACCCAGCTGTTGACCTATTCACATCATCTCAATATGTAAAGTCATCTGCCTGTGATGTTTTCACTGAGCGATCAGATGGATATGTCCACATTTTTTTGACACTTAGCATGCTTAAGTCTAATAAGAGTTTCTCCTTGAGTGCTCATGCAGCCTTCTATGGGCACTTATTTGAATAGCCTCTGTAGGCTGTTGTCTCATAATACGCAGCAGAAAAATGGAACATGTTTTAAGGCGTCTCTGGCTTTTCCGGGCTAAAATGTTAATCCAGCTTTAGCAAGGTTGCATGGTCAAGGTTGCCAAATTACCGACAAGCACTAATCACCCCTGCCTCGGAGCGAGTCTGGCTCAGAAGCAAACACTGTGCAACGCTGCTCCCAGCCCCCGCTGCAACGCCTCGCCACCCTCACAACCAGCACTCGCTGCCCTCCCTGTGTATGAAACTCTGATTTACAACATCAATTTACATGTGCCAATACCAAATAACTGTTCCTTAAATACATGAAGTGTCCGTGCCGAAGGTTCTCCCATTTTTTTTTTTTTAATTATACAGCAAGTTTGTGTATTAGATGCAAATATGAAGCAAATGTGTGACCTCTAAAAATGAAGACATTACTGTGACTTTACTGAAAGATTTCAGACATGTGCATATTTGATTCTTTCTTTTGTTTCTCCTGGGAAAAAAAAAAAAAAAAACAACATTGGGAGAAAAGAAAAGAAAAGAAAAGCATTGATGCTTTCTTATGAAGGCATCAATGAAGTTAATACTGGGAGGAAGAACTTATTACAACTTAAAATAAATTCTGCACTGTTATTCCCTCTTGCTCTCTCCCCTGTGTGTTTGTACGTGTGTGTGTTTGAGCTTTAGCAGCATTAAGTTCTTCTCATCCGTGTGATAACCATAAGGAAGGTATTATAATGACCACTTACGTTCTCGTCTCTTTCGCCCTCTAGCGATGTTGCTAACGGGTGATGAGGTTTGTAATTTCTTCAATATGCTGTTAAGTGAGACGTTAGAGAGACAAACCTTTACCTGCTCAGTGCTGAAGAACCAGGCGGTGATATTCTATAGTTTTCTTTGGGAGGATTAAAGCCAGTGTGGGATTGATCATCCTAATTGTTATATGATTAGGATTATTGAAGGATTGCCATTGTGGTCAAGCACAGATTCCGTGTTATCAGTTAATGTCATTAAAATGTTTTACAACTAATCAATGAGCAAATAAGGGAAGTGTTGTTTATTTTAAATGAGTGAGCCAAATGTGTGGAAGTCCACAGCAGAGAATAGTCCCACAGATATGCAATGTTGCATCAGCCGGACAAATAATTGTCAAGGCTGTGGAAGAAAGACCCCACCATGTACCACAGACAGGCTCGAAACAACTGCATTGTTGGTTTTTGTCACTTCATGGAATCTGTTGACATACAAATTGAGCTCTATTCCAACCAACATTTTCAAAAGTGTGAATTCAATCTGAAAATAAGTTTACGGGTCAGGGGGCAATTTAATATCAAGTCTAACTTGTTCACAATATGCATACAGCATTGCCCTTAGCAGTGCATCTATTAGTGCCACTTATTAAAATGTATCATTACAAAGGGTTAATGAAAGCATAGCATAAAATATGGTATACCAAGTGTTAGAGTCCAATCACTCTTTTTAATAGCTTTGTAGCGGCCAGAAAATCAAGTATTCATGAAGATTGAGGAAGATGATCCAGTGAACTTCAATTTAATTGGTGCAAATTAAAACAATCCATCTTTTGCAGCTGTCTATCTATCTGCTATCACCACTTCATTGCTCGTCTTGCACCTTGATTACAATTATCTTTTAATAGCAAAACTTGTCAGCAGTTTCTCTCCATTCTGATTTACGTCCCGGGCCAACGCAGCATTGTTCCACTCATATAACTCATGTTTTAGCGTAATGCAGAGTAAGCCTCAACTGGGCAGATGCAAGATGTATTGACACCATCACCTCATATCTGCTGGGTGCTATGACATATGGCCAACTGTCTCTCTGCAGTGGAGGCTGCAATCCTTCCCCCATTCATACAAAAAACAGCATGTTTGCATGTCCCTGCTTTGGTCCCCGTGGACTCTGACTGGAGTGAAGTACATCAATGGATTACGAAATAAATGCATATGCAGACACAATTTTTTATGCACCGTCCAATAATGGTTCCAGGCAATTAGACCAGAAGATGACACTCTGACTTTTAATTTGGGACAAAGTGATCTCTTTCTCCTCGTTCATCCTCCCCTGCCTCTCACCTGATATGCTGAGCTAAGGCCTTTCCAAAGATACATAGCCGTAGTGTTACTTTATCATAAAATGGGATCTTGCCCATTGCTGGCAATGACTGGAAAGTCACTTGAAAGGCTTGTCTTAAGTGACTTAAGATTTCATATATGACACCATAGTGGGGGGCTACGGGAATGGAAAGCTGTTGAGCTAAGCAGAACACAATCTGGGAGCCCATTGGCCATCGCAAACAACAAACTCGTCTGTTGGGGAACAGCACATATTTTTCGGACTTCCTGTGAAGATAACGGACATTTGGGCCAAGACTCCATCTTCTCTCAGATGTCTCTTCACACAAAACACAAACTGCAATACTTGTGTGGTCCAGACGACAATTAGTCTCTATGAAGAAAAATATGACTATGAATGCAGACTCAATGAACAACAATAACATATTTCTGTCAGTGTGCTCTGCCTCTGCCACACCCCACGTTAACTAACCCAGAACATATTTTCAAGATTCAAGGATAAACATCAGAACTCAATCACTTATGCATTTACTCTCTACTACCCAGTGTCTCAAGTCAATCTGTGGTGGAACTCTTGGAAATCAAACCTCTGCAATGGTTGGGAATGTCCAAGTGAGGCCAGAGCTGGTGTCAAAACAACCTTCATTATCTCAAATTGATATTCAGTATAAATCTCCCTTCAAAGTATCAGCAGCAGACTCATTGTTGCAGCAATAAAATATATCCATGTCAAGATTTTCAGCTTTAGAAATTGCTGGACACTGTGGCAAATGAGCCATGCATGGGCAATAATCAACGCAGAGATGGAGAGAAAACAGAGCAAATATCCAACTTCATTTGAAGATATGCGATCAATGGGGAGAAAACCTTTGTTCTCTAGTATTTTATTGCCAATAATTATTCACTTAGCAGGGATAATAGATGCATTACGCTCTCAGAATTCCTCATAAACCAGATGATTAAAAAATCTCACAAACAAGATAAAATAAAGAAATCGAATACGCTGTGTTTTCCTCTCTTCTTTTTTTTTTTTAACGATAGATAATAAACTTTGTCAGTAACTCTGCTGGTGAAAGTAAGCATTCAAAAAAAGAAGAAAAGAAATATCCCTCTGTGCTTTAGGGAATTGTCCGGCCATTTCCACAATGCCCCAAATAAACTTGGATGTTCTCCATCCATCAGGTGACTACATGGAGAGCTGACCTGTCATAAATTCACTCTGTGGGGATGATGACAGGGCCGGAGCCAATCTTCATGAAAGAATAAAAAAAATGGCTGAGGGCTCCCAACCCCCCCCCCCCCCCCCCCCCCCCCCCCCCCCCCCCCCCCCCCCCCCCCCCCCCCCCCCCCCCCCCCCCCCCCCCCCAATCCCTGAGCCCCCGTCCAACCACGACTCACCCTTTACCCTCAGCACTGGAGCACCCTCACTCCCTATCTTCCTGCCTATCTCTCTCTCTTTCTCAATCTCCCTACCAGGCTTCCTCTCTCTTTCTCCCTCTCCCTCTCTCACCCCCTTCTCTCTCCATGGGTAAGCAGGTAATCATGAGCTGTCACAGAAAGGTGACCCATTAATGTGATGGATACGGTGTGAAAAACAAATGGTGTGAAACGTGTGGATTGCTGTCCTTACTGCACCTTGGCCTTTTGTTCTGTCATATCAATATCCACACAGGGCCTCATTACACCGCTGCACTACACAATGAGTGGAGCGCCAGGGTCAAGACTGCGCCACGCTCCCTTTGACTGGCTCTGACTAGGCTTTCCAGCTCAACCTCGGACCCAAAGGACTCCAGGTAAACAGGAAGAGGGGCGGCCTCTGGAGCCGGAGACAAAGCACATCACCCCAGTCCAAAAAAGCAACCCCCCCTCCCCCCCAACAACCCCCACCAGCAGGCGTGTATCCATCAGGGGCCCTGACTCAGGGAGTGGACAGGAAAAAACTGACACAGTTACATCCAGAAATCAATGAGTTTCAGCTGAAGCATGAGCTGATCTGCTTCGGTGCAGGTTAGGCTTATATTGTATTTCAGACAGTGCACTTGTGGAGTTGCACAGAAGCCCTGACACTTGTGTTTCTTAGAAGTGACAAGGTAGTCTTGAATGATATCTACAAGCTCAAAAACATCTCTCCACCCAATACACAGTTTTGTTTATTTTTCTCCTGCAAACGTGAAGACTCCTTGGCCATGCATCACATTTTTCCCCCAGACAATGGCAGGTCACATAGTGGTAATTGAAACTCTACATTGCCAGACTGCGTGTGAACAGCAGCAAAAAGAATCAATAAGTGCGACTTATATGAATGTGTATGGACTCCTAAATTGCTTCAGGCATACTGTAAGATGGGCACTTAGATTTTCAAAGAGCCATACTGCCAGTCAAGGTCAGGAGGGAGGCAGCGAGGAGCCACTGTATCAAAGTCCAGGCCTAAACCTGCACTGTCCATTACACTTTCCCCAACGGCTGGTCGAGCAGTTATTAAAGAGCGAGGCTAATTCCGCTGCCAGGACCTGTGATCCACAAAGTAACAGCTAATCACCAATTAAGAAATATTATGGATCACAATCAATGGATTTTATGTGCAGGACAGACTTATGGTCCCTGGAGAATTGTGCCTCAGTTTTGCGGAGGGTGTGAAACATCTCACATGCAGGGAACTCTTGACATTTGATGATCCGTACAAATCCTCCCATTAAAGATGTCCTGTGGCAGCAGGTTCCCAAATTTCAGGGTAGATTTTTCTTTTAAATCACAGAAGCCGTGAATGGTTCTGTGTCGATTCCGCAGCGGAAGTGAAATACACTTTACACATAAGCCAGTACAAGCAATGTCGATACACCCTCTGTGTTCCCCCTGAGGTCTACAGTGGTGGTCGGGTGGACACCTCAGATGAAACGCTGGAGACTCTATTAAGGACAGTGGTTACGGGCCACAGACTAATCTAGTATGACAAACTGGAGGTGTCCTGTTATTTCCAGACCCAGTGATGAATCGTGGACTGTAGTCCCCCATGCTGTCATGTCAGAGTGGAGCTGAAACAGATTGAGAAGGAGCAGACAGCAGATTGATGTTCCAGGCTTCTTCCCTCTCCTCTAAAACCCACAGAATCGCTCTATTAGCCCCCCTCCCATTTGCCTATCATTTTACACAGGCAGCTGCCCCCACAGTACGATCTTAGGCTCACCCAGAGGCTGAACCTGAGATCTACTGCAAGACATGTCTTAAGCTTTCCAAGTTTGAGTATACTTTTTAACTGTGTTTTATTTTTTTTAGAGAAATGTTTCCAAGCTACTTGTGTAAAATCCCACAAATGATGTCAGTGAAATATTACAGGAACAAATATGATCTTTTGTTTGTTAAAGTTGAACAACAATTTTTCAGTTAATAGCACGAAGATAACCAGAATTGCTAAAAATAAACGACACAAATTTTAAGATTTGTTTCTTTTGAAAAAGGTTTCATAAGAAATCAGGTATAGCTCTAATTTCTAAATACAATGCTACAACCAGCAGCCAGTGTCCTTAGCACGACATGATTGTAATCCACCTCATGAAGTTGAAAACCTTGACTATACAGCATATCCCACGTTTCAAAGAGGTTCCATGTTGTTTCCTTTTTTTCTGCACAACAATTGAGCTTCTAATTTAGAAAATGCCGGAAGGCTATAACTCTGAATTATTTACACTTGCAGTGGAGGGAATCTTCCGCCAGAGGTTAACTATGGTTATCACTAATGGGGGAATGAAGACAATGACAGCGCTCCATAGTGGGTCCCTGTTCCCCCTCTCCCCTCTGTCAAACCCCCCTCACTCTGCGATGACCGCATCCCCACTGTAATGCACCTGTGTGTGTGTGTGAAGGACATCCCGACCGGCAGGGCTATCACAGACACAATCTCACAGCACTTTAATAACTTTGAGAGCGGTCAGCACCCTGCGCTTTAATAACACTCCCTGTCAGCTCACCCCACACTGCGCAAAATTGTCTCGTTGGAATTCTTTATGGTGGAGGCCAAAGAACTCTGGTGATGGGGATGGAATATAGCCGCGATCAACCCGCCGCTAGCACTAAATGGCTTTCCAAAAGTATGTTTTTATCTTTGGCTCCAAACAAACAGGGGGGCAGACAGGCGCTCGCTTTATGACGCAGCAATAAGCTCTTAAAATCAGCAATGTCGTCTTTGACAAAAAAAATGTAGAGTGTGTCTGAAGTTCACTCAGTCATATGATAAAAGCATCAGAGCAGCATTGCGGTTGGGCGCTGACGATTGGAAGAAGCTGCTTTTAGTAGAAAAAAATGGAGGTGTTTCAACTATAATTCAGATTTTCGGTAAATCGACCACCAGCTCCTGGCAACCTTCAGTATATACCTATACAAACAAACCAAAAAAAACCCATATATATATAAAAATAACGTCACTATGAGCTGATATTAGTTTGGTCATTGTGGCTTCACTATTATCTGGCATCATTCACTCATTCATTCATTGTACTATCAAGAAAAATGTGTGTTTTCCTTGACTGCAGCCGCATTAATCTGGATGCTGAAGTTGAACACTTCCAGTTTCCCCTTCCTGCCGCTTGCAGCTGCCTACGTGCAGAGTTGCCTGGTGCAGCTTCAGTGTTCTAATCATTATGCAAATATTTGATTATCTGTTAAGGGAGATCACAGCTAGAAGCTTCACAAATGCAGCATGTTTATCTCTAGTATACATATTAAAGGAAAATTCAAGCTGAGCATGTGAAGTGTAAATCACCCGGCGCTGCACACACTGTGCTTTGGAGCTAATGATGGGCTCGGGCTGTGTTTTTCTGATGCGTCTGAGATTATAGCTCACTCCTGCTGCAGCAGTGATGCTACATTCCTGGTCATCACTGCCTGGTACCACTGATTAACATAATCAGCCAGCATTAGTTATTCATGTGATGTGCAGAAGCGCTCGGGGGTCAAATCTTTGCCCTGTCTAATAACCTATGTTAAATATTAAAGAAGTACATGGGCTGCCTGATTTACATGCCTCTCATCTCGTCTGTAGATGCACAAGTAGTGAGAAAAAAAATGGACTGTAGGTCCGTGGATGCAGTATAAAGCTAAAGTGCGGAGGAAATTTATTGCTTTGATAATCTCAGAAGGTGCTGTTGTAATATAACAATGTATCCAATTATAAATCAAGGACGTGCTTATGTCCGTGTAAGCTGAACATAAGATTGCCTCACACACAGTGGTAGCCATCATTGCCCTACACAGTTGCTGTGTGTGTGTGTGTGTGTGAGGCTTTTTCCACTCGGCTTCATCTGACTGTCTGACAAAAAGGACCCCACTGGGCATGCATGTACTGACTTGCTGCATCTTTATGCCTCACATTTCTTGATTAACAACAATGAGCGCAGAGGCTAGCCAAGCATTGAGCCGCTCATGTACGATGAGGTTGGGGGGGGGGTGACCCTATGGGCAGCAGAGGAGGAGGCCGGCTACGAACCCCGAGGAAGTCATTAGGGGACCAGTGACCTCACTGGTGCAAGGCTCAAAAAAGCTGCCCACCAGCATGATGTCATACTTCACATGTCATCCTTCATCACCGTGACACAGTGAAGAGTCCAAAACTGTGAAAACTACATCATGTACCTGGCAGCTTTACCTCTGTGTGATGAACAGCAGTGGCCTCAAGGGAATCGAGCATCACAGACTGTATCTACAAGCAATCTCAATGAGCCATGCTGCACCGAACCCGGTTCAGCTATGGAAGGTGAAGTATATTAAATTATTCTGGATGTTCTGAATACACATGACAGTATTTCAGGACACATAAATCAGAGTAACACAAAGAACCCGCCTGTTACTTCTCTATAAATAGTATTTAAAATAAATACATAATTATTATGGTAATCCAGGTCACTTTTGCCTACTGTTTAATAACTTCACGGAGATAAATCATTTGTAGCTTTAAAATACATTTAAAGGCTATAACATATCTGGGAGTCTTTATTTCAGGAACTCAGCCATCCTCTCTGGGAGTTATAAACGTCTCTGGCCCTGGAAAATAAATACAAATGCAGCCGCAGCAGCAGGTGGATCTCAAAGGTGGCACTACATTCCAATTCCAGATTGGGTCTTTAACGACAACTTGCACTGTGGAAGTGAATGGATGCACAATTTATCACCCATATTCCCTCACCATGTAGGACCAGGAGGACCAAGCATGTAGACTAATGAACTGCACACTCTCCTCCAGGCTTCCCCTTTGTAATGATGGAACTACTCTGGATTCTTTCTTCCTCTCCTTCTTCTTTTTTTTTTTAATTTGATCCTTAAGAAAATAACAATCCTCCTTGGCCCTTGCTCATTACTGCTTGGCTGTGGTGACCATTAGGAAATGAAAATAACTTTGCTCATTTTGTGCAAAAGCAAAGGCCTGTAGGCTGAGAGAGTGAGTAAAAGAAGAAAAAAAAAAAGAATTTCTAAATATAACTTCAATGCTCACATGGCTGCTTACACTCCCACATAGAGGAATGGTGTGATGGGATGGTTTACAAGGCCACTAAATTGCAAATGGAATAATTGTTTGGTGCAAAGCGACAAACAGGACGATAAAAATCAAACACAGGACACAAGCTGTGAGTGAGAGATGCAGTGTTGGAAACATGCATGAGCTTACCAATAATGGTATCTGTTGTTTTCAGCTCATTGGATATAAGTCTCGAGCACACACACTGGGTGACTGCAGCCACACAATGATGCTGGTTTTCATGAGACAAATTTACTTCACCCAGTTAAACATTATCACAGTTTCCCACAGATATTCTCTGGGAAAAGGTCCTGGTTTACTTTGCAGTGTGACGTGTTACTGTAAGAATGAACAGATTAATTAGTTAATCAGCTAATGTGAGTTACACATATATAAAGCTCACAAGAGCTAAACATCATTTCTCCGTTCACACCAGACTTAAGCTGGTTTGTTATTGCAGTTTTGATAGGCTGGTCTACAAAGCTTTTCTTCATATGGTAAAAGAAGGGGAGAACATAAACAAGGAAGAGCGTTAATACGATTATATTCAATTAAGTGTTAACTTATCACTCTTACACTCTACTTGTCAGTCTTATTGGTGTTGAAACTTGGTTTGTGCAGCGTTAGGGGATCATGGCGCACGAGCGTGAAGTCTCACGGTGCTCGTACTCCATCGATTCACTCACTCCAAACACAAATGTGGTGGCACGCCCGACGTATTTGGCAGAGACCAATGTCCAGTGGTTACGGGATGAATGGGCCACAATATTGCACTGAGTGAGCACACTCCCACATCAAGGCTGGACTGCTGTTTAAATCAAGCGGGCGGTCACACTCGATGTGTACATCACCACTGAGGCATGGTGAGCAATGAGACGCCTGTACAAGGCCCCTGCTGGCCCATTGCAGGGCTGGACTGCTGAGGCCCCTGGGCTGCCTAATCAAATCTGAAACCATCACATTCGCTAAGCTCTCAGGCAGGGATGCATGCAAAAACACAAAGAAAAAAAACCCGACATCACTGATCATACCCCTCCCCCAATGCTCTTAAATTTTAAATACAACCATTAGGAAGGCATTACCGAGGAATGTGTAAGTAATGGAAAGACGGTACTTGATTTATTTCGGCTGGTTCCCCATCAGAAGCAGGTTTGAGAGAACTCACCAAGCACAGCCCTGATCTGGTCGATCCAGCCAACACAAAAACCCCTGTTCCATTCAGTACAGTATCTGGTTCACGCACATGCAGCTGATAACTACAATATCCCCTCAATCTCTAACTTTCCAGACCTATGAAATTGATGTGTTTATTTAGCGTGTCCAAGCCAAAGCCGAGCAGTAATAGCCTTGTCGAGGGGGTGAAGATGGAATCCCGTCGCCTCACCATCGATGTAGGATAATGGTTTCCTTTGATGGAGATTTGGGCCATCTAAACATAATTAGGCAAGCGTGAACAATGATCTCCATAAAGTGCAGAGTACTAATTAAAACAGTTCAGCATTACAGCATTTCAAACATGACAATAAAAATAACAAGAGGACCCAAATGGATTGCACACTGTGCCTACAGTTCCAAGGAAGAGGAAGAAAAAAAACACAGATATTCAAAGGGCATTACATTTATCCTAATGGAGGCACAGCTCTGTAGAAAAATTATAATTATAGAAAAATATGAGTATTAAATTAATCACCTCTCGGTATTTTACTATAATTGTTGTTTCCCTTCTGAAATGTAAAATTAAATCAGTAAAAATTAAAACAGATTGTAAAATTTAATCACTAAGATCGTCTCTGAGCATGAATGAGAAAAGTTATTACATTAGTCTTTTAAAACTAAACTTGCTGCGAGGGTGTCTCTGGTGTTCGCTGTGTAACAACATCACACACTTCACACTCACTCTTCCACGTGTATAGGCCTGTACATTTCTTAAGCTCTGACAGAATCCAAACACTCACTCATTGCAATATTTGACCATAGACTGCACGTTACAAAGACACGTGACACAGCTTCCAGTCAGCCAAGCCAATACATGTTGAACACCACCTGGTGATTTGCTGCTGGATCAAAATTTGATTCAGAGATATTTTGACTTAATATCTGGATAGTGGGAGGTAGGTGGAGACACACCGTCCAATCTTTAAATACGGTCTGAAATAGACAAGTTGCTGCTCATGCAAACTGAACTGTACTAAATAACGATGACAAACAAAACCAAAGCCATCATCTACACTCAAGGTTGTTTTGTCCTACCAGTTCCATCTTCTGGTTGACCTGGAGCCGTGATCACGTGTGTTTCTTCAGGAGCAGGTGAGAGGCCGAGCTGAGTTACCTCCAAACATTTCCTGCCATGCTTTCCAGGGGGTGCGCAGGTGAATGTGGTCCCTCGAGGAGCACTTCCTAAGAGATAGGGGTTCCACCAACTCCTGGTCCTGGCATGTGGTTGCCCCCTGCAGGTCTGGAGTGCATCTGGTCAACGTGTTCAACAAATTGGGTTTTGACACAACAAGTATTCAGCGGCCACATTCGATGTCACTCGGTTCTACACACTGTACCTTTAAACTGCTGCTTCCCCCACTGAGTACAGGAGTCACTAAATCACCCAGAACGCCAATCTATGATAAACCCTTGATTGCCAGCTTCGTGCCCTATGTACTCCACTTTTACTTTCTTGATAATATGATTCATAGGTGATAGTCCTCTGAATGCTAAGCACCTATGCAGTCCATTAATGCTGCCGCTACAGCCTTTAGAAATCAGAAGACCTGAATAATAGCAAACATGCTTCCAGCTGTGAGTGTGTGTGAGTGTGTGTGTGTGTGATCCGAGTAGCCCGTCTCTAGAGAGGCATTGATTTGAAAATGAATGCAAGGCTAGAGAAAAATGGATTTCTTCCTTAAGATGTGACTTTATGTCTCTTCTTTAAATCCCCGCAGCACTGTTTGCATTTGATTACACACTAAGAAGGAGAAAAATCTTTGCATCTTTATAAAATATTCATCGGAGTGGATGGCTGAGGCAAGGCTCTGTGGATGCTTGCTCAGTGATGGAGGAAATCTTTGGAAGTTCAAGTGGATAGAGGCAGAATTTGGTGTCTGCTGTGTAAATCACATAAGTAGGTCAGAGACTTAAATGCCAAAAAAAGGCAACAAATCAGCTGGAGCTTTGTACTGCCATTAAAGACACGGTCCAAAATATTTAATGAAGTGCTCCTTTTTTAATAAATGGTGTGCATCTACTAAATGAGCTGATCAAGTGATTTACTGTTGTGAGATAGCTTTTGTTACAGCATCATTCATCCATTTCACACTGACAAAAGATTGATTTAAGATATGATCATGATTAAATTACAGCTGGATCCTTTATTATACACTTGGCAGTCTTTGTGCTGTGCTGCCCGTGTTGGATATCTCTTTATATTTCCCAGCTTTATGTGCATGTGGTGACAGTCCTGCAGTGATCACAAACTCCCGGTTACATCAGTTGTCCCTTGGGTCGTACCACTGTGTGCCGTCCTGTAAGTGTCTGTTAAACTTGCATCACAAATGAACAAATCCAATGAGCTGGATATGGATCTTCCTGATTTGTGGCCCGCAACAGGAATGCAAAGAAATTAGCTTCAAAAACAAAATAAAATAGTAATTAACTAGTTTCTCCTTTGGAACGCATGCTGCATTTGTTTCTTCTTTATTTGAATGGATGAAAAAAACAGATGGGACTAAAGCTATTGACATAATGACAGTATAAATCAAAAGTGTTCTAAGATGCATATTCATTTAACTCAAAATAGAAAATGATGCATTATTTCCAACAGGATGTGCATTGCAGCCTAGACTCTGATCCTGTAATGAAGATATTAATACAAAAGCAAATGTGCATATATGTGATTATTCACGTACAGCTTCAGACTTTACATTTATCATGCACACACAGTGAGTATAAATTAGTCTGCATTGACAATGTAGTTTGCATAAGTAGCTCATACTGATTCCCAGTGTTAAGTTGGACTCAATGTGTACATAGTTTTCTTTCAGGGTTCCTTGAATGTGTTTACCTGAAATACTGCTGTGTGGACTGTCTCTTTATAAAACATGATTGGTTCATTAGCCAGTCATGTTTATTAGAGTGAAGCTGCACAAAATCACGGTCAAATGGGTAGAAAGGGGAATTGTGAAATTGAAAGTGAATCCAGTCCAGTCATACTTGGCGTTTTCAGAATTCCAGAAGGTGTCACTGTTCATGCAACACTCCAGCTCCTCATGCAGTTTGTAAAGTATGTGCATTGGTTGTATTTGAATAAGGATGGTTTGAAATGTACGTACACTGCCACTACACATATATACACTATGTTGTAAATAAACTGCATCGCTTCAGAATCAATCATAAGGAAGGTGTTGTAATTTGACAAACGATCAAACAGATGATGTTAGGAAATGGCTCTGAAGGCAAAAACAAAAACCATCAGACAAAGCAGAAAAGACGGACAGGGTGCACACGCGGACACACAGACTTGAGTGGAGGGGCTTGTCAGAGGAGTAATACCCCATGCTTGGGATCTTCAAAACTGACTGGATGACAAACATGTCTGTCAGCACTGTGCCAATATAGTTTAGGGCCTCTCGTGATGGGGCACACACCCAATGACAGAAGCAGGTCATTTCCGCTCCCTGGCATCATAAATCCACCGTCTGGCCCCTGTCCGGCTGCTGATGCTGCAGAACACCACACACAGTGGACCTGTCGGAGCACCATGAGCTACGGCACTGTCCCCACGGCACACACACACACACACACACTACCTAGCAGTAGCTCCCAGCACACAGTCCCATCTGCTTTTGTATGGCATTTCAGGTGAGTGAATATCTATCTATCTATCTATCTATCTATCTATCTATCTATCTATCGCTGTGTAGTTTTTGTTCGAGCTTACAGAGCATCCTCCAGGTTTTTTCTCCCCCTCGTCAAGGAAGAAAGTGAAGCTGCCATGCTGTGGTTCACCTGTCCTTTGTGCAGAACCTGACAGCTCATATTCCTGTCTGCAGTAAAAACTGCACTTAATATACAGTAGCATTGCAAGAATACAGTGCGAGCACGTCAGCGGGGGGATGAGGGATACTGCATATAATATATTCATGTTTGCTTAAATCAGTCTCAAGGTTAAAACAACACCTATTTCTCCTGGCGTCACATCTCCTTGGCAGAACACAGAGTTTCCATGTGCCAAACATGACACCTCCACTCACTAATACACGGGAAAATGAAGGATGAATGATAAATAAGTCTGCATTTTTCAACACCTTCCGCGATGTACCTCACCCTCATGTGATTCTCCTCCCCTAGACAGAAATACAAATAGGTCATCGAGCTTCAGCCCCCTTCTGCCCTAACATGCGATGACAGTCTTTAAATTCCAGTTTGAAGCCCCTTCCCTGAGAGAAAAAAATATATGGGAAACTCCCATTTAGCATGAAAAGGTATTAATGTTTCCCTGAACAAGGTACGTGTGGCGAGGGATCAAAAGATGTGCTTTAGGGAAGCCATGACCGCTTTCAGGAAGCCACAACCGGGGTGGAGCAGAATGCTAAATGCCATACATCCTCAAGGTTATCTCTGAAGACAGAGCCCTTTTGGAATCTGCCTCTGCTTTATTTTCTTGAATGCATGCATCACGCCAGCCGAACGGAAAAGATGAAGGTGACTCCTGGAGCAAGTCAAACGCTCCCTCTCTGCGCACACTGCCCAGCGGTTGAAGGGTGTAGAACCTCGCTGTGTTCAGCAATGAATGGTTGTAATTTAAAGGGTCCGTATCAGGCAGTGTTTGGTCTCCGTGTGCAGCGGTTCTGTCTGTGGACCGGGACTAGGCAGTGGTACAGTATGAGCCAGGGGCTAATACAAAGCACTTAAATGTGAAAAGTGTCATTTCCATCCCCAAGTCCCCGAATATTGAAATTAGGTCATCAGTGCAGCAGAGGCCAATTTTCACCCTCATATATCATGACTGCCCCTGCACCCAAGGTCTCATTACACCATACATGGTCAATAAGCCATTAACATGCAGCAGACAATGTGTAATGTTCGCACAAAGACAACGTGTCTGCTGTACAGTAACAGTAGTGAGTCAGTGTTTGTGTCACACAACATTTCAGGGCCTAATACACATATTCACATGTTCCATGTGTGGGGGGAAATAGCGCTAACGTGGCCTGTGCAAACTGTTGTGAAGCTGCTGCTTGATTAGAAATGAACGGAGGAGCTTTTGTATGCAGAGTCCTGGCTTCCCCCAACCCCAACATCAGTTTACCACTGTGATATTCATTTGTTGGAAGCTGTGCTGCATAAACAAACAACGCCCAAGGCTACAACTGGCTGGTTAAACAACCACAGGCTGTTTTCTCTTTTCTCCACCATGGCACGTTGTAAATTCCTTGTTGGACCACAACATGCTCTGCACTGTTTATTTAACAAATAGCCTGCATGTACTTATAATCGCCTTATAATATTAAACAGAATTTATCTATAGACCTCGGAGAGTGGCGTTTATGATTCATGTCGAAGCTTGAATTGATTGATCACAAATTGTGTCAAACATCATGTGGGTTTGACGGTGGAATCGTCTCAGTAATGACTGAATGTTTTACACCACATATCCCCCTCTGAGTCGGTAATAATATAAACGTTCCTTTGTTTGTTGGCATCCTACATTTCTTCTTGCCATTACCCTGCAATAAACTGAAGGCATCAACATTCTTCTAACAAACCAAAGGCAGATTGAGGCCCCTGGCTGCCACAGCCGTAATAAATGGGGCAAATCATTGTCACAACCCATGTTTCTTTCTCCTTTAACGTGGTTACATGACTGTTGCCGGGACGTTTATGGACTGCCTGAGCCAGTGCTGGCAGATTAAAACAAAATCAAGCCAAACTGGTTTAAACCTCTTCTGCGACGACTCTGCCAGCGTGTACTACACCAAAAAAACAAACATTTTATTAACAATAAAACATTGTTTTATTTCATTTTCTCGCTCCGATCTGATCTATTTTCCTCAACATTTTTTTCCCCGAGTACCTTCTTCCTGCTTGTGAAAATGGGGTTTGTATTGATGAGCTGGGCCCAATATTGATTTCCCATCATTCCTGGTGTGGACATTTTCTGGTCTATTATACTACAGTCGCAGCATATTCCCCTAGCAGCCGTAAAGTGGATATATGGACAACCTGACCTTGGCAATATGGAGATAATGAAATATCCTTAATGACCCTTCCTGAAAGATTTTACAGGCTGGACTATAGACTGCCAACCCATGTACAATAATAGTTAGCGGAGGAGGATTTTAGAGGCCCAACTAAATCTAGAGCTCACTACACATATTGGGAGGACTGTTAACTTGTCTATTTTACTAGGTTAATGTAACCATTAAGGGCATACAGTTATATGATAGCAGCTAATATCCAAGACTGGTTTATATTTAAGGGCAGTGGCAGCCATTGCTCTCTGACTCATGCTGTTATCACAGAGAGAAGGAAAACATGGTCTTTGCTGCAGCCAGTGCTTTATGTGCATGTGATGGGATTTGATATAAGAAGCAAATATGTTGAGAATGGATGATGCTCATCCATAATAGATGCTTCTGAATAATAATAACATCATCGCCTGTTTAGCATACGTTCACCGGGTAGATGCTTTATCACTAATGGTATTAAGGTGTAAAATTTTAAGTGTTAATAGACACAATAAAAACTGATAACACAGTCTAACATATAATGGCTGTGTAATAACACTAATGAGATTTACGGACATTCATGCCTAAATAATTAATAACTGTTAATACTTTTTTTTATCGTGTTTGTGACATTTATCATCAATGACTAATAATTACAGAGGTCTTCAGTTTTCTCTACATTCCACATTTAAATTCTTATGTACCTAGTTTCCATATTTATATTCTAGTATAATATATTATATAATATTATATTATTATATAAAGTCCTGATTTGCAGCTTCATCCCTTCAATGCTACTTTGCACACTGACATCAGTGCAAGATGGTGGTGTTTGTGTGATTGGGATAATTTGGCTTAATTTTTGGATAGTACAGGATAGTATAGTATGGTGAATGGTATTTTTAACTGTTAACAAATACTCTAAATCTGCATATCTGCATTAAACCTTGTCTAAATGTCGAAGTAGTTAAAATAAAGTTTTGCCATAATAAGGAATTGCTGAAGCTGCAGCCAAAGAAAGGGAGAAGAGATGCTTGTCTGAACTCTAGTAGTACTGTAGGTATTTAGGTGTCAGAGCTGGTTAGGTGTCAGCAGGTGAAAAAGGGAGATCATTATTCACATGTCATGCTGACAGTTGTTTCAGAGATACGCGCCGATAGCAGCTGATAATCATCCCGAGAGCGAAGCAACAATGAACTTGCCCTACCACTCCACTGTCTTCAGAACACTTCAAACATGCTCCACTTCAAACACAAAAGAAGCCATCTCCCTTTGATGTCATTGTCAAAAGACGAGTTTTGTTCCATCACATTTAAACTCCACCCCCTCTGCTGAAACCTAGACGGAGACGTGCAAGAAACAGATTTTGAACATGAAAAGAGCAGCTGTGTCGGCTGATGCAGCCCTGTATCCCCGGGCTGCCACCTCTCTCCACTTTTGCCTCGGCAAAGTAGGAAATACACTGCGAGCGGTGTATTACGGCAGTAAACAATGTTTATACGCTTTCGCAGATGGAGGCAATCATGTTAATGTGAATAATGTTTACAGAGTATATGGTGCAGAATGCATAATCATCGCTGACTCTCTTGCTATGATCTAACTATGAGGATCTATGGTTAGCCGATAAGGAGTCGTTGGCATATGCAGCATAGTTTCTCCAGCTCCCTCTTTGTGCAGGTCCCTTTACTAAACGGGACCTGGTTGCAGAGGCAGCCGGCTGAGTGCGTCTGCTGAAATCTCAGCACAGACACGGCTGCCCTGTAATGACTATAATCACGGCAGATAAGCAACTAGTGCATGGGAAGGAGGGTGAAGATCAGAGGGCGAAAGAAATAGAAGGAGAGAAGAAGTAATTGAATCTTTTAGAGGCACATTCAGATGAAAGCCATTGGCTGTGTGGGAGATGCTCTTCAGTGAATGACATTTAGATTACAGAGGTGCCCTGTTCACCATCACGGTCAATACCACCTTCTTCACAATAGCACCCGCCTAAGTCTCAGTAACGCCACTCTCACAATAAAGAGGGTATTTCAGCGGTGAAGGGGATTTTTTTTTTTTTTTTTTTTGGGGTGGGGGGGTGTCGAGTCCTCTGTCTGGATTTAGCAGGGAAACACTTGTTCTGCATTAAAATACATGATCACTTCTATAGCAGGTTGTCTGACTGCCTTGCATGGTCATCATCAGTATCGGAGTCCTCTGTCTGGATTTAGCAGGGAAACACTTGTTCTGCATTAAAATACATGATCACTTCTATAGCAGGTTGTCTGACTGCCTTGCATGGTCATCATCAGTATCGTTCCTATCATGATGCATCACCCCCAGAACAGTTGTTACATTCAAATGTAAGGGTGTTCAGCTCCTTGCTGCTGCATGGCCATTTGAAATATTCATTGAACTGCCTTATCAAAATGTAACCCACGGCAACTTACTCCCCCAGCAACCCCCTCCACCCGCATGCTTTTATCCTCTCTAGCCCCCGTATTGACACAGACCGGCGTATTCCTAATATTAGAGGGATCACATCTTGCCCCGGTGACACACTTCAAATGTATCTCAGATTAATGATATATCATGGTAAGGGATCTACAAAAACCATTAGTAAGCCTGACACTTTGACGTCAGATTTTAAAAAATTTCCAAGTAATCTTTTTGATTTATGAAAGTGTGTCCAGGTTCATCGGGAGTGATTCCAGATTTATCACATCCTGGTTAGAATTATTAATGATTTTCAATTTGTAAATCTGATGCTGCCATGTACAGAGGGGCTCCGCGGAATCACCAAAGGCTGATTTCAGAGTCCCAGGCTTGCTCCTGAAGCATGATTACTTTATCAAAATATTGCTACCTATGACTTACATTTCACTTATTTTCCACTCTTGCCGAGCTGTTGCCATCACCTTCATTTCTCTCTCCTCACGTACGAACGCCACACACATTTTTCAAAAAGCCGCTTCTAAACACCAGAGCAGCCACAGCTTATGTCATTGCTTGGCTAATCTTCTGAAGTTAGACATTGCACTATTAGTTCCAAGTCCCTGACACATGCACTTTTAAGGACCCGCTGTGTCAACATGTCAAATGGGATGTGGCGCGCAGACGGCTGTACATTGCAATCTTTCTCAGGGTTGAAGAGAAGCACGGCTAAGATCATCATCACTTTCCAAAGATAGCCAGCTACGTGTTGACGCCCAAGTTTGCTTTGATGTCATGTCAATGCATCAGTACAACTGCTTTTCTGCTACTTACTGTGAACGCTCGGCAGCGAAATCGTTTCTGCGTGCGCTGTCCTTTGTGTGGCATATGCCCGTTCAGACATGAATAAGAATGGCACTTTGCAAGTAAGCACTATGAACACACAACAAGATGTATGGGTGTGACACCTTTTGCTGAAATGTGCTTTTCCGCTGGAGTCACTCAGAAAAGCGGTTGACATGGACTATAAACATATAAAGAGCTCACAGCCGGGCTTGTTTTATAGGAGCACCTCATAATTACTTGAAATGCTCGACTCCATAAATTACAGGGTGACGATTTCGCCGGCATTTCTGGCTAATTTTTTCATATCCTCGTGATGGGTCCCACTTCAAAGAGAATCTGTGGACAACACTTTCACCTCTTAAATGCAGCCCTTCATCACAGCCACAATGAATGTGAAATGGGTGATGTTGCCATGATCATCCACATTAGACATAGTTCGAGTTTGATTAAAAATAAAAAAATATGTATGATGATGGAAAACACTGCAAGCCAGTCAGAAGGGTTTTTTATTGGTAACTCATAGCGGGTCATAGTTATTCATTAATTTGCTTCATAACGTGAATAAAACTTTAAGATAGTACCTTTTTAATACACTGAGAAATTGCACTGAATGTTGAATAAATTGTTTGACAATTCTAAAATATGGCAATGCTCTACTTTTTGCTAAAGGTGGAAACTCTGATATCCGCTTTGAAAATAAAGAGACCACATTCTAGAATCAGTTAGATCAGCATAAGGACTATAGGGGATTGAGCTAGCGTAGCTTTCCGTGGAGCTAAAAATCTGATTTTAATGGAAAGCTGTATAAAATCCTTTCACCATTCCAGATCTTTGGTGAGGTTGATGGATTATGATGACGTCATACAGAGCCTCATGTTTTCAGTCATCTTTATGTTGAGCCTGTTAACCAAAAATGGTAATGATAATTTTGGTCCCTGTGTCTTCATTATGGCCCGTGTCTCTCTCTGCAACCCACACAGACACAGTCATCCTGCACAAGGATTATACTGAAACAATTGGAAATGTGCGGAAGTACAGCATGTTAACTAGTAAACAGACAACTTGGCATTGATTTCTCTGCCACAGAAAGCCCAGCCAGAGCATGGCATGGAACAGTTGGACCAAATTCGCTTACACACACTCAAAAAAAAAACGGAGTACACAATATTCTTTCTATTAGCTGCAACACTGCCTGCTGTGCTGCTGGTTGTGTTTTGAAATTATAGAAAACAATGAAGTATATCTGCCACATGAGTCTTTGTGCCTTGTGTGTCCTGTGGCTGTTTTTTCTCCACTGTGGGCAACAAGGTGGACTGGAACTGTAAGAGTCAGGATAGGTTGAAATGTTTCCCAATAATGTAAAACATTAATTCAAGAACTGAAGGCAGATACATGCAACACTGAATTTGTTTTATTGCTCCAGAAACCAGTTTCCCCGATGTAATAAATGCTTCGTGAGCTGTTGCACATTGGTGCCAAACTGTGTAGTGCGCCATGAAAACATGAACCTGATGCTCTTTCTGTTGTTTCCCTCTTAAATTGCCTTACAATTTCAAAACAGCAATAATGAAATATGAAGAAACTGAATAATATAAACTAGGGGGAGGATGGATATTCTTCCCTATAGACTATGGTTATATGTGTCTTGTTGTTGCCTGTTATCAAAGGTCATTGTAAGGGAACAAACAGCCTTTATGTACCCTTTCCTGTATGTAAAGTTTACGCTATTGTTTTATAATAAAAATATAATCTTATTTGAGATCATCAAGAAATATGTCACCCTTACATTTGTGTGTGCATCAACTAGCAGCTGGAAAGCTTAGCTTAGCATAAATGCTGGAAATAAGGTCAGCGCTCCATCATGTGATATTAATGCAATAATACATTACATATTGGTAATATTACATTTCAATGTCTGTTTATATTTTATGTTGTGGTAATGTTCAATTCATATTGCTTTGTCCTTTACGTTTTTTAACGTAGCAAGCTAAGTATAGATTTTCACTGTTATTCTAAGTGTGAGCTAAGTAAACATGCAGTAAGTTCAGACTTCTGTTCACTGTGGGGAGACTTCTAAACAGCCGATAAGTCTGCGCTGTTGTTGTAATAAATTAAAATACAGTCAGACGAGTTCAAGTGTTACCAAGCGGGGCAAATTGGTTTTCTGTTTAATTGGTTCCTTTTATTTTTGTTTTTACAGTTGTTTTGCCAATTGGTGAATCACTGTGATACAGTGTTTATTGCTTTTTGGTAAAGAGCCCAGGGGACTTTGTGTGTTGCTGTGGAAATAATTAACAGAGATGGAGGGGTGGCAGCAGAAGAATCTCAAATGAAATGACGGCTGTCTCCCCACAATCACACATTTAAAGTCTTCTTGCTTTTCTTACTGCTGATTTTTGTTTCCTCTTAATGTTGTCCTGGAGTGCAGTGTTTTACCGCATGGTATAAAATGCTTTTTTTAAACTCTTCCGTGAAAATTCAAATTTTTAGCTATTACCGTCAGTTCTAAATGTGTATAATATGTCAATAACAACCCCATTTAACATTTTGACCCTATTCTGCAGCAGCCTTTATTCAAATCTGCATTTAATTGGAGAGGTTTGTAAATATTCTTTATAAAAGAATTAGAGCTCTGCTTATTATTCCTGAGTAAAGAGAGTAAACCTGCCTGTCTGGAATGAACTATTAGCCTGACCTGTGTTAATGCTTCAGAGCTAATTACATAGTTATTCCTTGTCATTAGAGAGGCGTCCTCAGATAAACACTCATACAATATGTTGTCATGTTGTGTTGTTTGTGTGATGGAGGTCAAGTGCCGAGTAAACTTCTGTTCATTCTACCAGGAGCTTCAGTTAGAAAATTAAATCTCTGGTAATATTGCATACGTAGTCGCTCTCTCCTCTGATGTCACTCTTTGTGGAAAAAGTGTTTGGTAGGCATTCTTGGTGGGATCAGAGTGTGAAAACCACGTCGCTCTGTCCCTGCCAGCGTGCGCCGTCCTGACAGCCTTTGACAAAGAGAGCTGCGAGCTAACAGACTTGACAACAAGTGCCTGCGACAACCATACAAATTAAGGATGACTTATGATGAAGTATTGTGGTCTGAGCAGCAAGACAGAAAGTACCAGGACTTAATTTGTGTCAGACCAGCAATGATGGTAATGAATTCCTGTGGTCGGGCTGGACTCTGTGCCAAGGTCTTGGAATTCATGCAGTGAAGATCCTGCATGTAGATTGAAAATACACTGTGCAGTCATTTATTGCTGGAGCAGTTCTCCAATGCAGACCTCTTTTCTATCTTAAGTGAATCATTTCTTCGATTTTAAGTCCTTCCCAATCTTGGATAGAATGTATTTTTTGGTCATACCTCTGACCACAAGTTTCGCGCTCACTTTATGCTGGAAGGTTCTCAGGCACTGGAGGCTGATCATTTTATCCATACAGTAAATGACCTTTTATTGAGAATGTCAATAGGAGGATCTGGTTACCTGTGTTGCGGCAGAGGGAGGAACTTAATTGCTCCCAGTGAGTGCAGTCTGAGGACTTGATTAGACCTTGAACCACTTCTCATGTTTTTCATTTGTGTGGTGACGACCTTCCTCCCGACTGAAATCAGCCCGGGCTCATTCCATGTCCACCGCTCTCTGGAGATTCATGCCCCAGTGACTCCGACTGACTGCTGACTTCATTCTAGTAACTCTGAAAGGAATCTGTTGCCTCTTTAAAGAGCAGATTGGCTTCATTAAATATATTGTGAAGAGTATTTTATTATTTCTTGTCATTATTTTTTGATCAAATCAGAGTGCCACTTAAATTACCTTAAATCCTAAAGTAAGTGTATGGGATTTTGCATGAATATATATTATAGTATTTACAGATAACCTTGTAGCTGCATTTAGAAATGCTGGGCTCTGTACATCAGCAATTTCAGAGTCTTGGCTTAACTGAAAACACAATTGAATTTCCTACTTAATGATACTGTAAAACAAGATAGTGAAAATCCTGGAGGCAGGTATAGGACTGCTGTCTTCTGTTAAACCTGGTCCTGCTATTTTTATTATATCAAGGAACTACAGCCTCAAAAAAAGGAGGAGAAGGAAAAAAAAAAAACGGAAATCACAATTATAGCGCTCAACTGACCCACCTGCCATTAACAAGATGAATTAGCCAGGTCCATGCTAGTGACAACAACTACAGAGGGAAAATGATCCTGGTGCCTCATAGACCTGGGCTCCCAGACACCACCAGGAAGCAGACAGGGGCCGCTCGGACCCCAGAGACCCTGAGAGAGAGAGAGAGAGAGAGAGAGAGGGGCGGTGGAGAGAGGAAGGGAGGGAGGAGGAGAGAGAGAGCAATAAACAAGATAAACACATTTACTAAGGCTGCGATTGTGTGGAAGAGTGATAGAGGTTTACTTCTTGTGCAATAAAATAAATTATGCAGCACAGTGGTGCAGATTGTAGCACAGATCAACATAGCAGCCACACTGGTTCCTCTGCTTTCTGTGCTGCTTCTTACGGCACACTGGAGCTTAATGCAGAGAAATGTGAAAAGGCTCGTGAATGCTAAGGAGCAGGGTGTTGTTTCACTGCCTCTGACTGCTTCACCACAAAGATTACAATTATTCGTCCGGCGATTTCATCTTGATCAGCCCATGCCAGTTTGGCTGCTGCCGTATCACAACATGCAGTTGTTCTCGGAGGCTATGAGGGAAGTTTCATTTTATCTCAATGACCCTTGTTAGATTTTGCGTTGTGAGGACTGATGGACAGGCAGATGCTACGAGAACAAGTCATTAAAACAAATAATACAATGTGTGTATACAATAAACAACTGTATTCATCTTAAAGGCAATGTGGTTTAGGGCAATTCAAAATGAACCAAGATTCAGATACGCACTGAAAAACAATCAGTAAACGATGACACAATTTAATTGTGCTGCACTAAAATTGAAATTTCTATTAAACTACATCTCCATCTCCTAAAAATATTTCAGGTTGTGATTATGAATAAATAATATCAGTATGCTCCATGTATGTGTTCACTTACGGTAACTAAATCTCACCCATAATGCAATGTAATCCTGCACATCTCTTGTCTGAACATAAATGCTGAAATTCTTATGATGCAATTTAATAGCAACTTTTGTTCGAGCTGCTCGACTGGGAAATGCCCCGTCGTTTGTAACACAGGATTTCAGTCTCCCTGTTCACTCAGACTCCAGACAGCTCCTTTCACAGCCACAGGATGGAAAATATGTTTTCACATTCCTCCTGGTGAGTGAACTGAAATTCATGTGTAAAGTCTCAGTGAAAGCTTCTAGACTGTCTCACAGTCCTACGTCACGATCCCAGGATGATTACGAAAGGGGAGAATTACACATATTTATTTTTCGGAGAGGAATTTCAGAGGAAGTTTGGGAAATGCAGGGAAATTGTGTCTGCCTTGATCCTGTAATTATCACTCGTGGACTCATTGTCTGATGAGCAGTGAAAAACAAACACGCTGAATTCATCCCAGGACAAGAACAAACCTCAACTAAAGTTAAAGTATGCATCCTCTAAACCCGAATCAAACACACGGTTTAAGAATGAGAAAATGTGACCGCGTGTGTTCAGTGCAGAGGAAAAGCTTCGCGGTCTCAGACAATAATAACAATTCCAAGTTTCAAATCTGCTTATATGCCTTTAAGTCAGAGATGTTTACCAAGACCACATGTGCACTGGAGAATGTGGTGGAGGACGTTACCCAAGGACACAGTTTTTTCATACAAGGCCAGATTAAAGTGACGAGAAACCCAAAAGTAAGGATCAGAAATCTTGCACAATACAAAGGAAGTGACTAAAATTGTCTCCATGATAATACTTTCACATGGTCAATATGTGTATGCTCGTCAGGTTTGATAGCCAGGGGTGGTTGGATGACTGATGGCATGTAAAATATGACTTCATGCCGTGGGCAGCTTTTTTTTTTTGAGCTCTGCACCAGTGAGGTCACTGGTCTTCTAATGACTTCCTCAGGCTTCATTGTCAGCCTCCATCTCTGCAGCTCAGGTCTCCCTCTCCACAGTGCATGAGCCCAGACACACAGCTTTAGCCCATCTGCTTATCTGTCTCCATCAAAGGCAAAGAAGGTGCATATAAAGAATCACTTTTCAATATTGCTAAAACCCTAAATGTTAAAAAATACGTGTTGTACATGTTGAACACAAAACTGACCATAACATCAATTGATTCAAATGAAGAATAGGATAAATGTATTTCTTAAATAATCAGCGGTAAATGATTAAATTTTTTTTTTCATTATTTCTTCAAATGATTTTTAATGCAATTTCAAAGACTGGATAATAATGCTTTTATTACATTAACCCTGTAATGACATACATCCTGCTCACATGTATAGGATTAAAAATCCCATCAAAGTCCCTGAGAGAGAGAAACCTGTGCGATGGCGTTTCCCAGCTCAAGTTCTGGTCGCTAGACAAATATGTCCTCGGTACAACTGCCTCACATCTGTATTTGTTCTGCTCTGAATCATAGGTGGCCCAAAGCTGTCTTGATAAATAGCTACTCCAGGCAAGTATGGTGTATGCTCTCTGACACTATAGGTCACATAACCTTGTTGTCGGGACTAAGACTAATGCAATGTGAAGTGTCAAGTTATTATACTGAAACTAGACTGTGGAGCGGAACCTGAGCCACTGTGGTGATAGCGAGGAGGTGATACAAGGCAAGGTGAATGTAAAAAGGTCATAAAAGGAGGAGATACAGAGCAAATGAGAGGGTATGGAAGGGAAATATTTGACACTAAGTGGGTCTTGTTGGAGGTGAGAGGGGGCACCGAGGTTCGAAGTAGTCAAAGAAATCATAATTGGCTGCTCTGAGCCGGAGCGATGCAAAACACAATGCTGACTTGATAGTTGCACATGATGCCAGGAAGGGAATGTGTTTGTTTATTTCAGGAGAACTAAATAATGCAGTAATAATCCTCCTCACCACGTCTCCCGAGCAAATGCCTCAGCACCTGTCAAGAATTTGCAGTATGTTGTCTGTTGAGAGAGTTGCAAGGAGAAAACATGTTATTATTACAAAGCCAAGTAAACTAAAGTAATTGTCTGCAGATGGCAAAAACAAGCCACAGCTGTTAATACAGTGTGAAACATAAGATATGAAATATAAATGTAGCAGCGAGGGACTGAGAACAAACTGCATCAGACCAAAAGCTAACGACTTCCCATTACACCGCGTAGCCTATAGCCACGCTGCAGTAGCACACGCAGGAGGGCATGTTGCGTAAAAAGTATTTGTTCTTCCGAGTAATTATCAAAGTCAAAGCAGCCGGGCAGCGATCAGCTTTGGATCCATTTCAGTCCGATAACAATTCGCACACTTGTAAATGCAGCAGTGTGTATTTGATTAAACAGGTTGTATGCTTTAAATAATCATGTTGAACATGACGGTCACTAGGTCACCTTGAAATGATAAATAAAGGTTTGGGAGATGCTGTTTTAGCTACTGTATTCTCAAGACATACGTGAGGAGTTAACAGCCTTCAGCTGCTCTGACTGATCCTCTGGTCCTTCTCAGTAGTGACTGAGTCAAAGTATCATGGTCAGTAACACAACGTCACAATGATTCACTCTGTTGTTAAAGCACTAAAAATAGATTACCTGAAATAGTTGAAAAACATCATAAGAAATAGCAAAAAATTATGTTTTAAACTCTTTTATTTGAGTTTTAAATGAGCAAGCAGCCACCAGTTGGCGATCAACTGAAACACAGCAGAGCAGCCAGCATCTAATGTTTCGTCTTATGAAGCAGTTCCATAAAACTCTGGGATGGATGTGTTGCTCAAAATGATACGAATTTAATTAGTGTGGCTGTGTATTGATGTCATTGAGACATCTGGACATTTTCCACTGACTTTGCATGTAGTGACATAGACTGTGTGTTTCTTACTGCAGGACGCAGGACAGAACACCACCAGGCTCCTGAAGACAAAGAGACATGCTGAGATCATTAAGAAGCAGCCCAACACTGCCTGTGTGATGATCTGTATCTGTGCTGCTAAGACAATGGCTTAGGTACAGTTCCACTGCACAAAGGACAAATGACTGCTCCGTCCTCTGTAGACTCAACAGACACACACAGACACCTACTGCAGGAGCATCATCCAGGTTATAAACCTCAAATATAAATCTGGCTCTAAAGCGTCTTCAGTACTTCAGTGCTTCTCTGAATACCTGCAGAAGCTTTTGATAATGATGCCCAGCATGGGGCCATCTCCCTTTGAATCATCACATCTCCAGCATTTGAACATGTCACAGGGGATATTTAACAAACCAGTTTATATTGTGGGGAGAAAAAAAACACACACACATCAGAGTACATGTTGTCACTTTAGGTAGACTTGTCACTTTGTACCTTTTTTTGAGCTTGTAAATGAATTTGGTCTGTTGTCTGGTATACTTAGTCAATGACCCACTCGTCCTAATCTTGAATAACAAATTGCCTCAGCCCCTTTATCTTTTTTCCAGACGTTGACAGCAGGATCGTTTGTTTTTGGATGTCAGGATATACATCCAAGTGAAAAGAGGGAGACAGAGACAAAAATACTGGGAGAGGGATGAGGATGAGACGAAATCCTGGTGAGTGCGAAATGAAATGACAGTAAACTTAAAATGCTGCTCAATGACTAAATTAAAATGTTGTTAAAAAACAGATAATTGAAAATTCCTGTTGCCTTAATTTGAATGTTTTCATAAACATGAAGATTTTTCCAGGAATCAAATTCCAAACTTCCACAGGACCTTTGTTTACCCCAGCACTACATTTAGTTTTTTTCTAATAAGTGTCCTCAATAATCCTCAAATATGAGTCTGAAGTCACAGTGTCACCCTCCCTTCTTGCCACACAGCACTAACCTTGCCCTTCAGATCTAATCAAGTTTTCCCTTCCTTCTTCACAGTCGACCATGGTCTCACTGTCCCGACTCTCGCTGACATACTGTGCACCAACAAGTCACTGTTTAAGCCCACTGACTCCCAGCAGCACTGCCCTGACCTCTAGAAAGCTTTTATGAAACTAATACCAACAGTTAGTTACAGTACATTCTTCACATAGAAACAGGCAGATTAACTATTGGTACTGCCCAGTAAGGGAATCACATTGACATATTTTATCTCCAGAGATTTCAGAAATTACACATTTTTGTACTTCTTATTTCTTAAAATAAATTAAACGAGGCGTCAGAGGCTCACACTTAATGAAAAGGAGTTGCTGCTCGTCTATAGATCAAACGTCTCCAGCAGCTGTCACCACAATCACCGTCATCTCGCAGCACTTGAGCCTTTAGTGTCATTTCATATGAAGCTGCGCCACATCTATCATCTGCCTGCTTGACTTGCACCTGCCTGCTAAGTTGTGCAGTTAAGTGAATGGTGACATATGTGGCCCAGTAATGAAGTCTTTATGAAGCCAAATTAGAAAGGGCCAAACCTCAGATTAAAGTAGCCGTCGATTTAATAAACTCACATGATATAATTATTGGATTTTTATTGTGCGCCGCGCGTCTGCAGCAGTGACAGACACAGAGAACCACGGGCACTGGCCCTGTTTTCGGCTGTTTCCTGTTTTTCGTGTGTGACTTGGTGTCAGTGTATCTGAGCAGCACAAAGGCCCCTGCTCGCTGACATGCGTCTGCGAAGAGGTAAGCCAAACATCTGTCTCCTGTCACAAGCCTTCACATGCCTGCCTCTGCCCAACAAGCTATGATAAGCCACCATCGGTTCGGTGTTCGTGCAATCTTAAAGCAATCTGGGAGATGGCTGGATGGGTTAAGAGGAAAGCCGAGCTTTTAAAGGTGCAAGGGGAACTAGGATCAGATGTTAAATGAACTCCACTGTTTTAAGCTCAAAGGACTCTGAGGACACACCTCTTGATGGAGGCCAGTGCTGCTGAGGAGATCAGTGCAGGCAGAGTCTACTCGATACGAACGTGCCTCTGGCTCTGAACGTTTTGTCCTCCACAACCTGCAACCAAGCAAAACTGTTGTCCATAGGGGAGGTTTTTAAGAAGAGAGGATTAGCACCCAGATCTAAAAAGTGGATGTTCTGTTCTGTAAATGCTGCTCATAGAGAACCACTAGCAAGTAAATAAGTGAATCTTTAGAAGAACATAAAATGTTAGAGTATCTACAGGTTTTCATCCATGCAGACATACACCACGGGCAATAATCATAATTCTAGATCATAGCATCAAAAATTAAAAATGGAAGAACAATATTTACCTAAAAATATATCTGAAATCGTGGCAGGACTGAACATTTAGTTTCAGCTTAGTTTGAAGAAAAAACTCCCAAACACTTCCCAAGGAAAAAATTAATTATATGTCTTTTCAAACTTTCATTAATTGCAGCCGTAACATCGTGCTCTCTGTCTTGGGAACAACTCAAACTAATTCATATTACTCTCTGAAATCAAATCCCTTAGTTTTAGAGGAAGTACACATGTTTCCATCATTTCTAACACGATCATTATAATAGCTGTAAACACTCTTAATGTTTAAAGGGGTTGAATAATGTATAGAGTCAGAGTGGAAAATAGATCTGGTGTATTCCGGTTAGTGGATTTCTATTTTAATCTTCAACCAATTTAATTCAACAATAGTGTGATGCAATTACCGCTTTTTACATTATAACATAAACAATCTCTCAATTGAAATGCAGTCTAACATGGCTCCGTGAACAATTGACTATAAGCAATTAATCAAACCGTGAAAGAATTACATTTTACATTTAATCTAATATGAACTCTACCTTAATAATATAAATGATATCTTTCTCTAATTTAATTGGCACTAGCTTGGTGCATATTGCTAATATAATTCTGCATTTCCATATTTAATGATGCATGCTCTTCATGGTGACTTTTACTTAGCAAATGTAGTCTTTAATGAACCTTACACAAAATCTCTAATAGGCATAATCTTAGAAAATGCAGCTTCTTTATTTAAAAGGTTCTGAGGCCAATTTTTCTAAGTGCAGTACTTAAAATTCAGTAGTTGAAGACCAGAGGAAGCAAATGTATATTTTAAAGGGAGAATGAGCAAACACGTTGTTATCCAAATGCAGAGTACAGCAGGACTGACTCCAAATGCTTTTGTTAGAGGACAGACAGTGTGCATGCATATTCACTGTTATCAAACACTAGTGTTTTTGCTATGAAACAAACCAGTGTGGATGTCAAATAATACGATGGTGTTGATAAAAATACCAGCAGAATCCAATCAAGATGAATACTCCTGACAAATGAACTGATGTGCGTCTTTGTTTTGAAAACCAGTTAGATTTTCATCAAAGGCAACATTTCTTTTCAAATAGAAACCTCACAGTGGGATGAAAGTCTGTGGCGTGGCTCTGTATTACAGTATATCAGGATAAAGATATGATTTCTTCAGAAAGGTGTTCAATGAGGTTCTGCACTGGTTGAGTGGACAAATGTGCACTCCTGGGAAAACCGTCTGTGCATTGCGCTTGGATTAAACTTGTGCTATGCTCTTACATCTCTTTTTTCTTTTTCCCATATGCCTGCACTCATACACTGAAATCAAGACAAATTCTGACACCTGCACACACACACACACACACAGAGTCACAACTGCTGGACATGAAGGAGACAGGACTGAAGAACTCTGCTGAGAAAATGAGAATGAATGGATGTCAATTTCCATGTGGAATTGGTAACCAATGATCCATTAAGGCAGCCTTTCCACAACAGACAGAACAGAATAGCCTGGATTAGAAGGGGATGACATTTCAGCTAATTGCACTAACCATGTCAGCTGCACAGTAGCTGCAAACCAGGATACATCTTCAGCTTCTTTATACCATTTCGCGTGAGAGCAACACTGAGTAGTAAATGGTGTGTATGAATAAATGTATCTGAAATTCCTAAAACACAAAAAGTAAACTGCCCAATCATCAATGAGAGATAACTAGTTTCAAGTAGCCTAGCGTTAGTTTTTTTTAATTGTTTTTTTTACTGAAAGCGCAACAAACTGAAAAGACGACACGCCTTGCTGTCATGAAAGCAAAAGGTTTATTCATGTTTGAAATTACACAACTACCACAAGGAAGACTTTTCAGTCCAGGGTGTAGTCTGGTTAGAAAGTAACACTAAACATCTTTAATACATTAGAATCACTGCCACAAATCATCGGTCATGACTTTTCAGTTTCAGAATCACATACAATAGAAAAGAGAGAAAAGAAGTCTTGAACCCTGTTGAACAGAGCTTGAAATGTACAGTTCTGAATACTGAAACCTCTATGCATTACAGTTTTTATAGTGATTTTTTTCTTTTTTTTGCATGATTTAGTAACAAGATGAGCAACATTCAAAATGTTTTTTTTCTTCTTTAGTATTTACAACAGTTTTACTGTTTGGCATTAATTTATCAACAATGTTCATCGCACCCCCGTCGCAAAAGCCACAGATCAATAACCTCGCCCCGCCCACACCCTCCCCACATCTCTTTTTCACGGTATTAATATTGTTATCGTTTTCATTTTTTTATTTTTGTCATTTTAAGTTGCAGTACCGCAACAATATTTTATTAAAAGATTAAAATATACATTAGATTACATAGAGAATGATAGAGTTTACAGTGTTACAAGATGTCATCAAAAATAACTACATAAAAACATTAAATAAGGACAAAAGAAAGGATGATGTGGTGATTTTTGTTTAGAGGTAGTAAGTGAGCACTCTAAGCTACAGAAAAGTTGGAAATTATTGGTGTGTGTGAATTTGAATGAGGTAATAAAGCTGTGGATTGACGGATGGGATGTATAATTACTCTTTAGCTATGTTATGTTATGTACAACTTTTCCTGCGTAATGGGGGCCTGCTCCTGTGCCATGTAGGAATGATCTACTGGGGGGGGGGGGGGGGTTGATTTCCATGGGGGGGTGTTGATTTCCATAAGCAGTACAAAAAAAATGTTTACATATGTACATACTAAACATCAAATTATAAAATATGGAATGGTGTCATGTTATAGTCAGGCAATCAATTACACTTCTTTATGTTCCAGAGTTTGAAAAGTCATTCTCTGGTACTAATGTATAAGGGCTGTAAGGCGAAAATAAATCTTGAGCGCAACTACAAAGCTGCCATTGAGCTGTCAACGGTAGCATTGTTGCGTTGCCGGACAAGATGTGGAGCACATTACAGTCAAAGAAACGGCTGCTTAAATCTACGTACTGTAAGAATGCGAAGAGAAAGCAATCATCAAAACGGAGAGGTGTAATTAAATCGAACAAATGGCCGTTTAAAATGTCTTATTAAATACACAAGTGTCCTCCAGTAATTTGAGTTCAGGGTGGAGAAAGTTTGCTGAGGAACATCTGAGGGGTGTAATTTATTTGTACATGTGTGTGCTTACTCCTGTGACAATCAAATTAGGGCATGGCTGGTTTATGAAGGCAGAAAGAAACCACGGAACACTCAGGACACACTCGGTGTTTGCGATGGAGGATGCCGTTCGTGTGGCGAAGTGGTGGAACATTAGAAGGTAGAGGAAAACGAATCTGTTGTGATCATTTTTTTTTAATATCCTCTGCTGTTGGTCAGCCAGTAAAAGAGTCCATGCCCAGCTTGAGGAGGAGATGCATTAATGGCGGATCAATTCGAGGTATCGGAGTGCACACTTCCAGGTCCTTCTGTCGGAGATATTACAGAAGACGGAGTCGTTGCGTCTTGCCATCCCCCATTAGCCTGGGACACAAATGGAAGAGGGTTGAGATCACAATCTCTGTAAAATGAGCCCGGTCCAGTGTTACAACCCAAATGTAACACAACACTCCAGAAATGGAACGGAAGCGGAACAAAGTGTGTCAGCTGATATTAAAACGCAGCAAAGTCCCGGCTCCTTTGAGCATCCTTTGCATCACGGCAGCATCAGCAAAGAGAAAACAAATTTGTCTCGTGTCCTGACCAATGAGAGAACTCCCTAAAATCAGTGTCTAAGCAGATTTCAGTAGTGGCCGACAGCTTGTCGCTACATATTCTCCTGTCAGTCAAGAAGAGGGAGGGCTCGGGCTCGGGTGAGGTGGGGAGAGCTGAGTGGAAGTGACAGGGCAGGGCCTCTCCGAGAGAGCCAGTCTTAGCCAGTCTGACTTTGCCTTGCTCCAGGCGTGACCTAGCCTTTACTGGATCCCTGTACGTCACCGCTAACAAAGCTAAAGGTTAGTCTATGCTAATGCATCTATACGGCACTTTCCGGGTTGTCGCTGCAAAATAGGAGCCCTCTCGCTCGCTGCCATTCGTGTGTGTGTGTGTGTGAGTGTGTGTGTTGGGGTTGCTGTTTCCTTTGGGATCACACTGAGCCGTGGTGAGCCAGTAGGCACAGGTCGCCACTGCACACGAGAGTGAGAAACCTTGTGAGGAAGTGAAAAACACTTGATCCTGTGAGGAGCTGACATGTCTAAAGAGCTTATAGCAATAAGGCGTCAGCAAAGCCAAAATGACACCAACAGCAGCGGCGGATGGTAACAGCCCCCACCGTTTGTTTACATGAGATGCGTTTCTCCCCCTCGCAGAAGGAGTTTTTAATTTCCAGCAGTGATTTAATGCCTTATTTTTATGCTTAGACTTGCAATAGCATTAGAGGTAAAATGCATGCATTTCAGCCAACAGGCATAACAATATAGAGAGAGGGAGAAAGAGCTGTCTGATACTGTTCCACTCCCTCTCTCTTCATCCTCTCTCATCAACGAAATTAATCTTTACTCTGATAGCTCCAGATTATGCTCTGCTTTACAAAAAGGCGCCATATCAAATCTCATCAGAGAAGATGGAATTCATGTCTGGAAGGGGCTGCAGGCGATCACATGTTCATCTTTTATCATGGAGATAAGGCGAGGGGAAGATTCTGTGAAGCATTTCCAAACAGCTAAGAATGCAACAGATACCGTGCAGTATTATTTTCATCATTTTTGATTTGAGTCAAAGGGATTTTTTGGTTGCAGGTTTTATTTCCCTGCTGAGAAATTCTACTTTTGTTCATATCAGCTGAAAACGATTAAATATCTAATATTTGATAAGTTAACATATGCAAGATTTGTTTTTTCTATTCTATCTAGTGGGTGTAAGGCAGGGGGACATCTAGGAATATTTTTAAATCTGGGGCCATAAAGAGGCCACAATTTACACAGGGAGGGAAATTATACATCCAACATGCATGATTCCTGATTCATTAAGGTGCACATAGAAGCCATTAGCCACTGCTAGCTCTATAGCTAAGACAAACATCATCAAATACATTTTGAAAAGTTGACTGATCCATCACGTTGCTTTGCAATATGATGGACAGTGTCATAAATAACTTTTTGCAAAAAAAAAAACACATTTTACTTAAATTCAGAATTCTCCAGTCTGTCCAGTAAAATATCTACTTACATTTAAGCCATGTGGACTGTACATGATGTGCCCCCCGAGAGGATCATTGTATCCTGCCGTCTGACTGATAACATGGCGCAGGGTATCCACCTGAGAGGACAGACAAGGTGGACAGGCTGGTCAGCCAGGTGTCTCGCTGCAGCCCGACACTAACTGTGAACATGCTAGGTGAAGCAACAGAGAGATTCCTGAGATAACACACGTGTAACACAGGGTTGAGATTTTCTAATGAAAAAAAAAAAAAAATGAAATAAAAGCAATGTGAGGACTTTACCAGCATGCTCTGTTACATTCTCTACAGTGTCTATGAAACAATAAAAATAATAAAAAAAAAAAAAAAAAACAACATATAGTACATGATCATAATGTGACATACACTGTGGCTGCTTTATTAAGCACTGATTCTTCTATTTTTCATAGGTGCATTGTTGTGTGTGTGTGTGTGTGTGTGTGTGTGTGTGTGTGTGTGTGGGCTTTGTGGCTGCATCAAACTTACAAAATGGAAGACAGCAACAACAAACAATAACAGGATGAGGTAGGAAGACAGAAATATAGGTTACAGAAAGAAGGGAGGGGAAAACACGGTACCAAAAACCCAATACCAACCCAAGAGCTCAAGTCAAAGCCAAATGCATTCGCTAAATGTTTGTATTAGCAACCAGGAAGTTGCTTTGTGGCATTAAAGCAGTGGGGTGAGATTATATTTTGGCTGCCAAAATATTCCATCCAGAGCTAAATGGTCAGTAAACACTGTGGTCAATCGATTGCTGCCGGACGCCTCGCTGTGGTAATTTTAGCGCCGTCCCCTGAGCACTGTGTTTATTTTTCACTTTTTCTGTTTTTGGTTGTAATGTGCTGCAGACTGCACTGTGGATGGCTCAGCACACAGGCAAGACAAGGACAGCTCTCTGCACTGGTAGGCAGGAACTGTCCCTGATTAGTTGATCCTACCTGTGACTGTACATTGGCTCCGACTTGTGCCCCTTGGTAAGAATCCCCATTCAGACTCTGCATGCTCAAGAACATGTCCCCAGAGTGTGGGATGTTAAAAGAACCTGAAGAACCTGGAAAGGGAAGATGTAAGTAGCTGAATACATGAGATGCCTATAAAGGGAAAGCACAGACCCACACACACACACACACACACACACGCACACGCGTGCGCGCTACACGCATGTGTCCACGTACACAGACCCGACTCAAGCAGACAGATGCACTGAAATGCAAGAAGGACTCCAATAAAGCAAGCAACTACAGGGGTGAAGGAAGGGAACAAACAGAGGAGGACGATATGCAGAGAAGATGATCTTTTTTTCTCACGAATGCGGTGGACACAAGTGAAATGAAAATCACATGACACAAAAGGGACCGGTTCTATATGTGGTTTGGTCGCTTTAAGCTCCCAATGGTTCCACATCCACCTACTTCCAATCTAACTTTGGCAGGGAGGCACAGTGTCACAAGGTAAAACGACAAGGACAATAAGAAGCTTATGAAAAGACCAGTACCAGTAAACATGTTGCTTAAAAGAGTGTTTTTGCTCTCTGCAGAATCCAGCTGAAACTCTTCATCTTTCATCTGGAATCCTGGGTGCAAGAAAAAGGGACCACTTCATAAGCTTACCACATCCCGACGCAGGTCAACCTAGTCCAAACTCAGCATTACATCATCACTAAACATGCCGTATCAGGCTCTGCTTTAAATTCCATTCTTATTCATTACGATCTGCATAAATGTAATAATATTACTGAAGGCTAAAAGCTCACAGCAGTTATGTTTCTTTGTATTGTGCAAAGGGAGACTACCACTCAGTGGGACTACATACGACTGCATTACAAATGACATGAAGCTGACAGGAAGTCAGGGGAAAACAAATCCCATGGCATCATTCTGGATTCTTTTTTTTTTTTTTTCCTTTTTTTTTGCCAAAAATACACATGTTCTCGGTTCACAAGTCAGGAACAGTCTCTTTATGCATGACTTTGCTTGGCATCAACTGTCTTATAGACAGGAGACACTGTGATCCCCAAGCTGGGAGCAGAGCCTGTCACTCTCGCCTGTGTGAATGGTGCATGAGAGAGTGAGGCATGTAGGCAGCAGGTTAAGGGCTGAGGTAGAGGGCAGATCTTTGGATTGTATTGTTTTGTCTATATGCAGGAGTGCCTACCGGAGTTAGGTGTGGTAGGGGAGTTGGCCTGGCTGTTCTGCACTGCAGCGGCTGCAGCGTGTGCTGCATTTACAGCAGTCTTGGCGGCATACAGGTTGGCCTCTTCCTGAAACTTGCCGATATTTTTCTTGTACCGGATCCTTTTGTTGCCAAACCAGTTGGATACCTGCGAAGGGAGAGCAGAGGGAGGAGGAGCAGAGGAGTCAGACGTCAGGCAGCTACAGCACCGTGCACTGAGCAGTGTGATTGTTTCAAGATGTCATGTTTGGGTCCATCAAGTACCCAATTCCCAGCCCCTGCAGAATAATGTCCGCCGGGTACACGAGCTAATTAAGCCATAATCAGGAGCCACTTGTGTCTTCTCATGGATGGGAGCACGACATGCTCTTAGATCTCCTGACGAAACTAAAACACAAGGGGCTCCCACTGTTCACACACTAAAGTCAATGTGTTATATATACCAGGTTCGGTTGTTAAGGATACAAAGTTCCCTCAAGGAAATATATGACCCTCTAAAGACTTATCACTGATTTCAGTGAAGGGAGCCTGGGTGATTGACACCTCATGTAAATATACACGTACAATTATTTAAAATGTATTTACATGGACAATTGTTTAGTTAGCTGAACATCAAACATCAAATTTGACTACATTGAGAAAACTGGCAATGCTATCATTAAATAAAGCATGCACACAAACCTACATGAGCATTCACTACATTTAATGGTTGGCCTAGGCAGCTGCACTGCACTTAGTAAGAAAACAGTAAAACCGCTATAAAAATGTGTGTGTGCGTGTGTGTGTGTTCAGTGATTCAAGAGGAAACTTTAGTTTGTAATTATCAAATAGTGGTGTTGGAGGTTAAAGACCTGCAGACGTGTGAAGCAGTAAACACAGATTATTGGCTTGGCAGCGATGGTTGAAAATGTGTTGAGAAAAAACAAAACTTAAATATTTCTGCTAAAGTGAAATTGAACTCTTCAGGCACGGGGGAGTATTGAGTTCACATTAATGTCTGAATCCGGGTGCGTATTTATCGTTAGAGCTGTAGGAAATGCTAATTTTGTTGAACTGTAATAATGACGTGCAACATCAGTCAGACAGAAAAGTTGCACGAGGGGTGAGCCTTATGTGTGAATGCTGGCTCTGCAATAACAGTGGAATAATAATGAGATGATGCTTGTTTTTAATGGTCCTATAAATTAGAGTGTCTTGTCGCTGTGCTGTGGCTCCTGCCTCCCTCTCAGGCCCTGCAGCCCCATGGCTGGACCAGCCAAAGTGCAGCTGCCCCTAATGACGCTTTATTTAATTTCCACCCATGTGCTTAAATTTTAATATCCCCAGCAGCCCGCCAAAGCCGTGGCGTGAAAACTGACTGGATTTGCAGGACATCAGATCATTTCTATCCCGCACGTCTCTGTGCTCTAAATCTTTAATATCTAGGCAATTAAAATTAATGACCATTCAGGCGAGGCCCACTGTTGGCGGGGTTTCCTTGACATCAATTGTTTGATGGGTTTACCTAGAGGTTAAACTAACAAGCAAGGTTTAATTGGAAGCAATGAAAGCCCTGGCCATCATCCTTTTTACTTAACCTGCTTATGGTGGATTGTAGAAGCAGAGAAGATACAATATGCTCACTCGCTGAGACAGGGCACAAACCCGAGAACACCATAGGAAACGTTCTGTGAAGCTCATCAGTCAGTTTGATTTAGCCATAGTTCACACAAACAGTGTGTTAAAGAGCTACACAGCAGCAGCGTGTGCACGCGAACACACCCCGTGCGTGTGTTTTAACTGCGGATATAAACCTACGTGTCAGTGATCTGCAGCAAATCAAAAGGAAACAGGGAGACATGTTTTTGACTTGATTCTGCTCTCGTCCCTGCTGATGGAGTGTGTTATGACTGTATTCTGCCACTGCATGGTGTTAGAAGCATGGACAGCCTCAGCAGTGTGGGCATCAAATCCTCCAGACATTTCACCACCCTTCTCCATTCCACACACACACACACACACACACACACATTCCTCTCCTGCCCACTGAACTCTGGAGGTAGTGATTCTCCGGTTTACCTAAATATTGAACAAATGCACGGCACTGTAAGGTGTGGAGCACAACCCAATCTACAGAGCTAATTCCCCTTTTATCTCGTGGCAGGCCATGCATTCAACTGACTCCAGCGCGGTGTGGTTGAGAACCAGGTTGTGAGACTGAATTACCTGACATCAGCAGCCTCAGAGGCAGCGCTTGTATAATGACCATGCACACTGCTCTCGAGTGCACGCCGCTGCTGCTTTCACTGCTGCCCACTGGAGAGGCTGCGGAGGCTGTAGTTAATAATTCAAACTATTTCACCCCTTTTTCAGGTCAATACGCCTCGCTGGTCGATGTAGGGCAAAGCATGATCTGTCTATGATCTCAATACATCCGGGGTCGTAACGCCGTGAGCCTTAAATAACAAATACAAAGGTGGTCTCGCTGGCTGTGATACCATCAATTATAAAGGCGGCATCAATATTGAACACAAGCCTTCTCCAAATCTACTGAGCTGAGATATTGAGATCGGGAGAAAAAATGTCTGCAAATCTGAATAATGTAAATGACGCTTTGTCTTGAGCCATTCATACAGATTATAGCAAACACATGAAGCGTCTGCAGACCCGGGCACAGACCACAGCCATCCAATCCCATGCCTTCATTCAGGAGCCCAGCATGAAACATGCACAGTGACAGAGGGGATAAGACGGCGTCCTGCATTGAGAGAACGACACTGGCCTATAGCCCGTCACACAATTCCAACCACCAGGCTTCAAAATGAAATTATTTTGTATTCATTAAAGGTTGTAGCATCTAAATATGAATAAAGCATTGGATTTGTGCAGGATTCTCCGGAGGTAACTTTGCTCTCTGCAACTGCTCCTCTTGCATTTAAAAACGATCCCTGCTAAAATGATGCAGGGAGTTTCGTCAGTGACAATGTATTGAGCAGAGCTGCAGACTGATATTGGCATACCATTCACAATGGATGGTTTTTACTTAATGAACTGCTTGTGCAAAGAGTTTGGGGAGGGGGGGGGGGGTTCTTTGGAAAAAGTTTGGGGAGGGGGGGGGGTTCTTTGGAAAAAAAAAAAAAGAAAAAAAGGAAAAAGAAAATGACTAAGCTGAGCACTCAGTGAGGCCGCAGCCAGCCAGGTTTGCGAGGGGCGGGGTGCGGCAGGGGATAACTTATGGCGTGCTCGGCCACATGTCGAGCAGCCAGCTTTGTTATTCACTTAAAATGAGCCTAAGCACTAAGAATAAGTCAATAACAGCGTCTGCCGTTGGCCTCTGCTTGTCGAGGAGCACGCCACAAATGGGGCCCGAGATGAGTTCAAGTGAATTTTTAAAAGCCCTCTAATTTCTGCATGGGCTGATCTGTTCTCATGGGAACTGATGCAGTGGGCTGTTTTTTTCTCTTTTTTTTCTCTGCGAGGCACTCAGAAAACACACACACACTCCATCTGTGAGGGTCAGTGGCCTTTTTTTTTTTTTACCTGCCACTAAGCCCACCATGAACACGATGTGGGTGTTCAGGTAAATAAACTCAGAGTGCAGGATTTCAGAAGACCACACAATTGGTTATAGCTCTACAACAAACAAAAAAAATTAAATTAATCATGTGGTAAACAATAGCCAAAAAGTGAGATATTTCATGTGACACATTTGTACACACATAATATGGCGATGGTGTGGTGCAAAGGTATGGGTCAACCTGATAGAGTCGAGTGACAGGTAGGATGTCAATTCATATCCGTCTCTTTTTTTTTTTAGAAATGTCAGATCAAGACTTTACACTCTATAGAATGACATTAGCACTTATTCAGTACATTGTGAGGGAGGGAGTTTCTGTGCAGTGGCAAAACTGTGAGGCTTTTACATACATAAACAAAAACGAGATACAAAAAAATGAAAAACAGTGGATCAGGAGAAGTTATGACATACCTGTGATACTGTGATGGTGCTTCCCACCCCCTGAAGGCAAAAAAGAATGGGCTTTTACAGTATCTGACTCTTCATGACTACACTCAATACCCCCTCCCCACACAGGAAAAAACACTGCAGATTATTGTATAGATTCATGTTTCTCTGATATTGTGTCTCATGAGGACAACCACAGAACAATAGCGTAGATAGTAGTCACAATCATAGCAGGAGAAAAGGGAGCACAGGATAATAATACTTTGGATGTGGGGGTTAGGTGCGAGAGATATTGCCTTCAGGAACAAGGAGCCTGCGCTGTATATTTATAAAAAAGTGGGAAAGTCGCATCTTTACGTTTAAAATATCACTGTGAATTAGCAGAGTCCCGCAAGGTCACTTGAACAGCAGACATAGAAATAAATACCCAGAATCACCCGGTGCTTTGAAGCACCAGACTTTAACTGCTTTTCTTAAAGTAATGGATGATGCCATTTTTTTTTCTTTCTTCCTAGCTTATGACCTGAGCAACAGAAAGAGCACACATGGTAGATGGGGATGAGGGGGGTGGGGGGGTGGCAGGGGACCCGGCGCTGGGGTGGCTAAGGAAGGACAGCATAGTGCTTTGATTGAGGCCAAGATGATATAGGCCTCCCCTCCCTGTGGCCCTGCTCTGACTGACTGGGACCAGCCTTGACTGAAGCATCATTAGGCAGTCACAATGTCAAGGTTAGCTAAGGACATTGTGTCTCAGTGGTGTGACCCACGGTAACTATCCCTCTAGGCTTTAGCCTTTCCCCACACTGATTACCCACCGGCTACTGTTATAGGATGAGCACTACCCACCTGGGAAACTGTGATGCTGCACTTCTTGGCCAGCTCCTCCTTAGCCTCCTCGCTGGGATATGGGTTGCTGAGGTGCGAGTAGAAATATTCGTTCAAAATTTCCGTCGCCTGCTTGCTGAAGTTTCTCCTTTTCCGCCTGAGTGGGAAGAAAAACGAGAGAAAGGCCGGGCAAGCCTATTAGTGGGGACCAGCATTAACTCATCCATTTGGATCGCACAAATTGCACAATCAATCTTACACATAAATGGTGAAAATAATGAGGAATGGGCTCAAAGGGGCCCTCAGGAGCAGAATATCGTGTCCTGCTCCAAGAGGCCCGTCAACACACAGAAGACTAGACTCAACCAATAAAATGACAAGCACACGCACGCACACACACACACACACAAACAAAAACACATACAATGTTTAATTTGGTCCGTTGGTCTCCAATCTCCAGTCCAAGCGTGTAATCTGTGGAGTTTAGTGCAGCGGATGGGTGGGCTTCGTGATGGAGCGCAAAGCCCAGTCGGAGTGCATCTCGGTACATTATAGAAATCACGGCATGCACAGTTGAGCATTGTTCCTGAAGTGCCACAGCCCCAGGGATCTCCAGCAGAAACAAGCAAACTCTAACTAGATCTGGGTCCCCTTCCCTCCCAAGGGCACTACTTATCATGTTGTTGAGCATTTGCTTATTTTGCCTTGTTTACCGCGCTTCACACAGGCAGTGGGCAGCAAATGTGCTTCCACTTGGCTTGTTTGGCCCCGAACTTGTGCCGCTCTCTGCAGCGCGCCACACTGCGCCGTGCTGTTAGTGATTAGAGTAATCCACAACACCTGCTGATGACCTCCCCGCCATCCATTACGCACTCGACTCGGTCCCCCATTTCATTTTGGTCGTAACTGCTCTCAGGTGTGAGGGCATGATTGTCTTGAAAATGGATAATGTGAGAAACATGGACATAATTAAAATCGTGCATCTCTGCAGCGCTCCTACTGCGCCATGTGCCAGAAAAGTGAGAGGAACGGAAAACAAAGTTCAGTCTAAAAATGACCTCGCCCAATGGATTTGCTAAAATATGGGTTACACAGAAGCGACAAATACTTTTCACACAGACACACACGCACATACACGTATGGTAGATACACTGCACACACTGACCTGGCATCAAGGAATCTGGAGCGCAGGATCATGACAGCCTCACAGGTGCTCTGTTTCAGTTGCATCTGGATGGAGCTGAACTTGCGGTGGATGATTCCCACCATGCGCTCGATCTCTTTAGGAGAGATGGGCCGCGTGCGAGACTGTTCCCTCAGCAGGTTCATCACATGTGTAGTGAATTCATTACACGCCTGGCGAGAGAGACGGAAACAGCGACACGTCACAGCGGTGAGATTTTTTTTTTTTGCATTTAGAAAACGCTCATTTGTTTCACGTTGCAAAAGAAGATATTACATGCCACTGCTGACAGCTGCATGGGAGTGCGCCATCTACGGATCGCTTCAATCAATGAATATACTGTGAATGCAGATTTGCAATTTGGCCGCGGCCCTAACGCAGAGTGAATTTAAACAGCTTTTCGTTAAACCGGTTCATACATGATTAATTAGAATAACTCATTTACGTAGTGCACACTTTAGCTCATTACTCTGAGTAAAATTCGTTAAGTATTTACATTTAGATAATTAAAACCTGGAAACACCCTTAAGAAAGATGCATTTACTCCAGGCGAAGTGCCACGTGCCCCCACGTACCCACCTCCTCTCTTGGAGAGCGCCGAGTAAATTAGTCTAATTTACCTCGCTGGCTTGCTGAGGCATCACTGTTGCACCTTCTATTTTCACCCATAATGCCTCTGTGTTTAATGGCGAGCTCAAAGTGCTGGCTGAAGGAGATGATCATACTTTCATTTAACACACATGATTAAGGCACTCCTTTGGATCTCTCTGATCAACTACAACATAGTGCAGTTTTTTCCCTAAGCTGACACCACACTTTGCTATTTTTTTTTCTAATTCATGGAAGGAGCTGATCTACAGTAAGTGGTGGGTATCACGTACAAATCAGAAGGTTCATGTGACTGCAAACCAGAGGTCATGAGCCTTTTTAAACACAACAACCCAAATTCTCGGGCATAGAAAGGTGCACGTCGTTACCTGTTCATATTTCTCCAGCTCCGTGTGATAGATCTGTCTGATCTGGGTGAGTTTGGCTCTGTAGTCGGAATGTTCGATGGAGTTGTCGGCCGCTCCGCCCGAGGCCGCGGCTGCTGCGGCGGCGGCGGCGGATCCGCCGCCTTTCTCCGGTCCCGCCACGCCCTCGGCCAGCAGCATGTTGTCTAAGCGCATGAGCTGGGGGTCCGGGGGGTCCTCCTCCTGGGCACCACGGATGCTGAGACCTGCAGCAACAAACCCAACAGGAGCAGCACAGGGTCAGCTAATGGCATCCAGGGGCATGTTAGCACTGATATTAATAATGAAAATAAAACCGATCAAATTGACCCAGGCTGGATAGTTAAGTGAGATTAAAATGCTCATGTCTGCCTGTGCCCCCTGCTACAGTGTGACGCCTCCTCTGCAGGTATGAAGTGAGACGTGCCGTCTGCGTGAGCGCCGTGTTCCTGTCGCCCATGTCTATGCCTCCTCTCTTTTATTTACACACCGCGCTGCACAGTGTGTGTACGGGAAGGCTGACATGACAGCAACATCCATAAACTGACAAATGCTCAATGGTGAAGTGGCACTTCTACTCTGTGAAAGGATGCTAAACAGAAAACTATACCTCGAGGAAGTGTCTCGAGCTGTGACACAGTGAATGCTGGGAACTCCACACGGCAAATATCCTTTTTCCCTCATTTCAATCTGCTTGTAGCGTTGGATTCTTGCGCCGTTACGTTACAGCCCTGATTCCTGCAGCATTGGGCGCGTGCTGCCGAACTGCGGCAGACTCGTGCAGAGTCCATTTTATGCAAAGTGCTCATTTTTGTTCGCAGATCCCGCTGTTCATTTCCTCTGGTTTTCGGTCTCGCCGGCCTGTCAGCGAGTCGTAATCACCCAGCAGATAGCATACGTGCACACCTGGACGCATTGGCACTGCAACCACAATGCCTGGCTTCACAGAGAATAAACAAACACATAACACAGCAGGGTCGGAATCAGACAAAAGAGGGAGAGAAAAACAAGCTTGAGCCATCCAGTCTAATAAGTGGATAAAAATGTGGCTCAATGGGCAGTAAATACTGAGTGGCTACTCGAACGTTATGATTACCAGAGTTGTTTCAATTCAATAATCCCTCCTGCAATTCAGGGCTTTTCAACAGCTCATTACAGCTTCATTAAGATATGGCCAGCCTCTGGATTGTAAATAAGAAGATTAGTAGCTCTATTGTGCCAGCCAGTAGGCATGCAATCAGAGAGGCCCTCTTACCAAGCTCTGACCAACTGACCCTGCACTCCTTCTTATAAACACCAGCCCTGAATAAAAAAGAAATTAGGAAGCACATGATATTGAAGCCACTCCTCTGATGTTTTCATCTCTGTTGGTGTTTTGTTCGACTGCGGCGCCGCTGAAAAACAAATTTGGCTCTATTTATGGATGGGCTGGCTTTGAGTCTTTTAGGTGTAATGGTGTGAGAGGAGTGGATGAATGTGGCTATTTGTGTTGGAGACATTGAGATGCTGGACAAGGCTCCATCAGGCTTGCAGAGCCAAGCCATCCATGTGGACAATATGCCACTGCTCCACTAACCCTCATCCACATCACGCTGCATCTGCACAGCTCCACCCAGAGCACTCGTTCTGGACAGGCTCGACCGTTTCCATTCCAGTTTGTGTGGCATGAAAGAAACGGCACTGCTGACCCACCAGATGCCTGGCTACATTTCATAACATGCTCTAATAGCTGGTGCTTTGTCTGCCACTACGCTCCATATTTTCCTAATTCACTATTTACTCCCTCGCTCTGGTTCAGCCCAGGCTCGGCGGTCTGCACTTTCCTTTGTGCTGTGGGTGGTGGTAAGTAGGTAGGCACGTTTTTCATGTCAGGTATATTAAATATAACTGTGGGACGCGGCGTACATTTCCACACCAAACCCAGTTGTCACTTTCACTCCACTCACTCTATATCCAGGGGAAACGCAGCTGAGGGAATTTACAGGGCTTTTCAGCTAAATGGGCATAAATCACTGGTTTCATTCAAACTAAATAATCACAGGCCATAAAGAGCTACTTGTCTCTTACCATATATTACCACAAAGTTCCTGGGCGCAATAATGTGGCCATTCATGGCAAAGGAAAACAGAGCGAGGCATTAGAAAGTGACATGTAATCCTGTTAGTGCACTGACATGTGGAGTGGTCGTGACATTTTTATCATACGTGTCCATTTCTATTTGGGAAATCAGCGGGATAAAAATGATTACTGCGCTGCCCCGCGAAGCAGACGGCCCTGCAGGAGTCCACCAGGGTGTTTTTGTGCCAGAGCGGCTCTGTCGGGTCATTCATAACGTACATGTTGGGGGGCGAGGGAGGGGGGGGGGGGGGGGGGCCCTCGTCTCGAGCACATAAATGCCAAAAATTAAAAAAGAAAAATACACACTCCATAGAAAAAATACTATCTTAAAAACAGGTGCTGTGTATCTCTGTCTCTCTCCGCGCACCTTTGTTGGAGGATTGTGGCTTAACTGTCTGAGCTCGGCATCATCACACAACTTCCACAAAATAGGCTCCGCAGCCAGATAATATCTTTAATTTGCTGTGTGGTTGACAAATCTGTATAGTAACTTGCAAAGCCACATTGAAGACTTGCATTGCTGCTCAAATCTTTATCCTGTTTTTGTCTGACGATAGGGGTATTAAAACAAGTTTGGGCACCCGAGTTTAGCTCTAATCCACCTCCACAGTCAAAGTGGGATTAATCTGGGCGCAGAGGGAAAGTGCGGGAGTCGTGTCACCTTGGTGAAGCCTGCGAGCGATGGGAACTTGAGAATGAAAAATCCATACGTGGTCTAGGTATTTCACATAACTGCAATGATGCCGGCTCACTCAATTACCAGAACGCACTTAATGATGTAAAGATGGAGAAAAAAAAAATCAGAAATTGTAGTATTAATGTAACATGTCCTTAATCAGCCCCATTTGTCATTTAACAATACAGGTGGAGTAGCCGGGGAAGGAGCACTTGCCTATGTGATTGTTCCTCATTTCTCCTCTGTGGCGGAGACAAAAGGAGACACTGTGATTAATCCAGCCCTATCAGTCAGGGGTGGTTCTCCTTTCCATTTTTTACAGGTTTCAACGCCTCTATCAGATCTGAGGAAGTAACACATTTGACAGATAAAGACAATGCAGCCCCTTTCTCTCATATACTCGCCCCTGTTCTGTGTTTATAATCATTTCCGGGTTCGGGGGCTGTTGTGTCGTACATCATTCGCTGCTTGACGCCCTGGCAGTGAGCTAAGCTCTTCCCGCGTCTCCTCCCACCTCTCCCGTGTGCCCTCTTCCATTCTGTGGGCTTTGCTGACCTTTGGCCCGCTGCTTGTTTGCTCTCATCACTGAAGAGCGAGCAAGGGAGCCATAAAGGCAAGAGTCCTGCTGGGATAATGCGGCCTGTGGAAGTGGGAAGGGCTTCTTCACCTCGTTCTCCTGGTCGGCGGCACAGTCAGACGCCAGAAAACACTGCAGAGGTATTGCATTGCGCGTTTCTTTATTATGTTTTTTTCTGCAACGCTTTCTGAGATCGGGAAATGTTCCCTGCTGCAAACAGGATGTGATGCAATGAAGTCATTCTGCTAGGGTTTGACATTACACTCCCTGAATCCAAAAACATCCTGTTCATTACAAGTAACCCTGACCCGCTGCAGCCTCTCCTTACCAGCGCCTTCCAACGGCTCCGGCCACGTATCGACACTCTGTTCATCTAATTGCATTGATCCGCAAAGGTCTCCCAAAGCTAACTAATCGAAACAGAATTTATTTTCTGTCAATATTTGCAAAGGTCATCTCTCTTAAAGCTGTGGAGTAGACGCTGTGAGCAGGGAAGAGGAGGAGGAGGAGGAGGAGGAGGAGGAGGAGGACCGTGGCATCTAGCCTGTTACTGAGGCTCATCCAAGGTGAGCTTTAACTCGGGCCTGGCACTCGTGATCCAAGGCTTCTAATCCACCGTGTTATTAAAACCCGCTGCCAAAGCAACACACTAGAGACTACAGAGGGCTTAAAGTATCTATTTCACAAAGAGGCCAGTGTCACTACAGCCGTGCTCCACGTCTCCTTTGACTTCATATCATCTCCTTTGTCGTGGCGCCTGGATCAGTGACTTTCAGCTCAGAAGCGCGGAGCTGGATCAAATTACCATTGAAAATCTTTTGTTCTGACAAATGAAACATAAGGATCCTCTTTCATCGACGTTCTTAAAGGCTTTTTTAAGCTTGGCCTACATCCACATGGCACAAAGAATCTGAGAGAACGCCTGCGGGCTCTCACTCACATGTACAGTAATTAACATGCCATTAACACATTAATACACATTAACTATTCCCAATGTTAATGGCAGAGTAATTACCATACCTGATACCGCACTGTGGGGAAGCCGGAGCACATTTGTGCTTCACTTTCTTTGTAGAGTGAGCTGATCAGAGTAATTTGGGGAAGATGCTTTATTCTGCACCCCCCCCCCCCCCCCCCCCCCCCCCCCCACACACACACACACACACACACACACACACACACAGAGCATATGAACGTCTGTGCATGTGCACATAATCTCACTCCTACTGTAGACGTTTTCTCTCAAAAATCGCCTGAAAGTTGTGACTGTGGAGCACTGAGGTTCGGCTTTAGAGGTGAAGCCGAGCTACTGGAGGGGACACAGAGTCTGATGATTAAATGCGGAGTAAACGGAGGCAGGGAATGGACCCTAAACTGGGGAATCCCTGTCTAGAATGATGATGTATTTCCTCCCTGTGCGGTGAGTGATAAGCTAATCAGCCACGCTGACAGTGAAGTGTTACAGCCCCCCAGTGCTGGGTCAAGACTTCTCCCATCATACACCACCAGCACACGCTAAACAGACAGCACACGGAGGTGGAGGTGGTGGTGGTGGTGGGTAGTGACAAAAAGTGTCTGTGGTCAGAAAAGAAGATCTCTGTCAGTTCAGGTATCCTTTGTCCCTCAACGGTGATGATGATGCGCTACTACCACCCCCCTCCCCCCAAAAAAGAAGAGGCTGTGACAGCGGGGGCGAGCAGCGGAGGCGAAGAGGAGGAGGAGGAGGAGGTGGGGTGGGGTGGGGTGGGGGGGACTTGCCACTCTCGACCCACGACTCCAAGACGCGCAGAGAGCGGGGGTGGGTAAGGGGGTGGGAAGAGACAACTCAAACAAACATCTTGAAGACATTTTGCCAAGCACACCAAAATTAATCACTGTCCCACGGTGGCACTGACATTTGTGGGAAGTGACACACAACATGACAGACTAGAGGGAGAGGATGAAAGGAGCACGAGGGAGGGTGGGAGGGCCGGGTAAACAAGAGCCACTGTCACTCGCTGCGATCATGTGTGTGCGTGTGAGCGAGATGCGTGTACGTGTTGAGTGCCCGCTTTTCTTTCCTGCCCTCCAAGACTCGCCGTGGGCACGCGGCCAAGTGGCGTAGTGATGGCTGACCGGGCCTGGTGGTGGCGGCCGCACGCAGAGGTTGGGGAGACTGGCCAAATGAGTGGACAGGACCTCCGGTACAGATCAGCACGCTGACTGACCCTACAGGACACGTACGGCGTGGGGCTCCAACATAGGGCTCGCATGGTTCACATGGTCTGCTGGTCACACAATGAGTCTCCATCGCTCAGACCCTCGTGTGTCGTTCAGGCAGACGTCACGCGTCTGCGATGAACCCAGAGCGAAATATCAGAGTCAGAGATTGCGTTCTGTGGGGAGCCTCCGAGTTGAGAGACAGTTATTGCATGTTGTGTTTCAATATTTCATTTTATCCCCTCTCTATATTGTATTAGCATGTTTTGCTTCTTTCTTTTCCTCAGTTTCATTTTATATTTCATGTATTAATGGTCTTTAGCTGCTAGCCTCAATTTGCTGCAAAGGTAGGCTGATTTGTTATTCAGACCTCAAGCAAATAATGCAAATGTGGCACTGAAAGCCACTTATGAAATACCCAAAGGCAACTAATCACTCCTCCTCTCGTTCCAGCCTTTCTGCAGCCGCCTAATTAGAAGATGGAGATTGCATGAAACCAGGTCACACAGCAGGTCTTGTACACACCGATAACCAGGCATATACACAGACACAACTCCATGCAGACACCAAGCCAAGCATGCATTATTTTAAAGGCTAGGTGGAAAAAAATAATGTTATTCAGGTTAATAATCCCATATATTTCGCTGCATGCTTCCAAAGAAAGGGTCTAGGCTTGAAGCCTTTTGTGTATGCGCTCTGTATTTCTCTTGCGTGTGAACGAGTATGTGTGTAAAATGGGTGCATGTGCATACGCTCCTGACTGCACACGTGCATGTGAAGGCTACATGCTCGCATAAACAAAGAAAAGGCATTGGTAGCATACAGCCAACCATGATCCACTGCCAGAGAGATTATTCTTTGCAGTGGCATTTCTGCAACAGAGTTGACAGTCCATCATTTAGATTTTGCAGTGTATCCACGAAAAGGCTGCATCGCCTGAAGCAGAAGGAGCTGCTCTTTCCTTCAGTGTCTTTCACAGAAGAGAATTCAGTTCCAAATTGTAAAGCCCAGAATCCTTTGCTAGCTGCGTTAACGTGCGAGGACTGCTGCTACGAGGCAGCCGACGTTACGATGACGGAATGAGAATCGCGCTTGCCGCTCTGATTCGCTGCGCAAAGATTGATAAAACTCACAACAACCGACAAAACAAAACAACAACCTTGGGTGTCATAAGAAGAGCACTGCTTCTGGAAGCAATCGTAGCCCGATGTTCCAGGTTACTGCTGGGTCTGAAGAGTGCAGCGTGAGGAGTAGCCGGGCAGATCAGGTCCAGGCCAAACAACAGCTTGTGACAGAAGCAGGCCAAAGAGGATGTTGAGACACGCAGCGACTTAACAGGCAGCCGGCCGGCCATCCACTCTTTTTCAACTCTCCTTATACTCAACACATCACTTCGTATCCATCGTACGCTCCTCTCAAAGAGCACAGCAGAGTTTTGCATCACCATGAGAAAGGCAGCGGAGGTGAATGATTGCTGGGAGAATCAAAATAGTTTAATTGCAGCTGCAGATGATAGTCTATCTTTTTTTTTTTTTCAAAGATACCATGGAAAAAAAAGGTTATTTTGGTGCTAAGTATTCCCAGCATGTACTTAACACACCATTTAACGAGTTAGAGTGGAGGCGTGGCCATTGGCTGTGACTCGCTTGCCCAGTTATCCAAGATGAACCGTGCAATCTCCCTCACGTCACCCCTGTCATGTGTACCCAAGTCCCCCTCCGCATCCAATTCCCTGCTAGGGCTTCACTGGAGCATGGACGAGACGCCACCGAAGCAACACAACAGCTCCCGTAGCGTCTCCGCGCACCAGCGAGGGAGGAGCTGGGGGGGTGGGGGTTTGATGGCGGTGGAGCTGGGGGGCTCACTCTCATAATTACAATAATTAACAGTTGCAGATTTAATTGGAAGGGAAGGCATTAACGGGAGGAACATTGTGGCGGTGTGTGCGGAGGGAACCTTTGCAGCAAGAAGCTATTGTCCTCCCTGTACCTAATGGTGCTTCGGCTGCTTCGGTTGGCAAACGCTGACACAACACAACAACGCACCACAACCGAGCTGCGGGTTCAGACGGCGGGGCTTGTCAGGACTCAGACTGGAGGCAGATAATTAGGTGCCAGGTTAATGAGAGCACAGACTCTTGATGGCATTTGGTTACTGTATGTGGGCAATTAATGACTTTGTTTTTGTGTTTTTTATTGCCCACTTGAGTGGAAAACATAATACATTATTCACCTCGGGCCTGCGTGTGGTATTTGATGGAGTAGCGGCGACTGGCTAAAGAATCGGCTTCATGCGACGAGCGGTGACTCCAAACATTGCGGCGTACTGTGTGGAGTGAGCGGAATCTGATCTCAATTCGCTCGTGACCACTGTGGTGCATGACCTTTAGAGACAGCACTGCCTCTGGTTGTCAAGCCTAATGTTAAAAACTCTAAAGTCTCAGGTCAGACGCAGGACAATGTTGCCACAAACACAAACCAGAACAAAGAAACCAAACCGCGTGGCCACGAGGCCTGAGTTAATTCACGCGTATCGCATTTCATAATGCATTTGCAAAAACTCCATACCCCTCGAAAAACCCTGCTTTCATTCTGGGAGGATTTATTGGCAATGAATCCACCGAGAGGTCTTTAGACATCCTCTTCTTTAGCCCAATCACTCGATGCCTCCTATTTTGGAGTTAGTTGTTCTCTTGCCTGTGGTGGCCAATTAGAGCGCTATAAGATAAATGGGCACCCACAACTTTGATGTCCATCTTTTTAATAAGCTTTGGTTAAGATGACATCTGTGTGAAAGAGTTCAATATCTTCACAGTGGGAGAGAAAAGAGGTTTATTCTAAAATGAAATATCATGTAAATACTGCTGGAGGTTTAGGCTGGGTGGGGTGGGGGGGGGTCACAGTGTCGGCTGTGACTCTGGTGCCGGCATTCATTATCTTCCTCTGCAGTCGTGCAGATTAGTCAGCGAAAGATGATTTTTAGAGCCTCGTGAAATCCAGGCTTTCATACCACTGAATCAGCCTCAGCATAAACAGGAAAAAAATGTTTTTTTTATGTGTGTTGGAATATATGGAACAGATGAAGCCTGGAAAGCAGTGCGCTCCGAAACAAAATTAGGAAATGCTGACATCTGCACACCTATAAGATGCTTTGTTAAAAGGGGAGCGTAACCATATCTAAAATGGTGGGGTCGTAGTGCGGAGCACGAGTGTGCATGAATGTACCAGGGAAAGCGAGGTGGAAAGAGAGCATATATCTAAGCTCGCCTGCGGACGTGCTCCTTTATACGTGTGTGTAACTCAGTCAGGAATAATGTAAATGTCTGGAGAGTCTTAAGACTGAGCAGGCCTGTATAAAAGCACCCTGTTTCAGGCTAGTAAAACAAGTCAATAAATACCGCAGAGAAGCCGGTGCTGTCTGCTGCACTCTCCTGAATGAAAACAGAGGTGAACTGCTTATTTTCAGTCTGGCACCGGCAGTTGACAGCGGCATTATGGGCGCTCATACATTCTGACTATCACTCGTCACAAGCCATATCTGTCAACATTACACTCCAGTGCATTTTAGATGTAAAACAAGTGTTTCCTGGGAAGAGTATTTATGACCCGATGCGGTCAGCCACTGAGTGAACTAAACGCTTCCCACGGCAGCGTCCGTTATGACGACTTCTCTCTCTCACCCAATTCGTCAGTTGGTCTCTGTTGTTGATTCTCACATGAATGAATCTCGTGCTCAGCCTCGGCGCCGGGGCAGCACTTGCTTTACAGGAGCAGGCAGATGCAAACGGGCAGCCGGTGACACAGACCCGCACGCAAAATGGAAACACCATTAAGTAGGCAAACACTTCACAGCGATAACTGCTACCTGATTACAGGAGGGAAGCACAGCGCATGGTTCTCCTTTTTTTTTCTTTTTTTTTTTTCATACTGTGTCAACACTTTGGGAAAGCAAATATTTCAGTGACTAGCCTCCCTGAACTTTAATCCATATGGTGCATTCTGTGTGTCACCACAGATGTTACGCTCCCAGGATGGGTTTCCACAATAGGAGGAACTAGTCCTCGACAAGCAGTGGCTCACTTGCTCTGCTCCACACAATGAATACACAGAGGTCACACACCGGGGCCTGCGTCAATCCTTTATTAAATTACCCAGCTATCTTATTTTCTGTCACTGCACTGATATGAGGGTTATCTTTTTCATTTATGTCGCGGATTTGCAGGGGGATTATGCATTAGAGATTAAGGGCGTGTATACCTAACACCTCAGCACAACAGAATGCAATGCCTCAGACAGTGCATGGCTGATGTGGGTGAGGAGAAAACGCCACGAAACAAATCTGCAGCAGCCACAACCGGACAGGGTTTATTCTCCTCAGACAATACAAGCTGTGACTACACAGAATGTTTCAACCCTAAAATACTGTGGTAAGCAATACAAATCCCTTGGACAAAATGAAATGTATTAAACATGTGGATTTCATAAATCTCCCTCTCCTCGGCCTGGGTCAGAGGTATATTCACTATAGAGCTCAGCAGACACTTTTCCCCCAGCATTGTTACTCTGAGTCGAAAAGTGCTGCGAGTGGTTTCAAAATGAATGTCAGCAAAAGCGGCACGCGTGCGGCGAGCAGCAGATCCTCACAGTAAAACGGTTCAAATCACTTACCCCTGCTACTTTATAAGGGTATTACAGAGGTGTGGGGATTTAAAGGTCTGCTATAGAAATATTACAGATGGAGGAGTGAACCAGGATCTGCATTGTAGATGTGAACACGCTCCAAAGATGAACAGTCCAGGGTAGTTCTCCAGGTTCATTCTCCACAGTGCAGATAGAGTCAAAAAATGGGGGGGGGGGCCATTTGGGTCTGAGCGCAGCACTGTTAAACACCCAACTGGGATCCCTTTAACCTTGAGTCGACTACCAAAGGTAGTGGCAGCCGGGGGCTATGGGGGGGACTGGCTACCACAACTCCCAGTGCCATGCTGCTCCACAGTGGGGGCCCCTGCATGGCCAGATTGCCAGAGAGGCCGGCAGAGGTGGCACCACAGAGCTAGCCGAAGCTGCTCGAACATCCATTTAAGCTGCTCCCGCTCCCTATTTGTTTTGTTTTTCCAAGTCATTCTGGTTTCGGTCACCTCGCAGAGGAGGACGTGCAGCCCATGTGCACCTCGTGGCTGTCGGGAGCAGCTCGTTCGTGAGACGTTCCCGCTAATTATTTCGCTGGTGTGATGGATAATCTGTGATCATTAAAGATCAGAAGAGCTAAGAAAAGCTCGGGAGTAATTATCATTGCTCTGTAGTTCCCGCAGAAGAAGTGAAGGACTTTGAAAAAGTAGCACAAATATGCAGTTAAATGTGCTGCATGTCTTTGGATTTGCAATAAACAAAGCAGCAATGATGCACGAATATTACACATAGTTCTACTCGGTGCTGGAGGGGGGAGAGAAGAGAAAGATGGATAAAGACAGAAGATAAATTAGCATGCGATAACTCACCACTAACACACCTCAGCCAAATAATGAATCCTACAGCCTGAGTCACTTCAATCCCTTCGTATGATTCAATCATTTCTGTGACAGCTGACAATTACCTCATCATTTCATAAAGACAGATTAAAAAGTTGTCAAATTAAATATTTAAGAGGGTCTGAAGGCAGCGGTGAATTTCTAAAGGAATAACACAGATTGGAGATGAAATGAGGCACCTATATGCATATTTTATGCCATAGGGAACGAACGCATATATTTTCCTCCAGGCCACCTACTTTGTAATAAAGAACAGAGTGTGTATAGATGTGGTAGAGCAGCGCAGCGGAAATGATATGAAAGAGAAATTGGTTTTACATAATGATGTCAAAAGGAATATGGCTGTGCATGGTCATGTGGAATAAAGATAAGATTCTCTTTCTCCGTGAGTGAATATTTGGCTAATGGTTTCTTCATTTCCTTAAAGAATAAAGACGGCAGCTTTGTATGAACCATGAATGAGGTTTCTATTGAATGAAGTTAACATTTATCTTTCAATAGCCGACGAGATCTGTTGGAAAAAAAAAAAAACACCCATGTGTGGAGCGGAATACTCAATGTAAAAGCTCTGTCATGTGTTGGAATAAAGAGAAAGTGACAAGTGACAGTAACCGCGATCAGAATTTTTGCGGGAGGAAGGTTTGAAGAAGAGAACAAAGCCGCGCGGAGAGGGTTAAATTTCAAACGGAGAAGAGGCTGCATTTCACCAAGTCAGCATCGATTGGAGTAAACAATGACTGATCAATACACACATAAAAGACTCCCTCTAACAAAGACTTGCATGTAGATTTCATAAATCATATCTCACACTGCACCAAGACGCTCCTCTCAAGCCTGTTGAATTAGTAGCAGGGCACCTCTCTTTTTTTTTTTCTTTTTTTTATGGCACACTTGTTTTTCTATTCTGCAGCGGTACACAGATACACTCCGGTGTCCATACACCCTCACTCATGCAATAAGCATCATTGTCACAGAGATTTCCTCTCCAAATGGTTCAGCCTCCACCATCTGCAGGCGTTCCCGGACACACCGCTTTGAGTCTGCCATAATGATGCATGACTAAGTACAGTTAAAGTGTTGCAGTCTGTTGGCGAAAAGCAGTCAAGCACTTTGCTATAGTGTCACTACGGATAAACCATACAGCTGAAGGTTGACGATGGATAAGAGGCAGTGACAGGCCTGGTGATGTGACTCTGAGTGTGCGTGTGTGTGTGTGAATTCACATGTAGGAGAGGTTTGAAACCATGCAGCAGATTTGTAAGAGGCCTTTAACTGGGAGGTTTGGACACAGTGAAATAAAATGCTGTGCTAGAGTCTGCCAAAAGGCAGGCGCACTTCTGTGTATTCAGGGGAACCATTGCCTCATGTGATGACTGTGGTGTAAAAGAAATGAAAATCATCAAATGCCGAAGACTTGTCTTCTGAATTGTGTGAAGTGAAGGCCACGTAAAGCTGAGGACTTCATTCTTTCTTTTTTACTCAAGTTCCGCCTTTTACACTGGCCGAAAAACCCACTACCATCCAATGACATCTGGCTTTTGTCTGCAGTGGGAGTGGATTCAAGTTCCTGACATTGAACATGTCACGATGGGGGGAAAAAACAGCCAACTTCTCAACTGGCAGTGGGGAAAGGAGTCAATCATATTTTTACAAATGGAAGAAATGTGCTATTATTTGGCCTTTTTCACCCTATACTCTACTTTGGTGGAATCTAACAGTGGGGGGACTCGAGCCTCCTTCTCATCCCTAACTTAGTCTCTCTTCTCCTGTTCTCTCGGTCTCTCTCCTCCACCTCTCTTCATGGTGGATATTCAGCACACAGAGAATGCGGAGGAGACAAAGAACCCTCCACCATACTATACTCTGTTTGCTCAAGTCTTTTGTGTCAGAATGCTCTGGCAGACTTCGCCGCTGCTTTGCTGAGTTCACCGCCGCAGCCGCTTTCATGTAAATGATCTTGAATGTTATTTTCTAAAGAAATGCATTTTAAAGGGAAATTCTCATTTCTTGCCTCTGCGTCTTGTCACAAACCCTTTTCTCTCCTATCTCCTCCCCTCTCGCTCGCCGGCTCCCTCCTGCTGCAGCCGTAGACTGCATAATTGATGCAAATACTGTCACATGTGTCAGGAGTGGAGGCTCTTCTAGTTTACTTCTGTGCTACACTTTATCGGGGAACATTAAGTGGAGAAAGCAGCCTCATGCCAGGGGTGGAAAATCAGCTTGTCAGTGGTCTTATTCGCGCAGCCGTTGCTTCGGGATTGTTTCATCAAGGTGATTGAGAACAAAAAAGTACGGCAGCAAATTCCAGCTTATGTTTCGGAGCCCTGCCACATACATTATTTATATTTGCTGCCCACCCTCGTCTCCTTCGCCATCTGAATACATCATCGCCTAATTCTCCAGCATTTCTCCAGATTTCCTCTTCCTATTTGCGCTATATCCTTTCCACATCAACCACGCCGTACCATTAGGCCTGTAGAGCAACACTTTTTTTTTATGTGTGTGTGACACAGACCTGAAATTATAGATAGCTGCTTTCAAGGAGTGCCATGATGGGGAAGCCGTAATGGCTGTTGAGTGACTGGAGTGCAGTCGGGAGACAGAAACAGAATTTCATTTACAACAACGATACAGGAGGAATTATGTAAAATGCTAACATTCCATGCCATTTAATGAGCCATATTCACTAATGTCTAAGTCTACGGTCTAGCGGTAATAAAACGCTCTGGCTGCCAGAGCTCTGCTGCTACACTGTGTCTGTCTATTTCCAGCTCTGTATGAAACAATGGTGCATAACAGAACAGGCAGACATTTGCAGTTCTCTACCCCTGTGCGCTGAAAGCTCTGGCTTCAGACAGAGTGAGGTGCTTGTCTGCAACCCCCCCACCCCCACCCCTCACCCCACTCCTCTCTTGCTCTACTCTTCTCTTTTTCCTTTTTTTTTTCCCCGGCCCGAGTCTGTGCTACAGATTAAGTGACTTGATCCTGCAAACATCTGAAGAATTCGGCTCCACAAAGGGGTCAGACAAAGGCCAGGGGATAGCCTTACAGGTCCCCCTCCATTAGCAGATCCACAGAGGTGTCATCAGGAGCGCTGTGCGGGCAACAAAGACGGCTCAAAAGGAACAGATTGCCCAACAAGCTCTATCTCTGGGCTCCTTATTAAAACCCCTCACAGCCCGCGCCTGCTTGGACATATGATCTCTGAAATTAACGGCAGAAACTGATTATCCCTCCACTGTGCACGTGTGATGATGCGAGATACCAAAAAATAAAAAATAAAAGATTTGGTTTGCAAATTGAATCCTACATCTTTGGTTTTTGTCAAATCTTCACAGTTTCTTGGAAAAACTGTTTTTTTTTTTTCCGCACAGACAACTTCTCGCTTGTGAACGGCAGTACTCACGCCAAGTGAGCTGCGAGTGCTGACTGTCTCTTTGTTTACACGTTTCTTGATACAGACAAACAAAAATACCCCATATTTCCCGGGCAACAACATTCACAAAGAATATCTGGGGCTCCTCGAAAAAACATTTCAACTGTAATAAGCTTTTCTCCGTGAGAGTCTGAAACATTTCAGAGGGCTGCTTTGAAGCTCTCACTGTGTTGACTGTTCCTATAGAGACAGTGCTTGGAAAGCCTGAGCGCCATATCACTGTAACCTCTCAGTGCTTCTGCATTAATAATTAATTGCCAATGTGAGTAAACACTGCACTGTAGAAACAAGAATGCCCCAAACAACACAAGCCCGGCTGCTCCCACTTAATGCTGCACGCTCAACAAATTCAATGGAGTTGGTGGATACTGTACATATAGTGTTGCACTGTCTCACACATCATGGAGAGGAAAAACAAAACAAAAAAAACAAAAAAACACTGTACTTTCTTTTTTTTAATATTCTGCTGTGCAGCTTCACCGTATTTGGCAAAATTCAATAGCAATGGCTGTGCAGGATGCAAGTGGCTCCATCGTTCATGCTGCAGCCGGACCTGCTCACGAGGAGATTTGGAGGCGTTGCTCTCGCGCAGTTACCCTTTAGCTTACAGGCATCACGCTGTGAGTTTACGGCTAACGCAGCCTCATTTATATTACTTATAGTGAGGGGTGTATATGTGCCGGGCCTGTAGAACATGCTGACCTTGTCACTGTGAGCAGCTCCTCACCATGAGGGGCCTCGCTCATGCTCAGGTACTGTTACCCAACCACCCAGAGGCCTCCTGCATGTGTTGGAGATTAAGCAGGAGCCTGTGAGAGCAATGGTGGAGCAGCATAACAGGTCCAATGAGTTTTGAGCATCCGGCTTGTTTCTACAACAGAAATGAGAAGCTCAATAATATTTAATACCCTGCATAGTCTAATCACATTACTGTGGCTGCACATGCATCACTGACGAACCTTATTCAGCTAAGGTGGTGGAACATGACTGGCTACTCAGAATCCAGGGGCAAGGAGAGCGTCTTCTATCTTACTATAAATCCTCATTATTTCTAATAGCACTTCTGAAGGCTAAAGGAGTAGAGCAGAGCATGTTCTCTTTATTCTGCAGTCACTGACAGACATGGCCGAGTTCTATGGGTTAATGTAATATCACAGTTGGATGCCTCCTCAACTCACTTACAATCCCTGTTAGCTTAAAAGTCCTCCTGTGGAAAAAAAGAGAGAGGAAAAAGTGTGGAATGCATGAAAGAGGGTGATGATGGCAAAGCCAATGACGGCAGAGGGCCCACGAAAAGACTAAAACCTTAGAATTCATATATGCGCCCAGAGAGAATTAGTCTGGCATTTAAATAAAAACATATACTATATAATTATATATAGTGCTGAAATCTGAACAAACTAAAGGATTAAAAATGCACAATAGTGATGTCCATAGTTGCACAGAAACGTTGGTCTAAGAATAGAAAAATGGACTGTAAAAAGTCCATGGTTCATCTACTGAGACTGGCATATCAATTAGGATTGTGAATAAGAGTGTAATTGAAAGCAACAGGAGCAGAAAGAAACGGAAATTCATCAAGGCAAGCATGGAAAAGCACAAATGAGTTCCGAGCGCCAGACACAGAGAGAGCCCCGTCCCCATTCTTCTGCTCCGTCTTTGCTCCAGAACAGATCCACCTAATCTCTCCCACCATTACCAAACAATGAAATCAGCAACCAAACAGCTCTGGCTGCCGTGGTTCCCTTTAATAATTCTAAGCAGGCTAATTGTTTTATTAGAAAGTACAAATAAATATTTCACACACCGTCCCTCCTTCCAGCCGCGGCGCATTCATAAACTAGGTGTTAACAGCACGTCGGGTGTTAAAGTTCCAAGGCCTCAGGGGCCTCAATAAAGTGGTAAATGTAGTTTTATAAAAGTGAGAAAAAAGGAGCTGGGTGTGTAGCATTAACTACTTGCTGTTAGCTCATCACTCACGACCTCTTATTGGTGGTTATTTGTTGCCACTTAACCTGCAATTGTGGGCGAATTGAAGAGCTGCTAAGGTCAAAGGTTGCCTGGCAGGAACTTTTCTATGTGGCTCTTATTGGACGTGTTTGAGTGCTTCGCTTGTGATTGCTTTGCAGGGCCCTGGATCACTGGCCAGCAGCATCTGCGCCTTCCTCTACCCTTATCTCTGCTGGCAAGTGAGCACACCGGTGCAGGCCCACGCTCATCGTACCATGGCTCCACCATCACTAAATGGCACGTTCTCTCAGCCCCAGTCCTCCCTTTGCTAGGCACGGGGCTTCTCCAGCTGCAGCCTAATTTCCTGTGACTTGCCTAATTACTGTAATTAAGGATTAATTGCCATTAATTATTCACACATAAGCTCATCGCAAATCATGGGGTAAATGTCTTATGAAAGCTGCCATACAAGCCATGTATAAACACACTAGGATGCTCCAGGCGGCTGAATCGATCACTCAGCCCTCCAGCAAATCTCCACGCCACACTTAGGAAAACAACGATAACTCTCCCCAAAATCAAACGCCTGTGCAGGTCACGAGGGAAATCAATTCGCGTGCTTTACTCTCAGCCCCGGCTACGTGGATGTGAAGCAGACAAAGAAGAGTGTGCGCCGCGAACGGTAACTTTTTGATTAACGGGTGCGATGTAGCCAAACACAAGATAATGGAAGGAGATGAAGCTGAGTGAGGGAGACGTCGAAGCAGAGGCTAATTCCACTCTAATCTTCCACTGTCATCGTATCCTTGATTTCAGCAGCGGAAGAATCAGACCGTTCAGTCCGTGCCTCCGCAAAACAGGTGAGGAACATGAAACTCCAGGAGAAGTCGTCATGATTCATGACAATCCTTGAAAATTGGTTTGAACTCTATTGTGTCTAAATTCTATGAAGCCCACTGAAACCTGAGATGGATTGTTGGGTCAAGGAAAAACATGTCAACCTCTGGCGAGAAAAGCTTTTATCCTTGCGAGGAGGAAAAAATGTGACCGGTGATGTCTGGGAATTTGGGTGCAGGACAAACTCAGACGTGCGGGGAAATATTTACATTCTGTGCAGTCCCACGCATTTTTAAGGAAATAGTCCTGAAGGCTCCAGCGTCATAAAATCATGATAATGGCCATAATGTAAATCTGGTGAGCATGAAATGTCTTCCAGGGCCCTGCATGCAAACAGCATTCAAAATCAGACATCTTTACAAGGCTTTAAATCAGCAGTGGAGCCATGTGTTGATAGAGAACGAAAAAAAAAGAAGAAGTAAACTGTCTGGTGCTTCACACCGGCTCTGTAAGAGCTCACAGCAACGTCAAAAACTTCACTGTAACGTACAGAACAGAACAAGACTGACAATTATTCCTGAACCCTGGTGTAGCAGCAGTGAAAGCTGCTGCCTCAGCAGTGACACTCTGCACCAAATCTGCTTCTGCATGTCTTCTTTTCCTTTCTCTCCTCTTTACATGGGTCACTAAGCGAGACGTGGGACTGGATTAGAGGGGACTAATTGCTGGACCAAAGGCAGATGTGGCAGATTAATGCAGGAAACATCTTCATTTTGGGGACATAAGTTTGTGCGTCTGATTTAAACATTTATGTTAATGGACCTTCTGGCAGCCCTTTAAGGCTCTGCACTCTCTTGTAAACAGCCACTCTGCAAATCCATCACTGGGCCATCCTGCAGAAAACCCGAGCTGCACAAGGAGAAGGGAACAGATAACGGCATCCCAGATCAGGACGAGGGGATAACAAGACCTCAGACATGCAGAGGTGGCCTGAGCCAGTGCTGGCAAAATTTCTCCTGATCAGCATTATTGCAGCCAGGGTTTAATTTATAGAGCTGAGCTTGTCTTGTTCTATGCATTTGTTAGATTAATGTGCAGAGTCATACTTTTTCTTTTTTTTTTTTTTTTTACCGCTATAGCCTTTGATTGAGTTCAATTCAGTGGGATTAACCTGAGAGAGGTTTCTCCCGCTGCGATTGAGTTTCTCATCTATTCTAGTCTCTAATTACGCAAAAGTTGAAATTGTCAAACCTGTCTTCCTCTCGTGATGGTTCTTTATTCTTTAACATGTTCATTTCTTCTTATTTTTAACTTTTGCAGCGTGCCCCTCCAATTAGCAGTTCCTAATTGTTACCTGAGCAACAGCACGGTGCTGCGATAAATGCCGCTTTTCACTGAGACACAGGTGCCCGATCGTGCCCTGGTGTTAATATGTAAACGTTTTGTACAGTAAATGTGTCAGCGTGTGAGTTGCGAGACCCCACAGCCTGCAAAACTTTCCATGGACCCCCGCTCCCCCCGCACATTTCACACCCCCACCTGCCCCTGCGCGACACCTCCCAGCACGCACATGCACCGTCGCGTCACTAGTGCCTAACTATTTATTTATTCCCTATTTATTGTCACCTTCCCTCTCTGTCGGCTGACTTGTGTTCTCCACGTCGCTTTGCATTTATGGACTCCTGGCTGCCTTGATCTCGGTAATTAGACTTTATGTGCTAATTGGTGTAAATACAAAGATGGGAGTTGCAGGCGAACACTTCGCACCGTGGCTATAAATTGTGGCTCTGATAAGTGTGGGTTGTAGCGCTGAGGGAATAGCACAAGTGTCTCCAGGACACTGATGCTTCTGTCAGCAGCCACTTTTTCTTTTATACTTTCAGAGCACGGCGTTCTAAAACAGACTTGGACAGCTTGAGACATCTGTGCGTGGTTTGGCCTTGAGAGTCTCATTCACCTTCGGATGTCAAACGGGGCTATTTTCAAGACCAAGACCAGGTCGGCAACCGATTCGCCCAAACATAAGATCTGCAGCCACCTCAGTCACATCAGTGATACATTAATAATTAGAATAATATATGAAATTGATGTGTTTTTTTCCATTGCAGACATGGCATTGTAATGTTCAATATTGTTTTTTACTCTGCAGTATTACTTATTCTTTACAATCCACGGAATAGGAATGTGATGGTTCGCCTCTTTTATGTGTACTTTACAGTTGCATTGAAGCACAGCCTCCAGAATTCCCATTTGAATGCAATGAAATGTAAATTGATTGTGTACCAGCGCTGACAGGAAAACCTGAGAATAAAATAATCAGCGACTGGGGGGGATGCTTTTGTCACGCAGATATCTTAAGATTATGAGACAATCAGGACTAAGGACAAAACACAGTCACTACCGACCTCAACAAAAATAATCGTGGTCATAAAACAATTGTAAACCTTATATTCATGGTAGGAAAATGCCAGAGGCTTGCAGGTCCTCGCACTGTAAAACTAAGATGAATAACTGCTTGTGCATGGATGTTGTTGAGCCTCAGCACTGTGGTTAAATGTCAGAACATGATGTTGTTCTGGAGAGCATAAGAAGGCCAACACCGAATACAGACCAAGTCCAGTGATATGCATTTAACTATGCTGTAACTCCTGTTGTTAAGGTCATTCATTATCATAATAAGTGTAGGTGCCTTCACTGCCTTTAACAGCACACAATAAATAAGTGTTTTTATGGGGGGTATGGGTGGAACAGTACACCCTGTTACATTTTTGATTAGAAAAAAATCTACTGGTGATTTAATCTGTCGAAATCAATACAGTTAATAATTGTTGAGTAATCAGATTATTTTACAGCATGGATTTAAAGCCCAAACATCAAAGCCAGCCTGTGAGGCTTCCCACTACAATGTTACAAGGTTCTCAAGCCATCTGCTTCAAAATGCTCCATTTCCCCGAAATGCGAGGCACATTTATGCAGATATCAAACTGCAAACTTTTGCGCTGATTAAAATTGCAGTTTGCCCCGTGTGCTTTTCACATGCAAACACACAGATGCATGTTCCTCTCCCTCCTTTTCATTTCCAACTTGATTCTTTTTAAACTCTGTGTTTTCAGCAGATGTCCTTCTAACGGAGACAAAGAAAATGAGAGGGGCCTGGATATCATCAGCATAGAAATGAGCCTCCTCTCGATGCCCCTTCTAAGGCACAGCCACAGCGCCGCTCCAGCCACTGCACTACCTTTTCAACTTGCAAATGACAGTGTCACCAAATGCTATCCTTCCATCAATCAAGTCGGGGGGGTCATGAATATACAAAAGGCAAAGCGGAGCCCGGCTGCCTCCTGCAGCTCTACTTGGCCCAATTATACAGGCTCAGCTTTCTCCTGTGAGCTTCCACTTTGTTTCAGTCTAAAGGGTACAGTCCAAGGCAGCCTCGGGCTTAATCAAGGTAGGTCACGCATACTGGACCCCTCAAGTGGACTGCAAATGCAAGTTAAATGTGGACACCAAATGTCATCTTTCTTTTCCATCATTACTGCTAGGGGGCAAAGACAGCAGGGGTCAGTTCCGCACCCCTTTTTCTCTGTGCACATTCCATGCACTGGAGTCCTCCTCTTTACCCAAATACAGGACCAGGCCACTAAGCCGCCCCCCACCCCCGTCCCTCTGCAGCAGCCTGCTTGCCCCTTTCTTTACCCCAGCTGTCAAATCATAGTAGTGAATTAGCATTCTAACGGATACGCCTCAACCCAGGGATGAATTAGCACACTGGAGTAACTAATGACCTCCCTGCTGATAGTGGACCTTACAGTCGATGGCACAGCTGATCAATATCACCGCTTCAGCTCAGGTTACGCTCTCTCCTCTCTTTTAAGTTTTCACTGAAATCCTTACACAAGCTTAGATAAGACACTGAAGGCTGTGTATAACAGCAGCACAGCAGCAGCATCACGAGTGTCGATGCTTAATTTTCGTTAAGAAATAAGAATGAAAGTGGGCCGGGATGCTGAGCGCTGACACATAAAGCCCATTGGTCAATAGTGTCTCATTGTTTCGGACTCACCATGATGGAGAGGGAGAGCGAGGCGGATCCATGTGTTAATGTAAGTAATGTTATTTTTGCATCAATCACCGAATGCGGCGATTCTGTTCGTGTTCTGCGTTGACGCAATGCTGCTGACCAATCAATCATCTCATTAAAGCCGATGATTCTAATTGTTTTTGATGAGTGCAGCACTGACGCAAAGGTTAAGACCCGTTTTTGTCGCATTGAAACAAGGGTGGTTGAATGGATGCGTTCTGTATTTGTCACGTTTAAAGTGTGACACTGATTAAGCAGGAGTGGATTTTTTTTTTTAAATTTAAGCACTTAACAATTAGTCCTTTCTAAATGAGGCGACTTTACATAATCACCCGAGAAAGACCATATATATTGTTGAATTGTGAAAAGAGTCTGCTGTCAAATGTGTCATGTTATTCTAAGACCCTTTGAAAACAAATGCACAGATAAAATGCGTTGAGTCTTGAAACCGAGCCGACAAGCAGTTCTGAACGAGCTTTGATCAGCTTTTTTGATGTGTTAATGTGTCAGCCGAGGCACAGCAATCAAGCCACAATAAGTCTCTGAGGAGTGTGGGAAAGAGAGGGGTTAATGTGGGCCTACGGCTGAGAAAATAAATTACTCTAAATATGTAAGTGGACGTCAGAATGGGCCCTGTAAGAGCAGAGCGGGTTTGGGTAAACCAACAGTCTGTCTGCAGTAATTTATAGACAGCTATGATAAATACTATTTGTCCATGACAGTCACATGAAATAATAAACCATGGCTGGCTATAAACATTGCTAAATCCTGACACTATTGATTTATAATGTCTAACAGTGACATCAAACCAAACAACTGACAGAAACAATGCCAGGGCTTTAGGAGCAGTTTGTCAACTATTAATTCTGTCAAAGGGGTTTTCACTCTAAGCCGAGGGAGCTTGTCTTGCTGTTGTCAATCCCTTCCCTGGAAACAACCCGCCACACGTCCGCGGGTAAGGGCCCTAGGCGCTGCTCCGTTAGCCCTAATTACCCCCATCCCTGCTTTGGCAACGACAAGACCGGCGTCTATTTAAAATGCATGTTAATTATGCAAATTATTAATTGGGCTGGTGCTTGAGGATTTGTGTTTATGCCCGGATTAGAGTTAATAACTGTATCAGGCTACGTTTTAAGCCTGACCTATGACAAGTAATGCTGAGGTGCTGAAAGGGATATTTTCCAATACATTACCCTCTCTTCTCTTCCAAGTCCGTTCCCCATTATAGGAGCCTGAATAAATGACACACGGATTCTCCGACCGCGCAACAAGACCCAGACAGTCTGCATATACGCTGTGTGCTGTAGAACACCACCTTACACCGCCGCGCCACGCTGCATTGTTTAAGGATCCTACAGGAGTTTATATTCACCGCTAACTAGCATGTGCACATAACAGCAAACAGCTTGACGTGCACACACACACACACACAGTCACATAAACGGTGGAGGGTCTTATTTCATGGTCATCCACGACTAGCTGTCAGACTAATTGCATACACCTGTGATGGAGACCACACATGCTCTGTCACCACCTGCCACGAGAACAACAGTGAACTCTGGTCACCCAGTAACCGGAGTTCAAACCGAGATCAGCAGTCAAACCCAAACGTCTTCTCCTTCACCGCAGTGATGGAAGCCATTATGCAACCATGTTGGTTTGCAGAGATTTGCGCATTCAACAAAGCTAATGATTGAAGAAAAAGGTGCTGCGCACCTTCCTGCAACTGCCTTCAGTTTCACAGTGTGACTGTGTGTTCATTATGAATCTTCCTCAGCTGCACTCAGTCCTACACATCCTGCCTGAGCTTGACGAACCACTGGGACCTTTGGGAGCGCTCCTTCGCTGGGGTTAAGCTCGAGGTTGTGTGCCAGTCATGTATAAATGAGGAGCAGCTACACAATACCCAGGAGGTATTAAAGGAATATCAGCTGCCAAACCCTCGGCGTTAGAGGGCCAGATACACACGTCCTCCATCGCTATGTTCTCTCTTTTTAAAGTTGCTTTGTTCACTATGCCATGTATCAACATTTTACACTGTAAGATGGTCTGTAGGTAAAAGACTGGCCTTTGTTGGATTGAACTAGAAATATGGGTAAATTCTGGGCTTCCATCACAGTAGTAAAGTATCAAACATCTTATTTCCATTTTAAGTCTTCAGCTTGTTTAGCTGTTTATCTTGTGTGTTTTCCAGAAATTAAGACACTTTTTATGACCAAACAATAAACAGTCTGCAGAGGGTGGCGACCCCGGTGTCAGCCAGTCAGCAGTCTTTCTACTTCCTGCCATGACTGAAACGGTTAAGGGCACATTAAGCTGTTTTGCTCAATGGCCCTTGACCAGTATAAAGAAGCACTGAGATAGCATGTTCTGATGTATGCCCTGTGCAGACATTATGAATGCATGCAGAGAAACACACACCAATGATGAAAAGTAAGGTAAAAGGAAAGAAACATAGATAAATAAACAAAAACAAATTCACTTTCCATATGTTATCAGCAGAATTCTTTGTTCATTGGATCTAAATTATAGCTTGATTAAAGTCTTAGAGAGGGCTACAGTAAATCCTGTGTGAATGTTTGCTGCAGTTGCTCTAAAATGAGAAATATTGATCAGTATGATTTCCCTGGGTACTCGGGAGCTGTAGAGGAAGAGTGAGAGACATTATTTAAGGGACATGGAGCCTAAGTTGAAAAAAAAAAAAGGAAAAAAGTGACGTTATGGTCCATGCTTTGAAACGTGACTTCGTCTGAGAGGCCTGTGATGGTAAGGCGAAAAGGTAGTTCATCATTGTCTGCATGGGAACCAGGGGGGTGGTTGTCTTGTGTTGATTTTACATTATTAATTTGAGGCACACAAGGTCATTGGGGCCGCTATAGTCATGAGAACCAGTTGTTATCTTAACACAGCTGTCGGGCTGAATCTGCATTGACTGATTATGCCATTGATTGGTAACACAGTGAGGGAGGCCGCCTTTCGGATGTTGCGCCAAATTCAAAGCCTCCACACAAGTGAAAACATCACCTGAAAACAAGCCTTGTTATTTGTACTTTGTGCTGGTCTCTGCTGCATTAACCAGCGCGCAAGTACCAGGAGTATTGTGCGAGCACGTATCAGACACCTTCAATCTGCTCTAAGTAAATCAAACGTAAATGTCAAATTGTTGCGAACATATGCTAATGCGGGGGAGAAAAAGCCTCGTGCATGATGGTGGGGTTGCGATGGGTGGTGGGTTGGTGGGGTGGGGTGCACAAAACCAAATAGAAAATAAACATCACAAACACTGTGAAATCTAAAACAAAGGGGGGCTGAATCCTGAGCAGCTGGCATGGAATGAATTCTTCTGGAGAGGGAATGCCAGTTTCAGAGCGCCCCGAGCATCGATTTGGAGCCAAGGCAGTAAACAGCTTTTATCAGCAATAATGATGGCATAATCCCAGCTAAAGAGGAAAGTAGCATATGGTGCAAAGCTTACAACTGCAATCCCAACAAAGTAGGGGGGATTTTCATCACTTTGTCCACTTGAAAGACACTCTGCCAATTCTTTTCTCTTCTCCTTCTTCTTCCAATGATCACAGGGTACACAGTGAAACGCACTCCACTTCCAAATGCAGACATGCTTTTCTCACCTGTTGGCTTCATCTAGTTACATATCTACCAAATGTTAAACGGTACACTAAACAATACAAAGCTATGTACCTGTATTAGCATGCACCAACTGCAAGGTGACCCCCTTTGCCCTACAAGGGTTTCTGCATTGCAACCCTGCATTGGTATGAAGTGCGGATATCGAAATTCACCGCACAGCAGAAATGACTAATGACTCTCAAACATTCAGCTGCCACCTGCATTGAAGTCAAACAACGTCTGTATTCACATTGTCAGTTTTATCGTACCCTCCTTCATTAGACCCATCAAGCTTTCCTTTTGATCAGACAGCCCCAGCCAGGAGACAGCTCTTTTTCAGGAGCAGAGTGTAACACTGCCAAGTAGCACTCCAGACTGGCTTCAACCTCTGTCATTGATTTTCCTCCAAGCTGTGACCATTCATTGTTTGTGACATTCTCCTGTCGGCTCTTTAACACCCTTCAACCAAATCAATTTCATATTTTTGTCAATGCCTTGCAACTGGATGAGCCAGATGGGAAGGGACGTCACATGATTTAGGATGTCGATTTTCTGGCAACTGTTTTATCTGCAGTTTTTACAACACTTGGAAAGCTGACATGATGGGTTTATTTAAAGGCAAACAGAATCATAGGAGAAATAGGCCGGCGTGCATTATAGTAGAGCTGAAACCACCACTCATTAACGTGTGCGATGATTGACAGGAAATTAAAGAGGCAAAAATTGAATAGTCACTGAATTATTTAACTTGTTACTTCACTGAGGCTCGTGAACTCTGCACGTTTCTTTTATATCTTAGTACTTCAAATAATTTTGACGTTTGATAGGAAGACTTACGCATCCTTCATTTATCATTTATAAACAGCAAACACTTTGTAAATATTTATCATGACACAATAAAATGTGGTTTTAAACAAAGTAGGGCCATTATAAATGTTTATAATGACATATTTAATGGAGGTTATCCGTACTTTATTTCTTGTTGGTTAATAAATCAATACATTTAAACATTGTACTAGATCTGAATCAATTAGTTTTTATTCTGTGACTCCAACAGTTTGACAGTGCCACCTAACAGCCCTACACTGTTACAGGTCAGAGAAGGGTTCTACTGATGGTGATGATGACGATGATGAAGGTGGTCGTCCCACTGTTGTCTCTTTTCCTTCCTTGCCTTTGACCTTAAATAGCTATTTATAAGCAGCAGTAATAGTCGCAGACATGCCAAAAGGAAACCAAACCACAAACCGCTTCTTTCCCCAACTCTAACAAATGACTAAATGTATTCTTCGCCTCCTCATGAGCTGAGCCGACCGCATGGCTTTGCCCTCTATTATACTCTCAATATCACACACTAACAATGACAACAATAATAGCACCAGTGACCTTGACTCCCCGTCTGGACTCTAAGAATAATATTTGATAGCAATATTAAGTGCAACAATAATGAGATGAATATTCCCCCATTTAGTGTAGACAGCTTTAGGACAAATTCTGAAGGGAGAGCTGCCTGCTGCAGCTACATGCTGGTCACTCTTAGTTGTCAGGGCTGATTTATTGCCTCCTAGCTGTTCAATTTCACATTTTGTCCTCGTCATATCCCCGACTCATGATCATTCTGCACTGACCCTTGTAGGGCAGGCAGGGAATATTGATAAAACAATTATCTGCTTGCCGTTCATTTGATTTTCCATTTCAATTACGGATTGGAGGAGGCAAAAAGAAAAGATTGCGGCATTGATTTTTTTTTTCCTACCTTACAACAGGAAGGAGGCAGCCTTTGATGGGATGCTTTGGTGACATGGAATCGAGGAAGGAGCGGCGCTCAGTAGTTTCAAGAGCTACGCTTCCCTTTTGTAAAGGCTTTGCTTTATGGAGCGTTTCTGCATTAAGCATGATTTAGCATGGCCCGCTAATAGTATTTTAAAATGTAAAATGACAAACACACTCTGCACCTCCCTTTCATATTGAAGGCCAGACAAACGCATTCACTTTGACTAAAGGTTTTTCTGACTGATCATTGATTTTGACAATTCAAAAGTGATGAGTGCAACAGGACGGGCTCCGGGGGGGTGGCAGCATGTTCACACTGATGCTGACCTGAGGTAAACACTGCCGTGCACTCTGGAGGCCAAAGGACCCCAAAGGTCAGTGCAGTTTGTCAGCGACACCATTCCAGTCGCTCCCCCTTTTCTGATGGTCTGCCACTGTCTATTTGTCACTCTAAAATGACAACACAGTTGCATCATACTTGTTTTTCCTGCAGCATTGACACAATGCTCCGGCACCTCTCCATTGTGCAATGCACTGTAACGGAGAGCACAGTGAGAGGACGAGGCAAAAAAAAGAAAAAGAAAGAGAGAGACAATCGCTGCTGCCACACATAAAAATAAACAGAACGTAGAAAATACAGTAAAGGATTTAACCGGGATGAAGTGCGTGTTAAATGTTGAGTTTCTACAGAGCAAGCCATGTCAAATGAATCCATTACCACATAAAGTAAATAGATTCTTCTGTAAATGATTTGGAACATTGGTAATGGCTAAAGACCTAATGGGAATCCTGTAAAATAGCCTTTGGGGAGCCTGGGAAAATCTGCCTCAGTGAAGTGGCCGGCTCTTGGCCAAAACCCTGTGTAGAGGGGAAGGGGAGGAGAGGGGAGGAATAGACTTCACAGAGATGACAGAAAACGAGCGAGGGAGGGCGAGGGAGAAAGACAGAGAAGGGTCAGAGAGAGACGGAGGGAGAGAGAAACCACACTCTGAAGAAATCTCCACCCACACGTGATGGCTAAGTTCCACTGTTGAGCATAATCGCGTAAAAATGCTGAAGACTTGAAAGGGCTGATGATAATGCTATTGCTGTCCAGTGATCCAGCGCGGTCACAGGCAGCGGCAGCAGCAAGGCACAGCGCTGTACTGCTTCCTGTATCGCAGTCTGCTTCAGCGCACAAGCGCCGCTCCCAGGGGATCTCACATGGCTGACCTTAAATAAGTTTGGCTTTGATCAAAGTTTAACGTTAGCACAACTGGTCCGCTTCCTACAGATCAGGGGGGATCAGGGAGATGAGACCAGGGCGAGGAGGTCCTGGCAAAGCTTCCTTCCCAAAGCTCCAGTGCACCCTTCCAACACCGGATTATGTTGGGCAATTAAGGTAATGAACTGGCTAACGTAGCAGCGCATAATGATTCTTTTTATCCTCATTCTCTAAGGTGCCGGCTGTTTCTCTGACACATCTTTCTCAGCGAGACAACGTGTGATACTTTCTATTCCGTGTCCTGGTGGTTGGGGATGTCTAATAAAGAAAAATGATATCACGGGTAATAGGGGACAAGAGGAAAGCCACATCTACACGTCTGCTTCCCACAGCAAAGTGGAACACTGCAGCTCTTGTTCTCGGGTTGGAGCGGTAAGGAGACACCGGCAAAGTGTGCGGAAGAAGTCGAGAAAGGAAAGCACCTGTGCGCACGCAAGCGAGCAGCCAGGCCTCGCGTCTATCTGTGTGGCGGCGAGCGCCCGCATTCCAGTTCCCCCAACCTCCCACCCCATCAGCGCGCGACTTGTCTGCCTGCTCGCTTTTCATTTGAACACATTTTCTAGCCAAAAATTTCACTTCAATCTCACCTCATCTCTCCATACTACATTAACCCCTGGCAATTGCCTTCCAAATGACCCCATTAAGCTGTAATTGCCTCAGCAGGCCTGCTCCCTCGCTTGTAATTCTGTGCAGCGAACCCACCAGACGTTCCCCCGGCATTGTTTCATGTTCTGGCTCCCATCAGCCAGTTCAGACGCTGACCCCCCCCCACTCCCACTCCTACTTCCAACCCTCCACCACTACTCCCCACCGCCTCTCTGTCATGGACGGAGCTGTTGGTGCTCGCCACCGGTGGTGCCACTGGCAGACTCTCCTCCGTCTCCGCAGTGAGCTCGCACAGGAGGTGCCGTGCCCTCACTTCCTCTTCAGCAGTCACACTCGCTGTCAATTACACAGGCTCATACATTCACTACAAGAGGCCCGAAACGAAATAAACCTCAGCCTGGCTTTTTATTATGTCATTCCCTGGCGTTCGATTCATAAATACCGTGTGTGTGCAGTATTGTGCGTGACTTGAGATAAAGAGCGGCAGCTCGATGAAGTATTTACAGAAGTTCGCATCAGGTGTCAATTACAAAATTAACTGTGGCGTAATATTTGCACGTTGAACCATCATTTCTCTGCTCACTTGTCATTAGGATGCTGTTGGGTGCAGAGGGTGTAGCCCGCCGATGACACCCGCCACGGCACCTCCCAGCACAACTTCACCTTTTTCTTGTTCCCACCGGGGAGCTGTTGTCAAGACTGCTCAACTTTTTTGACGAAGGCCTCCGCGGATAACTAACGTGCAAATGCGGATAGGTGGAGAAAGCGATCCTGACAGTGATGTATTGCAACTAGTTGCAGGTGTCAAAAAGATGCTCCGCCAGCCATTGGAGTGTATGCACTGTGTATATGCATGCGTGCACACGTCTGCGCCCATGTACGATTTTATGAATGCGTGTCCCCGCCGCAAGTCATGTGTATATTTGTGTGTGTGTGTGTGTGTGTACATGTGACTGTTCGTGATGTGTCTAAGCCTTTACATGTGACCTGGTGTGGAGGGGGAATCAGACTAATAACCCATTCAACACTCCCTCTCTCTGAAGCACCACATCCTCCCTGCTGCCCATAACAGATTGGTTAGCTCATAAAGGCTCGCTGCCGCCACACAGTCAGCCCCTCCTGTTATCATCCTCTCAACATCTCTTAACATATATTCGTAAAATAAAGGCTCTTTAGGAACGTGCAACAACATATTGACAAAATCCAGGCTACCTTTTTTTTTTTTTTTTTTAAACTCTGCAGCCTTTGTAATGCGGTTCATGAATTAATTCTAGGCCTGAGATACACAAGCTTTCTCTGAACACACAAACCTTCGGCAGAGCTTTAGATCATTTCTTTCTCTCATTGCCCGTTTATTTAAATTCATTCTTTTTTGCTAAGCAAATGTTCCCAGGAATATCAAGGTGTTTTTGTTGCAAAGCTCTAACTGATCCAGAGGGATTTGCTTCCAACAGCCTGTCTCTCCCTCGCCTTTCAACACAAAACTCCGCGCTCCAATCAAAATGAACCACCAGGGACCCCCCTTCCCTCCTCCCCACCCCCCCTGAGCTACGCCTGCTCCGAGTGCTGTGATAGCAGCCTCTCTGCCATTGATCGCGGAGTTTAGCACAGAGCATGCATGCCACTGTTAGCAGAAAACAAAGACCTCTTTCCCTTTAATAGTGGCGCCCGCCGTTAATACAGCTAATGCCTTGTGTTTCCCTCCGCCCTGAAGAATGAATGAAAGAAAGCAGATAGCAATTAAAAAGGTTAACTAGGGTCCACGTCTCGTCACAACTCATCTTTTTCACACAAATCTTTTTACCTCATAAACATATTGATATCTTTTAGGGTGGCGCGGCGCATGCTCGCTTGCCACAAGTGATAAAAACACGCATTCATGTCTTACTTATAATTGTGTTCCACGCCGCAAATCTAATAGCAGACGCCGAATTCAAAAAGGAAACACAGCTTTATTGATCCACCCAACACACACCAGGAGGATCTCATGAATTAGGAATGAGATAAATCACCATTAACCCCAGAGAACCCAGCTTGTGGTCGACCACTGACATACCACACTGATGTTCCTTTTTTTTAAATAATCAAGATAATTCTTCCTGGCAAAGTATAAATATAACTCTTCAATTAATACAGCATGTGTCTGTTTATTTAATCAAGGGCTGATTTACTTGTGACAGAGAATAAATTCTTCTATTTTCTGTGAGCCTCTATAAAATTGCCATCATTTTTAATTAATTCTTAATTAAAATATATTACACCACAGCTTCTACCCATCTCTCTTGATATTCTAACATAATCAATTCAGAACCATTTACATATCATTAATTAAAAGCTTTCCTCTCTCATCCTAAAAATCATAATGAGGGCCGATTCCTCATTAGTAACCTATAAGGGAGAAAATAACAATACTGTAGAGAATGGATGGCGCATTCCACAGTGAGTCCTTTGTCTCGTAGTTTCTAAAAAGCATTTTTTAATGCTTCTCAATTGGATTTAAGAATTACTGAGTCAATTTTGTAGACTCAATGATAATAAGTGAAGCAGCACAGACTCCCTCAGTATTTATCTGTGCCTCTGTGCTGCTCGCAACAGTAAAACAAAGTCAATCAGTGTCAGCAGGTGCATTGATTTTGAACTAAATTCTATTTTAACTGCAAAAAACACAATTAATTTAAAGCGAGTGAGCAGTGCAATGTACAAGAAAGGAATTACAAATGAGAAATTCTTTAATTTAAAAAAATATTATTTTGTGTTCTCTAGCACAGTGAATAATGAAACTGGACCAGAATAAATAAATGTCCTAACCTTGAACAAAAAAAACTTGGCAGTTCTCTCTGAGCAATAAACAATTCTGCATGAATGTGAATGGCAGTTGAGTACTTGTTGTTATGCCATCAGACGGCATAATTCAATTTTACTGTAAATATTAGGTGCATCTAAACAATGGCCTAACATCATTTATTATCCAGCCAACACATACAGGGGCCCATATCTTTCCATCTGGAGCTCGCTCTTAAAGAAGAGTAATAATAACAAGTAATGATAGGTATTGTTATGCCGGGGATCAGGCACATCCTGATTTTATCGCCCGTCTCTCACAGGTGCTCTGGCGTTACTTGTCAGGACTGCATGTCTGGGTCTTCCACATGTCAGATAAAAATCGCTGCACTTGGTGTTTCGGCAGCCTGACAGCAATTTATTTGAATGTTTTGTCACACTGGTGTTGGTGCATTTTGTGTGGGCTGCTCACTGGAATGGCAACAGCTCGTAGGTTACTGACACACACACACACACACACACACACACACACACACACACACACATAGAGCTATGGTCTAGCACAAAATCAGAAATGCATGCTGCATGTGCTGCAGGTCTACTTTGGATAATTAAAACCCTGTGTCTGTAAAAAATTATAATAAAAAAAATAATAAAACCGAGTGTTGAGTGTTGGCAAAAACTAAATGTGTTAATTCATATTTAAGACCCAATAAGGTAGGTGACAACACATTGTTAGCACTAGCGATCTTTTTAAAAATATATATTTTCATTTACACCTCCGTGGACACACACACACACACACACACACGCCACCCTGCACAAAATAAAATGTCACAGCAGCCAGTAAACAGGTTACACTGAGGTGAATCTACAAATGCAGCTGTCAAAAATTATATTCTGTATTTATATGTAAACTTAATTTTTCCTCCACTGTTCAAATAAATGTAAATAAGGTCTCAGTAAATAAGCCCCTCGATTCAGAGCATATTAAACACAACCTCGCTGCAGCCTTGCGATTCTCCGAGCTGACATGGAATATTGAGTAAGTTAATGAAATCCTCTCAAAGACAGGAACTCTATTTTTACACCATGATAATTAAAGTACGACACAGTTATAATTTACAGCCCTCGCTTAATTGCATAGGAAAAGTAAAATGGGAGAGGTCTAAGAGACGAGATTAAATGTGTCTCTGTGCGTGTGCGTGCATGTCAGTGTGTGTGTCCGCGTGCACCTCTCCGGAGCGTGCATGTAGAAAGAGCTTCCTGTGCATCTAAACAACTGTATCTTTTAGCATCGGGGGAACATATCAAAGATTAGGTAATGAAATATGCACAGTCCTATTTTTCTGCTCCTGGGCCCTTTGACAAATCGAGTACAATCCAAAATCTCCATAAATCACTATTAAAGACAAGTATATCATCACCAGCGCATATATCTTCCCCAGCCTGACCTGTAGACTAATGAGAAAAGGCCCAGACTATCTTGTCTGATTAATTAATTCAAAATGTCGGCTGTTATTCAAATGTGAGGCTGGTGTTATTTGAATAACACTTGACAGCGACGCCTGAAGAAATAATTTCTGGTTTGTGAGGCTGCTGCGGCATTACTGATGATGGCTCATGGAAATGTTAGAAGCCTAGGAGTATTTTTTCCCTCGTCGACGGTCCTCTCGCTTTCCCTCCCCTCACCTTCTCAGTCATGATAGCTCCAAGAAGTATTTCATTACTTCAACCGCACCGCCACCACCCCCCACACCATCCACCACCCCTTCACAATTATGGTTCTTCACGTTTTTTTTTTTCCACTGTCTGCCCTCTCTCTCTCTCTCTCTCTCTCTCTCTCTCTGTTTGTATTCCCTCCCACAGCCAGCCCAGATCTACAGGGCAGCGCTTTGGCTCTGCAAGAGACATGCTGGCAAAGAGGAAGGTCATGGTTTTTACAAGTGCAGCTCCCCAATGCTGACAGCCCGTGCTGCCAAAGTGACACACTCTGTTTGGCTTTCCCACGTTCATAGAGCTCCACAGCACTTTGTCTTTATCACGGGGCACGCACACACACACACACGCACGGGCACGCACGCACACGCACACATCTAATCAGCCTCAGAGCTGCATTTCCTGTCATGTGCAAGCAAAAGTGATCACACGTGGAGACACAATCACAAATATTGCAACAGTCACAAGTCAGATTTTCTTTCTTTCTTTCCTGTGAATCGGGGTGGGTGGGTGCTTGGGGTTGTGAGGGGAAATATTCGCTGGAGAAACCATGAAAGTACGTGCGAGGGCCTAGGGGCAGTGCACACCCCTGTATCGCTTCCCTCATCAAGCATGGATTCTAATCAGGGCTGGGGAGATATAAGACGCTCAGTCATTAAATAAATTAACTCTGCCACTCCATGCTCTCCTTCAGCACCCGCGAGAGGCCCCGCCGTGCTCTGCATACTTACAGAGGCTCCGAGCATCACGCACCTCACCTTCAGCGCACAACCTCACGGGCCTGCCAGCACACACGCGCACACACACACATGCACAGGTTAGAAACTAATCTTGAATATTTACAGAAGCAAAGCAACCACACACACCCCCCAGTCCCTGAACAGCTGATGTCACATTCACACATCAAGCTTTTACGTAATTTCATTGGAAGCCCCTAAAACAGCCCCCGGGACACTTTGGGGATGTCCCTCAGTTTCACAGTTAAAAAATCAACGTGCACATGAGTGATAAATAAAAATCTGTGGAGACCAGTGCTGATTCACAGGCTCTGTGAGACAGCACAGACACGAGTTTTTCTGAGGATCCGTGCAGCGTGCTGCCATTCATCAAGAGGAAGCGAGCGCAGTGACGAACAGTAAGAGAGCTCAGTGTCGGCTCGGATCACTGACACAAACAATCAAAGCTGACACACTCTTCGTATAGCACCTGCCACTCCGGCAACACAAATAGATCAATATGAGGGGAGCTCATTCACTGTTTAAAACTCATATCCTCGCAGCCACACCGTCTTCCAGAGCACTGTGATGTAAAAAGTGCACGCTTAATACATATCAATCACCCTGACAGAGGAAATGCTTATTTGAGGAGCCAATGTGAGGCAAATACACGGTGTCAGCAGAATGTCCGTTGTCAAAACTTGCCATTTGAATTTTCGACTGCGACGCGTGGAGACAAATGTCCCGAGAAAGCCCTTACGCTGCAATTTATATCATTTTAATGTGCGCTTTAATTCTCCATTACTTAAGGAGGAAGTACCTGGGAGGGTGGAGACACATTAGAGAAAGTAAGATATGAACAGAAGGGTCGGGGGATCTCTCTTAGCAGACACAATTAAATATTCATGTGTCTCCTCCTAGGACACAACACATACAGATCATTATCATGGCAGCAGCTCACCACCATTTTGTTCACACGTTCGCCTCCGAATCAATGGCTGGGTGTAAAATTCCATGTGAGCCTGGGACGTCGCCATAACATCAGTGAATAACTCCATTATAAGAATTAGAGAGTGTTTTAGCAACAATGACCACTTTAAACATCCCTCATGGGTCATTTAAAATATATCTGTGACCATCTCATTTTCATATCCAGACTATTTGTTGTAGTCGTGAGCAGCGGCCGAGTGTCTCTGCAAAAGTAAACAGGTATGTGTCGCTTCGTGCCACAAGCCACGGGACAATACGCAGACTCTCGGTGTTAGTGAATCATTCCAAAATTCATTACGGGCTCTCGGTCCGTCCTGGCCGGCTGCTTGAGGAAGGAGCGAGAGAAGAATAGCAGTAATGTACTCTGGATGACCTCCACTTTCTAAAGAGGGGAGAAACCAGCTCTTTTTTTTTTTTTTTTTTGCTTTTCAATTCTGATCAAAAGAGGAGCGAAAGGAGGGACAGCATTCCCCCACTCGCCGTCATTAATCATAGCTTTCCGGGAGCAAGCGCATATTAATTTCTGTCATCCCAAACATCATTTGGTATTGTTATGCCACGGCTTAGTCTTCATTCACCAGCAGACGCCGGCCGCTCCTCCCGGTTTGAGGGAAGACAGGGCCTGTGTGGCTGCGTTTCAGAGCAAGAGGCCTTTATCCCTGGGGCTCTGACACCAATTAAGCCATTTCACCGAGAGACGAAAACAGGGCCCACAGTTTCACTGTAACATGAGCCAGCATCTCGCTGCTGGCCCCTCGCCATCTTTCCATTACTTCAGACACAAAAATGAACTTCAAGGACTTAAGAAAATAAAGAGTGTATGTTTAGTGAATGGTCACACTGACTCATGACAAAATTACCCAAAAAGTAGTTTCAACTCTGTCATTAACTCCATTACTGCAATTATTTGAAATTATTTTAAATACAGATTTAAACTCGCCGGCACTATCAAAACAACGTGATCGCATTGTGCCACAGCTGATAAGAAAAGCGCTCAGTCTGCACCTCCCTTTACGTCTTTTCTCTGCCTTTTGGCAACAGCAGAGTGGAGCTTGTCTTCGGGCTAAAGCAGAATAATGCAAGGGTTGTTATGAATTAAATATTAGAAATCTTAACACAGCAGCCAATAAGAATTATTTGCCTTATTAAAGCGGCAGAAGACGCTGATTAAAATTTCATTGCATTGCAGTCTTTTTCCCATTTCTGCCTTCAATACATCATTCTAATGTATGAAATGTGGAACAATAGCACGTGAAACAATGGGAAGAGGGGACTTGCAAATAATGAAGAGAGCGCAGATTAGTTTCTGCTTCTGTAAAACAATCGTGGAGGAGAAAAGAAAAGAAAAAGCGACAACAATGTTTTATTCAGCTTTCGTCGGGAAACAAGCGGTACAGATGGCTAAAGTGTCAAAATATTACAAGTGAGCTTTAAAGTGTGTACATTTACTGATGATGATTCCTTCACAGCGGTATTTACAGAACTTCGTCACCTGTCGGAGTAACACACACCACACACACACACTTGTGTAGACACTTTGTCTTTGAAAGAGCTTAAATAAAGTCAGGGTTCCCTGAGCCAAAGGGAAAGCGGTAGCAGGATTGTTTTTTTGTTGTTGCCCACCACAAACGATCCTTTAGTCGTTCACATGTAATGTGTACAGGGTAAATGAACATCGTGGTGTCCATGGTCCCAAGAGGAAAACTCTTCCCTGAAACACTAGAGCTAATGAAATAGAGACCTATAAATAGCAGAGTCATTACTGAGAGAGGACTTGCTTTGCACCACTCATTCACTGTAACCCTTTTTACACACTAATAACTGGCTCCATGGAGTTCTGTACTGTGACACAGGAGACGCACCGAGAAGAGGCGAGAGCTGAGGGAATTAGAAACTTTGGTGTGAAACTGGTGTGAAAGTGCCATCAAACAAAACAAGATCACAGTGATCAAAAATGTAATATGAGAAATGCAAATTCAAAGTATTTTTTGTCATAACTTTAGTTTGTTTGATTGTTGAAATATTTGAAAATTTATAAAAAATATTGTGCCGAAAAATACTGAAAGTGTAAAGTTGACAAATTCTTTCTCATAGAATCTAAAATGTAGAAACATTTTAATTTATAAAATGGGTAGACAGGAACTAATGTTAACACTATGCCTGAGGTCAAAGGTCTCACACAAGAGCACATTTAAAAACATCTTTGCTCAGTCAAGTCCCTACTCATCAGTTGAGCCGCAGCTTCCTCTCCCTGCTTCAGGTTTATAATTTTACATTCAGCCAATAAAGCAAACAGATTGAACTGGAAGAGAAAGGGCAACGCAGAGTGTCTCCAACAGCCACGATCCTACTGCTGCAAACTCATTTCAATCAATCCTTCCTGTTTGCATCCAAAGCAGCCACTGCTGGCTGCCACCGCCTCAAGATAACTATTTCACCACCTCTGTCATGCCTAATTAACAACTCAGATGTACAATTCAGAAATTTCGCAATTAACCTACTAAAATATTGTTGGAGGATGCTAATTGTTATGCCAGTTGCCATAAAGACTCATTTGCATAACGTATGTGCAAAAAACAATTATGAGCTGTTGATCGCGCAGGAGCCCGCAGAAAGCGCTTGGAGCGACGGAGGGGGCGGGGGCAGGGGGGGGAGACGTGTGCAAGATGGGTGCTCGTGTGTGCAGATGGAGGGACAGCACTGAATCATTGTGCAAAAAAAAAAAAGCGTATTTGAGGAGCAGTACGTGCAGATACCAGGCACCAGTGGTGCACAGGCATCTATCTGAACAGCACAAATGAAACTGATACGCAAAGCCTTTGTTTTTTTTTTTTACCCTCTTCTCCTCTTTGTCTGACTCGCCTTTTCGTTTCATGTGTGCTGATGGGGAAACGGAGGGTATTTGGGAGCGTCTTAGATAATAACCACGTCTTCCCCCGGTCCCCCTCATGCTTCAGAGGAGGAAGCTCTGTAGTGGCCCTGCCTTTGAGGCAGCCAGGAACCCAGCTGTGCCCGAGCCATTCGGCACAACACTATCTAGTCACTGCAGCCGCTTCACTGGGGCTCTGTGAAACAAAAAGCAGCCAAAGTCAATTGTCTCTGCTGCTGAATGGCTTTCTGTTCTCCGCTGTGTATTTTACTGGAGCTTCCTCAGCACAAAGAAAACCTATAAGGTAAAAAAGAAATACAGTCTAATCAAATATGTTTGTGTTTTCTGCATAATGAGAAGGATTTCAGCTGCATCTGCTTTCAGAATAATAATATAAAAATAATAATACATTCATATTAATAATTATAACCCTATTGGAATGAGGAGGCTCATTAACTTTGTCAGGGAACATTGAAATTAATGCTCCCTGTAGATTTCAGAAATGCTTACCTCCTCAGTCCTAACTCTATTTACTCCAGGTAATGCTTTTAGTCAGCCTTGCATGTGGTTAATTACAGCCTCGTCCTGAGCTGTATTTAGTTAAAACAGCCTTCTCCTGGCGGATCATTACATATAGCAGAGGCCACAGCAATGCACATATTTGGAGGCATGGCTTGGCGGTCCAAATCAAATACGGCGACACTGGCTCCGGCTGTGCAGCGTATAGTCCCTCCCTAATCCAGTGCTTTAAACACTGCACCGGGGCATTTATCAGTCTGCGTCCACCCCTCTCGCTCTCTCTCTCTCTCCCCTACTCTCTTGCTCCTTCTCCCTCCCCTACCTCTTCAGACCCCCCGTTTCTGGACCTGACGAGTCAAAGGTCAGGAAAACAACAAGTCAATATGCGGCCAAAAGAAGCGCCACGCAGCTGAGAGAGCTGTGGAGAGGGCTAAGCCTCTCCGTGGCACTCTGTGATTTAGCCTGTAATAGTTTTCTGTAATCTCTTTCTATTGATTAAACCTCACATCAAAGACGAGTCCTGCAACAGAACCTCTCTTTTCCTGGTCAGAAATACCATATGGAGGTAATCTTTCACCTTTGTTATTCTTGCCGCTCCCGCTGCTGCTGCTGCTGCTGCGAGCCTCTCTCCCAAGCAGGGGAGCGAGACAAGGGAGTAGTCAGCGGGATAAAACAAACCCAGCACAGAGGAGTAACTGCAAAACTCATCTGCAGACACAGGCGACGCTGGCTCATTGTCTTCTGCAGGTGGAAGAGGCTCAAGGTGTCTGAACGGAGCCTTTGTCCCGAAACACTTAGAGACGTGCGAGACTCAAACATTTTAATTGCCACTTTTGTGTATGTACGTATTAAAAAGAAAGAAAAAAAAAACCCATCGCACACTGAAGGACAAAGAACACCACTTGCCAACCCAGTCTAACATTTAGCTTATCTAAATGCAAAACCTAAAAGAAAAAATGAACCCTCCTGCTAAAAACACTCAATTTAGTGACAGGCAAATGACTTCATGCTGCCACTTAATCTCATTTCTTGCATAATGCTCTCTAATTAGCATATCAAAGTGAATTAATACTTCTAGGACATTAGCAATGCAGAAATGTGCTGGAGCTCTGGAATAACTGTTAGGAGAGCAGCAGAAACTTCTTAACGCACTGAGAAATCTTCAGAAACACCTTGGCTCTGCTGGAAAATGCACTTTGTCACCTCTCCACGACATAAAAACCAAAAAAAAAAAAAAAAAACACGACATATTGTTTACCATATTTCAAATTCGCCTCACCTGTCATCCCCTAATATCACTTTTAACCTAAACACGTCTGAAGCTCCGGAGCCAAACCTTAGACGCACTATTTATGTCCGCGCCAGACAGCAAGTCTCCAGAACATGATACATGTGCGCAGTAATTACAGCAATGATTCTTGGAACGCTTTCAAATTTATTATTAAAAGTCCGTTTCAGCCAACGGTGGGTCCCATGGCTGATAGGCAGCAGCCCCTGTGCCATCTGAACGCACGTGAAAGAACCAAAGCGAGCTCAGTGAGCGGTGCTACAGGAGCCTGTGAAAGGATCTGTGTGTGTGTGTGTGCGTGTGTGTGTGTTTGAAAAAAACAGAGCGGTCAACAAGGCCATCGGACCAGCTGAGCTCTGTCAATGGCTAAGAGGGAGAGGCTGTGACTCTAAACCACAGGTTAACCATGCACACGCACGCACACACACACACACCCTCTATTCTCCCCGTCTCATCTCTTTCTCACACACTCTAATTCCCAGGCACATACCCTCTCTGTCACACATAAACATGCACTGATCTCAAATCTGATGTAAAATAACTTTTTTTAACGTTTTATAATAATCATTCAAATCAAGTCTCACATCAAGTGATTCAAGTAACAGGCGGAGATTAAAGCAGGACGTGCGTTTGACCTAAGTTTGAAAATTAATCCGAATGCTTCTGCACAAAAAAACATTTTGCATGAAAGCCATGATATAAAATAAACGCTCTCGTCTTGTCAGAGGTGTGAGCGTCTCTGTGTTTGTGTCTCCAGTCAGCTCAGACACAGAGCAGAGCCCCTCGGCTCGCCTGTGGACGCTCTGCCTGCCCCTGTGAACACCACCTGTGTTGGGGAAGTTCATAAAACTTTTATGATCTGCCCCAAACCAATTTCCTCATAAACTGCACAAAGGTCACAAATCTGATGAGGTGTCACGTTTGCTCAAATTACAGTAAAAAACAGAGCGTCGCTTCATATTCATATAATCCTGGAGCTGAGGAGCGTCGGCTCAGATGAAGTAAAAATATTTGAAACATCTGTTCAGTGGTTTCACGAACAGAGCAAAAAGATGTAAACACTAATTTAACGGGATGAAGTTTATTATACAATCACATGCCCCATAAACACTGTGGAAAATTATATAAATAACCATTTTATGCACGATGGTGACCAAGTTTTGAGGTACAACTAAAAGTAAAAGACACACACTTTTCAGCGTTACTCTAATTTCAGGTGTCTCTGGTATGGGTGTGTATGTGCACACACACACGTCCTCACACCAATCTGCAAATGCTTATAAACAGCAACTATACAATGTTCAAGAAATGCAATAATTTCTAAAAAAAAAAAAAAAAGAAAAAATTGTAATTATTTTCCACATTCTAGTGTTTGAATTTCCCGAGCACCAGCAGTGGATTTGTGTGGCGGGTGTCTGCATTCAACAGCACTACAATTACCGACTGAGGAGGATGAGGCTGAGCTGCCTTCACGTGTCGAAGACGTGTAAACTGTTGTGCAGTTATAAAGCATGAATTCTGTGTGATCTCAGCTATGTAGAACATATGCTGCGGGATTTCCCCATCCTGTTTGGTGCCAGGGCAGAGAGGCTCAGAGCTGGAGTCGACTTTGTGTTTCAAATCCAAACAAGCACTGCTCGCAAAGCTGAAACATGAGCGTCTTCAGCGTGGGGGACAAAAGAAATACCTCCACTGTCGCACGGGGACTGTTTCTATGTGGCACAGTAACATTTTCTTTGTTTTTTTTTTTTTTTTTTTTTTGAAGTGATTGATTCATTTGGGCAGAGGTCCCCTGTAACCTGGATGCAGGCTGCCATCACATCACTGGGGGGTTAAAGCATCTGTGTGCTACACTGCATCGAGGCTGCAACACTACGTTTCTGCTACTTCATGTGAAAGGATGATGATATTTATTGTAAAAGAAAGACCTTACCTGTCTTTTCTTTGATTTCACAGAGAACGCTGAAGAGTGCTGGTTTCATTCTGTGACAGTTCAGTCCATGTTTCCTGTTTCAGTATAAGACAAGATAAAATAGTGAAATAAGTTCACTGATCAATCACGTGTTAGACATGACGGACTGCATTGATTATTTAACACTCAAATTCAGGTAAGTCCCTATGTTCCCAGCACACACGTCTGTCAGGAGGATTTGCACAAAGTTTCATAGGAAAAATAAAAGTAGCACATGGGTGAATATGAGACTAATATTAATGCTTGCAATTAAAAACACAGTGTCCCTGACATGCTGGAATGGGCTCACAGGGATTTAGTCCCTCGCTTTTCACTGAGCCTCTGTAGTTTTGCAGCAGTGGGGCCATTTACTACAGGACATGTGTAAACTTTTTGAACAACATCCTCCTCCTCTCTCTCTCTCTCACACACACACACAATAAACAGCTGCTGACAACTTTCTCCATCTGTCACAGCTTTAAATGCACCTCTGTGGAAGAGTCTCATTAAAGCTGCTTCCAGTCTATTGTCACACATGCAGGAGTTCAAGCTAAACAGGGGCCACAACTCAACAATGATGCGTTCAGCGTTTTGCTGGGGAGAGGGAGAACAGAGCGAAGTTAATAAAACATATAAATCAACCAACTTTGCTTGCGCCTCGTCCAGACTCTGATCAGTTATGGTCATGATTTGATGGAGAATGTCACCAATGTCTTGCTTCCTCCCGTCCCCGTCCGTCCCGTCGTGTCCGTGGGGAGGCGGCAGTACCATGCCTCCCTGTACCGAGTGGCCGGCCAGACTGACGCCGCCGATCGACTGCATGATCCGGGCTTGATCGTCCATAGTAGCCGCTAAAGAGTCTGTGCACTGAGCCACACAAATTGAAAAACTCATATACGATATCGGCTACAACATGTGCCGCAGACTGGAGGGATGTGCGCGGCTCGTGGGGCTTCTTCGGCGAAACAGGAGCACACGCGTTTTTTTTTAATGAAGACTACAGCAGGGATGTTTTTCGCGTAAATCTTGTGGCCAAGTTCTCCTCTTTTTTTACGCACGGTCCAAATAAGTGGCAAATCGCGCGGCTGTGTTGGTAGAAAAACGCATCAATCTTGTGATTTAGTCTTCTTCTTATTAAAACTTCTTTGTCAGAACTGACGGTCCATCGTTTCCCGCACCAATCCTCACGCCAATCTGTCTTTTCTCTGGGGTTTGACGGCAGCGACGCACAGACACGCTCCTTTTTGGTGATCTCTCATTTATTTGCGCTCTTCTTCTTCTTCTTCTTCGTGGGATCCCGGTCGCATTTCCTCTTCCTGGACAAAACAGAAAATGTCCAAATCCTCCTCGCGAAGCGCCGGCAACAACAACCAAAAAATATCCAGTGTTGGAAAAAACAAATCAGAGAAAATCTGAGGCTTTGCAGGTGTTGCCAACTATAAATGTGCAGAAATCACTCCGGCAGCGTTTAGAAAAATACACATTCTCGCTGCAGACAAGGCGGCTATAAAAATATGAAATGTGCAATAAAAAAAGTTGGGGGAGATTTCTGTTTTAGAAAAAATAAAATAAAATCAGCAACAGCGAGAAGAAGAAATTAATTAGGATACAGCGCTGTGCGTAAAAGGCGATGCGCAAAAAAATATCTAGCCCTGCTGAAATTTATGAGCTCCAGCCTCTTGCCTGTGTGTGTTTTATGTTGTTTGATGGCAGCGGTAGTGAGCGATTGACAGTGTGCCAATGCCACTCACTCAGTGCAGACGTGTCAGAGCAGGGAACAGGGGTAGGAGGGGAAAAAAATAGAAAAGAATACAAAATAGGAGATGAAAATGCACGCTCCGCCCTGCAGAGGAGGGGTCTATATTCTTGTCACTTCTCGCCTGAACAACCGAAAAACAAAATGTTAAGAGCTAGTGCTCAGGATGGTGATTATATTGATGAAAGCGCGCGGCGCGGTCCCCCTCTCTCCTTCTTGCAGCAGCGGCGGCGGCGGCTTGCAGCAGGGTATCCTCGTCTCCTTGCGCGTGCACGTGCACCTATGTGCATATTCAGTGCGAGCAGTGATGAAGATTTAGCCCTTGCAACAGCGCAGGCAAATACATAATGAGAGTTTTTATACAGTTTGATGTGGAAGTGCACAGTCCCCTGCAGGAGAGAGAAAAAAGAGCCCTGGTTCAAGCCAGGCGAGCAGCAGCAGCAGACATGTTTATATTATTGGAAAGTAAAGCTCCTCGGCCAATCAGGGGCCGGCGTGACGGAGAGTGACGACGCCCGCGTCCTATTGCGGGCGAATGCACGAGGGCGAGGGCCCACCCCCTTCCGTCCCCTCCATCTTCACACTGCTGCTACAAAAGGATGGGAACTTCTGATTGGCCGTTGCCACGAGTGACATCCATTGCACAAGCAGGCGGCGCTGCTCGGTGCTCCTCCGCAGTTGCTATGGCAGCAGACAAGTTGTTGAGCTGGATGCGAGGCAGCAAATATACTGTGTGTGTGTGTGTGTCCCCCCCCCCCCCCCCCCCCCCCCCCCCCCCCCCCCCCCCCCCCCCCCACCTTCACCATGAGCATTTAGATCGTGGGTCCGTAAAGACAAGGGGGGAAGAAAATGGGGATTTGCTTCATCTCGTGGACATGTTCTGATAACAGCCCAGGGACACAGAGAGAGCGTGGAGTCAGATGTTCCTGTGCTGCCGTGTTCCAGGGCGACACAGACGGAGCAGGAGTGGGATTCCAGGCCTCGGAACAGAACTTTTGACCGAGATGTTTTGTGTGATTTGGGTTCGATGAGGATCAAACACAAATAAAGTGAAATGGACAAATCCTCTGGTCTGTTCTGTTTGAATAAAGATCACCACCATGGAGGTCCTTTCTCTCAGATCCAGGTGCCAGGTAAACTAACACGTGTTCAAAATGATTCTCTTTATTTAAATTGTGCACTTAGACAAAAAGGGGCCATTCTGAAGGACACAAACTTTCTCGAGAAATATTTAATAAAAATAAGCCCTCCATGTTCGGAGGTGTATATTCATTTGTCCTGATCATTAATGATGTACCCAACACACAAGGATGTGATGTTCTCACTCCATGTAGACATGAAGACTGTGTGCCTTGTTTTGGAAACCTCCTGGTGAATTTGGGTTTAATTTATATTTGTTCAAAACTTCTTCTTTTTTTAAAAAGTTTTAATTTAATGTCTTCTTCATCATAATCTAAGGTTCACTGTGTTTTAGCTGTGGTGTTGGTTACAGCTTCATTTCAATTCCCATTCAGTTTCTGCATTTGAAAAGTAATAATCTAAATTGTTCACATTTTGTTCCCATTGTAAAACATGAGTATGCGTTTCGTGTGAAGTGATGCATTAGGATACGAATCATTGTCACAAGTCAAGTGATCAGATTTATCTTTAGAAAACCAAGAAACTTGCACTCAGAGAAGTTGAATCGAAGTCATGATACAGTGAGTCACTGCTTCATGCCACCCGTCTCATCTTCAGATTATATCAGCCGGCAATTGAAAGAGCATCACCCTGCTGCCCCCTGTCTGTTCTTCAATTTGCAGACCAGGAAGTGAGGACGGAGCCCCAGAATAAAAGATCCGTCACAGTATTTCAGGACATTTGATATGAAAGAGGAGCACAGGAAAATACATGAATATGTTTTGTTGTATTAATTACAATTTGTCCAGTTTTACAAGTGTCAAGTGTCAAGCAGAAACCTGACGACACTGGTATAATCTTCCACGTTGGTGTTTGTAAATTCAGGAATCTGAATGTCACAAGAGTTTTCAAAAACATATAAAAATAAATAAATACAGATTGTCTTTAGCAGTCTGTGGGGTTTCTGCTCATTCATTTGACCTTGAAGCACTGGAGCAACACACTCTTGAGTTCAGTGAATGGGAGTCCCAGGACTACTGCATTTATCATTGAAATACTGAGCTGTCAAGTCACACTACATACCTGTCAAGAAGGGCTCAAAGGTACAGCTCGGGCTCCTCTCCTCTGTTGCAGTGCATGATTCTTCATTGCATTGCATAGCAGCCCTATTCGCCGTTGTTTTCAGCCATATGTCAACATAATTCATTTCCGTATGTGACAGCTCCTTACAGTAAGACACCGCGGTGCAGCTAGTTCACAAAAACCATGTTTACACAACTGAGGGCTTGTGCCATCCACTGCGCACTCTCTTTCTGAATGCGAAAAGAAGGAGGAACAAGCCCTTCAAAACGCTCCGCTTCTTTGACGAGGCATCATTTACATACCCTCTGACAAGTTGTTTCCACGTGCGCCGAGCATTAGGTTAAATAAAATGACAATATTTGTACAAATGAGCGAAGCCAGGCATGGAAATAAGCACCTATGAGTGCAGAGACAACACTTTGTCATCATGCTTCTCATTGTGACATCTGAAAAGACCCACAGGTGCTGTAGAAAGTGACTGTGTTGTCATATTTCATTTAGGCATCCTTCTGCAAAGCTGTAATTGCCTAATTAGCTTGTTAATTAGGAGATTAGCATTTACTGATAGAGTGGCTTGCTCTGTTGTGATGAGAGTAATACAGATTAAGTGAGAAGTTATGGGTGCGTGATTTCACAATTTTGCTGTCCACAAAGGGGGTCACAAATCATTAAAAGATTTGCCGAACGGCTGCATGTAAAACGCAGATGATGTGGAGCCCTTCCTCAGAGCTGGTCTTCTGAAGATGCTGACAGGACGCCGCACCCCCCCCCCCCCCCCCCCCCCCCGCCCGAGAACCCCCCCCCCGTCGGTGAAGGTATAAACATGGCAGCGAGACACAGTCGCTCCTGGTCTGAATGTCGCCTGTTTGATCCCCCTGTTGTTCAGGGGATTGGAGGAAATGACCAGGCAGACGGTGCCAGAGACATTACTAACTCCATTATGAACAGTCCTTCATTCGGTTTGGATACTTTATTCTTATTTATTTCCTGGTATTCCTCGCTCGTATCATGCATGCAGTTTGTCTTGATTACGGCCACACACGTTAAAAAAAAAAAAAGCGAGGTAGCATGAATCCTCTGCTGCTTGGTTTCCTGTAGCAAACTAATATAATATAAGGCAGTGGTGCTTTGAAAGATGTCTGGGTCAGACACGTTAAACATAAGTAGTAGACTTAAAACTATTTAAATGATATGTATTTTACATGACCTAATAATACTGATGCATGCATTTATAATTGTATAATATTTTTATTTTTGTCTGTTGCTGAAGCTTGTGGAGGAGCTCATTTCAAACACTGTATACTTGGGTCATATATTTGTGAGATTATTTTCTGCTAAGCTGCAACGAAAGGGGTTTAAACCTGACTAAATAGATGTTATTATATAACACCATGCACATGCAGTTGTGTGCTTGGATTAAGATAATCATGCAGAAATACTTCATCTGCTAACAAGTGTTGTTAACTCCCTCTGTGGTTATTAAATCACTTCGTGTTAGTGCGGGAGGTAAACGAATAAACTGTTACGAATGTTAAACGCACAATTAGAGGGTCGGTACACCTGCGACATGTTCACAGGACCAGGAGTGAAGTGAACATGCCGCTGAGTCTAAAGTTTAAACTCCCTAAACTGTAACCATCCAAATCAGTTCACTACACCCCCCCATGTGTCCCTCACTGGCCACCAGTGGACGCCTAATTCATTTGTAAAGCTGCATAAACACAAAGCACAAAAAAAGAAAAACCTCAACCCTTTGATAAAGTTTTAATCCCGCGAGTGTGAGGAATCTGTGTCTTTAGGAAGTCAAGACAGATGTGAGAGATCAGGAGCAGGCAGTAATCGGGGGGGAAGGTGAGAGGTACACAGCTATACTGCTCACCGCGATCAATCATACTATACTTGTCCTCCCTCGACTCTCCCGCTGTTACTGTCTCCACTGACTGCACTTCTCTCTTTGCTTAAAATTATTACACAGGCCATAAACCCAGAGAGGTGAGTGTCCTGTTAATGTGGGTACATGTAGTGGTTGCAGTAACCTTTAAGATTGGCCAGCGAGTGGTGGTGGCTTGGACACGGGCCATATATTCTGGTCAATACCAGAGACGCGGATTGACTTGAGGGAGGCATTTTAAGGTCTTACGTTTTAATTGTCATCCAGGGCCAGAGAGCAAATTGATTCTCGGGAGCGGAATGAAATCAGACCTTAATTGCGACGCTTTCGCTGCAGAACTCACCGTCGTCTGACAGAAGTTTACATGAGGAGAGGAGGAAGTGGGCAGTAAAAAACAGCTGGAAAGATGAAGGACACAGTTCAAGAGTTTTTTTTTTTTTTTCATTAAAACCATAATTATGAACTAGTATTCAAATAAATATGAACTTGTTAATTCGTTTCCTGCATCAGATATTTTATTAAAAGCAAAATTTAAATTCAAGGTTAGACCTGCAGTCTTCATTGAACTGCAGCAGATGTACCCAACCCAGACACTGCACTTTATCTCATTTGCTTTATCTCCTTCATATATTTAATTGTAAAGATTTAAACATTACATTTTACAACTTTTCGCTCCGTTTCGAAATCAATTTGTCTGGTAATGAAGAGAAAATCTCCGAAGAGGTCAGAGTGTAGCGTGTCTAAATCAATGTGGCCAGACTGCCCTCAACTCAGCTTGAGTATTGACGTTATGCCAGCTATGACACCATAACTCAGCCCACTGCGATGGTCATTTGATAAATGGTATCATAAATTGTTGACAAAACAATTTGTGATGTATTATGTTACCGATGGGTTGTACTGCTTATCAAATCAAGTAATCTGGCAGGGCTCTCCATTCATCAGCATAATGCAAGCTCTTGCTGTAGATAGTGATGACTTTGTTGCCTCGTCGACATACAGTTCAAATGTAGTGTTGCTGGAGAGCCGCTGGAGTCGGTTTCATTATTTTTACGAGGCTCTTTCAGACGCACGCTGCTACTGTCTTTTTTCTCTCAGTGGAGTGTATAGGCAGTATCAGTTTAATGTTCAGAAATAGCTCGTCTTATCTTAAATGGGTTTTGGTGCGTGAATAAAAAAGTGCCGTGTGAACAGACACCACATCTGGATGAAGCAAAATATTTCACTTAATTATTCACTTTGTTACAGAGAGGTAAATATTCATCCAACTCACAGTCCCACGATGCCCACGAGCCATTTCTGCTAAGCTAACAGCTAACAGACGGCATTCGGAATGTACCAATAAAGCACTGGAATCATTTTTCACAAAGTTCATCTAAGGTGCCTCTGCTCACATGATGATCATCAGTTAATAACAAAATGATTGTGTGAAGAATGTTTGTGTGAAGAGGGAGCGAGACGGACACACACATCACCAAATATAATCAATACACTTTATCACAACAACAAATGTGACGCAGATGAAACATGGAATATGTTGCCACATTTGGACATGCTAATTCTTGGTCGTCGTGCTTGACCTTTATGCTACAGCGCCCCCTACGATTTTCAGTGGTACTGCTCCTTATGCGTGAGCTCCCAAGTGTCACAAATACAGACACAATGAACACAGAGTCAAAAATAACATTTAGCGCAATGATTCTGAATCTGGAATGAATGTATATGAGAGCATTTCAACACATGCTTCATACATTTCTGCTACATAACAAATCAACAACGCAGAGACTGAGCTCTAAATCATTAAATCAATAGATGATTTATTTTAGATTCTTGGTTCAGGACTCTTTTAATAGATGAGCCGAAATGTCCCTGAGCTGAAGTGAGCAGATTTGCTTTTGAATGTTTTCTTTGTGTCATGCTGACACACATGTCAGTAGTCAAGACAGTTGTTTTTCCCCTCTCCAAACACGTGTCATCCTTTGTTTCCCACAAAAACATGCCCGATTGAAAATGAAACCATTGTACCTAACGACTCAACGGCGAGTAATGTTGGAGTGGTGACAAGCAGCGGTGCGACTGTGACTGCATTCACGACCAACTGTCTTTCTCTTAAGTGTATGGAGAGCTCAAAGAAAAAGACAAATGAAAACAAAAAGAAAGCAAGAGAGGGCTCGTCTCAGCAGTCAGCCCGGCCCGTGTAATCAGGAGCATTATAATAAATGCTAAAAGCTAAATTCTTTATTTTTAGTGTCTGTGAAGTCCCAGGATTTGTCAGCTTTCTTCAAACGTCTCCAGGTGTACGTGTCTCTCTGTGTCCCGTTCGTCTCGTTAGCGACGCATTCATGTGAAACATACGGTGCCATATTTATGAAGTCCACCAGCACACAGGCGCAGCTACAGCCAATTTTCAAGTGAGATATTTGATCTTAAAAGCTGATGCTCAACAGAAGCCTCCTGCTCTTGATCAAGAAATAATACCGCGTCTTTTCATCACGCCACTCTTTGCCGGGCGCGTCTCCTGTCCATCCGCTGTCTGACAGTGCCATTTCTGTTCGGCTGGCAGTGGGTGACCCCTGGGCTTCAAAGATACATTGAAGTTCTGCAAATAATCTGTCAAGCACGTAGACCAGCGACTATAACAACATCTGTCCACCACATCTCGACAGACCAATTCACGGATGCAGCGTTTCTTGTTGACGGAAAATGTTTGTTGTCATCGGAGGGTTTGAGCACAGTGGAGCCCTCCAACGCATTCCTCACAATTGTTTTAATGTGGGTTTTTTTTTTTTTTGAGGGAAAGGGATTAGATGACCCACTGGTTTGTGACATTTAGTATCCACTATCTCACGGAGGAGGCAGTGGGATTTATGAAATGGGTCATACACATGCACATGAGTCTTACTTAAGCCTCCCGTTAAAGCCACATGACCTTAAGAAAGAGGGAAACGTATCACAGGAAAATGCTAATGCGGTGCATTTGGTGCACATTAATTCTGTGCATGAATAAGACACATATTTCACTGCAGGAAAAATAAAATGGAGCTCGAGAATAATGTGCTTCTTTTCTCCGTCTTAAACATTAAAGGAATCTGCTCCGTTGCAATTAGGACGAGCAGTAATTTGTTAACGGGCGATATCATCGCTGCTATTATTATTTTTCTTGTGATGATATGCGAATTAGAGAAAAATGCTGATTTGAGGTGTTTCCAGTGTGTCATCACGAACTCAGTAATTACTGTCTATGTGTGTCAGCCCCTCAGAGGGGCGGCGGGAGGTTGGCGAGCATGAGAGACGATAGGTGCTTTTGTTTTGAAGGCATCATGAGGTATGTGGGTTACTTGTGTGAGCAGCACCTGATGTATGTTTGGTTACAAATAAAAAAAAATTAAAAAAAAAACACGAGGGGTTGATTTTCTCTGTGAGTTCCAGCCCTGATTTCTGTGGAAAGTGTTCTGCTCTGCAGGATCTCAAGGTTAATGCTTCTCAGGAGCCTTTACCTCTGGTCTTCTGTGCAGATCACTCCAATTAGGCTTTTCACAGGTGAATTAAAACCATTTGAAACAAAGAGGTCAGCTTTCATCGTCTGACCCTGCTGGCCCAAAGACGGAGATAACACCGGGTTCAAAGGTGTCATATTACAGGGCCAGGATTAAGCGGAATTCTGAGTGGTGAATTATTTAAGGGGCACGTTCAGAGGTTTTGACTTTTTATTGCAAATGTGTGCTGAACAAACCTTTATTTCTGCATTAATGTGTTGCCTTGAACACAGCCTCCAAGATATTGCCAATGCCTTATACCACAGATTTATATACCCTGTTACATTTAATATAATAGCTGCGGGGATTCTGCTCAGCAGAGGACTCTTCCATTCAAAATGGCTAACTTGTTAGCAGCGTAGCGTATTTACAAACCTGAGTGAACACAAGTCAGTTTAAATATATATATAGCCTTTATATTTACAATGCTAATGAGTCAGGAAGAATCTGTATTGCAATGCATGGGTGAGTGGAAGACACAACCTGTTGAAAACTGAACAGACACAACAGATAAAACCCAGGAGCACATGTGGGATCTGAGAGAGAGACAAACTGAGCCGGGGCAGCTAAATGAGCTGAGACCAGACACCAGGTGAATCTCACAATGACCTTGTGATGACCTCACTCTGCCGCCACTTCCTGGACGGGAAACTTAAGGTTTGGTGGCTCACAGCTCCAAACTGGGTAGACTGTGCACATATGATATAAAATATGTAGATTTATTTTTGCTAACACCGCATTAGAATGATTTCATATGTCTCATTTCTTTGGGAACTGAGTGACTTGAGGATATCAAAACTCCCCATTAAACATGAAAGTGTAAAATATAATAATATAACTTATTAACATTATTGCCTGAGAAATAAAAGTGCAGAACTGCCTGCAACAAAATGTTGGGAAAAGAGATTGATGAAGACGGCGTTAATAAGATTGACTTCAATTGCAATTAACCATGCTAACTACGTGCCTATTGATATTCTGAGAAAATGGTGCACGCTGCAATCCAATGGATCGGATGCTGAAGATGGAGCAACGTCGCCTGTGTGAAGAGAGATAGCACAAATAGTTCTGTTGATCAGGAACATTTCTTTTTTTTTTTTTTTTTTTGCCATTTCATTGTACTGTGACATATCTTTCATTAAGGTTTAAGCATTAGATTAAACCAGAACCAGTGTCCAATAGTAATTAACTTGAGTATATCAGGAGGCCATTATTCACATTAAAGTAACCTTTTAATAGCTGAGCCTTTAACTCCACTGCAGGTAATGACTTTAAAGAGTGCTTATTAAAAGAGAAATGGTAATGAGCTTTAATAAAGCAGAACAACTTTGAAATGAAGAGCGCTTTTCCATAGAAAAGGATGGAGGGATTGGACCTGTGATTCCATTAACGAGACTAATGATTCTTTATCAGCCCTCTTATGTGTACATGGAGTTAACATTAACAGTGATTGAGGACGGGGGTTCGGTGAAAAGATGGGGCTTTTCATTGCCCTTTAAAAGATCAGATAAGAGAAAAAAAGAACTTTACTCATTTAAATCATTGAGAATTGATAACGCAAGTCCTTCCGACCTCAAGCTCGACGAGCGGAGCCGGATTCTCCTTCAGCACTTATGGTCTGTAACAATACAGTACATGTGTAATTATAAAATGAATCTGTGTCATTATGGATGAAAATGAGGCGAGTGAATAGGAGTAGATTAAGTGATGCGAGTGTCAAAAATTCGGGTTTCGGAAATGTGAGTCGTAGGGTTGTTTTTTTTTTTCAATTCTGCTGCTGGGAGCTTTTGTGTTTGCATGGAACCACATGTGTGTAGCTGAATATCGATGAATACGGTCTATTGTTTTGACCATAGTGGGTTTTTTTTTACTTTCTCGTATCATGGTGGAGGTGAGACTGGGCGGGAGCCGAGAGGCGACAGGGTAGGTAAGACAAAGAATTAAAGAAATGCAGGGACGGAGGGAATGGAAATAATTAAATCAATCTTTGGCGAGCAGCTGGGGCAGGACTCCAGCTGACAGCAGCACCTGGGTGTGCAGCTCGGGCTGCCTGGGGCTGCACTGGCTCTCCCCCTCATCTCGCACCCCCTCCTCTCTGAAGCCCTCCGACGGCCCCCGGCCCCTGCTGGAGCTCTGGCTGCCGCCCCCCCCCCACCACCCCTGTCTCCGTGCTTTCAGACAGAGGCGGCGTCGTCACTCTGACGCTTGCGGACTAATTAAAGGGATGATTTGTGGAACGCCATCATTTTATTTAATTAATCACAAACACAAAGCCATAAAAGCCATCATCTAAAAATATTCCTGTTGGTTTGCTGTGTACCTAATAGATTAAGGTACATTAAAGAAGCGGCGGGATGATCTATTTTAAAACGTGGCGCCAGAGCAGGTTGGCAAGCACCCAGTATTTTTTAAGACCTGCCAATCCGTGTGGCGCGTCAGCATCACGGCAACAATACAAACGACTCCCTCTCGCTATTAGTGACAACGACTTGCTCTGTGTTCGTACATCACTTCGCTTTAAACAGCAGCCAAACATACGTGTCGGAATGAATGACTGTGCAGTTCACCAACAAATGCATCCCTTCTTCCATGTTCCTCCTCGTCTCAACACGTTTTAATTAGTCGTGAAGAATGAGTTCATTTGGAAGACAAATAACGGGAGCTGCTTTTGGTTGGCAGGGTTAAAGATGACTGTTTTTTTACCCCATTCACACAGAGAGGAGAGACGCCATTTACATCGCATGCTACATAAACAGAACGGCTGAGGTTTATTTACAACTATAGGAATTTACAGAGTAGAAATGAGACATTTCAAATGTTTGTTGATAAAAAGCCTTTAAAAATATTGTCCTTTTGGCTTCAGTCTTTCCCACCATTAAGTGTCATTTACTCAAATGAAGGGGTCCTTCAAGATAAACAATTATCCTCTCCCTCCATCCTGTCAGTTGCGAAAACATTTCCAAAGCAACACTTATTTGGCAGCCACAGAAATAAGAAGAGAAAAGTCTGCTTTCTCATTCGTGAAAACTGAAAGTCAACATCCAACATGTTTCACTTCACTTCTACCGCAACAATCAGCCCTCAGTTGTTTTCCACGTTAGTTTTAAAATTTGGGTTCGAACAGCAAAAAAAAAACAAGTTTTTTTATTCTCTTTATTTTTTTTATTTTTATTTTTTACAAAAACAACTTCAGCACGTGCAGAAGAAGAAACCACACATTTCATCGATAAATATTTATTCAGTGTTTGTGATGAGCAATGGGCACGAGCTCAGGTGTAATTTGGTTTCAGTCTATCGAGATTAATTTTGTCAGGAACATGATGAATGCAACGTGGGGCAACGCTCCGATGCATCAGTGTCAGTCCGGATGAGATTTTTCACAGGAGTTGAGAGTTTCCAAGATTAAGTGCAGTATTAGTCAATGTTTTTGGGATAAGACTTCACGCTAATTTAGTGAAGAGCAACAACCTGCAGAGGAGGCTCCATTAGCAATGACAATGAACTACAGCTCTGCTGAGAGAAAATCTGATTAACGCCGCTTGCTGGAATTGTGAAGTTGTTTGGCTGGTCGGGTGATAATTCCACATTTGCAGAAATACCAGCTGATGAAGTGCCTTTTTCCGTGCCAGAGTCTCTGGTTACTGGAGTACTGTCATTTTTCATCATTTTCCAGGAGGCAACAATGGGCTCAGATTTGACACTAAATTTAGAGAAACGTCGAGGGAATACTGTGAAGCAGCATATCTCAGGAACCACATCAGAAGAGAGGTATTTGTTTATGAATCCACCAGCGTTGGGTCTCCTTTGTGCTGCGATGTAATGTGCCAAATTTCAAACAAAAGCAATGGCGTGCCCGGGGCAATGTGGAATGCGAAGTGTGTGAAAACATGCTGTTGAGATGTGTTTTCTTAAATCCTCCAGCCTCATCACGACACTGAATCCTTCCAGCGTGAGCAGATCTTTCTTTGCGCTGTGTTCTAACTTTACTCACAATATGGGATTGACCTTTCACTGCCAAATATCTCTTCATTACTCCCTCTTCACTCAAGGAAGTGCCTCTATTGAGATCAGATGCTCTGAATATATAAGACTGACAAGCTGCTGTCAGCATTGATTTCCATTCCTCCCCGAAATATGGTCTTGAAATCCTCTCCAGGAAAATAAGTATCTTTACACTTGACTGCCAGATTTGATTGCCTTCTGTAAAGGGGGCTGTGTTGGAGTCACTCTCGGTGCGGGCCATAGTACATTGCATTCTTCTTCTGTTATGCCATACGATGCCCCTCGCAGAGCCCTCATCTAAATAAGAATATTTCTTCCATGCTCGGCTGTTCTCAGTAGGATTGCTGTGCAGGGTGGGGGGTCTGCTCGCTGTAACGGAACATGTGACCTTAGCAAACGGGAGATGTTGGCTGCTGTTGCTCCGGGATTTATTTGCTGTTTTTTTTTTTATGAGCTGTGCACAATATGTCTTTCTTATCCTAAAATATGAGTAATCATCTGGTCTAAGAATCCATCTCGTACCTGCATCACACTTGCACTGAGGTTCTGTAAATGGATGAGGAGTTTTTAACTTTTAATTCATTTAATTGTTCAGTCTGTGTGATGAGTTGGTGTCTTTTAGGTTCTTGCAGCTTTACACTACACACCCACAAAGAGATCTTTTTATTTTAACCTTCTACATACCCAATAAAGTTGTTCTGCAGATTAAAACAACCATAATGAAGTTAGATTATAATGTAGAATCAAAATCCAAAGAGCGAATTGTGCTTCATCTTGAACCAGTTAAGCCATTGCAGCTTTATACGGGAATGCATCTGGAATAATAATAATCCAATAAACTTAAGAACAAAACAAACAGCATCATCACAACTCATTGTTGTAGCATTGTTACTACAGATACTCAACACTAACTAAGCAGTCCAGTCACATCATTCTATAGAGCTGTAAAATGCATGTTCCTGATGTATTAAGCATTTTTAAAACAAACAAAAGTCAAAATGGGATTAAAAATTAATGAACACACACATGCATTTTTTTTTTTTTTTTTTTGTTCTGCTGTGGGGAGATAAATATCACAGACGTTCCATTTCCATCTAAAAGAGGGAGAATGAGAAACAACAGACCAGCGATCATAAAACCCGAGAGGTGGATATCTGCTCAGCACTGAGAGCATGATGGGTATTTCATAGTGTGAGAGCGGTGACAAGTATTCTGTGGTGAGGGGCGCTTGGTTTGATGGTTGCTGCTTCACATAGTACAATAATAAATTTGGGACTATGGGGGTCTGACACTGTCTGTGCTCAGTATAATTAAGCGGTGCATTAGAAAGAGGGCTGGAATAAAACATGAGTATGTAAATGCAGCCTGGAGCTGATGTTCTAGTGATTATTACAATGCAGATAAAGCATTTCTCACAACTGCCTGTGTCTACTGAAGCCTCCGAAAACATCTGGACCTTTTAATTGAAAAATGGCATGGTGTTTCGCTGTGCTGCTTTGTGCTAAGTGAAGTCAACAATTAAGACAAAAACGTAATTGATAAGAATTGCACTGCTTCATTATTTGGTGTTCCAGTCAAGAAAATTGATTTATCAATTATTTACAGGTCACGGAGCAGAGGTCATGCATTTCTGTTTTCATTGCATCATCATCATCTTCAAACATGCAGCAGCGAGCCGGGAGCGTCTCCGCAGCTCCTCCACACGGCATCAATCATGACGAGCGAATTATGTCCCAAACTAATGACTTTTTCTGTTGTGGTATCAGAGCACGAGGGGAACAGCGATGCACGGTTTGGCTTTTACCTCATGTAACTGTTTAATTGTTTCAATGAAACAATGAAAAAGCAATTCAGAGATAATAATAAAGCTGTGCTTCTTCTTATTTACTGCGGTGAACTGTTGTAATATTTAGTTGTCATAGATCATTCAGTCATTCATCTTCAACCACTTGTCCATTGCTGGGTAGCTGCAGCCAATACCAGCTGTCATTGGGCGAGAGGCGGGGTTACACCCTGGACAAGTCGCCAGTTCATTGCAGCGCTGACATATGGAGACAGACAACCATTCACACCTACGTGCAATTTAGATCTTAGACCAATGAACCTGACATGCGTGACTGTTGGAGGAAACCCACACATGCGTTGGGGAGAACATGACAGAAAACTCAGAAAGAACAGTAAGGCCCTGCTGGCCCTGCCTGGGAACTGAACCCAAGACCTACGTATTGTGAGGTGTGCGAAGCACCGGACCACCCTGCTGCCTGTCATAAATAATGTACACATTTATTTACTTATGAAGGGCAGTCACTATGATGAGATTGGAAGAAGTTTGGAGGGGTTGCTAACTTCAATAACTTTTCTGCCTTCTCCTGTAGAGACGGACAAATGATTGTATTTTGACACTGTCACATGATGATCACACTGGGGGAAACACAATAAAAACCCGAGCCTCATTTCAAAATGAAAAACAATATCCGGGCCCTTCATTCATTACGCTAATTATGGCCCCCTCTCTGCATGCTGATGCTGAGCTTTGATGTGAGTGAAAAGAGGGAGTCCAGTGTTTTTGACGCTGGGTGAACATTCCTTCATCCTCGCTGTCTGAAGACTCCAGATTAGTGGGCCTGGGGCAGAGGCTGTTCATCTGCCAATATGGCACCAGCCTGAGTGATGGGCATGTGGCGATGTCACTAATGATCAGACCATAATGATTCGCTGACAGGGGAGGAGAGCAATAGATTGTCACTGGGGGTTGAGTTAAAGAGGGGCCCTAATGATCTGCCTGCAAACACTGCCAGATCACCTCCTATATCACTCCATCTCTCCGCCATACCACTCATCAGGTTCCTCTCCGATGGAGGAGGCCACTGTGTTGTGTCTCAATGCCATCTCTCGACGCACTGTAAACATCTGTCACCTCTGTATCTATATTTCATGCTATTACCTTTTAGGCCTTGGGCTGCAAGCTGTAAGCCTCGGGGTACTTGATTTCCACCAGCGTGAGCTTTCAGTGGAGGACGGATCAAGTCGTAATCATGGGGCTGCATGGCGCTGTTTTAGCAGCGGGTGTCCTATATACCAACATCCCAAGTGGTTCCCAGTCTGTAGTACTCAGCGAAATGAAGAATACCATATGACCTCTATTTTTATCAGATGCTCTGTAACCCCGGTCGTCGTTTCTCTCTCTGGTGCGGCTCTTAACTTTGCAGGAGAATCAATCCGACGGGTTCAAATTTATGCAAAGTGCATATTCAGAGAGTTTACAAATAGAAACCATTAAAGCCTCATTCTTTCTTTCTGCTTATTACATTAATTTGGAGCAGATGACTTTGCTGACTCAAAATGCGACGCTGTTAATCTCTTTAATGGCGTTCTAACCATTTGGTATGAAAGGGAGCGTTGCCATGGAATACAAAGACTTCTGATTGTAATGTGTTGTCATTGTAATAAACCTAATGTGATTTTACTATATATATATTATTGTTGTTGTTTTACATTTATAGTGATTTTAAATGAAGACACAGTCACTCATGAGTTAGTTCCAGGGTAACTGCTACACATATGGAACTCTGCGTCATATTTCTATTCATATATTGTTTCTATATGTCTGAACACATTAGTCTTATCCATGAAAGTGATGGGTAACAATCAGCACTCCCTTGTCTTTATTTTAATCTAGCCCTATGTATTCTAGGAGCTGACGCACAGCTGCCAACATTTGTTTTAACCTTTCCTTTCCTCTGCACAAACATCTGCAATCTGTTCTTCTCCTTCACACACATCCCTGTGGACTGGGAGGAGAGGTGCCCCACGTGGGCTTAACTCAGAGCAACATTTTCAAACAGCACCAGAGCTGGAGAACACTTTCCCCCCATCAGTATATTTAATTATGGTTGGAATTGATTCAGCGCTCATCCTCTCAATATTATTTTATCTCATTTAAGGGGGGAAAAATGAAAGGTGCAGGGAAAAAAAATGGCCACGTACTTTCGTAATTTAAGAGAGTGTTAATTAGTGGCTGCTAACCTTTCTCAGTTATCCATCATGTGGTAATGGAGGCAAGGATCCCTTTTCCAATCTGCTTCATTAAAAACTTTCTATTAAATCTAAATATGACGCTGCGTACTACTGAAATTAATAGAGTTTCTGAATGCCTAATTTATTCCTCTGATGCTGAAATCCTCCTTGAACATTTTAGCCACATTGATTTTAAATGAATAATATTGAGGAAGACAGGGGTCCTTAAAAGCAGGTCTGAACAATAAAATGCTTGACGGGAAATTACTTGGGACTGAAGTTGCATCATTAGCATTAAATTCATCGTAACTGCTCCTTGTTATTGTTTGACGCTCTAGCAGTTGATGTGCGAGCTTCACGTTCGAGGGGAAAACGAACCAGAGTGAAATGTTTACGCTTGTTTGAACGGACTAATGGCCTGAAGTTACATTTTCCCCTCTGATGCTACACATCTGTTGAAGTGCAAAGTTTATGGAGCAGTCACGGAGCTCTGTCATTACAGGTGCCTCTATTTGCCATGTATTTATGAGTCTGAATAAAGCCGTTTTAGAGTGAGTGAGGTCAATTTCAGAGCAAAACAATTCCACAGCATAAAATAATATGTTATACATTTTATATGAGGAGATTAACAGTGCCATTACAAACTTTACTTAAATTAACCAACAAAAAGCATTTTCACCGAAACAAACTACCACGTTTATTGTGTGACTGTTAGTCTTAGTCCAAGCTTCTGATTTCTGTTTGATCGTATATTCAAATTCTAAAAAACATACAATCTGGCACTTTAAATTATAAGAAATTTTCTCGTAAAAAAAAAAAAAAAAAAAAGCCTTTGGAGCAGTCCCTTGCTTTTTGTCTCTACATTTTTATGATGGAAATAAAGTTACTACAGAGGAAATGGTAAATATATTAATTTTGGAAATTGCACATTATATATGCTTTCCTGTAAAAAATGATAATGATTTAGATTAGCACCCGTCGCCATAAATGCATCACGCTCTGACACGATTTCCATCTGAAAAACTGTGTAAATGAAAAGGTGACTTAAATCTCTGCGTCAGTCAGCTCCAAGTTATATTTCAGTCGACACACCCAACAGAAAACCTGCACTCAGCACTGCTGTGTTATTTCAATCAGGCCTGGTCGTTGATAATATCCACCAGTCAGCAACCAGTATTTCTTTGAGTGAGATCATATGCTGAGAAGATCTATCGTCCCCTTAATCCTCATTTCGTCGAAAAAGCCCACAGGCACATTACTCTTTTCCTGAGGTAGAGAAAAGTTGACAAAACTCTTAAAAGCAAACAAAGTGAGACCTTTAAAAGAGAGGAATGATAATATTTGTCATGGAGACTATTCCTTCTTTTGCCACATCATATTTCCATTTTCGCATTTCCATTTATTTCCTTAAAACGGTCGTTGGCTTGAGAGAGGTTCTGGCTATATCTCCAAACCAGATGTGTGCAGTTGCTGTGTCAATCCAATACCCCCAAACTCTTCGTGGACGATATGGAAAAGTGCAGCAGGGCAAATGGTGAAGTCAGAGATTCCCCACTCCCCTTTCTTGTCATAAATCATGCTTGGCAGCACAGAATAAGCTACTTCTAGAGACATCGCTACTGGCACTATACCCATTGCCATTCATCACCTCCGAGGAACTACAAAAAGCTACAAAAAAAAATATAAAAAAAATAATAAAAAATTCACCACAAGCTACCCATGTAACCTCTGGAACCACCGGTGCCATTAGCAGATGTACATTCCTCTCATGAAGACAAGGCAGCGTTTGCTACCTGCACAATCATTCCTTTTTATTGCCACCGTGACCTTTTGGAGAATTTAACGGAGCTAATTGCTCTTCATTTACTCGCTGGGATGGATATAATCTAATGAGGCATTTGAGACAGAAAAAATACATTTCTCACGGGGACAGATTTTTCAAAGGTAAATCTGTTTAAACGTGCAAAAGTACAAAAGGGATGTCTGTCATTCCTTTTCAAATATTTTTGGTTATATATAGTCAGTTATTTTGGCTTCATGAACTTGAAGCTTTTGTTAGTGTGAGAACTGTTGCTGCAGCTTTCAGCAAATGTCCTTTTTTTTTCCTTTTCTGAACTTATTGGGTGCAAGTTAGTGACGATATGAACAGTGCGATCCAGAATGTACCAGTTAGCAGGGGAGACGCGCCAGACTGTCTCTACGTGAACTAACCTTTAGCCCCAGCCTCACAGTGTCTGCTGCTTTTCACGGCCCTCAAAGAGATGTGACGGGCTCGGCAGAAATGGCGCTGACGAATGCCAGGACAAACAGACGGTGAGAGACAGGACAAAGAGGAAGATGAATGTGTCTGAAAGGTAAGATTCTTGGCAGTTCTGAATTCAGAGAAAAACCTGGATTTCATTTTTGGATTTCATCCGTTCGCGTGAAAAAGACTTGCAAGTGTTTGTTCAGACAAATGTACTCTTTGTTTGCCTGGTGCACAAACGATTTGGCCCCAAATCTCCGCAAATTGGCCAAAGTGGTGATTTCATCCTGTCTGGGTCTCTCTGTCACTCTCTCTCTCTCTCTCTCTCTCTCTGTGTGTGTTTTTCTTTTCCATATTTGGTTTTCCTGCCAGTTTCACTTCAGAAGTGCTGCAGCTTTGATCGCCATGATTAAGATGAAGCTAAACGACTTTCTTAAAGTATGTTGATAAATGATTGTATGTGACTGAGGGTACAAACTTGAATAACTACACTGAATGATCTGAAAGTGTCTGTCGAGCTGACCTGAGGGTTATTGCAAATTAAATTACCTCACTAATTTCTCCATCTCTGCACCTGATTGGCAAACATGGCGCCATCCATCCATCCACATCCACAGCAGCAGCAGACACGCGTGTCACTGCACACACACATATACCTTATTGTTATTACCTCGCCTTGCCAATTCCTTTGGACCACCACTGTATTTATTATCTGCCCTATGGATTTCAAATGTGTGTGATGTCATTCACTGACTTCAGACAGGGAAGTCTCAGCTTCTTTTCGTCCTGTCACACTGTAGACGATACCCACTGACACTTCCCTCATGTTCTCTCAGTCTATGAGTGATCACGTTTGCTTATTTCAGGGTTTTTCATCATTTGTTCTTTTGGGAAGAAAAGAACAAACCACTATATACACCCAGAAAGATCTGTTAATCTCTCATAAACACTAATAAGCACAAACAATCAAGTGTTATCTGATGAATAACTGGATATTTTAAAAACCCATGTTGTAGTGGTCTAATGACTGAAATATAACAAATAGAGTAATATATATTATCATAAAACATATTGGATGAATTCCTCATACGGATGATAACTACATGAAATATTACTTCTCATTAATACACACCTATATGTTTGTATGCGTTGCGTGTACTGGTTTTACTGTGATACGAAAACACGATGTGCAGCACTTGGAGCCAGAGGTCAGTGGTTCATTAACAGTCTCGGAACATAAAGTTGCAACACCGACACGAACCCCACCCCACCCCCACTATCACACCCAAAGGGGCACTTGTATTGGTTGCCATATTTCACCACATCCCTGCGTGTCCTGCAGCCCCCCCAGGGGAGAGACAACAGAAATGGTAATTCTCAGACAGGAAGTGGAGTGGAGCGCATTGTCATGATAGTGGACTACAGGTGATTGTTTCTGCGGATTCTCTTATTTTATTGAGAGGAACTAAGCACCGCCAGTGTGTATCAGCGAGGTGTCATAAAACTGCTCTTATGAGTCAGTGGGAACCAAATGTACACCATTGCTGCGTATGATAAAGAGGAGATTGGTGAGTTTGTTTAAAATGCTCTGATGTAATTTATCAGCTTGTGCTCGATGCTCATCACAGTGTTAATGCATTCAAATAACAAAAAAATGAACGAGAACATCAGCGTATACGTATATTTGCTCAGCGTCACACTGTTGCAGAGCGACGAGTTCTGCTTATTCATGAGCGCTTCCTTAAAATTGTCCTTCACGCGTCTTCCCAGGATAATTCACCTGTGGCACAAAATGTGCCGAAAAAAGATTCCTCTGCAGATACTTGACCTCCCCGAGGACTCCCACTTTCATTTGCATTAAAAATGTGAAAAACAGTTAGATTTACAGTGACAAATGTTCTTGGTTTGGTTTCTGCAGAGCAATGTGGAAATTTACAGTTGGCATTAATATTAATGCATCATTATCAGCTGTCTGATTTCATAAATAAGTACAGCAGTGTCAGCGCCGGCGTAGATCACTTGAGCAGGCCACACTTTGCAAAACCACACTTTATAGAGCTTTGTGAATTTAATTGGGAAAATTGCAAATCAGGTAGTCAGCCGTATAACTCATTGTCACATTTAATCAATAAACTTTGTAAATCTACTCATTTAATTTATAAATGATCTTATATAGATCAGGCAACCAATTAAACAATTAGCATACATTTAGCAATTAATTAATTCAATCATTAATCACGCCATTACAGTTCAAACTTTACGCCAGCACATTTGGGAGCAGACGTGCAGGCTGGCGTCGGAGCCGTACATCATGCCTGGGGAGTGCAGATTGTGACACAGTGAGATTTACAGTGCGAAAAATCAATGCAATTAGGAGAGAAGCTGGAAACTGGCCTGGGGTCCAGCATGGTCTTTAGGAAATGTTTGACGCACACACACACACACACACACACGCGCACAAAACTTTATTTACTTTTTCTTCCATTTTGGACGTAGTCATCATTTGCTGCAGCGATGCCAATTGTCCATTAAGTGCTAAGTAATACAGCTGAAGTTGTTTAAAGGTGCAATTTATTGCCTTAATTTAAATGTTACTTTCAAATCAAATGTGACTACAACGTTTTATACGATGAGTGTTTCATCGCCGCTGTCTCCAACACCTTTATGGCTGCTTGGTGTTTATCAAAATTAACATTACACTTTCCATAAAACTCATTTGCTTATTATTTTTAAACCTGCCAGTGTTGTACGTGTTGCCCTGAGAAAGGACATTTTTCAAATAGGACACTGGTATAATTAGTTCACAGATACACTGGTTACAGACATTGGCAGAACAGAGAAAAACAAAAATAAAGTAATATTAGTAAGTAACAGTATGTGAGGATTAGCAAAGGATTATTGGTTAATGGAAGTCCAGTTTGGTTGCATTTGGTTTAAATGAAAAAAATAAAGCACTTCATTTTCTAATTGTGGTGATAAACAGGAGGGATTCAGTGGGTTTATCAAAGGTTTAATGAGGAAGCTCCCTGCTGGGCTGAAAATCACGTCAATGACAAACGTTAATCAAACAGTTAGGAAATTCTAAACTCATTGGAAACAGCGACGGCTGCAGATCATTTTCCTCGGGTGTGTCACTGAAGCTGTTTTCAGGCATGAACTCTAGAGAACGTCCACCCTATTGGGTTGTGACCCTTTGCTTATGAAGAGCGCAGCAGGAGTTTTTCCGGTCAGACGCTTTCACAACAGTAAAAGCTCTGGAGCGTTCATGTGAAGAAGGGACGCAGTACCTAATGAACGAAGTCCACTGTGGATATCACATTTTTATTCACAGCAAAGCCCCAGTGGTGTGACATCTTCGTTATGACTCCTCGTTTTGACCCTGAGATATCTATTAATCTGTTTTCTCTCAGTTTCTTCTCCTTCTGTCAGTGTCTCATTTTGTTTCACCATGAGGGTCGGTAGGAGAAACCTCTGAAGAACGTCTTCAGCAGCTGATTCAGACGTTTGCATTCTGACACACAGGTCAGAGAGCAGCTTCAGTTACATGAACTTATTGTTATTCATTAGTATTTACACAGGTTTGAGTAGTAGTATTAGCAGCAGAGTGCATGACATCTTTTAACGTGTCAAGAAGTGGAGAACGTCTCCGAGCTGTGGCCTCACCTCCGCCCTGCAGCAGAGGGGTGAGCTGGGCTTTGAGTTGTTTGTGGAAGAGCTGCCCTCAAACCCTGGATGCGGGCAGGGTTGAAGAGCTGTCCGGGCCTTGGGCTGCTGATTGTCTCATCTGTCTTGGCTAAGTCAGCAGGATGTGACAGCCGCCCTCTCTCTGTTACCCGCTGACCACTGGGCTTGGCATCCTCTCCGCTCACCTGCCCTATCACCGCCTCCACCGTATCTCTATCCCTGTCTCGCTCTCGCCTCAAAGTCTCTGCAGCAAGAATGAGGATCAACGCCTCGGTGTCAAAGACAGGGGATGTGGGCTAACAAATCCTGACTGCGGACTTACGAGTGTCGGTTCCGGGGCTTCGGTTGGTTGAGTTTGGAGAATATTACTCGTCTGACCAAGGGACAAACCTTCAGTTGAAGTGTAAGTGAATAGTTGAACTTGTTTTTGGGAAGTTTCTTTTTGCTATACTAGGATTTGTCTGTTCACATTTTTTGCCGTTGCATGTGCAGATCATCGCCGCATATTATTATAATGACAAAGGAACAATGCACCACTTGTTTGGGTTTGTTTAAGCTGTGTGTTCATTGTGTTGAATAAGTACAGAGAAGGTGGAGCCTCCTCTTCATCCTGGGCTGCAGATGCTCGATGTCACAGTGAGTGTCGTTCAGGTCGCCCGGTTCACTGTGTCGCCTCGTCTCTATGCCTGTCGCTCCTGCAGAAACTGTACGTCGCACACTCGCCTGTCTGTGATGCTGTGCCAGCTTTTTTTCTTTTCTTCAATGCAGGATGTCAAAATAATATGACGGGGTGTCATGTATGATTAGAGAAATATTGTTTTTGGGTTTAAGTTTACCACGTCAGACACACATATGTGTTCGCTACGTTTACAAGATGTTTGGTTTGATCAGCATGTGGTCTGTCAGTTTTGACCGCAACACACTGATAAACACTTGTATATTCTAGAATACCACAATGGCATTGACCAAGCCAAATTATATTTTTTAAAATGTAAAAGTTAAAGAGAATTCTCTTAAAAATGTTATTTCTGCTGTGAGTGTGATTATTTAATATTTATACATTTGATTATGTTTATGAGAAACTAAATAAATAAATTATAAGTTTAAAAAAAATTCTTGTATGGTGAAAGTTGAACATTCCACATCCAAAGATCTCATCGTGTGTTATATTCTATTTTTCTTTCTGTATTTCACTGCAGCTCCCTCATTTTCCCTCTTGAGCGGCGTCCTGATCCCAGACTTGAAGCAGCGACTAAAGCCGGCTCGTCAGGGATAACAGATGAGCGTAGATGAACAGTGTCAGGTAAAGTGCTGTGAAAGACATTTAATGTGTTTTATATCAGTGTGTCTGAATTGTCCGGGAACACTTGAATCACTCAGTGTCAACCAAATACGGCGTAATGAGACTCGCCTCCTCTCATCTGAAGACACATGTCTCTCTACTGTCACTCAGGCTAACAGAGGAGAGAGAGGTGGGGGTGGTGGGGGGTGGTGGGGGGCTTCTTTTCGAGCCTTTTTGAAGCACACAGGGTACATCACAGTACTCCTCCTGGGCGTCAGGAATTCCTCATGCGGGATTATTTCATTACCAGTCTCCCACAGAGCGCACGGAGGTCACACTCTGGCCCCCGTTCAAACATCTGGAATCCAGGAACGTAAATTATTAAATGAGGCAGCAATCTGGAGGCAGACACCTCACTGTTTCTCATGGTGCACTCAGAGGTATTGGATTTCCAAAAGCTGAAAAGCATTATTTCCTAATTTCTTTTTTTCCTTGACTTTACATGTCTACTTATCTTAAGACGTCTTGAGCAGCAGAGGAGTCTTGGCCCTGAAACATTCCCCGAGTCCCTCTGCATGTGGTTTCCTCCTCTGCTATGACACAAGAAAGTCCACAGAGGAGGGTTTTTTTCTTCTTTGAGTGGAATGTTTCTTGGTGTCTATTTAGAAGATATAGTTTCCCCCCGTTGTTGCCAACACAAACCATGAGCGGGCATGGTCTGCGTGTTGTCGCTGACTATAAAGGAGAAGCTGTATTGGTGATGTTTTTGAAGTGGGAGCCAAGGCGTGGATGGGCGAGGGGAGCAGCCCAGCATCCTGTAGCCTCCTTACCGTTGTGACGACTGGAAGGAGGAAAAGGATCGAGAGCGAGAGATCTCTAATTATCCCCACCTGTGCCCGGCTACAATGGGAGGGTCGGGATGAAGCCATTAGCTGTCTCTCCACTGGCACCACCAAGAGTTTGTATACATCTGTGTCTTATTTTCTTTTCTGGCACAATCAGTCCAGCAAGCTAAGCAGGCATGACCGGATTTGGCAAGTTCCAAGGACTTTGGCAAAGTTAGACAAGGAGGAAGCGGTGAGATGCAGAGAGGGGGATGAGCTGGCATGGACTCTGTGTTTGCTTTCCTCCCCCTGCCTGTTACTTGAGCTGGGTGTGTTGCTTAGAGAGGCTGCTGTGTTGGTCAAAACAATCCGCTGAACGGTGGAGGAGGCAGACGGCAAGACGCAGGAAAAGTTTCAGAGCGGCGGCTGTGCGGGGAAATGTGATTAAATTGGTTGCGAGTCGCACATGGTTTTCGTTTTGGTTTGTGTGTGTGTGTGTGTGTGTGTGTGTGTGTGTGTCGTTAACTGGCAGCTGAATCTTCCTGGGTGTGTTTTGCAGGTTATCTGTGCCACGCGGGTGCTGTTCAAGATTATTGGGATACTTAAGCTCATCTCCCATTAGACTTATAACACTTGATAGAAAAAGGGCTCATTGTGATTTCAGTATTGTCAGTTTCGATTAGCCGAGTCAAGCCTTTGTCTGGCCCGGCAAGTGTGCATGTTGTCAAAGCTGTTTACGAGCAATGACCAGATATGAAGCCCAGACTATTGCGGTCATGTAAACAGCCACATCTGTTTGAACCCACCTGCTCCCCAGTGTTTACGGGGCCCTGTAAATAATGAAATAAGTCCCAGGGAATTAAAAATATTACAGCCGCATGGACTTTTTGTTTTTAATGGCACAATAATTAATCAGCACTGTGGAACAAAATACATACTGCCAGGAACTGCAAGTTTATAAGTTAAGGTTATGTAAAAAAAAAAAAGAAGAAGAAGAAAAAAAAGACCATATGTTTTTTCCAGGTGCTGCTGTTGTGTGCATTCATTCAGTCCCTCATTCATTCATTTCCGTCTTTACTTATTTATATATCTCCCTGAGTGTTTGTTTTCATTTTAGTCCCTTGAACCTTGCCACCCTGTGTGTGACACCCGGGCTGTGAGCGAAGACGGAGAGGCGGGCTGGTTCAGAATGATCACTATCATTAACATTCACAGGGGGTTCACTTATCATCCCTGACTGGAGGGACATGGCAGCCATTATGAGACGTCCGCAGGTGGAGCGCCATGATACATATTGCATCTTGCCACAATGGATTTATGTATTCAGTAACAAAAGAAAAGTCTAATGAAAAAATACAGAAGGTGATCCTTTATTCCTCGCTCCGCTTCAAGTGAGGCGACCGTGTCCCGGGATGAGGAGGAGCCGAGGGGAATTCCCAGGGCTACGCTGACCTGTCAGTCAGCTTGTGATGTGCATGGGGCCACGCCATCCCTCACAGGAAACCCAGGTGTTTTTTTTTTTTATGGGCAACCATAGGTGCTGTTAAACCTTAGCCTCACCCTTCTGGAGAAAGACTAAGTCGATATTTTAAATCATAGGATATCCAATTTACTGATCACCAATCAGACTGGCTGCAGGTTTGACATTTGTCCTGACACTGCAGTGCGAGGAGGAAGGCCAGTGGAACCTAGATTACTGATGTGTTTTGCTGTCACTCGAACTGACCAGTGTTGTGGGTCACAGACACTCCACATAGAAAGGGACCCACTTCCTGCAAACATCACTGGTGAATCTCTCTTCTACCTTTTCATCATTACCAGTTTCTTCCAAACAAAGGCTTGCAGGATTGATTTCAATGCACATGAATAATATTCAGTAGAAACGTACTATTGATATTTCTTGCTGTACACCAGGTATCTTCAAATGAAAAAAAAACTGTAAAGGTAAAACATAATTGGAAGCCAAATGAAATAAAACAGCGGGGGAAGAGAACGACATGACAGATTTCCTTATGCTTGATTAAAGACACAATTTCTATCCTGAAATTTCCTTGAGTAGAAAGGCTCCCAGACCAGTAATAACCTAATTGGAGAGAAGCCTCTAACTAGTGTTGCTCCTCTGTGTCCCTGTGTATAAATAGAGTCTATAATGGACTGAGGTGTGATGCCATCATTCATCTCTGCTCAGAAACACTCCAGGTTCAGGTCTTTGCTCATTTTCCTAATGATGCTCTTGTTTTAGGTATGTTTTCACTTTAAGGTTTGCAAGATTCCACCTTAATGGATACTATTCATCACAGGCTTCCATACCCAAGTCCAGTTTACCCAGCAAACTTGTTTGACATAACAAATTGCCAAAATAAAAGACTCCCTCACGCAGGGAATTGGTATATTTTTCAAACCAGTAGGTAAATGTGTGCAAAGAGAGCACATCCCAGTCTCGTCTTCGAGGTCAGCCTCCGTTCCCCGTGTTCTCTGGGAGTGTTTGCTCGGCCGCGGTTGGAGGATGCTTTCTCCATCACTGACAAATGAATCTATTGTTTGTTAATTTACTTAACATGGCTGTGTGAAGTGCTTTTTAATTTCAAATGTTAATTGACTTAAAGAGGCTCCCGCTGCCAAATTCTACTGGCACCAAATAATGGGAGATCTCCTTAAAAAAAAAATGGCGTCTTTTGGGAAGCATATCCCACATGATAGCCGCTGGTTATGTGCCGCGCCTTTACGTGGTAGATTACTCCCTGGCTGCTGCCCAAAAAAGACTGCTTTTTAACCACTGCTTCTCCCATTTGCCTCCGGATGCTCATGGGCTGGCAGGTTGCACATTACCATCCTGCAGTAGCTTTTAAAACACATTTTCGCCCTGAAACACAGCTGGCATCTTGGCCAGCCGTGCAGCGTTGGACAGGGGGATCACCCAACATGGATGTTATGAGGGAAATTAAAAATGTAACCCAGTTACAATAATGAGGGTAGATCTGTGCTGTGTGTCAGTGCACTTAATCCCAACATGGCCCCTGTCACAAGAGCAGGCTTCGATTATCCTCTGCTCATTTTAAAGACACGATATTGGGTGTCTGTATATATACATAATAAAGAGGAGGCTCACAGTTTAATGCAGTGTAAGAGAGAGTTTGCATGGGTGGCTGCAGCTGTGTGTGTGTGTGTGTGTGTTCTTGCTCATGCCAAATGCAGGTTCTATGTGCAGAGCTATGTGTTACTAAACAGCACTAACATCCAACAGCCCAGTGTGATGCCTTTGGTTTCCAATCTCATGCTTCACGCCCGCTGCCCCTCTATCATGGATTCTTATTTACAGGCAGGACCCTCGCTGAATTCCCCCGGGAGCAGATGATGTGCAGGTCTAGGCAGGGACCATATCCCATGAATACCGTCCCTATCACTATGACAACTATTCAAGAGTTCCAGTAACTGATCCGCCGAGTGTCTTTATGTGCAGGGCTGTCAAGTTTAAAAACCTTCCACACTTCAGAGTGTGGTTATCTCACATGTGAAAAGATGTGCGTTGTCTGCTTTGTTCTAAAAACCCTGTAGCTTATTAATCTGTGGGTTTTCAAAAGGACCAATGGCATTGACTGATTCTTTGTCTATATCCTGGAGCTGCTGTGGTTCTACTTAACAGAGCGTACGACTGTGCTCCACAGTCCTATTTCCAAATGAATCATAAATACTGTCTTATCTTTATACGTGTCAGTGAATGAAATGTGAGACGGTATGAGCCAGCCATGGCTCTTCTTGTCTTTGAATAGCACTAATGGAAAAGCTCATTATGCCCAGAAACACAGTTTTAACACTGTTAATATTTGTATGCATTTATTGTTTTTTATTCATTGTTCAGATTATATTACTTATTTATGTAAAGTACTTGCTACAGTATTTTTTTACTTTCTCTTTGCATTATCCTTTAAGCTGTTTTGTTTTAAAGGAATAAAATGTTTTAGGGATTCGTCATGTTGATGTTTCCTCCTTGTGGGAGAAAAACAACTTTCAGATAACAGCTCACACAGAGTTTTTCTATTTGTATCGAAACATTAGAGCCGACCCTGGCACTAACAGTGGCAGACCGTCTTCAGCATTCAGATGGATATAGGAAGTTTGTTGAAGTAACCTGATGTGGTGGGCTAAAGGTGGATATCCCACAATGTCGCAGCCCGCCACCTCCTATTGTCTTGATAGGGGAGCAAGAGATGTACAGCGGCCTCAAATGGAGGTGGCATCTGGTGCCCAATTTGTCATGCCTGAATTACCCAGGAGCTGATAAAGGCTGAAGTTTTAATAAAAGTTGGGAGCAGCAGATAGCAGGGTGAAGGACACTGATGAAGTGTCTTGGGGCCTATTTCCAGCTAGAGATAAGAACCTACAGAGAGGTGGGTCGAGGGTCTAGCACAGTGTGATAATACGCTGATGCCGAGGAAAAAAAAAAAAAAAGTGCTGTTGAAATGCAACACAGCACACATAATGGAAAAAATAATAAATAAGCAAATAAATAATGATGATGATCTAAACGAGGAGAAGCCAGGGTGGAGACTGCGGAGTCCTGAAGCGTCTCTGCCTGTAATTTGGCCACCCGCCAGCAGCCATTGCTCACCCTCAGCTGCGACGGCAAGCTCCAGATGTGCCAACGGCACGTTTTGGATTTTGCCAGCTGACTGCACCGTTTGATAGCCCGCTCTCTGGATGCCCATCACCGGCCGCAGAGATAGAATTAAATGATGATGATCTTCCCACAAGTTGGGTGAGGAAACAACGCATATAAATCTTGATTTCATCTCAGCGTGAGAAGTCTTTATCCATCATCACTCTTAATGAACAAGTCATTAGCCGCGATGAATGGCGCTCTGGGCTCCTGCTCGCCACTGCTGCTTTTGTTTGCAGCTTTCAGGGGCAACTTCCTGTGCCCTTTGAGAGGGTCAAACTCATTTCTCCAGATGTGGGGTAACCTCTCTGCTCCCGGGGTGGCTGCACATGCATGTACTAAACAGGGCCTGGAAAAATGAGGATGCGCGGGAGATATTTCTGCTTTTTGCCACACTGACTGTTCCTCAGCAGTCTCAGCGTGCCCCATCAGTGAAGGGAAGCACATTAGCAGACTCGGTAGCCGCCTATTATGGTAATGTTATGTGCACAGTCCTCCACTTGATGCAGGCTCGCAATGTAAACAGGAAACAGCTTTTTGTTGTGCTGTAATAGCAAATAACTGAGGAGACGTGAAACCACGCTGCGCTGCACAGCCACACTGTAATACAAATATACAGTAAACCACTGAGTCTGTGACTACACTGGATTTCATTTCTGCCTCAGAAAACTTGATCAGCCTTTTATCCGGACTGATAATCCCCGCGTTTGTAAAGAATGAGCGCCCCGGCGAGCGAGATTTCCTCAAGACAAATATTTCCTGGGAGCTTTCATCCTTATTTACAATCACTGTGCCGCTAAAAGCATTGTTAAAGAATTTAACAGTGTGCACCACATACCCCCGGGCTAGCAGAATCTAAAACACCTACATAAAAGTTAACTCAAACTGTTGTGATCTTCTCCTCCTCCCTCTCCTCTGAAGTACACCAGAGCTTGAAATATGAAAAGAGGGCGGCATCAATCCAGCTTCACGGCAGTAAATGTGAGGAGATAAAGGTTGACACGGGATAATTGAAAATATCTGGCGCTAATACACCAAAGTCTGTGTTTGTATTTGAACATAAAGGAGAAGAGTGGCATGTGACTTTCCTTGTTAGTGACAGCTGCCATGTTCCCGGGGTCTGCAGGGACACACTGTACCAGAAGATTCATCCGACTTGTACAGTAGCTCTGAAGTTCCTCAAATCCCCTGAGACGCATCTTTACATGTTTGATGATTTTCCTGAGGAGAGGCTCCAGTTAAATCTTTTCAGAAGTTTTGAGCCTTGAATTCCCCGAACGCTTAAGTGCCAGAAATAACACAGAGACCAAACACACTGATCTTGAATGGGGAATTTGTGCTATTGTCGTACCCATGGGCTCGTTTCTGCTCTCTTTAAAACAACGTTGTAATTCCTGTAGTTCCTAATGGTGGCTCGTCCAGAGAGCAATGCTGCCACTGCGCCGCAGCTCGCAGGTGATCAGTCTAATGCTTCAGTTGATGAAATAGAAATTTACTGATGTTGTGGATACGCACCATATTTATCTGTGTTTCCAGTTTCAACACGCACTCAGTATAGGTGCAGAAGTGAAATACCCATTACTGCATGTGTCAGTGTCATAAACAATAGCGTCGACTCCTCGGAAGGAGGCAGGGCGGTAATGGAGGCAGTGCATCAATGTTCAGCACAAGGTCTGCAATTCACACCAGGAGAACACTCACCTGAGCATCAGGAAGGCTGGTAGGAGACTGCATTAGCAGGAACAGATGTGTGCAGGGGGACCAGCTTGTAAAACCAGCTCCCTACACACACAACTTAAAGGGTCAGTTCACCCAAAGCATAAAAATATCTTTTTCGTTTTTTCCACACTACTGTGTCAAGCGATGCAGATACTTGCAGGTGCATTTAAGCTTTTGACTTAGAAAACAAAAATGCTCGTGAGATATACTGAGACCATATTAATGCTTTGATGGTGAATCAAACCAGGGAAAATACAATGTTATCTTCCAAAAATGTCTCTGTTCCAAAGATCCCATGTTTTTCATCAAGCCATGTATACAACTCTAAAATAGTCTAATTATCAGAATTACAGAACGACAGTTCAGGAAGGAAGATGTGTGTGTGTGTGTGTGTGTGTGTGGATAGGTGAAGCATCTGCAAAAAAATTATTTACAGTTTTGTCTATTAAGATCTTGCTTGTAACAACATTGTGCTACATATAAGTCCATATTGTAACAATGCATTGATAAGGAGGTTTTTATTTTTAATATTGTAAAAATATTTTCTTTCATAACTGTAACTGTGACAAAGAGAACATTGGTATGCGCAGTACATCTTAAACAAAGCATTATTATGAAACTTTCACAGACATTGTGACATGATATTTGATCTTTGTTCTTTGTAATTACGCTGGTGTAAATGTCTCTTCACCCCTTTCAACATGAGTGACAGGCTTATCTATTGAAAGCAGTCGCATATGTCTCTCGTGACTTGTGGTGGTGCCTGAAGCAGAAAATAAAATTATGTGCAGAGCATCTTCCTAATCTGCAGGAGGAACATTTTTACAATTTCAACTATCAATAACAGATCAAAAACAATGGATAATTGTCACCAAGAAAGCACGATCATATATCCAGTGGAAGCATGACACAATTCAAATCTCTCCCACAACAACTAACCCTAACAAGTAAGCAAACATGAGTTTGATTGATGCAGTTTATAAATGTTCGCTCTGTCTTTAGGAGCAGCAGAGGGACCTGCCCATTAGAGCAGGTTTAAATACTGTCACATTCTCCTACATGATTAGAGGCCAGATTACAGCAGAGATGCTGCAGGAGAACAGTGTGGGCAAAGTGCCCCTGTGTCCTTGTTTAGATTCAGAAACGGTGTCTCCTCCAATGTCTGACCGTCTGTCCTTCTCCCTCCCCAGTGGTCATATCGACAGCCTCTCCATGCTAAACTTGGTGTCTCTGTTTGGTTTAGCAGTGAGCATGATGTCTTCCCAGAGGAGCCGCCTCAGCCAACCAATCTTATGTTCTTCTCCACAAACTGAGCTCTTTCCTGTTTACCTAAAAATTGCACCCAGTGTCAACCTGCTAGGCATTCAGGAGCAAGATCAGTTAAAGTGGTGAAGAAATTTTTACAATCTATTAATTTACGAACACGTTCTGCTTGCATCAGCCTGTATGAGCAGGATATCAAAATAACTCACTTGTTATTATTTGTATATTTACAAATTCAACACTGACATTTCTGTCCATGTGATACTCTTCTGTTTCGTAGCTAAATGCTTCCATACGTCAACCTGCTCATTGCTAACTTTGTCTTTGCCTCTGCTTGGTGCAGACCTGGTTCATGTACATTGTGCAAAGAGCGGTAATAATTCACTGCAGGTTAATTATTTTACTTTTTAATTAATTATTCCACGGTCATTAGAGCCATTATTATAAAAACATTAATTAGAGCTGCTGGAAACTGCTCCCTGCCGACTGAGTGAAGCTTGCGGGATTGTGCACCCTGTGCTGGTCGGCTGCCACGGGTCATCTATCGCATGATCAATGAGAGCCTGAACTGACTTTATTCTGACTTTGACATATGGATAAAGCACATCACATATGTATGATCAGGAAGACGACACTGCATTGATACAGCAATGGGGAGAAACAGATAAAAGACACCCAGGGTTTGCACACTGGCTCCATAGAGGATTTTTTCCCTCCTCCACAGAGCTGTTATTTCCCTGGTTTAAGGTGAACATAACGCAGCCGCTGATGGATGTTGTTGGAGAGAAAGGCAGAGCGATACGGTGATGACTGTGGCCTTGTCAGTAATTCAGCAGATCAGATGACACTTCAATAGGAGAGCCAGAGTGTGGGGTGGAATTTGAAAATTGAGTTGACAACACCAACTATAAAGGCGTTATGGTCTCTGGTATTGGTCTTTAAATGGCTGCTGGTTCTGTTGTTGAACAATATGCTCGTGGGAGATTGCTCTATGGAACAGCAATACGACCGCTTGTACTTAAAAGTTTGGGCTTTAATATTTTGTGTGTAAATTGAATAAAGGCACAACAGGAAGTCTCAGCAGGTGTGGATACAGCAGCCTGTGTGGTCTGATAAATGCACACATTAGGTATTCTGTAGTTCTTATGAATATAAGTCAGGAAGGCATTTTTTTTATTCTTTAAGACCATCAAAGAGTGAAAACGCAGGGAGATTATAAACCGGCGGTGATGCAATATTTTCGAAAGGTGTGAATGTGCTGGATTTAAACAAAAGCAGCTGTGGTGTAACATTAACTTTGCACTATCCTGTCAAGATTTCCGTTTAAAGTGTTATTTTTCACCCTCGCTGTTCCGTCTGATTTAAAATGGTTCAGAGGAAAAGTCTGCAAATCCTCCTTGAGCCGATTACGGCTGAGGTTGGAAAACTTGAGGCAATTTCATGTGCCAGCTAAATTGCATAGATATCAGTGAGTCAGAGGCATATAATACTGTAAACTCTTTTTTTTCTCCTTCTTCGCGAAATGCATCGCTGTGACGTTGTTGACTTCCTGTGCTGATTTTTTTACTTTAATTTAAAACACGCTGTCTTTCTACAAAGGGTATCATTTGTCACAAATAAAAAAATGAACATGTATTTATAATGGACAGTGTTGTGTTGTGTGCATGTGAGTACTTATACGTGAAGTGAGACCCACATGTGGTATGTGTGCATCTCCAAAGGAATTGCATCAGCTCGTGAAGAATGCCTTTATGTTTCCAAACCCGACTTTTTAACACACATTTCAGAGGAGGGCTGTCAGCTTATGGCATATTAGCTGGATGGCTCTGATACCCGGGGGACGCGGGGCTAGCTCCGAGGGATCCCAGGCAAGAAATAGAAGACACACTATGTGAAATGCTTTTCTCTGTCATTCCAATTCAGCACAATAAAAATCAAACCCAGCTTGGCCACATAGCACAGCTTCACCTGGAGCCATCCTCAGTACAGTGCCATCCTCAGACACTGTTGTAAATATACTCCACACTGTCCACACTCATTTTATACTTTCACAAATAAACAGACCCTAGCAGGAAAATAAGCATTTTCCAGCACAGCAATAACTCAAAGACTGAATTAACGAAACGGGGAACATACAGCGTCCAACAGAGCAATTTCAACCACTGTAGTTATGATCCTAATTCAAATTACATGTGATTGCTAGGTCTGAGGTAACACAGTGTAGTTTTGAAAGCTTGATGATACCATGCACCTACATTCCTTTGGACATTTTTTTCAAAATAAAACACAAATTGTAAATGAATAGAATCATTTCATTTCATTAAATAATTTTTTTTTTTTACATTTAGATTTTTTTCCTGAAGGTGTATATCTGAGCAGCGAGCCTCTCAGTGTGCTCCCCATGTTGTTTTTTCCATTGCTGACTGAGTACAGTAAAACAACCTCCGCCACGCTACTTGCCCTTATGGACCCAGAAAAACATGAAATCAATACTGCATGCATTTCAAGCAGGAAAATTCTGTTATTGAGTATACTGCTTTATAATGGTTTCCATTATTGACATCTATGAGTTATGAAATAAAACCTAATGCAATGAGGATGAGGAAAATAGTATTTGAGGCTTTTTATTGGATCAATTCAAAATCTGAGCGCTGCGTTCTGATGACAATAAAATGCTAATCTCGCCTCGTGTACACAACATCAAAAAAATGTTAGAAAAGTGCAGAGGTATCAAAAATGTTAACAGAAGGGCGCATGAGAAATAATCGTAGAAGCCGCAGACTTGTCTTCCTCGATTTTGTGAGGGGGAACTCTGTGGGAATTTAACCTGACAGTCATGAATGTGATTGGTTAAGTTCGCCAAACACAGAGTGATGGCTTCGATGTAGGAAAATACTTTTCAGGTGCAGATGGCTGATGTGATAAACGATCAGATAATCAATTTATCTCCTAATCGGTGGCTAAAAGAAACTTCTCTTCTGCTTTGGACAAACAGCCGAATTTCTATTTGGTGATTGAATTTGTGTCATTCCTTGAAAGTACAATCAAGAAGGTGATTTATATTAGAATTTATTTTCCATTTTATATTTGTATGTGTGATCCAATTGAATGCCCTCTTACAATACAGCCATGTTACAAAGCTATTCTCATTGTTTTAACCCAATATTTGCAATAATCACATATTAAAGCAAATAAACTGTTTTCACCAGAAGTGTGAATGTAATGAGTTTGATTTTCATCAGTGATCTACCAATAATTAATTTGACAATCAGGCAATAATCAGGAGATTCCTCATTTTTATTTCTCACTCTCCTCACAGCACACAGCTTGTGCATACACTACAGTGGGAGCTATCGATGCAGCCCTCTGAACATGGCTGATCTCAGATGACCCCCCCCCAACCCAACCCAACCCAGCCCCCTCCCCTTTCTTATCCATTACATGGGAGCTGAATGATGGTGATTTGGTTGAGGCCCAGTGAGTGCCTGTAGAAAATTGGTTGGTTGATAAAAACCCTCCTATCAAAGGGGGCTACTTTCTCATTTACATTTAGATGAGTATTGATTATTTATTTACTCAGTGGAGTGGGATTCTTTTCCAATCTTATCTCTCGTCTGTGCCTGTCACCTGGAAAAAAAAGAGATAGAGTTCTTGACACCGCGCTAAGATAACGGCATTTTGTCGAGCAGATAAAACTTGGAATGGTGGTCCCTGCCTCTATATTCTATCTTCTCCTCCTACCCAATTTTGATGGAGAAAGGGAAGTTTGGAAAATTAAAAGTGATGGCCCTTGTTCGTGAAGATGGGGTGGTGGGGGGGGTGATGGAATCTCAATTTGCAGGTGGGAGAACAAGTCAAATGGGTTGTCCAGATATGGTCATGCTGCTTCCACTGACAAATCTTATCTCAGGGGTCTCTATAGCTTAGGGTTTCCATCAGATATAATATAGTATTGTTTGATAATTGTGATGTGAAACGGAACTGTACATTTTATCTGATGGTACATATAATGAGATCTTATCACATCCTGTGTGCGCTGGGCTACATATGATCCCAGTGTTTGTCGACAGTGTGGAAATGAAGCCCCTGGACGTGTCTTGTCATGTTCTAAATACTAAACTCTGGTGATGTTTGGGCGGTTGAGCTGGGGATTGGTCATGCATTGCCAATGAGTCTGGAGGCTTGTGTCAGCGCGGGGAGCATGGTGAGACTGACTAAAGGTGTTTAGGGTGGGAGGTGCAGCATGTGGGTGCTCTGTTGGAATTGGGAACCCCTGACAGACCCTGCCTCTTCTTCTCAGCTCTTTGATGGAGAGTGAAGAGTCTCTTGAGGTGGTCTCTGTCAGCTCTACTCCTCCTCAAAGCCAACACGCGGCTCCAGCACAACACTGCCGCGCCTTCTCACCCTTCACCCTGCGGGCCACTCCCATCCTCTCATGGTCACTTTTCATCTCCTCCGTCTCAGTGCGGAGGATGTTGCCACATGTAAATGGACTTGTAATCACTCTATTTAGAGTGTGGCTAATGGGAAGCTTGCATATGCTTTGACCCCGGAGTAGATCAAGGTTGGCTGTATACTGTAGGCTGGTACAGTGAGAAGAGCTTCATGGACAATGACTGTTCGCTGCAGCCTCACAGAAGGTGACTTATTATGCTGCTCAAGAATTACAGTCCATTTTTCTTTGTTAACCAGTCAGTCATTAGCCTAGTTACACATCTGGATCCCCACAGCAATTTAAGGATATGGAAGGTTCCCTCAAAAAAACCTAATTAGCCCAACTGGAGAGGAACATCTTGTTTTCCTACACCCCTAATGGATTAGACCAAGGTCCTTTGAAATGCAAACCCATCAAGGAGATGACTGAAAACAGCCTCCACCCACCCAGCCACCCCCACCGTGCCTAAGAGGAAACATCCTTACTGCTCTCGTGCTACTTTTGGTGCTTTCTGCTAATGCGGCATTCTGCTTTCTTATTATTTCATACATCAAAAAGCCAATTTACAACTGTGGTTCTGCACCAAACCAATTAGCCTAATTGTCTACTGTTGATTGGATCATGACTTAACAGAAAAACCTGGGTCGTTATTATTGGAAATAATTTGAATATTACATTTTGGAATCTATCAACGGGTTGATAAAGACATTTCCTCTCAGAGAAGTCATACATCTTCATATGTTCCTTTTCTTAGTTTAGTAAATATATAACAACAGCAATGATATTAATGTTAATACTATGTTAATGGATTGCATGAGCCTATGAGAATCACATATGGAGAAAAAAGAAGAATGGGAGCAAGGACAGAGCCTTGTGGCACATCGGTAATCATAATGATACTAACCTCCACAGACATATTGATAATCCTGTTTGGCAACTTGTTTCTTTTTATAAGGTAAAGTATTAAATTGAACCCCACGCTAATATCTTTTCCACAGTTCACTAGCCCCGCCAATACAAAACAACATATAAGGCAAACTGGGTCACTGCAGTACACACTAACTACAATGGATACCTGAACTACAACTCAATTAAAAAAAATCCACTGCAGACCTCAGTACATGATACATGAACCCATTACTGTCTCTGCTTACACTTTGCTGTAGTGCTTGAATATTACATCATACACAAGCCAGACATATTTGTGTCTCTCTAACACAAGTGCTTTACATATAGCCTATAGCTGGATGTACCAGCTGTTAATCAGGGTTGTCAGATACTTGTTGGACGGTAAAGGATCACTGTCCATCAGCCTGTCATATCTCTCATGTAAAGAGAAGTAAACAAGTATAACCCTGTACTCACTGTGTCCACAGGAGAGAATCACACATGTGACTGGAGCTGTGTGGCACAACATACTGCCAGGTTGTAAGTAACACGGAGCTACACAACATCACACAGCCATACCCCCCCCCCTTTTTTTTCATTCCATTTATTTTTATTTTGACTTGGGATTATAAAGTATTCACAAACTCAAAAATGTGCAGTACATATTTGAGCACTCTGAGTCACCCAGACCTCTGCAGCCTGGATGTGTGCCTTGGCGTTGTTGCTGTGGCTGTGAAGGAAAGGGCAGCGGATTGGTCTATCAGCTTTCCAACAACAACACAGGATGAATGGCAAGGTAAGTACAGCGCAGACTTGGTTAGCTCGCTGATTAGATGACAAGCTGTAAGGTTCGGTCAATCAAGTACGCCTCAGAACTGCTCATTTAAGGCCCTCGGCTTGAAAATGACGTTTTCAGCTATTCCCAGAGGAAAGCACAAATCCAAGAAGAGATCTCATGTTTCTATCTTTCCCTGCAGCTTGTTGTAGCACTAAGACGAGAGCGGGAGTTTTCTCCTACTTCTCACATCCTGCACAAGACAAACAGACTCAAGCTTAAATGGGTCTAATACAAAAATATTTACGTATATAAATGTTATTTGGTTTTGTTTATAAATGGTGATAAAAACAAATGTAATAAGAGTTTTTTTTTTTTTTAATTTAAAAATGAGATGAACGGTAACTATTAAAACATGAATTGTGCTGCCCAAGGATAACAGCTATGAATTAGCCTTCCAGGTAACTCTGGAAAATTTACAAATGTCCATTGATGACCTCAGTTGCAATCAAATAAAAAATAAATGTTATTGTTTTCAATATTTTTTCTCTTCTACTCTTCTCTCCTGCACCCACTCACTGTGCATTTATTCTTCATCTGACTTAAATATATTATTATATTTTTCTTCTGTGCGACCAAACTTTTGACAGGCGCTGCTGTGGACTCCCATTGCCAAAGTTTTGCTGGAGCCAGAAAACTCACCTTTGTTTCACACTCCTACAACCCTTTCTCTTTGTGCAGAGGCGCAGGGCCAGGGGTTGGGAAGAGGACCTGTCTGAGGCATCACTACCTCCATTCCTCATGGCTACATCTGCCAGAGCCTCCTCCCACCTGTCCGACGCTGCAGAGATTTATGTGGCTGTATAGGAGGAGGCCAATCCAGTGTGCCAGGCCATGTGTAGGCTTCCTTTTATACTGACAGTTGTGTGTATGATACTGAAGCTGACTTCCAGCGAGTCTTGGCCCAGTGTATCTGGAATCTGTCATAAGTGAAAGCTTGAAAAGGTTAGGACAGTTCAGGGAAGATAAATGGTGAATTGGGAGGACAGCTGATGTAGGAACACAAACACTTCAAGCCGGTGGAGCGGACTGAGGCTGGACTCCCCCATCCTACCACACACTGTGGTGGATACCTGCTACCACAGCTGCAGGTGGAGCAAATCATCCATTGTGTGCAGAAGTTTCCACGGGGCGGGGGCCGCTCGGCAGCCGCTATATTCCTCTCATCAAAACAAATGATAAAGAATGGTCACTGGGTTCTCACAATGTCTTTTGTATAATAAAGCTCGTTAACTGCATTGTGCAAAACAAATGGGCAGAATAATCAGTACACTTATTGACATTGTGTCATTTCTACTTAGGGCAGGAAGAGAACTCTCACTGTGGCTCCCGGCTTCGCCTTCTATCTCTCCAGAGGGCGAGCACTAATGGCTTCTGAAAGCAGGGATCGAAGGAACTCATAAAGCCCCGCAGGATGAGACGACAGGAGGAAGAGCATTATTAATCCTTTTAATCTGAATACATGACGCTCTTTCACAGCATCCAGGCATGACAGCAGTACCATGCTCGCTAACTAATTGCAGATGGGGCTAAGCGTGAAAGTTCAAGTAGTTGAAGGCATTTGATTGCATGGATCCACAGAACTGCAGCACTGGTCGGAATATGACGGTGTTTGGTCAACAACTCTAGTTGTATGTGTTATGTATTATGTTGTCTTACTAATTTCCGTGTCTCCAGCCCATATGGAGATCATGGGCAGACATACATCTCTTCACTGTGAGACAGTACAGCATGTTCATAATTTAGATCTTTCCATATACAATTTGAGCATCATGAATAATATACCTGTTTTGGGTGGAAAATGGAATCATGCAACATAAATATTTTACCTCACTGTCCCAGTTATATTTTCACAAATATGTTCCAAAGTCTTGTGTGACAGTTAAAGATTAGAAAATGAGTGTAAACTTATGAACTCAGAAAAAAGAACAAAACAAAACCATGTTGAGAGTGTTCCTCACTCTCCGTGTCTGAGGATGTTTCACCTTGAAAAGCCAAATTGTGAATATGTGCTACACAGATCAAGTTTGATTGATTGATTTAACTTTCAGCACCAAAGTGAAAAATCCCATTTCTCAAAATGTCAAACAACCACTTTCTCAGGATCTTCTTGCGGTTGTGTGTGGTTCACCTGGCAGAAACATACCATCTGACACCGCTGTTTCAAGTATCACCCACACTTCACCCCCTGCTGTTTTATATTTGCTAATAAAACCTGATAGATGGATAAATCAACGTTAGTGTGCGTCTTGCGTGGCCTCGCGGGTCACATCCACAGCGTGCGGGCTGCTCCGCTTCCCAGTTATTAAGCGATGACTGACAGCTGTCATGTCCTCATCACTGCAGACTGATATTTGTCAGCAGCCATCTCTGTGACAGAGGATCTGAGGGTCTTCTCAGCCGAGGAGACGGCTCACTCCACGACAAGACTCCACCTGCAGGAGAGCGACGCCTGCGATCAGCGCCTGCAGACGGAATAATGTCCGTATTAATTCTTATCATATTTTGTCAAATCAAAGCACAATGCATCCTCGGGTTACTTCTTTATTGCGATGATCATGCATTAAGCTTTATTGTAGCGTTTGATCACGTTACAGCGAAGCAACGTTGCATGAATACACAACCGGATTTACAGTAATGATTATTAACTGGAACCACATTATTTGCAGGGAAGACAACAACACGCGTACCTGTAATCCATTTCTGCATCAAGCTGTTGTCTGGGCTTTTAATGATGCATACTTTATAATTTATTTAAAAGTCTATCCTTCACCACGTGGCTCGGCAAGGTGTTTATCATCATTTATCATCTGCATCGATGTGCCCGGCTGTAGAGAGCCATGCTGTGAGAATGAGTCACTGCTGTTACAGTTGCTTTGTACCTCCGCCTGAACAACCCAATCATCTGGCCCCACTCTCACTCTCCTCATCAATGCAAGCGCCGTAATATATGATAGAGCTATGATTTATAATCCACGCTCAAAATTAAACAGCATAAATTACTCTTATTTACTCTGCAGGTGATAAAGATCCCGTCAAATAATGTCACTTGAGCATAATTTTTATAGAACAAATGAAATTTGTTATCAGGGAAAAGCAGGTCAAGTTCATCAATTAAAAGTCTACTCTTTTTTTTCCCTCCCCCCTCCCCCCCCTCCCTTCGCTGCAAATGGTCCAGTGCTATTTAAAATGATTGATTTTATTATTTCTTCATTTATTAAAGTACTACGTGAGGCTGTGGCATGAGCAATCAAGACAACAGATACTGACTCAGCGAAAAGTCTTTTAACACCGGCACTTCACATTCCAGCTCAGGCCCTACTCGTCTTTATGAGCGCTTCGACCACGTCTGCTCCGGCACTGCTCGCTGGGGAGGAGGTTCAAGATAAAACTCGGAGAAAAGTGACATTTCACTTTTAAAAGGGTCCTATTTAAAGACACATCCTATATTCCGACTTTGAGTGGAGCATCGATGTTAAGTGCTTTTATGTCTGTCAAACCTTTGGGAAATGATGGTGTGAATAATGTATACAGCAGAGGGAAGTGGAAGGATTTTTAATAAATGTCTTGTCACCGGCTCAAATCATCCAATAAATGAGACAAATTCTTTTTTCTTTTTTTTTTTTTTTACCTGATGTATTTTAAATATTTTATTGTGTTATATCTATGTACTCAGGAGTGCCCCCCCCCCATTGCAGTCGCGGGTGGAAAGGGTTAAAATCTGTGTGCTCCTCATGTGAGCGTGCCCCCCTCAAGGAAAAGGAATGAGGTCCCAGGGAATGTTTTACAGATAAAATAAAAAGAATCAGGAGAATGAGGGAAAGAAGAGAAGTTGAATATATATTTCATGTGATAAGAGAAAGATGAAGCACGAGAAAAAAGATTCCATTACAGCTGCGACAGTTACAAAACTGCTGCTGTGTGGAGTAGCCTCTGTTGAAAAGATTGATGCAATAAGGACTGACCTTGGCTTGGAGCAGGAGTCGGTGATGTATGTATGAGCATCTCCCTGCTAAATGGACCCAGATTTGTAGCACTAATATACATGGAAGCCCAGTACCAAACCCGCCACGGCTATAAATCAACAGCCACTTTGGGTGTCATTTCTGGTTTATATTCTACTATTGTTCTGTGCTTTTAATTCGTGTCACTGCCATCTGTTCATTTGATACAGTTTCATACTGTATGATCTGGCTGCGGAGATACTGTGCAGACAATCTCTGTTGGACCATCAGTGTGGATTAACTGCGCCGGGTAAATTCCTCTGGGGGTTTTCCCTCGCTATGCTAATGGAATGTGAATTGAGGGAAATCTTTACACATTGCTACAGTGCAGATTAAAAATATAAAGATAAAATATAAATACAAAATAAATATAATATATAATATTTACACACATACTTTCTTGATTTGTCAAATGTTTCTAATAAATGCTTCATATAATATGTCTCATTTAAGACCAGTGTGCTGGGGAGTCACATTCATTCTGCAGGTTTTAAACTTAATGTGTGTTGGTTAACTGACGTGACAGTGGCTGTTCACAACCCAACAAAGAAACTGTGTTTAATCACCGACTTCAGTTGATTTAATGGGGTTAAATACAGCAGCTTTCAGGCAACACTGGCCCACCTTTCTAATACTAGTGCATGATCTTATTTAAGTCTCTAATCTTTAATATTAAAGAACAAAAAAGGTGTTGCTTTTAATGTGTGGGTGTGTAAATGGCTCATCAGAGCTTTATTTAACGCCGATATCAGCCTTTTCATAAGGAACCCTGCAGGAACACAGAGCTTCATGTGCACTGAAGGAACATCTGTGGATGCTTTGCTTCAAATTAAAGTAACATAATAAGGAATCGTCTCTGAATATATTTTTTCACAAAGTAAACTTAAAGTAGTTTCTGTTTCACTAGAATAAAAAAATACACTGGGATTAATTTTAGGAAATTGGATCAAATAAAAAGAAGAAGAACCCCTTTTGATGTAAAAACTTTTCACTTCTCTGTATAATTCCTCAAACTTTGCTGTCTATTCATTTGTGACACACATAACAGGATAATATTTTCTCTTCCTTTATGCTCTGTGCGAGAGTCTGTGTGTGTGTGTGTGCGTGTGTGTGTGTGTGTGTGTGTGTGTGTGTGTGTGTGTGTGTGTGTGGGTGTGGAGACAAAGCACAATGACAGAGGTCAGAAAGGCCATTTTTGTTTTCCTTCTTAAATCCCCAGCAGTGGGGGACTGGACACTGTGTCTTAAATTGTGTGCATCACCCTAAACCTAAAATCATCCGGCGCTGCCTTTAACAAAGCCCCCGATAAGTCCCCTTTCATCCCGCGGCCGCTTCAATTTTAGTGTGCCTCTGAAGTTATTTAATCAGCGCCGCAGTCTCCCCATTCACAGTGTATTACCAATTCTGTCTGTGATCTTTATCAGTGCAGTGATGTATGTATGAGGCAGATGTTCCAAGAGGCAGAGGAAACAGAGGCCATGAATGAATGAATTATTGGGCCCACGAAAAGCAGCTATAGATATAGAATTTTGAGCCCTGTAATATGTTTGCTTTCACTCCCTTATCTTGCCAGACAAAAATATACCTTATCTCAGACTGCTGGGGTCTGCATGAATGTGGAGCCTCTCCAGATTGTCCTCGTGTTCAGTTTCTTTGTGTTGTGTTTGGGCAGGCTGTTGCTGTTTGTTAGGGCCCTTGTTGTTTTCGCCGTTGTGTCGCTCTCTCCGTGTGTGTAATTCAGGACGGGATCTTCCGCTTTGGTTTTTTTTGTTTTGTTTTTTTTTTTTCCTGCCGCCGCTGCTGTCAGCGCAGGTGAGGACAACGTGCGGCGATCTACTTTTGATAGCGAGTGCACTTGAGCCTATGCAAACACAACGTAATCACCTATACAGGCAAAGCACACACACACACACACACACACACTCAGGCAAGGCCACGCCCTACATTTTGCCAGACACACACAGATCCTCCCTTTGCCCCAATTTGGCTGCCTTGACAACAATGAAACGCAAAGATGCCTAATGCCCCCCGCCATGTTTCCTGTTATGTGAATTTGCAGTGAGTGTGTGGAGAAAGGAAAGGGCATCTGCATAGCATGCGCACACACACACACACACACTCATACATACAGCTGCAAGCCACAAATACACTAGGCTGCTGGATAATGAGGGTGGACAGGGCGGAATTATCACTTCACATCACAATAATATTATCCTTCTCACAACTCCCGCAGCATCCTCCATGACGGTGTGACATTTCCATTTTACTCGAGTTTAATCTCGGCCCTCTAAATAAAACCGCAGCCTACAGGCCCTTCCCAAACTGACCCAGTCCTATTTTAATCACATGGAATTAAATAACTACAGTTTAACACTGCACTTGTTCTGACAGCAGTCATGACAAGTGGTTTGCACAGCAAACTTCCCCTCCAGTCAAATTTGGACTAAAAACAAATGGAGGCTGGAGATGACAGAAGTGATACAGAGAAGTGTTTGGGTTTACAGTGGAAACGGAGAAGAATTGAAAGAAATCTGCATTTCCTGAGCAGATATATGTGACTCCCAATAGTATTTACATTTGAGAGCAGTTTTTCTTTCAAAATAAATGCGAAAAGAAATTGTAATTTGTAATGCAGAGCTACCATTCAACATCATAGTCTCTGCACACATTGTAAATCATGTTCAGCTGGTTCCACTTGTAAATCGCTTTCTGCCTTTAAACGTGAGATAACTGAAGTTGTAGTTCACATTCGGCTGACGAGTCGTGAAGGATCCAGAATTAGCCTTATCTTAACAACAAAGCAACTTTCCATTACTTTCATGAAACGCTGTTGTGTGGTCATCACGTTTCCCAAGAAACTTTAGTTTAATGAGTTGAGTGAACACACAGCAGCACATCCAAAGACTTACATCCAAACAAATCAGGTTTTTACTAGTAAATTGGACTGAAAATATAAATGAGATGTTTTAATCTGAATTAGATTAAAACAATCTTCATGGAATGACACAAATCAATTCCATGAAATCCCTGTATTTATTCAACCTGCTGCCTCTGCTCTTCTTTTGCTAACAACTTGATAATTTAGTGAATCCTCCGCAAACAGGAGAGGGTTTTTTTTACTGGCTTGTAAATATGTCTGTGATTTTCACATTATGTTGCAGTTGTTGCGTTTAAGTGCCTCCAATCATCGCCTCTGGTCTAACATTGCGAACGTCAAACCACTCACTTGGCTGGATGCGATTTCTTGGTCAGACGTGACAGAAATGTGTACTGGCATGATATTTTTATTGGCACCTTTGAGTTTTTCTGCGTTCCAAATTACGCCGAACCAACTTCCATTTTGCATTTCTTGTCAATTCAAATGCTGTGCGTCTCTCCCTGTGAGCTCGCTTTCCTCCTCCATCTCATTCCTTTGTTGCACTGGGGCTGAACACTATGTTAACCTAGTAATTGGCACTGGGCCTTCCCCATTATACGGCTTTCTATTGAGCCGTTCTACATGACTAGTTAAAGAAGATGGCATGAAGATTAATGAAGTCCAGCTAATACAGGAGGGGGGGTACCTCTCCAGCACTTCCACTGAGGAGGAGATAGCAGAGACCAACAACAGTCTGCCCCCTCAGCCGTTACGCTACCCCTTCTTTTTAATATTGCCTGTTTTAACCCATGAACTCTGGACCTTCCACTTGTGTTGCAAAGCCACCGCAGTGTCCTGGTTTGATTTATGTCGCCAGAGCAGTCAGTCTTTTCCCTGTGAATTGAAAGCCCCGGCTCTCCGAGATAGATTTAACAGCACAATTCACAGCGGCTGCGAGCAGATGGAATGGCAGGGCAACCCTTTATGCAGTTTCATTTAAAACCTCGGGGTGGCTGACATGTTCATTCACTTTCAGCAAATGTACCTTTGGATAAAGTCCACAGTTCACACTTTCATATTGTCTGGGGAGGTTTCATCCCTAATCTTCAGCCGTCAGTAACATGGCAGTGATAATGCAGAGGATGTGTGTGCCCACCACGAAACACACACACACACACAAAAATCACTTTAGGACAGATGAATCACCTCTGGCCTGCATGCTAGATATATATTTTTAAATCAAATTTGATTTATTGAGGATCAAATGATCACATTGGCTTAAGTGATTTAAATAATATTGTGGTTTTATTCTTGTGTGTTGAGCTGTTTTTATAGAAATTCAGATTTCTGTCCTGACACTATTGAACTTGCAGAACTTGGGCAGTTGTTTGGTAACAGAAACAAGTGAAACACATCTTAACAATTGTATGAGAGGAGAACAAATAGGAGCAAAGCAGGGAGCAGTATTAATTCAAAAATAAATAAATAAAACATAACAGGAAGAAAACAATGAGCAGTATAGGAAACAAGACAAACAAGACAAAACCCCCAAAAAACCCAGGACAGAAAAGAACAAGCTGAGAACACGGCAGACTGAAGTGAGGGACTTAAATACTGAACTGATGACAAACCAGCGACAGGTGGCTCAGGACACACAGGTGAAACACATCAGGGCAGCAACACTGAGAGAGACACAGAGACAGAGACCAATTAGAACAGAAACGTACTATTGCACTGCAACAAAACCTCATTGTTATTGCTACTGAATGTGAGGAAAGACAATCTTATCTATATAGATAAGCAGGGAAATAGTTCTATTATGTTCCCTATCCAGCAGGTGGTGCATAGCAGAGTTTCAGGAATTTTAGTCACAATAAAATTGTGCTGATATCACATATTAGTATAATCGTCACCAAATAAATAAATAAATAAACAAAAAGAACAGCTGCGTACCATAAAAGCATAAAAATGAACAAATAATGAGTTGAAAAAAATGTGTGAAGCTCAGGGCATGTGAAGGGTCAGGGGATATTTTTAGTTGTTTAAAGGAAACCTGTTCATGTTATAAACTAAGTTGTTCTACTGCAGAACCTAAAATATGAATTATAACATTTTCAAAGAAACATATGACAAAAAGATGTTCTTAAGGGCACATGTTGTATTTCAACAGAGGACTGTAACGTCTCCATGCACGATATAAAAGCCCAGAGCTGCTTGGATGCAACACTTGTGAAAGGTTGACTGCAGCTTGTACTTTAGGTGCTCTTGTAATCAGATAAATTAACCAAAGCTATCAAAAGATTGCAATAACACTCAGCGGCGCCATAAACCTAAGAGCTGCGACTGTGGCGGGAGCTTTATGACAGACGTCACCAGCGCGCACTGATTTATTTGTGCACCCCTGTCCTATCGATCTTTAGTACAGGGCCCTTGCTTTGCCTCTCAGGAGAGACCTCTCAAGCCAGGTTCTCACCGGCAACCATCAAAATCAACTCCGAAGCAGAGGGATATTGAATGTGCGTGCATGTGTGTATGTGTGTGTGTGTGTTGTTGCTTTTATGACCCTGAACATGGGAAAGTGAGTAGATTTTTTTTTTCTTTGTGAATGCATACATGTATTCCGCTGGTGTTTGTGTAACATTAGAACATCAGGAAAGAACGCAGCTAATGAAATTAAATAGAAAGCATGTGTGGGTAGCAAAGTGACCCGTATCCCGTTTGTGCATGTAATCAATATTATAGCTTGGCCTCTCTCGGTTGTTACTTTAATCAAGAACAAGCTCTACCTCTCTTAATCGCTTGGTCCCAAGATGAATGTTTCACAAATGCTGCGGAACATATGCTTTGATATATGCATCTGATTGGTGCGTGTAATGTACGAGGGCTTTCGTTTTCAATGGGCTCTGGGAAATGTTTTAATTTGGATGGCAAATTTCATTAATTATTCTTACATATTGAGGGCTTTTAAGAATCCCTCTTTTTTCCTTAAAGACACCTTTTTGCCATTTTAATCATAAATGAAAAGTATGACACATAAGGGCACCCAATCATATGGTACACATTGCCTCATCCTTTTAACAAATATGTTTCATAGCCCTATTAAAAGGGGTCTTCATCTGTCCTGTCAAAAGGCAGCCTAGCAGGGTTTTTTAGTTTAATTACACTATCCAATTAAAAAGAAAAAAAAAAAAAAAAAACGGAGCCGCATTCTGATTCGCCTCTCCTTGGGTTTGAGTGGATATGACATTTACAAGGCTCGCCTTTCAAGCAGACAATGGCGTGATTGATGAGGTGCAGACGCTATGAAGGAGGCGATTGCCATGTGGAAGCAGTGCTTAGTGCACTCTGATTTATTTATTATCTGTTTCTAAAGCAAGGCTGGCTGCTGCGGGTCCACACACCAGCAAAGGTGAGGCTGCCGGCGGACGGTAACCTTGGTTGCTCTGTGCTCTGGAGTTTAAACAGCAGCAAGGCTGCAACATGACACTTTAACATAAGAGGCGCCCCGTGTGAGGCCCTGAGTGGCAGTATCTTAAGCAGTATCAAGCCTCCAAATTGTTGTTCTCATTGTGCGCCGGTGTTGAGTCCAGTAAATGTTGCTTTTATTGACACTGACACGCTGTGGTCAACCAGCAGGGGCCTCTTGTTAGCTGACTCTCGCTGTTTTGTGTGTTTAGAGAATGATTAATTCATTGGGTAGGGAGAATAGCTGGATACAGTCCACAGGCATACGCTGACGAGAGGAAACCAGACACCGTGGGCACTATCATACATTGCCTTTAAGTCAGAAGGTTTTATAATATAATAGAAATCGAATAAATGTACAGTCTGATGTTGAAATCTTTTGTCCGTGTGCGGGAGGTAACGTCTTGTGTTAGACCACATTTATAAAGCATTCAATATCACTTTTTATGAAACCAAACCATTCTGAGATCGTTTTTGTCCTCAGCCACACTATTTGGCACAATCGTGAGCTCTCGTATCGTGATTCAGAACTCGCGTTCGCCGGCCCGGCTCACGGCGAAGGTAACATCTTGATTGGAACAAGATGAAAAGCGCAGCCGCATTGAAACGCAGCGAGGCGTGCTCACTCACTGCAGCCACACCACCGACCTCATCAGAATCCACTGATGAACTTAGCCTCTGACATCTCTCTTGTCTTCACACTTGTACCGTCATGGAGTCAGAATCATTTCAAACAATATTTCTCTTCCTCTCTTCCCCCCCCCCCCCCCCCCCCCCCCTCCTCGTCCTCCTCACACAAATACCTCGGTAAGGGTTCATGAACTGTCAACCAGCGATCCCGGCTGACCGATGTATCCATAGTGATGGCTCTCCCTCGCCTTCACATGGTAACGTAATTACTGAAATTCACACGTTTCTACTCATACCAGACATCATTGTGTGTGGGTGGGAAAAAAAAACAAAACAAGAGAACCGAGGAAAGTGTGTCTTACTCTTTTGAATAAAATCCTTTTCAAGAGGTGGCAAATAATGATTGAGCCTATTTGCGTGTCAGCGGTTGCAAACCTGCAGGTGAATGTGAGCTGTTCACATAAGAACCGCCTCATTTCCACGGTACTGGGTTATAAAAACATTCGACTCGGGAACCCTCAGCATCCTCTCCTTCATCCCGCTCACACCCAGCAGTGATGGGTGGCACTGATAACTCAGCGTGATGATGGTCAGCCCTTGGAGAGGGAGCAAGGGTGAGCCACCTCTGTTGTTTATGTGCTGCCTCCCCGGCCGCCTCCTCCATACACAGACTCAAGGGGGGAGTCAAGAGACAGATGCTTAACGACTCCCTCAAGGCCACGGCTCCGGCCCTTATCTCATCCCCAGTTTGCGCCGCAGGTTGCCATAGTAACTGACCAGAACACTTGAAAGGACGAGTAACACCACAGTATATATTGGCCCCCGAGAAGAATTTATTGAACGCACATACCAATAAAAGCCTAATGTAATGTTGGGTTAATGCAGTTACAATGCTCACTGCATTGTATTGCTCACTATTGTAAAAGCGTGGTTGTGGTGCGGTAACATCGAGCTAAATGTTTACATTGGAAGCCATATTTTTAATAATCAATTAAGCAATTCAGTGTCAAGATGAAGCTCCCATGGTGCATCAGGCCTTTTAATGTGACAGGTTACCCAGATAATGCCACTCATTTCAGGAACCTGGCAAGGACGATGTGACAAAATAAATGATTCTGCGTCGTCTGTCACAGTAAATGTATACGTGTGTGAATTTTTGTGTCTTCTTTCACATGTGCAGCCGTGTTTGAAAACAAGAAATGTGCAGTGTCTTTGTCAGCAGACGTGTCCATTGTGTAGTCCCAGGCTGGGCCTTGAAGAGGAAGCTAAACTAACAAGGACTGGTTGCACTGTTGCTGGTTGCTCCAGCATGTGCACCATGGTGATCAGACAGGTGTTTTGACATCTCCCTCTCTCCTCTCACAGAAACATCTGGCGCTGCTGCCAGGCCTAATTGTAACAGGATTTTGCAGGCTGTCAGTAACCTGGACACTAACAAGCAAAACAAAATTATAATAATGATGCAAGTAAAGATTTTTTTTTCTTTCACTGTCGGCCGATGATGCACATTTCCAGGCGAGTAAAATGTATTTGACTTCTAGTCTTCTTTTTCGAGTTAAACTTTCCCAGCTTGTATTGCATCTATAATATGCGCTTACCACAGGTATTACTGGACAGCACCAGTATCAAGGTTTTTAAATATATAATATAATATTCTATCTATTCTATCTATTTTCCCAGAGATAGAAAAATGTTTGGGATACAGGTACATTTTCACCTCTTGGTATTTAGCTGTTTAACACTGAATAACCAATGAGGCATTTATTTGAAACGTTTCTTCTTTAATAATACTGTGAAGAAATTATAAATGAATCCATGAAAAGCTGTTGATTCTATTCTATAATCAAGTATCTGCTGGACTCTTCTGTCACTTAACTTTTTTAACTCTTAATTTCCTACTGACCTCATTAGTCACAGTGTGTAAGAGCCGTGACGCACGGCCCCATGTGAGGGCGATGACTGCTGGCAGCCTACACAGCCATTCACATATATAATCTATGACTGGCTCACCAAGTCTGACTAATGCTGGACATCTGCACACATTCTCCTACTGTGAGCTTTACTTCAAGGCAAACACAACTGTACCTTTGCAAATATATGTTTTTGCATGTGGGGGGGGGGTTGTTAAGATGCTTAATTATCTGCTAAGAAAATGCTAAGATGTTTATCTCTATGCATTGTCTCTACAACATTTCTGCTTCACTACCACAAGACACAACTTCTAAATCAAATATCTTGAAATGGCTGCCTGTGTAACCCCGCTGCCCAGATTTCTCCGTAAATCAGTTTGAATCAAATCCACATGGGTATGGATTATATAAGCAGAATATGCACTGACACAATATGGATTTTTCAAGATGAGACTGACAGCATCAGCTGTTCACTATAATGTGTGTGTCACCACCAATCATCCCGCGCCCACCACCAGGAGCTGATTATTGTAACCGACGAATAGACGAATAGGTCCCCTAAAATGAACAAGTTGTCAACTTCTGGTGCTTCCCTTGATTACTGTGCCTCAACCAAACCTGGTCATTAATCTGCTCATCAATACAGAGGGAAAATATTTCACTCTAAATTGACTGGACAGGGTTGGCTGAGGCCACATAATATCACTCAGTCAATAATATAATTTTGATATACAGTGTTCTGGTGCATTGGAGATGAAATATGAACTAATTAAACTGCCCATAAGTAAATAATAATTATCTCTAGATGTCTGATCTGAGTAGGCATTGATTTGAGAAATGTAAATAACCCCAATAAAGATAATAGAAGCAGCAAAAGGCTGACAGTGGGTATCACAATCACTGATTTGTGGTGTCTATCATCACATGAATCAAGCTTTCATTTCACGTTGTGCCTTTTCATTCAGATTGAAAGAACAATTGTCAGTCAACCGACAGTTATAGATCATGATGTGTCGTCATTAACATACTTTATACCATGTCTGTCGGTCAACAGGTGTTGTAAACAAAACTACACTTCTGATTGACACTGCACTCTGTGTCGCATTCCATTAAGTCATAATACTACTGTGTGTGTGTGTGTGTGCATTCTTTGACAAATGGCGAACGAACAGTTTTATAAATGTAGACAAAGGGTGTTAAGTAGGACCATGGCACAGAAATTAAATGAGTACAATAAAAATGGTGAGAGCCATTTTGCAAGTGACAAAAGATGCTTACTTTACAGCGTCCAGAGGACAAATTCCTGTGGCAGTTGTAAGGAACAATTACTTAAATAACTGGGCTTTCAAAGAAAAGATTGATTGTCTAAAAGCTGTTTTCTGTGGAGAATCCATTAGGGGAAACCATTTTTTCTGGCTCCTTGACATAGTGTTTTTATTAATTTCTACTCGCAAAGATGCATGATTCCTTGGGTTTTTTTGCACTTCTGTCTCTGGCCTGTATGATGAACAGTGGTGCGTGGGGAAAAGTCATCAGATGGATAAGATTTGGATTTAACATCTGATTTACTGTGGCGATATACATATAGATTTCTCAAGCCAAATTTTATCTTTATTTTGCACTATAATAAATATGTGCCGTAGATCTGGATGTCCTGAGTGAACTGTAATGTCTTGCTGGGAGAAGAAAGTGTGTGTGTGTGTGTGTGTTTCGGGGGTTGCAGCGCGAGGTAGCGTCTCTCTATTCACAAAGCTTAATTAGCTGCTTTTCACTACATGCTCTTCACACTGCGAGGAGAGGTGAGGGCTGCGCGCCGGCTGAAGGTTATCTCCCAGACAAGCCTCTCGGAGACGCCGCCGCCTCGTTCGGAGTCGACCGCCAGCCACGTCAGGCGGGTCGTGCCCCGTCATCTTAAACCCGATTTTGTTTTGTCTCATTTTGAGGAATATATTTCCTCATCTAGATCTCATTTCTCGTCTATGTGCGATAGGCCTTACCCTTGACTTTAATGTAACACTGTAAGTACCCAGATGATTGATTGAGCATCTCCAGCGGTGTGATGTGGGGTTGGGGTTTCAGGGAGGGGAGGGGGGGTGGCGGCGGTGGCAGTGGCGTGGATGTTGTTAAAAACGTATCAAGCTGGCGGGATGATAAGGCGTCTCCCTGAATGCTGTTAATGCGAGGGGGGCCCGTGGCCATCTTGAGTCCCCCTTCTGTTGTGCTGATGGGACAGAGCCACTGCCATCTGCTTCCCATCCTCCCTGTTCCCCCACCCACGGACACGGCCGCTCACCGATGCCCTCTCACATTGTCTTCCATCTCTCCTTGGAGGTCACGCGCTGTGTGGAAGTACAATAGCCCGAGCAGCAGGAGCGGGAGCAGGCCCTTGTCCCTCGGCTAAGACGCGGCTGGATTATTTCACGCGCACGTGAAGGAGGAGTTATAAGAACATGTCGGTAAAATATATGACCATGCTTACCTGCAGTAAACATGATGTTTTGAGGGGCGCTGTGCTAATATTTTTGGTTTCTGATGTGAATTCCAGGCCGGTCCTGCTGCAACATGCATCATCACATGACTCCATAAACCTTGGGGCTGATAGAAGCGATGGTGTGCATGGTGGAGTATTATGTAAATGTGAGGAGAGGGAAGTGTATTCCAGGAAAAAAAAATCTCTTTATTTATGTGTCCTACATCTCAACTTCTATTTCAATCACCCCCCCCCCCCCCCCCCCCCCCCCCCCCCCCCCCCTTATGTGTCCTACATCTCAACTTCTATTTCAATCACCCCCCCCCTCCCCCCACCCCTTTGCTCCCCCCCTCCTCCTGTCCCTTCTCTGAGAAGGGACCGGCAGCTCTGCTCCGGGGCAGTCTGGTCCTCCTGTGACTGACACCCTCCGCCGCGGCCCCCCCACCGGGATGCTTCACACACAACCTGCGGGGCCCGCGTAGAATTAGCTTTAAAAGTAGGCCACGGATAATTGTCTGGACAAGAAAGTGTATCAGTGCTCTGTCATGTTCAAGTTCCTGCCACTCAGCCTCATAAGGCTAATCCAGGAGAATTACCTCACGCTGCCGGGGCACAGTCGCCGCCCGGCTTTTTGACTTATCTCTCCGCTCTGGTACATACATGTTAATGCACACCCCAGCCCAGGCTGCTGGATATAATTAATATGTAAGAAAGGTGAAAAGGGAAGAAAGAGGTGTTTGTGATTAATTGTTCCACTGTGTTGGCTTTACCGTATTAATAACCAGGAGCATTAAGAAGGTCAGGACTGACCTGGTAAACATTAAAATTTCATGGAAGTACTACACGTAGCTGACAGTGAAGACAGTGAGTGTACGCACGTGGGCTCTCACGCTGGCATGAATATAAATTACTCACATGGCGTTACAGCAACCAAATCTGAAAAGTGTGCTGGGATGTCATTAATAATAAACAGGCAGGCTCTCATTTATTAGAATAGTGAAAAGTCATGTTTTCTCCAATGTGGCCTATTTTAAAAGTGCGTCTGTGGGAATAGAGGAAGCGCTCGCCGCTCGTCTCAGAGCAGGCTCTCAGGTCCCCGCTGGGAGGAGGGATGGCTGGCGAGCAGCTGAACACACTCCTCATTCTGGTGGGACGGCGCAGGGACAAATAGGAGAGGGAATATATTTTTTGCAGAGGCTTCACTCTGGCTAGATTTCCTTTAAACTCTGTCTCCATTCTGCTTATCATGTAAAGATCTGGGGTTTTATTGGCCATGAAAATGTTCCGTATATTTTTATGCTTTAAGCTATAAAATGTAATGAAAGGGGAACACCCCACGGTGCATAAAAATTGTTCAGATTGTAGCCCGCCACCATTGGATCCAGCTGATACAAGGCCAAAGGGTCCATTTTTATCTTTTGATTCTTGCATTAACCTTCCATTAAAAATTATCTATGTTATCATCACCCGAGATTTAGGCTAATAAATTCCAGTTTTATGAGCCATCTTGGAGGAGAATTATCATGATGTTATAGTTTAAGCAACATATGTTCCAATTTACTGACATCTACTGGATTTGACGTGGCATCAGCCATCCATTCACATCATCATCATTTCATGGCATGAAATCCCCCGCAATAAGTCGCCTTTGGATTTTGGTGATCAGGCAGCACATGGAGCCAGAAATGAACCGGCTGCTGCCGAACCAGGAGCAGGGACTGCTGTAGAAGCTAATGGGCTTTTATGCTTATTATGATCACATAACATAATGTAGCAGTCTCTTTAAATAGGAAAAGAGACGCTGCCGCTGCACTGAATAATCACCCAATTTCCTTCGTGAGAATCCAGTTCATCTGTAATGCTGAATCCTTATATTTATATTTAAACTTCTTTATTGAGTGGAGCCCTATTAACAGAAAATACATTGGGTTTCCACGTGATTTATGTTGGAGTATTGTTTAAAATCCCTCCTCATATCAGCGTACTTTATTTCCTCTGCTGATGTATTGGACGTTGTGAAGCAAAGCACGGCGTAGCCATTCATTTTGCCCGAGTTGTAACTAATGGTGGAACTTTAATCTGAGTCAAAATTTCCTGAGGTCACTGGAGAAGTTTTGAGAAGTCTTTATTGCCAGGTTTACTCCCGAGAGGTCGGCAAACGCAGATGTAAATCTGAATTTTAAAGGTTAATGCTTTTAAGAGTTCAGGAGTCGTCTTCATACGTTTTGATTCTCCCTCTGGAGAGCTGATTATCCTTTCTCCATGCTGACTTGATTTTTATGACAAAGAAAATCTATGATCTAATTTAAAGGTTTGCATTAACAGTAGAAAAGAAACAATGAATTTAATGAGTGTATAAGCGCGTCCCCACCTTTCTCGCTCCGGTGAGAACTGTTATGACTGAGTCTGATTAACTGACTCGAAGATCACCAGTTGCTCATCGTGTATTTGAACATACTGGATCTAATGTCTGCATGTGTTTTTAAATCCCTGTGTATCCAAAGTGTGTTTGTTGTATTCTCTATTTTTAGGAAAAATATATGTATTTATCTAATTGATGTCGATCTGCGATTCTGAATGAACCTTCAAGATATTCTCCACAGCGCACTGACGTCGGTTATGAGCTGTGGTACTGTGCAGTCATGAGTCATACAAATGTCACAGGGTGGAACTGGAGTGAAATCACCAAATGTATCTTCTACTTCTACATGGGGCCGAGCCGTTCAGCAGGTCAGCTGGAGTCAGATGGGTGAAGGAAGACGGTGGGACAAGAAAAACAAATGAAGCTTCCCATGGACAGCTGCTGCAATAACGTGAATAGATGTCTTCCCCTCCGCAATTAAACCCTCCCTGATTACGTCTCTCCGGCTATCGATTGGAAACTTTCACTTAATAACCGCTAACATGGTCTCTTATCTTAACCCCAAGGTCCAGCCTTCAAGCACTGACTGCGTAGAGATTTATGTCTGCTTCCTTAGCGAGTCCTCCGGGACATTGTGTCATTTCTGTATTCCAAAGTGTGGAGAGGTCTGTTGATTGCTTGTTAAATACAAGGCTATAAAATGAGTCATTGGGCCAAAGCACCATAACTTCCCGTCATTGTCACTCACTGTGCGTTAAAAGCAGCATCTAGGCCGTGTGACTGTATTTCTGCGATATATGATGAATCCAAGCAAGTATTTAAATTCTGTTGCTTTGCGACGCGGTCGATGGAAAACTAATCAAACACAAAAGTCGGTTTCCCCCAAACTGTTCTAACATGATACTCAGAGTTCAGCAGCTGCCACATGGAAAGTATGTGTGAAAGCATGAGAGCAAATGATTGAGTATCATCATATTTTCATTTAGTTTTATAATCCTGGGTCTGCTACTTGAATGCCTCCCAAACCCATACTGCGTCATTTCCTGAGGTTTTGTGGAAATCTGTCCTGCAGTTTATGCAGAATCCTGCTAAAAAACTAACAAACACAGATGAAAACAAAACCCTTCGGAAAGAAGCAATAATAACGTTGTATTTATGAAAATATTTACTAATGAAGCAAGAGGCAAGAAACACAAGCGGTTGTATAATTTTATAAGATTATGTAGGATTTAAAGGATTCCAATAAAATGACTGAGATCTATAAAACATAACAGTTTGTCCTGTTCCATGAGTATTAATGACAGTACTGCAAATACATGATCAGACATTTCAGGTCAGACACACAGGCTGTTATATGTAGAATAAATAACAGGTCACTTAGTCCAGGGTGTTAAACACAGCAGGGGTAGCAGCGTCCATGTGCTCCAGATGTCAGCAATCTTCATGTATATATAACTGTGTATTCATAAATGTATTACTGCATTATTGCTCTTAAAGTACAGAGCATCTTAAGCATCTGTGTTGAGGAGCCACTGTGTCCAGTGCTGGGAGTTCACTTCAGGAGAAAATGCTGATCGGAATAAATTGACAACAAAGTAGTAATAATACAAAATGACAGGATAGACTATGCTTAAAAGTAATAACATGTGATATAATAAAATAAAAGTCCACCCTCAACAACAAATGGATATGACACCGCATTCATCATCCATTTAGAATCCATGCAGCGTAGGAAAACTTTCACAGTATTGTTATCTTTTCAAAGAGTAATACACTGATGCACTGGGTGTGATGACTTTTTCACAACAACAGGCCTTTCTACGAGATGTAACATATACAGGCTTATATATTAACAATAAATAAATAACAGAGGTGATGCTGCCTGTGGTTGAATGTAGACAGCCTCCTACACAATCTGAGATCTCACCGAGAAAATTCACAGATTTTAAACAACTCACATCGCTCGGGAAGCTCACTGCCGCGTTTTAATTTATATTTCACTTGACACGCTGATCTACGCAATTTTAACCAAGATTTACTCTCACTGCTTTAATCCCAGTGCGTTACTAAAGCTGCACAAGCAACACAAACTTCCCCTCTGTCTGTGGCCGTGAGACAATAGGAACCCGTTTTGGCTTTGGAGAGGAAGGAGTCACAATGCGTGTAAATGTTTCCTGGGACGGCTCCAAGCCGCTGTTTGCTCCAAAAGCAACACTGACTTGTATAAGAAATTCACCCTTCACAGCTCTCGCCTCTGAATCATACACCTGTTTGGTTTCAGCGTGCCAGTCTTCCTCACTCGCGCTCTGCTCAGCCATGTGAACACAGCGCAGGTTGTCCACAGCACTACCCTCAGGCCCCGCAATGTGTTCACAGCCCGGCTGGCTGGCTGGCTGGGTGGATGGGTGGATGGGTGGAGGACTGGGTGGGTGGATACATGCAGGAGAAGGGAGGAGGAGGGATGGAGGACAACTTAAATAAATAACAGCCTGGCCTTTCTGCGGGTGAGTAGGCAAAGAGAGGGGCTACATGGAGCCGGGCATAGAGTCTGTGCTCTTTATGTTAAACACTAAGCTTCAGATGATACAGATTGTCTCTCACTGATCCATCTCAGCTGCAGACGTGAATATATTGAATATTTTAAGTAGATAATGGTCATTTGTTGAACATCGCGATGCATTATCTTTTGAACTATAGATGGATTGATGGGTTTTTTTCCTCCGCGCTCTCTGTTTGGTGTCTGATCCACGGCTAACTGCTGCATTCATCAAAGGCCTAGTGAGACACACACAGACAATAGCTAATGAGTGGAAGCTCCCAGTTGGGCTGATCTGGGCTTTGGTGCTCCAGACAATGCAACAACATCTGTGCTGCCGAGTGCTGGTGTGTGCTGACAGAGGCGTCCCCAGAGAGAGAGAGAGCGAGAGAGGGAGGGAGAGGGAGAGAGAGAGAGAGAGATGGGGGCTGTTTTCATATGTCCAGGACACAGCCTTTCTTTCCCACCACCACCACCACCACCCCCTCCTCCATCCAAGCCCTCTCATCACCCATCTGTATAGGGTCTTGACACGCAAGCGGGGATGGGCGGTGTGCAAACCGTGATCCATTCCTCAGCTCAGGTTCACCAATTGCACAAAACTTGAAACCCCAACTAAAGAAGCATTTGAAACGTCAAGAGTTTTGACTTAGCGCTGGAGGAGGGAGAGAGATGATTTTTCCAGAGTGAGGAAAGAGGAGGGGAGGGGGGGAGGAAACAGGTGCGGACCTCCCTGTGGATAGAGCTCCTCAAGGGGAGGGTTAGCAATGACTGGGGCTGGATGGATGCCTCCCCACAGGGAGAGAGGGCCATATAATTCAGGGAAGATGGCGGTCTCTGCCATATACAGAATTAGTTATGTTGAGTGGTGACAGGCCGAGCATGAACAATAGGATCCCCGTTTGCACTCGAGCATTGTACGTTACAGTGGTTAAGGGAGGATCTCATTGTAAACACGCGTGTCGGGACGAAGCTGGTCAGGCAAGTCTGCGCGCTCACTCCCACCAAGGCGATGACCCATCCGGAGGACAAGGTGTACCTGGTAATTAAAATGCAATCTCTGCTGCTGTGCCCCCTGGAGTGGTGGTGGCAGCGGACTCACCCAGGAGCCTGAGGGCGAGAGGTGCCACCTGCACTGCCACACCACCTGCGCCACCACTGCCTCCCTTCATTAAGCCTGGTATTTATACTAGTGTCTGTACCCCCCCCTCCCTTCCACCACCACCACCTCTCCCCCTCTCCACAGCTCTGGTCTTTGTGGGCCCTGGTAAGGCAGCGGCTTTATTAGAATTAATGTGGCACTTCAGAGGAGAGTGTCAGTGTGGCGCGTACCTGGGTGCCAGGAGAAAGAGTCCCCAGCTCTCCTCTGTCACATTGAATAAAGGCGCCACGGCCGGCACGAAGCTGAGATGAGCGTGGACAGCACATGACAGAAATGTTTTCCCGGGCTGAGGGAAAGCAAAAAATATTCTTTATTCAATCTGGTCTCATGTTTACAGGATGAGCTATTATATCATACACAGGGAGAGGATCAAAGCGTCGGAGAGGAGGCAGCGGCACCAGACAGAAGGTGGTGTCAAGCGTCAAACAAAAATCGGACACTCGACAAATCTCAACAGAGAACACGTGTGACAGTTGAAGGAAATTAATATCAAATGCCCCCTAACACTCTGAGGGTTTAGTGGAGCCCGTCATTCAGTTTTGAATGATGTCACTGTCAACTGGGTCTTGATATAATTCATTACACCCAGGTTCACGTGTTCATGTCTGCTATGACACCTCACACACACCTTAATGTGGCCGGTTATCAAAAACCAAAAACAAATCTGATCCGAACATGATTTAATAAAGTTACTTTCTCACATGAGTCATGCGACTGTATCCGTGGCAGGAGCGTCACCAACGCTTCTGCACTTCCTCGAGAGCCAGGAGACAAAAAAAGACCCGTGGCATTTAGATTAGCGCCTAATATCTGCGTTTTGTGTTGCCACATTTAGCGGGGTGTCGGTGCGAGGGTGTTTCAGACATTGTTAGCAGCATGTTTGGTCATTTCTGCGAGGATGGATGGAAAAGGAGGGGTGGCAACACTGATGCTACTTGTAGTCAGGCAGCAGGGGAGGGCATTAAAACCTAGTTTGCATCACTCAGCGCCTCCAATTAAACACGAATAATCAGATACAAGTTCCTGTCTTCAGATGTATTTTATGAGCCCGTGTGCAGCGGGGGAATTCTCCAGATATACTGTACATCTCCCCGCAGTTGCAGATCTCCACTGCACGCCTCAGTTCATTAGCGTTAAAAATGGTAAGCATTTTAGAGCCAGATGTACTTTTTAAGTCTTATTAGCTTCAGATGATGTTGTTTAAGGGGCATGTGAGGCTTCCAATTAAAGTTGTAGGAAAGTAAAACAGAAGTTTCTCCAATATATTTTTTTTTTTTCCTAGAGTTCTGGTTGAACTTTTTCTAAGCCCTGGGCCTAACTGTTAGCACCCTCCTTATCAAAGGGAGACATCAAAGGACTTGTGCAGCTTCTGCACACACAGCCATATTAATCCTACAGACAAAATCTTACAAGCTTGACTCTAAAAGAGAAATGAACAGTCGTCAGACATCACAAGCTGTTGATCTGGCCCGGACTCCCAAATGCAAAAGTGACTTGAAGATAGCAGTGGTGTGGACAAAAACAAATCTTAGCATTGGCAATACAGTACACTAGCTCCCTCCTATACTCACTGAAACAAAGTTGATTGCTTTGCACGCTACGCTGCTGTCGTCCAGAAATGTCTTTAAAAAGTAAAGCACAACATCTAATCTGAAAATTCCCCCTTTGCGTGCGCGAGGTTAAAACGTGTTTAGCTTAATTTGTCTGCAGGCCTTTTGGGAAAACTAACCCAACAGTTTCCTCCTGAGTGCATCCAACTTGACTTTGACCAAGACACAGCTCTGTCTGTTTTCTAATTTTGTGTTTGGCCCATTCTAATGAGTTCATCCTGAGCAGCGGCAGAGGCATGAACAAAGCCCTTTAGCATCTCCCAGTACGGGGAGGTGCGCCGAGGCCGGGGCCGCACCGCACTCTCAATCCCCTTACAGTGCTGTCACTATTCATTCACCGCCTGCCCTTCCTCCTCGCGCCACAACCTCAATAGGGGCATCGCTCATGATAGAAAACAATGAGCATGATTTGTGAACTCTCGCCGTCTTTGTAATTTCATCAGTGTAATGGGATTATATTTCAAATCACCACTCCTTTGTTCATTACACATTTAAACTCCTCTGACAGACAAAAACTTAAATAAAATGTGCTTGTCAACCCTGGTTGACTTTGCCTGCTCCTGCACTTGATTAGACAAACAGTGTACCGGGGCTGTGGAACAGGGGGAAATAATGTGCTCATTTATTCATTTTTCAGACAAGTCACAATAGATTTTTAACGACCAGTGTCTGACCTCCCTTAGGTACCTCTTGCTTAGGGGGGTTAATAAAGCCTAACGCTCTGGCGCTCAAGCAGCATGGCGAGGAGCGGGCTGCGAAGACGCCCGTGATGAAATAAAGACAGGACCAAATCAAGAGTCTCCAAATGCGCGCTCCAACCCCGGAGAGAGGAAGGGAGAGAAGGAGGGTGGTGGGGGTAGCGGTGTTGGCGGTGTCAAGGGGTGGGGGTGGGGGGGTGGGGGGGCGGCTGGAGAAAGAGACTGGTATTCCACTTAGACTCCAATTCCATAGGTCTCTAAGGGACAATTATACCAAGAGAGGAAGAAGTACTCTCTTTTCTCAATGCACTGGGGCGTGCATATTAGACGCCGCAACCATGGTGATACACTCGCACACAGAAGAGTCTGCCAAGATTTAAACTGGGAAGCTTGTAAAAGCCACTCTGAAAACTTCACACTGACGTTTCAGAACAGAGAGATCTCTCTGAATATAGTCCCGAGATTTAAAGTGGAGTTGTGCGCACTTAAAGGATCTTCTCTGAGTTGGGCCAGCATTAAAAGAAATGTGTGTTTGCCGACTGAGAACCTGCACAATTACTTGAGCTCTAAATTGCAGTCACATGTACGCAGGCCTGTTACTTGTGCATCCAGACGCCCTTAGATGTGGTGTTTCTGGGGAAAATGTCAAAAGTTTGGACTCGTCAAACACGCGCACACACACACACACACAGACGTACACGTACACAGGGAAACAGAGGGAGCCTGTGCAGATGTGCTGCCACTAGACATCCATCTTGTTTTTTCCGCTTAGCTCAGTGCTCTATTTGTCTGAATCTATGTCATTTTAGCTCACTCAGGTCAACGGCAATTCAACCTCCTCTTTCGTCTGAGGCACTTCAGAATCATAATGTGATGCATGTGGGATAGGAACCTGCTAAACACAGTCCCTGTCACTGCTCAGACATCGCTGGATATAAATGATGTACGCCCTGCACACGCCTTCCCTCGCTCTGAGCCGTATACTACATCCTGTTTCCACCTGTCCGTGATCACCGCGCCGCTCAAACTCTCCCACACCCTCTCAGGCGGTGTGCGCCACGTGTCACGTTATTAGTCTATAATCACACCTCCGGAAATGACAGAGAAACTCTCAGTGATCTGGAAGACGAAATTCAAACCGAAGGATTTGTGCACAACAGTCAACGTTTCCTGCTTTCCCTGGGATCAGCCGTGCTTCGCTCCTCCGAGCTGCCGCAGCTCTCTGCTGGGTGTCTCGAGGGAGCGGAGAAAATTACATCCTACCTGATAATTAGCAAAGTTCAGAGCAAACTAAAATCTGCCCCGCTCTCTTCGCTCCCCACCACTGGCAGCTTTCTCTTAGCAACTAATTAAGTCCGCCTCTGAGGTTTTCAGACAGCAATGGTGCTGGATGCTGCAACAGCAGAATTAAAAAACAAAAGGAAGGAGAATGGAAATGAAGAAGGAGAGTTCATTTTTTATTATGTTTCGCTCTCTCTCGCTCTTTCTCTCTCTGTTTCATCTTTTTCGACTGACAAATAAAATATGACAATGGTATTCCTGGAGGGAGTATTATTATTTCACACATGGATGCATTCTTCAAATAGAAATAACAGTGTTGGTCGCCATTACGCATAGTAGCAAACAGCAAAGCGCCCTCTGTCCATAATGTTCTTTAATTATTATAATGTCATCATCCATATCCGGCAATGTTGCATGAAGAAGGAGGAGCACACCGGGTATTAAATGCAAATCACTAATGTCCCCACAGTTGAATGAAACCACACATACAGCGTTATTAGTGATGTTATCGTCCCTGTTGCAAATCACATCTGAGACTCCTCACATCAGACTTGTTGGTTGCAGAATAGAGTATGTTGCGTGTCGGGGGTTTTTTTAGCTCATTTTTATGCATTCATAGTTTAAAAGTCTATTTTTTTCCACTTTTTTACAGTTTTTTTTCCCCACCTCAAGTCGTCAGAGGGACTTCAGCAAAGCAAGGAGGTAAAGGCAAATTTAAAAGCAATCATTTAAAAAAACGACAAAGGCTCAGACACTGATCGTAATCTGTCATAAACTTAGACTCAGACACTGGAATACAAGCTGCTCATTAGAGACGCTTGAGCCACTGATGACTCGCAGTGTAAGTGGAGTCAGCTTTAAAAGGCAGCCCTGCCGCCTCCTCTGTACGGCGGCGGGTCGCACTGAGACTGTTTGTGATGTGCAATCCATGAGAGACGGAGGAAGCGGGCAGGCAGACAGTCATTATTTTCTCCACAATTACCTGAAGTCCTTGATAACGAGCAAAAAAAAAAAAAAAAATGCCATATAATTAGAAAAACACCAGCAACACCATTATTGTCAGGAGAACACAACAGTATAATGAAGCAATTATAAATGAGCTGCTTTGTGCTTGTCATTAATTTCTGCTTTTAAGGATGTGGAGATGAAGCATGGCTGAACGTCACAGGCGGAAATAACTGAGGGGAGGGTTCGGTGGTGGGGGGGGGGCAATATGAGGAGCGCACTCTGGGGTGTTGTGCATGTGAGGGGCTGAGGCACGGACAGATCAGGCCTGCAGAACGGCTCATGATACTTCCACCAAGTCTCGCCGTGGACACGGAGTCCACTGGGGGGGGACACTTGAAACACATTATAATAACCTTCGATCATGCGAGTGCAAGCTCACAGTCTGAGGCATGTGTGTGTTTCCAGGTGCACACACACACACGAGGACGCCCAGGTTGCAGCGAGGCCGCAGACTGGGGGAAGCGTCGTCACGCTGGTTTCAGGTTGCTTATTTTGTATCAAGTAGAAGATGCTTTGGTTGCCAAATGGAAGGTAATGAGGAGAAGTGCATGCTGGGCGAGGAACTTGCCCTTTTCACACATCATCACAGAGATTGATCCCTCCTTCCCTTGCTCTCAGTCCCAGCTCCTCTCAATTGAGAGATACTGCATTTCAAATTCATGCATATATTCCTTTGAAATGTATACTGGCCTTCTGATGCAGACGTGCAATTAGGTAACATGTTGCATTTCATAAAAAAAAATAAAAAAAAGCACCACCATCACCGCTGAGTGTATTAGATACACATATTTTTATTAATGAGCCTTTTCCCCCTCTTTGATTTCTCCACATATTGAGATGAGTGGAGACAAGCTGAAATCCCAGTTTCCTCCTGATATGTCAGCGCCGAGCCGATACCCGGCGCAGTTGCTTGCCGCCTCAAAGGCATCAAACGGCAAAAAGGTGAACAAACGAGAGCCGCAGAGTGAGTGAAGTCACTCCGCTGTGTGTGTGTGCGCTGAGAGTACAACTCCAAAGCATTGTCCTCCTCAGTTAGAGATGCCGTCTTATTAACACATCCTTCAGCACACTTCATCACATTGTCTCGAGAAGGCAATTGTATGGAAGGGGCAATTAGGACGGAGAAGCTGTGAGGTTGCCATTATTTTAGAATTTAATGACCGCGCAATACGGAGCTAGATGTAGAAATGAGGGCTACAATACTACAATTATGCATAATCTGGCAGATCTTACCGCACCCCCCACACTCCTCTTCCTTTCCCCTTGAATAAATTTACATGGAAATGCATCTCTGCCTAATTTATTCAGTAAAATTAGAATATACATTACAAATATTTCCATAGACGACACCAGCAACATGCGGTTATGAATTTAATGACTTATTTCTTTGTATTCATGCTTATGGATTAGGTCACCCCCTCCCACCACCACCACCGCCGCCACCACCCCTCCTCCTCCTCCTCCCCCAGGCAGCAGGGTTTTTAAGCAAACACATAAATAATTTAACTCAGACGTATACATTGATATTTATATTCACCTTTCTCTTCCCCCAGCTGCCGTGCCATTCATTGTATGGGAAAAGAAAGCTTTCCAGCCCATAACACCGGAGAGAGCGAGGAAGTGTGCACGCGCCTGTGTGGGTCGGATGTTAAATCTGAGTGTGTGAGAGTGTGTGTGTGTGCCACTTGTAGTGGCAAGACGCATGGCTCTGGACACAACCCAAAAACAGGGATTATTGACATGGATGCTCCTCCATTAATAAGCCGCCATATCCTTTGTGTTCGGGGTCGCCACCGCCGCAGTTAACTATAACTTGTCAAGGCTGCCCCAGCTGCACAATGCGCACCTTATGCATCTCCTGTCAGCAGGCATAATTCCTGCATGCTGGCACGCCGCTGATTTCTGCATAAGTGATGCGAGCCTTCTAGTAGAGTTAGGAGCATGAGTCTTTTGCCATTGAGAGATGTTCATCATTCTTGATCTGGCTCTGTCAGGACCTGGTGTTTTAGTGCCTCTCACGATTAGGCAGAATTGACAGGCCAAGAAGGCAGTGAATAGCAAAAAATGTGAGGAACTAAGGGGGTGTGGCGTAGGCTGCAGGGTGAAGTGGAGTGTGGCCGCCATTTAATCTGCAATTTATCAGTTTAGGCTGCACCATGTAACATCAGGGAGATTACATTCCGAAGAGAAGGAGCTCTATCTCTCCTCCATCCCCCTCCTCCTTCTCCTCCTCCTCCTCCTCCTCAGCCTATCTCCCCTCGCATGCCTCCTAATGTGGTGTGATGGCAGAGCGCGGAGGACAAAGAGGGAGGACTGTCTTTATTGTCACCATTATTGTTCCTGAAACCCTTAATTAATATATAGCATCGTGGACTCCTCTGAGGGAAAGCAACGAGGTGCCGGTGGCGCGGAGACGCGGCGTAAAAGGTTTTACAGAGGCACGTTTGTCATGGAGGAAAAGTTGAAGCAGGCTCAACGTGCACACACACACACACACACACACACACGGACTGGCATTGACATGTGCACATGACCTCTGACAACAACGATCACATTGGGCCAATAAATGCTTAATTGCCATTTTTCCGTGGGGCTGCTTTATTGATATCAGCTCAGAAGTGATTAATATGAACCGTTAACTAGCTGTTGCACGTGGCACCAAACTGAACTGGCACTTTGAAGCCCATGGATTTCTTTGATTTTTCTGTCATTGTTCATCCATAGAAAATGAGTTCACAAATGTGTCGCATTACAAATTGCATTCTCTCTGCAAACTAGAGTCAATTTACTCCATGTAAAAATGTGATAATACTCTGGATGTGTAGTACTGCAGGGATGAAGAATTTTATGGAAATCCAAATTCTCCTGCTTTTCGCAGGTGAATACAGCTGCTCGTCATTTTTGCATCAACGCAAATATCATCTTCAAGAGAATGAGGAATATTTCGGGTGCTTTCAAAGGGTCGCTGACTGTTTTAATACACGCTGGTAGACAGGACCAGCAGCACGCTCTCCAGTTTTTATCTCTGGTTGTGGGAGGGCAGAAACAGAAATATGAAGACACGGGCTCACAGGAAGGAAACTCATGGCAGCCTGATATTAAAATGGTTCAGGAGTCAAGTAGAACAAGTCAAGTAGCTGGAAGGAAAACACGAGAGGAGAGGAGAGGAGCAGGTGAACAGGTCATTCTTAAAAGCTAATGGACTGTCAATGCTCTTATTGTGAAAGATATAATATTATAAAATGTTTTGCTTGATGTTAAACGGAACTATTAGTCACTGATGTCTATTATTTAAGTATTATTTAGTCGATTTGACAGCATGTTTTGGTCGTTTTTTAATTTCTAAAATATGATTTATATCGCTCATCTGATTAACTTTTGGTTTCAGTCCCTCATGTGTTCATATATAAAGTATAGTTGGGTGTGTGTGCCTGTAACCTTGGTTTTGCTATAACCGAATACTTAGTGGCAGAGATGTAGTACACTCACACAGTATGTGTAAGTGCTTTGTTTGCTTTAATGTTGTTTATCTGCTTTGCTGAGTCATGGGTGTTTATGTTTACTGTGACTGAGCTGTTTATGATGAAAGCTGGAATATTGCAGCGCTGCATAATTTAGTTTGATGAAATATGAAAAAAGAGTTGATAAGTATTCGCCTCTTCATACTGATTTATTTATTGAACATTTGTTGTTTAAGTTCACTTGTTTGATGCTGCTTTTCTTACATGCATATATTAATGTCTATTAATTTCTTATTTTCTTAAATGTTCAAAATAAAACTGTAATAACTACATCTTTCGACCCAGTTTAGAGTCTCCTGTTCTGATTCTGAGTAACATTTGCTTTTATTAAAACTATTCATGTGTTTATTTACCAAGTCTTTTAAAGACAACTGTTATCTTAAATTCCATTGTTTCAGCGTGAATCAGATTATTGATACTCCTCTTTACGTCCCTGCTCGGCCTGTCCATGTGTTAGTAACCTTTAGCGGCGTCTGTGGAGAGGAGTTTGTCGGCCAGCTGCTCAGATCGGCGCTCGGCTCGGCTGCAGCTCACAGTGATATCCAGCAGATGGACTGCAGCCTGAGTATCAGGCCATGCAGGGCTCACACAAAGCGCACGCCTGTGCCTGGACACGCAGACGGGGAAAAAACTGCCAAGACTTGTGCAAACAATTCGACAACACTTCAGCTCTCAAGCACAGTGTGTGAGTGCACATTGAAAATGTGGCGTTTTAGGTTACGGGGGGGGGGGGGGGCCCGCTCACGCAGGGGGGGGGCACGCTCACGCACAATGGCGCAATTTATCGTTTCACGATCGCCAACAAACGTATAATAGTAAACAGGCCTGTATCCCTAGAGCTGAGCATGAGGCGCTGCACGTATCTGCACAGCCTCTCTCCGGCAACAGGGAGCTTGATCCGTCCTGAAAGGGGGATTGAACTCTCACAAGATGAAGACATGACATCTTGGGCTTACTTGATGTCAGTGATCGGACAGCTCACTTGTAGATCGGGCACGTTGCCAGCCAGCTCTCCCCTGGTCCTGAACGGCGCCGCTGAACAGAGGCCAACGACACAGACGACATCCGGGAAAAGCCCGTCACCTGTTGCTTAAGGACAGAATAATCAAAGTGGGTCATACCGGGCCGCACGGCTCACAGCGTGATGTGTTCATCTCATCTGTGTATGTGTGTGTGTTTCTGAGACTTATCAGGGCAGCAGCCAGAACTGAGTCCTGAACACACCCCCCCCCCCCCCCAGTGACAGAGAGAACTGAGTCCTGAACACCCCCCCCCCCCCCCACAGTGACAGAGATCATCAGCATCAGCAGCAGATCTTCAGCCTGGATCATGTTCACAGTGAGGGCCATGCCAGCCGCAGACACCGCTGCACTGCCGGGTCGTACACCAAAAAAAAAACTGCCGCCTGCCAACACGTCTCCGAACATTGATTTAGCAACATTCAAACACACGAGCAGCAGGAGCGTCTCTCCAGGCAATTACAACAAAGGTCATTTTAATATGAGCATATTACAACTGTATCGATTTACATGCATCCAGGTAAAATACATGTTATTATTGCCCTTAAGGGATTTTTTTTTCCTCCTTGTACAATCCACTCCTGGCACTTCCCTAACAATATTGCTTAATTGCAACCTCAATGAAACACTCACGCTCAATCACAGAGGGAGTTTATTGTCGAATTTATGGAAATGTGCCGAGGAGGCCCGTGTTAGTTGCAGGGTACACCTGCACTTGTCAAGGTACTCAAGTACGCTGGGTAATTGGCTGTTGATTGCTGCCATTAACATGTGATGGCTAAGTGCATCTAATTCCTGTTCCATTTCCACGGTTCAATTTGATGTCACCACCCACTCTTTCTCTCACAGGTGATTAGCCGAGCCTGCGAAAATTGTTCTTTTTATTTTTAATGATATAAGCACAATACGAAGAAGGAGCCGCGACCTGATTGACACCCGTGCGTAGAGTTTGGTTTGTGGGGAGCAGTCGCTACTATTTCATTGGTTTAATGTCACAGTGGAGGAGCAGGAGGACGCGCTGGGCCCACATCACTGTGCTCGGAGATGACGCTACAGCGGAGACAATTGTTAGTGTCTTATCATACGTAGCATTTCTACGGCTTAACACTGACTCACTACGGCAACTGTACCGATGAACCAGTGCTGCTCTGTTCTTTGTTACGAGACACAAATCTCCCTGACAGTCGTTTGCCTCCGTAGCTCTTGATCTCCAGATGTAAATAATTAGAGAGCGGAAGGTGCTCAGTCTTAATATTTGGGTTGATATCACATTTACAGTATCACCACCCCAGGGCACAGAGTCCTGGTGTCCCTCTGAGTTTTAATCGCCGAGTCCTGCATCCTTGCGGCGATTTCATTTTAACTTCTAATATTGACACCCACTGCACGCGCACACACACGTACACGCACTTAATTTAATTGACATGCTGCTGCCTTGTGTCGTTTGTGTTCTCCTTTGTGGAGATTTCCCGCCACTATCTGCAGTATGTGGACCTTCAACATGCATGTGCATGAGGAAACAGGGCCCATACACATGTACACTTTTTAAAATATAGGGAAAATGCCATAAGGGAATTTGCACAGCAACAAACCTCCTAATGTAATTTATTATTAGAAAATATTATGACTTTATTAACCTGATTTTGAGCTTTAAGTGCCTTCCAATACGATGATAACAACATAATAATAATAATGATGATGGTGGTGATAATAACACTTTCTATGTGTTCAGTGAAGGCGCAGTGGACGCTGGTCGGACCTGCCTCCAGACTGCAGCTCCCTCTGGTTCTGCCGCTCTTCTTTGTCTCTCACGGCCACTCCGCACAGCGGCGTCAGGAATGGTGCGTCTGCCATCTGCCGGACAGTGAGTGTATGACACTGTGTTTGTGCTCAGTGAGATGTGAGCTCGGATCTTGCAGTTGTACTTAATTCGGACATGGACGGAGAAATAGATGTTCGTAACATGTTTAAGCAACTGTTTAAATTGGAAAAAGCACTTTTGGATTTGTATGTATATCGTGGTACTTGATTGTGTACCTTACTTACCTTACATTACTTGGCCTACTATACATATATTATATGTCATGTCATATATTATATATCTCACGAAATTTAGTTTTAAAATGCAGGTAATTTGTGATTTAATGGCGAGTGTCTTGTGATTAGTTGGAATGATTTGCATGGATTTTTCATTCATTCACAATGTCCCTAATTTTATTTAACATGAGGTTGCTTTGTGAAACTGAGCCCTGTCAAATTAAAGCACCGCTATTTTCTTAAATCTAGAACGACTCTGACATTATTTCCCAGTCAGGCTTGACTGATCATTTTATTGCATCACTAAGATGTCCATACTCTGCTGTAATGGTTTTCCATGTTAAACCTGTATGAGATCAGTCTCTGGGGAATCTGTGTCTTCATGAGATCATTGTGTGGTTGTGATGTGGCGTAGGCCTCAGTTACATATGTGGGGGGGGGGGGGNNNNGGGGGGGGGGGGGGGGGGGGGGGTCTCCTCTGCTGCTGCCCTACAGTCAGGAGGTACCAGACCAACAGTGTGAAGTCATGCACGAGCCCCCGGTGGACTGATCATCTGCTGTTCTGCAGCCATCTGGGCGAGAAGACCCCCAGGCCTGTTTGTATCTTCAAGCAACAGTATGGCATTAATATAAGGGTCAGATGATATAAACAAACCATCCCCCTCCTCCTCATCGCTCGACACTGGAAGTAACAGCACACCTCATGTAAGTGGACCTGGTGCTGCCTCTGTGTAACTGCTGAAGCTGGTATTAGTTGATGCTTAGAGAGCGCATGCTGCTGTTTAATACAAAATATAAAACAACCCCCCTTCCCTTGTATCTCACATCAGCAAAGTGTCACCTAGTCAAAAGATCCAATCTCCAAATCTGGCCTATCTAGCCATTGGCTTATGCAACTAATTAACTTCACACACCAAAAATTTGAATTTAAATTAACGACTGCGAGATATCATCTGGGGACACAAAGCACCCCACCAAGAAGTTTATGATGAAAAAAAGATGAGTATTAGAGAGCAGGCGATCGGTGAAGTAAGGAGGGCTTTTAGATGAGGGGATATCTCCAATTACAATCCGCCGTACACTTGTCAGCAGTAATGAAATGTTTGCTGAGAGGTTGCTATTTGTGGCTGCTAGATTGGATGATGCTGCTCCACTGCCCCCACTAACAATTATATTCCATGCATAAATTTCCCTACATCTCTCATATTGTGTGAACCGTTGGCCAGATATACCTACAACTGTCCGAGGAGCCGCAGAATAATGAACCGCTGTTGTGCGCGTACGCTGCTCGTGACACTACTGGGGAGAGAACCTGCATAATGTGACATGGGAGATTTTTTTTTTTTTTTATTTAAAAAAGAAAAAAAAGAAAAACTTCTGCTTCTTTTATTGTTTTTAAAGAATTACATAATGCATTAATCACAGTAAAGACAAACCGGCTTTCCCCGCATGTCATAATTGTGCAAGCTTACAATTAAATGGAAAATTAGATGTAAAACTTTTCTTTTCTTCTCTGCTGAGCCTTTAAACTGAAATAGCACAGGGAGCAGAGCAGTAAAAGCTTTGGACCGACTCCTGTCTGCTCACTGCACACCACTGTGGTTTGCATACGATCACATCTAAAAGTCACAGGCTCTAATATCACAGCAATATATATCTTTATATATTCACGTGTGTAAATTGTTTCTTGGTTTAAACAGTTCTTTGCGTAGCTGCTGTGCCCGGCTGTTCTGAGGAAAACGCTGAAACATAAGCCAGGTCCAAATAATTTCATCAGATTTGTGCAGTATGTATTTCCAATTAAAGTGACATCACATAAACTTAATTAGTATAGATGCAACCTGCAACCTGATTTTCCAGTGCATGGTTTTCTCATCAAATTGATTCCAGGCTGCAAAGGAAGTGCACCACACATATGAATCTGCTGCACATGCTCCTGCAGACGGATGAAAAGATGCATTCGTGATGCTGCTCATAAACCTGGGTGTTCATCAACTTGAGAAAGTAACAGTCAGGTGCTTAACTTTTGCTACTCAAATGTTATTTTAATCACAATAGGTTTGTGTTTATGACTGTAAAGGCCAAAAGAAACGACATCCCAGAATGTACTGCGCCCTGTCAAACAGGAAGAGCCATCTGCTTTGTGCAAAATCAAATCGAGTTCTGATATGCAAGTATCACAAACACAAAGAGAAGCTTTGCATCCTCTTGCAGGTTCAATTACTGGCCTGTGGCAGATACTAATCCTATTCTACTGTTCATCATGACTGAGGATGTACAGACCATTCAATGACTTCATGCAAGAGGAGGCAGAGGGTCAACCAATTATGCAGTCGTCTCAAACACACCCACTAGACGGAAAGAAAAACCCACACCTTATGAACTACATCGACCACTTTAGAATAAACTGCGAGACAGCAACAAGTCGTTGATTATTTGCTCTTCTAGCCTACTGTGTATTTGTGCTGTGAGGTCATTTAGCATGAAAAGAAACGGATCGTTCTTGAAACCTATAATACACGTGGCACAACCGTGCGCAGAAATGAAGCAGAGGATTTCGAGAGAAAGGGAGTTTTAGTCGTTTCTTGATAATAAAAGACATGCTCGTACTATAATGGAAAGACACTATGACACCGGGATATCACAGCACGGCAAATTGGGGAGAAAGAAAAAAAAAAAAAAAAAAAGAAATGTAAGTGCACATAAACACGAGTCCCTTTCTTGAGCTTATGAGGAGGTAGAGCTAACATCCAATAGTTCACTAGTCTGCTCACACAGACACGCGTGACATCTCAGGTATAAGAGTAGAAACCAAAACATCTTTGTTCGCTAATGAAGGCTTGTGTTAATTAAGGTGACGTGACCACAACAGGCATCTCAGCAGCTCAAGATCGAACCTTCCCTCCCTTTCCCATCATTGCATTTTATAACCAGTGCAAAAAATAATAATAATAATAAAGATCCAGTATTCTGTTGGCAACCAACGCAAGACAGGTAAGTGTTTTCAACTATGAGGTAAGATCAAGACATCCAAAGAGGACAGTTGTTGTTCAAACTCAAGTGAATTAAACTGAGCTGTGACGGTCTGATGTTCCTGCGTCGAGGGCTGCACGAAGGTTCCTCAGTGAGACATAGTTGGCCCATTGTTGTGTATGTGTGTGTGGTGGGGGATACAGGGTTAGGGATAATGCCTATGCTGGGTAAAGACCAAAGAAAAAACACACCCTCATCGAAACCTGTAAAGAGTGCCCCCTACCAAAGGCACTGTTTCCACTATTGTCATAAATGCCACCGCTACTCTGTGCATGAATTGACCCTGTATCATGAACGCCCCGAAACCCCCGGCGAGGGCGCCTCACTGCTAAGGTGCCTTTCCTACCCCAAGCTTTTCTTGCAAGTTTATTGTAACGATGCCACTTCCAGCCTCAGACATCTGCAACGGCCACGATGTGCATTTCCATTATGTTTAAAATTAGATAAACAAAGCATTAAATAGATTTACAGAAATAAATACATTTTTATTTCATATAAATACGTGGGCCCTTATGTCCAAATTGTCACCGACACGTGTTTTTTGGGAATAGGATGAAGTAAACGGTTCACGAAATAAGCTGCCCTACCGTCTGACACGCTAACCTGATGAGTGCTATGGTTGTGAATGGGTTTCAGTGTGCACGAGTCACTAAATCCCACTAGTAACTTGTCACGCACTGTAAATTCCCACGTTACAATGCATTTCATCAACATTATACTGTAATTTAATTGGAAGCCCTTCCCTCTCACTCTGGGGGGAAAAATAAGATCAGTGATCACATCAAGCAAGACTGGTCCCTATATCCCTATATAGGATTATCTTTTATGTCAATTTAATGTCATACTGGTAACTGTGTATATAAAATTCCTAATACAGACCCCAAAAGTGAAACATGAATGAAGAGACAAAGGTTAAAGGAAAAATCCAAATCAGGTTCAAAGTTAACATCTTGCCAATTTTTCCCCCAAGGCCATTTTTTTTCCACCACAGCTAAAACCTGGATTTGTCCACATACATACAGTAATATATATCTTGTAATCTTTCAGTGTCTCTGGCTATGTACAAGCTATACAAATAAAGAGCAGGCTGAGGGCCAGGTTTTATAAACTGTGCAGAGGGAGCAGTTGGTTGGGAAGTCTCCCAGTCTCCCGGCTCCTTCCCCCGCAGTCTGCCCATACAGGTGGCTGTTCTGCTTCACTTGCGATCGTCGATGGTCTTAATGAATTCCACCGCCGCGGTGAACTGCATCCACCAATAGCACTCCTCCCCACTCAGCCGGCTGGCATAGAAATTATTGATGTACTGAACGGTGGACAGCAGGCAGGGCGGGTTTGCCTAGAGGGGAGGAGATGTGGGGATGGGCCCACATTAACCGCTGAAAGAACCTCACGCAAAGCCGTGCAGATTATAATCATAAATATGGAAATATGGAAAATATATCTACACAGGTTAGCACAGAGAAGCCTTTGTGGTGTGCTACCATTACTGTTGTTTTTGTCAAAGCGTTTTCTAATGATTATTCTCAACTTCACAGACAAAAAGTCGATAAATGAGCCATATGGAAGGTAGAAACTCTAGAGGTGTTAGCAGCACAGTGTGAAGGAATGAGGTGAGAGCAGACTTACCCTTATGAGGACAAAGACAAGTACAGGGACAAAGTCGTCCGCTCCAGGGACGGAGTCTTCATTGGCCAAACTGAGGAGGTTCATGATGGTGGAACACATGCGCAGTATACACTGGACTTTGTCTCGTGGCGTCTTGTATGCATTGATGGTCCTGATCTCAGACTGTGCAGACGGCCAGGGAGCCTCCCTCAGGTAAACCTGCAAGCAGCAAAAGTTAAGCCCATGTTTTAAACAGCCTAAACTTTTTGAGGATGTGTGTGATGACAAGTCACTTCCTTCGTGTCTGCCTCCGTACATGGAGGTAAACATGTCAGATACCTCTGGGATTTGTAAGGCTTTATGAGTGGCCGTCACAACTTTGGAGAGCCGCTGGATGTGTTCATGGAAAAGCCTGCGTGAGACAAAACAACTCAGGATACACAATCAAGCAGAACACAGTGGAGAGCAACTTTGCTTATCAGACAATGGACTTTTTCCACCATCATATATAGAAACATATGGATAGAAAGAAATGGCCAATTGTGGCTAAAACATTCAACTCCTACCCTCATATGATGGTGATCAGTAAAACAAACCAAGTCAAAATTACTTCTGCATTGTCTGGTTCATGATTCACATTTACTCATTTTACTCTTTTTAATTCTGCTAAGAACTTTAACAATTACTGTATAATATCAAATTCCAAAGTGTTATCATTGATATCATTCAATACTACCTCCCTGCACATTTCTTCTTTGACTCCACACAATTCTTAATAAAAACCTGCAGAGCCCAGTGCAGCTCTTTGTCTGTGGCTACTCACTGGTCTCTGAGAATATCTCCATCCTGGTTGGGGTAGAAAGCCAGTTTGAAGATGCGGTTCATAACGCTGCGCTCGATAGCCATCTGGGCATCCTGCAGCTGGTCCTCACTTGCATACTGCCAAATGGCATCACGGGCCATAGCACCGTACAAGTAGCGCAGAAAATCCTCCACTGCTGCCGTCTTGTCATCTGACGCTGTGCACCCTTGGAACGCTGAGGGGGAGGAAGAAAAACAACAGAGGATATATTGTACAGTAACACTGCGTGTCCAGTGTTTTTTGCTTGAGAAACCCATTACATGAAAAGACGATATCTTTACGTGATCTAATGTGTGACTGCCATAATGTGTTGTCTCTTTTTGTCTGTGTAATAACATGAACACAACTATAAATCCTGCATATTACTCCAAACAAGTTGTTGATCTGCTCACTCACAATGAAGATTTGGACATACCTTTAATAAAATCAAGCATCTTGGATTCCATGTGTTCAAGGAGGAGGCGAACACAGACAGTGGTGAAGTAGCGGTTCGCAACCTCCTTGTCTCTAAGCACCCTCTGGAGGAGCCGCTCCAGATGAGCCTGAGAGGTTTGCAGGCCCTGGCGACACCGGGTTAAATAAGCTATGTACGGTGCCCGCTTTCTATAAGAAACACACAGAAGAAATTGCAATTTATCTGTAAGATTTTTTATGTTGTTACATGCTAACAAAAATCTGCCAAAATGATCCACATGCTGTTCTCCCGGCCTCTACGTTTACCTGTAATCCTCCGCAATGGCAGCCAGCAGCTTCCTGCAGGTGCGCGCATCGAAGCGGCTGACGCAGCGTGTGGTCTCCTGGATCTGGGCCATCTGGTTCTTATCCTGGAGGTTGATGGCTTCTGCGAGCTGGACCTTCAGGAAGCAGACGATGTCATTGTCTGAGAGAGGGCGACAGGGAGACAAGTGTTAGATGACGACATGCTCGCAGCTCATGAAGGGACGCCTGGTCGCTGTAATCTGATCAACCTGCCGCCTCCACATGAGTGACTGATGGGCACGGAGATGGGACTATTATGGTTTTACTATTAACCATTTCATTGGATGCCACATTATTCTGCTTCTGTCCTGCTCCAGGATGTGAGGGTCCCTGCAGAGCCAATGAAAGCTTAAGTCATCTGTCTCTGTATTCCACGGTTAAAACAGGCAGATAAAATCCTGTGATAACGCGAGTATTTTTAATGTTTGATGGTTTAATCATTTGATATTTTACTGACACCAAATGGGCATTCTCTTTAACCAGGACTTACTGTTTCGACCTTTCCTTAAACCTTGGGAGGTGAAGGTGGGACAGATTTGTTTTCTTGCTTAAGGACAAGTTCAGGTGGTTGGTTGCTTGCCAACATTAAGGGCTTGTACTGTGCTCCCACTGGAGACTTGTGACAAAGACACCTGTGGTGGATGAGTCGAACAGCCTCAGTACAAAGTTTTAGCACATGTGTCCAAGAGGACCTACCTTCAGAATCCATGTGGTCAGGAAGCCCGTTTCTTGTGGTTGCAGGAGCCATGATGGGCAGTGCCACAGAGTCAGCAGAACACAGCGCTAACCTCAACTTCTTCTTTGCGTCACTGGGAGAGAGAAACAAAACTAATCTAATAGGCAGCATTGGCTATGCAGCATGTGCTGAGAGCACCAGGCCGTCTAGAATGATTGTGAAAGATGTTTGCTGGTTTTCTGATGAATAATAAATGTTTGACCTGAAAGAGAACTTGGAGTCGTGCTGGTGTGCTGTCTGGCTGGCCGAGTCTGGGAGATCGTCTGTGGAAATATTCTGCAGAGTGTCGTCTCTTGGAGAATCGTGCACGTTGTCTTCAACACAAAGATCTGTGGAAATATGAACATATACAAGAAATAAAAAGAGTTTAAACCTTGCCTAAAGGAAGTGCATGTAACACGCAGATGCCTTTTTTTTTTTTAACACTGACCTCCGGCACCCTCATAGGAAGCTCCAGCTGTGGCTCCGTCACTTGGGCTGGGCCTCTTGATGTTCCTGTACTTGTCGAGAATGTCTTCAGCTGCCTGTGCGTGACTGCTATGTCTAGGCAACATCTCATCTGACAAAACCACCAACATACAGGATTCATTAAAAATAAAATCCACAGCGGTGGATTAGTTTCAACCAATTGTGAATTAATGCAATTAAAGCAAACCAGGACTGACCTTGTGTATTACGCTCCTGGACAATGTCATCTTTCTCTTGTTTGTCCCTTTTCCTAAATGCTGCGATCGGAGCTGTGGAGTAGAGACGTGATGACTGACTGAGGCAAAGGGACGTTATTTTTACTAGCACAGGATGACAGGCTGATCATGAGTCAGCTGTTCACAGCTTCTTTAAATCTCTGGTATTTTTTTCATGTGTTTTATTGTGGGATGGGTGGCATCATACAAAACCGATAAATTCGATTTGTAGTAGTTCATTGAGGAAAAATCCAAAAAATAATGAAATGATAAATGAAACCAGAATATCACAAAGACCCACAGTAGCTTGTTATAACAAGTGCAGTCCTATAAGGATGATAATAATTATTCTGATGCATATCTTGTTAACACAAGAAGGTATAAACAGGGCTAAAAATGCACAGTCTAAGATTTGATGATGCGCACAGGAAACACTGGGTGGAGTAATTACACTGATATTCTGTATTCTCCATACGGTCAAATGGTAACGTACTGTGGCGAAACCAAGGGGTGATCAAACGGATGCATGGATGAGGAGTGTGGTCATGTGAGCTACACCATGTCATATCATAGCTCTACTGCGCTAAGGTGACATCTACAAAGCAGCATGGGTACACAGCCGCTGGCTCCAGCAGTAAAGCTAGCTCAATGAGGACAGCACGGAAGCTTTACCTGGGACATCACTCTCAGCCGTCCAATATAGCACTGTGAGGAACACAACAGACAGGGTTGGCCTTTCACACACAGGCTGCCACTCTGCGGGACAACTGACTGCACGTCACCATGCAGAGCAACAACAACACAGTGGACTCTACAGATGTCTGGCGGGAGGCCGGTGGTGCAGGCTTCGCAGCTCAGTTAGCGAGTGCACATGGTCCTCCATTTTATGAATATCAATTTGTTGTTTACTTAAGAAACATCATTAGCTCAAAGAGTAATAAGCACTCATTCTGTGTGGGCACAGCTCATTATTTCCCAGACAGATGTATGAGAGATGGCTGTAGAGTAGAACTGCAACAAGAGATGTGTCATCTATCAGGGCTGATGACAGAGAGGTCTATCTAATGACCATTAGCCGCTGGCTGACAGCACTGCTGGGAGGGCTACAGCCATACAATCTACACCGCTAAAGCTCCTCTGATGACTGATTAGCTTTGAAAAGTCTATATAAATCTGCAGTCAGTGAGACGTGCGAGAAAAAGGTCTGGACACGTCTCTGGTGTAACTTCAAACAACAAGAAACATCATTTTCCAAATGGAGCATCAGCAATGGAGTGGACAACATGGATCATCATTCTCTTTCTCATGTTATAAATTGGTTTTCGCTGTGCTCTTTAAAGTGTGATGCTTCCTGCCAGTTGTGATTAAGAGAACTTTTCTCCCCTCCACAACAGAAAAAAAGAAGAAAGCGCCGCAATCAAACGGATCTCTTTTAAATGCACACAGGTTCATTTTTTAGGTTTGAAGAGATGAAATGTTTACAGTGACCAATGCCGTTTCCTTACCTTTGGGAATGGCTGACACAAAACGTTTCTTCCACCAGGGTCTGTTGCGATCAGACTTCTCGTCATCACTGTCTTTCCTGTCCTCAGCCTTCAAATGGAAATGAGGAATGGAAATGTCACAGTTGGGCGGTAAGTTCAGTAAATAAAACCTCTGACTGGCTATGGAGGAAACCATCCATCTTAAAGCCGTTTGTATGCATACATTATTAACCCAGAGCATTACAACAGCTGGTTACCTCTCCTTTCAGCGAGTCCTTGCTGGGGGACGAGGAGGGTCCTAAGGCAAAGGCCCCGGCAGGGTCACGCTCCTCAACTGCTACCCGTCGGTTCAGGCCGGGGTCGCTTGTGGGCCGACGCCCTGGGCACACAATGTCAGAGCTGCGGCTGCGGACCAGCCTGTCAGGGAAGGAGTGGCGCTGCTTGGTGTGCTCCAGCTCCGCCTGGGCCAAGCAGTGGGGCATGAAGAGAGAGTGGCGCGTCTCTTGCCCCAGGGCGCTGGCCTCGGGGATGGGAGGGTCAGGAGGAGGGTGAGCAGGCCTGGCGTAGTGCACTTTGGGTCTCACAATTGTTCCAGTGGAAGAGCCTGAGGTCGTAAAAGTCGTAAGCATATACAAAGATAAATTAGACACGATTTCATTACATTTAAGTGAATGAATTTGGACAATATTAAAATATCCATGGGCAATTTGTTCAAGTAGTTTTCATTACATCCTCTTCAATATTCTAAGGGTCATTCACCAGCCCACAGCACGCACATAACCAAGACTGAGTGAATTCTGCCCAAGTAGGTACTTATATTTATGTGCTTTTAAAACCCTTTCATTAAATAAATACTGTAATGCTACCAGTAGATTTATTAAATGCACTGTTGGTCTGTACTGCAGCATCTCAGCTCATCTAACCTGACTAAAACATCCATGAATGTGTGTTTTTATAGCCATGAGGAATTTTGTTTCTTAAACATTGTTATGAAATATTTTTGCTGGTCCTCACATCTTCTAGGATTTAGGTTTAGCTTTAAGTTAGAGAGCGGGTTGAAGATAACCATTTGTCAGTGTCATCAAATTAAATGAATTCAATATCACCTCTATTACTCATATTTATGTCATAAATTAAACATTTTCTATATGTTACCATAGTTAATGCCCTCGACCTTAGTACACCAAGTTCAAATTAGTTTGTTTCTGAATGAAAAATTATGTACAACAAATTTCACGACAATGGAAGGTCCTAGAGGAGGACCTAGAATACCCTCAGACACGGCAACCGCAGGTATGAAGGCATAATAACACCAGTAGAGAAAAAAATAGCACCCCAAAAGTGGGAAGAGTGCTAAAGAGAGATGTTAGAGGGAGATGAGCCCTAGGTGTAGGTAGGCCACCTGTTCCAAGGGTAGAATCTCTCCTGAAAAGCTTCCAATGGCAGACTCGTGCCATGAGCACAGTGGGACAAGGGGACAGTGCCAAAGAGCCTGGGGTGAGGTCTTTCAACCTGTCATCCCTTCACCTTGCCACAGACACACAGCCACCACCATTGCTCTCTCTCAAACACCTCTACATTACACCTGCTTTGTGAAACACAGAAGCAGGAACAAAGACTTTGGAGAATAAAGTGGGATACAAATTGAGCCTAATCAAGAGATTTCACTTGCACTTTTAAGTTGAGTTAAGTAAGGCCAGCGTGAGGGGTCCCGGCTCACTCTAGGTTAATTTTGCCAGGCTCAAGCTGTTCTGTGCATCCATGTGACATCAGGGTTAAATGATACTCATTTCTAGCTCTGATTGGCTGGGGAGCTTTCTGGAGATGCAAATTACCTTCGCCAGAAGAGAGGGGATCAAACATGGCCAGTAAGGAATCAGCTTGTGAGGGCGGAGATGTCAGATGGTGTGCTCCTGCAAAGACACAAGAGGATGAGACGATTAACAGTGATTACTCCATCCACTGTGAATCCACACAGCACAACGCTCATCACTGTTAGTTTAAAAACTGACTTATTCCATTGTGTTGTAGATATAATAGCCCAGCCTTGCCCAGACAGGAAAACAAAGAGTAGTTAACGCTTCAGTATAACTTTACATAATGATTATGTGTTGAGTGTAAAACACCAACTGAGCTTGGTGCCAGCTGTAGAAGTGACAGGGACTGATCACTCTGGCTCATGCAGTTTTGAACACATAAGACACACAGGACTGATGGCCCAGCGTCCCTCGCTGGGATTTGACACTCTCCTACCGTGGCCTGACTCCTCCCCATCTGGACTGGTCACAGAGTCCTTCCCTCCAAAGTCTGAGCTGCACTCTGACCGCAAGTCCTCGATCTTGTTGGGGATGTCTTCTGAGGTTGCACTGATACCTGCGGCACAAAAAACAAACCAAAAACAGTCGTGTTGACATTCAGGACAAAGGCAACCAAGTATCACCTTCAACAGTGAACATTTTAGGGCGTGAGGAAAGAGAACACGCATGTTCAACGCATGCTCAAACAAAAGAGAATATTTTTTCTTTAGACTATGCTGTATGGCCTCGCTCAGATTGGAGCCCAGTGGGAACTCTAAATTGGTAACGTAAGCTCCCATGGGTTTGGGGAAAGACACAGATAAGAGTGATCATCAGACACAGACTATCCATTGGCCAGGTCCCGAGGGACGTTTTCCAGTGAGCTGAGCCAGGAACATCACCGCTGGCTTCCTAATCTAGCATACTACTTCATGCATGTTAACATTGCATGTCCACCTGAGCCCAAGGAAAAGACAACCAGTATTAACCTCTGTGTCATACAGAAAAATTCCAGCTGACCCCTGTATGCTGGTTAACAACCCTCCCAGCGCCATGACCGCTCTTCACAAGACAAGGAGACAAAGGTAGATATAGTACAGTTATTTAGCAATGCAGGCCATTTAATGACTTTTCTACTGGTAGAAGACAAAAAGTACTGAGGTGACAAAACAGACACCGAACCGTGTGTTAAAGAGAGAAAACACAGGACACAAAGTACTAGTGAGGGAGTGGAGATATTTATACCTGAAACAACGCTGAGGCCTGGGGTGCTGGGTCTCGAGCTGACCTCTCTGACCTCTGTATCGTCCGAGGTGCTGCCGACCCCGGAGCAGCTCTCCAGCTCCTGCAGACGCTCCTCCTGTTTCAGGTCTGGGGCCTCTGAAAACAAAACCCAGCAGAAAAAATATGCATGAAAACTCCTTTCTCTTCAAAAAAAGACATGAGATAATGATATGTCTCAGATGTCACGTGAAGTACAGATACTTCCAAATCTTCTTTATTTGTGGCAGTTTGCTACACATGATGTCATTTTCTCACTCTGCCTCCTCTGTTATGATTATTGAGAAACCAAGTCAAACAAAGCATACATTATCATGTCTTCAAACTGCCAAGCTAAACCATAAAGCTAGTGCAGCCAATTGTACGGCTACCCAACGGAGCTGTTGGGTCGAACCCAGAGGCTCCATACTAACAGCAGTACTCATTTGCATGCTCGTTAGTAATAATGTGTTGGTGAAGTGCTCTTCAGAGTGTAGTTTTCTGCTGCCTAGCCATGAAACAAGCACTCCACTCGAAGCAAGCCTCCAATCGTGCTATTACAGAGCAGAACAGGGGCAGCAAACGGAACAAAAAGCAATCAAGACACTCATGCATGTCATTTCTGTATTGCACATATTGGAATGGTGTACTACTTCAATTAACATAAGGCCCAGGCTTTTCAAAGAAACACTTAACACCGTTAATAAAGCACTCTACTGATTTTCACAAAACACTAGTTTCAAACAGGGGGTTTGAGCCTGTAATCTCTCCTTAATGAAATGTTTGGATGGAATGCTCAGTGTTCAAAAACAGTGAAGGAATCATAATCAGTATTTAAACAAATAATGTCCTGACTGTTTCTGTCAAAATGTGATGTCAAAGACAAACTGTGCAGATGAGCACTGCAGTGTTATGTCTGGACAAACAAAAAACTGACACGTATAGTGACTGGGGACAGCTGCTCTCCTTATAATTCCCTCCTTTCTCCACCACCACAGGTGCAAACACACCTGGTGGTCCCTCTAAGGAAACCCTGAGCTGCCTTTTACTGGCACAGGCAGATCTGTCCTGAAAGACAGGCAAATGCACACAAATACGATGACAGATGTATGTGCAAATTCTGGTATGGAACGCGGTGCACCTGGAGTCCCAGACCCCACTATAATGAACAAGAATAAAATGCATGCCTGCACACGCACATGTGCATGCAAACACACATTTGAGACTGTTGTGGAAATGAAGTGCAGGAATCAAGACAATAACAGGAGCAAAAGAACAGTCGAAAGGCGTCTGCGTCAACAGAATAAACATGGCTCCCCACCTGAGTCGCTGGGCAGGACCTCCACGCTCCAGGCCTCACTTGTGGTCTCTGAGATGGTGGAGCCGTAGGGGTCCAGCAGCACTGAACCTGAGCCAGGAGGATACAGCAGGCTGCCAAGCATGTTCTCTGCAGCTGCCCCTAAGAACAGAGAGAGATAGACAAAGAGTTAACCACCTTCATCTGCATGAAACTGTATATTATTTTTATCTGGCAAGAGTCAGAGCAGTCACCTCTGAAGTGGAGAGTAATCTTGAAAGCACCTTTTAGTTCTTTAACAAAGTATTTGTTGTTAAGGCTCTGCTTTTGATTCATATTCTGTAATTAGTTCTAATAAATTATTCAGATCTTAAATATGAGCCATGGGTGAACTTGAGAAGGCCACAACAGAAAGGATCCCTTTGGTAGCATAAATGTTCTGTGAATGTTGAGTCCCAGGAATGTTCATATTTAATGCAAAAAAAATAATTATTTTCATCTATAAATGTTTTTTCATCAGCTCATTATTCTTTGCAACTGTAGTAAAAAAAAAAAAAAAGAAGCTTCAATATAGTGAGTCATGATAAGCTAAGACTGCAAATGTTTTTCCAGAAATTATTTGCTCAGTGGATGAATAATAAACATTTATTTTCATTTAATCAATTTATCACTTTATTTGTTTAATACTCTGTGGCACTTTTTTAAATTCAGTTAATGTCTTACGTCTTAATTAAACTGTACCATCAGTTAAAAGCCTTCAGGTCTGACAACACTATAAAAAGATCCCACATAAGCAAAATACCAAATGGTGGCTCTCTCCTGTATGGATGGGGTTTCAGAGACAGCGAGCTTTGTATACAGAAACGCACAGAGTTAGAGGTCACATGTATTTCATGCTGAAACCCACAGGCACATATACCACTGTGCCAAAGGTCAGAGGTTAATGACAATATCTCACCCTGCCCTGGCCCTCAGGGCCATGACTTTGTTCTGTTGATTAAGCCCAGCATTACTCACAACCAAATTACCGTTTCTCCCAACCCTCACACGCTAAGTCCTCAGCACTGTTTCCTTTCAGCTCTATTTTGGAAGTTGTGATTTAACAAGACAGACGAATGCAGAGGAGGGGGGGACACAGCGAGCAGGTGTGAGTGGGAGTCAATGGCCAAGGCTCAACCCAAAAAGTCAACCTGTGGTAGCCGCACTCCCTGGTACGTCAGGCTTCCACTTCAGGGCACACACGCCATGCGCACACATGCCTGCCAGCGTTCAGGCAACAGTGTGCACTGATGTTGGCGGGGGCCAAGCTTTCATTGGCGGCGGGAGAGCTCTATCCCGCTGACCGTGTTTACAGTCTTCAAGGTAGAGGCGCAGAGTACTTGTCTTTCAGGTGGATGATTAAATGAGTGGCACAACAAGAAGTGAAACAATTAGAATTTCTGCCTCATTATCATGGTAATCTTATCAGTGGGATAATGAGGTATTAATGGATATTTAATGTGCATCTCATAACCCAATCCCTTGGAGAAAACACATAAGGAAATCGCTGTAAATTCACTTAATGATGGAAAAGTCCCCCAACGCCATATTCCGAAGAATGAAAAATGGTGAATGCAAATGAGAGGGAACCAAGGTCAATAAGACTGCAGGGACTGAGTGAATGTCAAAGAGAGAGAGCGGCAGGCAGAGAGGGAGAGCGATGGGCAGAGAGAAGGCTGGGAAGAAAAAGACTGAGGCAAAAGAGACTTGGAGATTGGAATCAGGATGAAGTAAAGACTCAAATACTCTCTTTATGGCTGGTTTCACATTAGATAAGCCTGGAATTTTTTTTCCTCAACAGTCTGGAAAACTTGCCCTCCACATTCTACTTGATATTTGGATCATTCATATCAATACATTAGGTGTATTCTTATTAGTTGTTGTCATTGTAGTGGTACTGCAAGCTAATCTCAGGATCTGCAGCCAAAGAAAACAACTTATTTTACATTTAGAGGCTATTTTAAAATGCATAATTCTACTTGACCAGTGTATACTATCTAAGATTATTAAACATTCACTAAAATCAGACGATAATATTAAAACAGACACAGAATTAGTTATTTTTGTGTTGTCCTAGAATTACATATTCAAGTTGAACAATACCACGAGCAAATTATGATAACAATAACATATATATTGCAAAATATTATAACTGAGTAATGTTTATAGTTGCAACAAAATCATACAATTATACATACATGAATGCTGAATAGAAACAATTTATCGAGCCCAAAATGAATGAAATAAGGAGAATCACTGACCTAAATAACTCAAATATAGAAAATGTTTTTTTCAGATGATGCGCATTAATTTCAATGCTGACAATGTAAAAATTTTTGGGTAATAATAGAAAAAAAAGCTTCAAGGGTCAGCCGTGCTTTCTGATGCTATTTCATCCACATACCACAAGGTGATGACATTTCCCTAAATCTACTTAATTTAGCAATCCCCATGTGCAGCAAATTAATTGAATATAATGTGCAATGATGTCATAGGCTGTGTAGATTAATCAATGTGCTCAGTGGCGCGGGAAGTCAATGTAAGCACATGTAGCTAGCAAAGCCATGCCCCCACCTGCTATTTCCTGCAGCCGATCCTCATCCATGTTAGGGTCGAAGTCACTGCCGAGCACGTCGGTGCTCCAGGTTTCGCTGACTGTCTCGGAGATGTCCCGATCATCGGTCAGTCCCATCATGTCTCTGATCTCAAACTTGCGGAGTTTATCATCCAGGTTGTCCTGAGTGGTGGCTGGATAGAATGTTAGAAGTCTTCCATGAGGACAAGTTTATTTAAAAAAAAACTTACACATCAAGTATTTAAACATGAGGACATGCATACACACATACCCTGTTCATGCTCCAGAAGCTGCAGAGCCTCCACCCCATTGCTGCCTGATGGTCCAGCTCCGAGCTCGGAGACAGACTCTCCCTCCAGGTCCAGAGATGAGACTGAATTAGAACGATTGGATGGACCTGAACAAATTATGAACATTTAAAAACATATACATGGTAACAGTGTTCAGTAAGCCTTGATATATTGATTGTAACTGACCATTACACCTTTAAATATTTGTCATGCAGCATATAACCATGTAAGAAAACACATATAAACAGAACTATTGATATCACAATGACCGACATTCTTTCCACATTTTCTGATATTACTCTAAAAATGTAAAAGAAAAACACGGCAGCAATGTGTTTGCTTCATGTTTTAGGTTTGTGTCATCCAACAGCAGACTGACCCTCTGAGATGCCTTCCAAGTTGTCACTGCAGAGGGAGAAGCGTAGGGTTTTGTCTGGTTTACCATGTTGTTTGGTATCATCAGCATGACTATCTCCCTGGGCCCCATCAGCCATCTGAAGGTTCAGAACCTTGTGTGCAGGAGAGAAAGGCAGTACATGGTAAAACAGATGTATATAGTATATGGATTTAGTTCTATGTGACATGAAAAGTTTGCCTTGCTTGAAGCACAAACAAAGCACTAAAAATTCATGACAGCAACTCTAGGTCTTGCCACACCATTTACCTCACCTGTATGGGTGGTCGCATATATCAACATTTCAATCAGTCTGCAGGAGATGAGACTCTGAGACACAGCTCATGCTTTGTTGAGAGATTGTGTTGTTTAAGTAGTATGATCAACTCTGAGGTAGACTATAATTATGTATTTTATACAGTCAATAAATTAACAGAAGAGTGAAGGGCAGGAGTTTGTTCATGCATGTCCTTCCTTGTTCTCTCTGTCTCTCTCTCTGAATTAAATCTAAATGTATAATTTAATAAGACTTTATCAAACTCAGTGTAGACAATGAGTGCTGGCAGCAGTAACACATACAGGCATGTTAAGGGTGTCGAGCACAAGCGAGGTGAATGGTGAAGCCCAGGCTTTGCTTCCCTTCAGTGGCAGAAATAAAAACATGGTGCTGCATTTAATTACAAAATCAACTCTCCTGCAAATGAGCACATTAATTCAAGTCACATTACCTCATTCTCTGACATCATCCCAGGGACCGTCTGAGGACCAGTTCCTAGTGAAATCACCAGCACCTCCTCTGGCTCCATCTCCTGAAGGGACTCTTGGGAGCTGGCCTCTGCCTCCCCCTCCTGGGCTATGTTGGTACGGCTGCGGCTACGAGCAGCTGCTGGTTTGGTAGGATGGAGGGAAATGGTAAGGAAACGCTGACATTTTCTGATTGTTAAATATAAACTTTGATCTGGTTTGGATTGAGTTCCATTCAAGCTACACATTTAGACAGTCATTTTGTTTTAGGAAACAAACAGTGTTAAAGCTTTAGAACAAAACATGAAACAACAAAAACTCATCATGTGGCATGTCACACCAAAGTCTTTTCACAAAGATTTAAAATTTTCCACTGCAAAATGAGCTGTAATCACTTGAAAAAATTAATTAAAAAATTAATTATTCCACCTTCATCTTCATTGGTGTAACAATAAAGACAAGTCATCATTTTGTTTCTAGCTGCAAACGTTTAGGCAAAAAAAAAAATCAGCAACACTACAGTAAACATGGTATATGTCATCATGTCATTTTCCAACCGCTTATCCGTTACCGGGTCACGGTATATGGTTATTTTAAAACATTCTGTTTGTGATGGTCACTGAAGTGCTTCAGCAGTCTGTGACTCTTTAGCTCCCTCCACTGGAGGTACAGTATATTGAACAATAAATTGAAAACTGCTTAAAGTTGAGCATTTATAAGCAATCTGAAGCTGTGCTTGAACATAAAGACATAATTTTTGATATTGTCAAATTAATTTAATATATTCATTTTTTTTTCTTCCCAATACTGATCCCCAAAGTTTACAATCTTATACCAAGTACTGATCCAATACATTTAAAATTAAAACATGTATACGGTACTTTAACTGCTGTATGCTGGTAACCTTATAAGAAAATGATGATTGCTATCCTTGTTGTATGGCCTGGCTCAAGCTAAACCATTTAAACAAGTACATATAGAAAATGAGTGAACTTGATAACTGAACAAGATTACACTCCAATTTACTGTTTTAAAATGCTGTTGAACTGCTCTTCCAGTGTAAATTATTGCCAAATTGATGACATTTTCACGAGCACTGGCTATCAATAAACTATTGGACGTCAGTATTTGTCAGTAGCAGTACAACAAAGAAGAGATGATTTCTGGGAAACTCAACATTTAAGACATGGTATTGGATCAGTAATGCGACACAGATTTGCCTACTTACCAATGCCTGACTTGGCATCTCATACAATTTAAGGTGCTATTCTGATGCTGGTATTGATATCAAAACGTCTCTAAAAATAGAGCAAGAAGAGAACATGCCAAAGAGGCTACTAAGACTAACTATACTAAAGTCTCCATTAGGAAACCAGAGGAGAGAGGGAGGGCAGATTAATTTACCCACTATACCTTGGAATGAATAGCCATATTCCGCTGAATGAGGAGGCAAAGAAGGCAAAACTTAGACATCAAATTGAGTGAAAAAAATATCTTTGCTCTAATGATTAGCCAAAGCACTGTGCAAAGCAAAGCAAGCATGGTGAGAGGAACGGACAAGAGCACTACTGGGTAATAGTGGCGAGGCAGCGTGGTTACTGTGCAGCGCGGAGCCTGAGCTAGATGAGTGCGGACTAGGTGCAACAGCTGATACATGGGTTAAGCTTTGTCCAGCTCTAACACGACTGACCGACTACCCACCAAAAGGGGCTACTAATGGAATGTGGGCAGACAGAGTGGTGCTTGTGGGGTCCCAGGATGTTATGGCAGCTAAGTGTTGTCCTGGTCATTCATTGGCAGCACAGGAGGAAAGGAGAAGGACAAGGTAGGGAGTTGGAGAAAGAATACAGAGTACATTTCATACGAGTGTCAAGTCAAGATCTGTGTATATAAATGTCACATTTCAGAGAGGCAGGCACAAGTGGTTGGTTTCTAATTAAGGGGATGTTGCTACAGCATCATTTGTCTTGAAAATGCTAATGAAGGCAGTCTATGCATCTTTTCCATCCATTCCAATTAAAATTAGCTCATTTATATTTGGTAATTTAATTGGTTGTCATTTCTGTAATTGAGCCTCAATCCAGGCCATGCTAATTATCTTCATAACAAGCTGAGAAGGCACTCATTAGCTTCTAATAACACTCAGGACTTTGACTAGCCATCACCACTCAGCTTGTTTACTTTGCTTCTCATTAAACTAAATATTACCCTTCCATCTATGAGTTCTGCTTCAAATTGTGAAATCCCTATGAAGTAAACTATCCTTCAGATCCTCACACTGGGAAATTACAAGAGGTTGCATCGTACGGACCAATCAACACATCAGCCATCTATTCTGAAAACCAGAATGGCAGAAAGGCAGGGGCTTAGAGGCACAGTGCAGGTAGGTACCTATGGGGAGCCTGTTCTTCTTGTTGGCAGGGGTGGTAGCCGGGGAGAGCTGGGGGGTGTTGGAGGGAGTGAGCTCCAGGCTGTTGCTCTTCACAGTTCGAGACTGGGGCACGTTGGCCAGCAGGTTCTCCAGGGCCATGTGCTCCTCCTCCCGGAGTTGGTCCCCAGCTGTCACGTTGCGGACAAAGTCCACCTACGCAACAAAGGGAAGATGTTGTTCTCGTGAGTGAATCAGTCTTCGGACAACGCTGTGATATAATGACGGTGCTGCTCATAACTATGGGAACAAGTTTGGTAATATAGAATAACATATGTCAAATACAGAAAAATGACAAATGTAAGGATGCAAGGATGGACACTGACTGGAAGACATGCTAAACAAGATGCTCTTCTGATCTTTAACAAGAGGACTTTAAACACAGCTCATATTGGGCTTTTTTTTCTCCACCCACTATGCACAAACTGTGCAACTGTGATCCTAGCAAGTGGTTTACAAGAAATATTTGCACAGCAATCACATGACTGGGTTTGTTGGAAAACCTATAACGCAATATCACTAATGTTGCATTTGGATATGAATAACAAGATAACTTACCATTGCTAGCAGCTGATTATGAGTAATATAGACCACAGTCCTGCTGAGTCCTTCTAGAAGGTTCATCGAAGACATGGGTGGGGTCTCGACTGCTCTTCCTCCGATTACAACATCAAGAAAGGCAGCAACACAACTCTGGGGACAGAGTGGTAGAAAGGTGGCTTAGCATAAACAGACATATCAGGACATCAAGCCAGAATTAAAAGTAGACGTGAACTGGCTCCACATACCTTATCAAACTTTGACAAACTGCTTTTCCGCCTTGGATCTGCATCATCGTCAGCCATTGCCAACTGCTGCAAAAGCTGGCCCACCTGTGTCACAAAAAAGAATTCAGTACGAGTCTGCAGGAAGAAGACTAACACAAGTTGATGCGTGTAGAAGAGTTAACTTACCTGCATTAGATTAAAGCGTGCAACTTCATTGATGGGGGCGTCAGAGATGATACCATACTGCTCCGGATTGACTATAGCTGGGCATATGAAGCAGGTCAGCAGCAGGTCTGTGCACATGGTGCGCACTTCACCTACTTCAAGGCGTTCCACACATGACAGTGTCTTGTACATCTGGGACACAATCCAACGCAGGCTGTGGGGGAAGCAGTAGGTGTTTTGCTTCAAGTAACCGATAAATTTGTTGACCAGAGCCACCAGCTTGGCTTCGTTGGCCTCCACAGCTGCCTGCACCCTTTGTTTGTAGCCCTCAGAGCCCTTCTCTCCAAAGCGCTCCTGCTGAGCCGGAGTGAGGCGCTCCGTAACCTTGCCGGGGTCCGTCTCCAGGTGGTCTTCATCTTCCACCAGCAGCTGCATAATGGGTTCGTGGAGGGTGGCAGTGAGGAAGAGCTTGGCTGAGTACAGGCCCTCTGAGAAGAGCTTGAATAGGATGCTGAAGGCACAGGTTCCCCGTCGTAGGAGACGGCGAGGGTTGTCACTCTCCTTCAGCTCAAACTCTACCAGGTATCGTAACACCTGGGAAATGGCAGAAAAAAAACATATGTAATAATTAACTTAACTAAACTGTTAAGAAACAATGGAGATATAAAACTGCTTTTTCTATTGTGTGCCACTAAAGGGCCCCAGACCTGTAGCAAATAGCTCTCGTCCTCCTGCATGATACAGTTGCCATAAAGTGAGGTGAAGACTGTATGGATGACTCCGGGGCTGTGCTCCTGGTTCAGCCTCTCTCCTGCCACCAGACAGGAAGCTACCAGTCTGGGGTTCTCCCTCAACCGGGCCAAAAACTCCCCATAGATTGTCTCCTGAAAGCCTAGGGTCTTGTAGCCATCGACAAACTGTGTGTCCTCCAGCATTTTGGCATGTTGGCAGCATTCAGCAGGAGAGGCCTCCGCACTGTAGACACGAGTTGTTTCATTATTAAAAAGCATTTCACACCATTTGTGATATTGTAATTGGCAATTCATTCTCATATCAACACAAGTACATTCCTGTACTTTCCCATTCAGGACAATTAACCTAAACTGAAGCATCTGTGAACTTAGGCTACCAGTTTAAATTTTGAACTTGAAAGACAAATTTGCTGAGCGCATCCTGGCTATATACTCCCTTTTACTATTTCTTGTCAAGGCCAGAGAAGATCATGATGGTAACTCTGACCTGGTGAGAATGAGACGATCAAGGTTGATCCTCTGCTGCTTGGCGATCCATGCAGCCCTGTATAGTCTCTCAGCTGTCTTCAGCACATCGCTGTTGAGCCTCTGGATTAGCTGCTTTTCCGACCCCACATACAGCCGCTCCTGCTTCAGGTGGTGGGCCAGAGTGTGGATGTCTGGCTTCACCATCTTCAGCAGCTCAGGCAGGCAGAGTAAGTGACTGGGGACACACACAGGGAACAAATTAGGTGAATATTCCAAAATGCAACCTTGGCAAAAAAAAAAAAAAAAACTAAAAGTTTTTGTCAACAGTCAAGTGCTTTCTTTGAAAACAATTGCTAGAAAAATTCAAAATATTTTGTGCTTTAAATATTGACTTTTGATTAGACACGTCTTGTAAATCCAGGCATCCAGAGCAGACACCTCTGGAGAGACAGTACAAAGTGCATTTTCAGAGTAGCAGTTATATAACGCTTGGCCAGGAAACTTATACCAATGCCGGGGACCATCAAGCAAGTGCAGTTGTCTACTAACACATAAAGATTTCAATCAACCCAAAGAATTACCATTCTAAACCAATGTTTGACTTGACAGTACAGTAAACATCTCTTATCACAGTCAATCCCATGACACCACAGTATCAGTGTTTATTCACGTTTAAAATAGCATAGTTACTTTCAAAAGGAAAAGCAGGAAGTGATCCCATCTTGTGTAGAACTGGCTGTGCAGCAGCTCACACATGAAGCATCATTCAAGGGAAGTGATCATTTGCATTCAGAGTGTTGCACACACTGGCCTGACAACAACAGCAAAAGCATGCTTCACAAGACAGCACACAGCAGAATATGCAAATGACTCTTCCTCTTCCAGACACATGCAGCCAAGATATACAATCCAAGTTGGGTGCATGAAATCTGGATGATTTCTCTGTGAAAGTCGTACACAAACGCCTCTTTGTAACGGGTCACTAACATAGCAAACACACATTTATCTGTGGAGATGGGGCTGTGGGAAGAGAATGAGACGAGAGAAGGGCCTCGGAACAGGAATGAAGGCGAGGCAGTGTCATTGTTCACAAGGTAACAGACAACCACAGCGTCAGAGGTGATATGCCTCACAAATCAAATTGGTCATGCAGATTCAAGCATACATTGATGGTTCTACAACAGATTCCCTCAAGAAACCAAGGATGAACAGGGATTTAGTGATGTATAGAAGAGTGATGGATTTTTTTAGGGTAAAATCTTAAACATGAATAGACTCATTACATGAGAAATACAACTCTCTACTGCTGCAATCAATAAAACAACAATCATCAACATTATCTTAGCTAAAGTTTCAAAAGTGTGAAGCTTTTCATTGATCTACATTCTGGACATATCTGAACAGTTCATTATAAAAAGTCAAACAAGTAATGTTTGAATTTTACATCTAAATGAACTGGCAGGTAACTGGCTCACGAGTACTCTCAGGATTCACTTCCACGTAAGCACATTCCTCACATACTTGGAAAGGAAGTGAAAACTACGAGGCCATTAAGTGCCCGACAGCGAGGTTAACTGCTATTGCCTCCAGTGCCCATCTAGTACGAGCAGCACACAGAAGCTACCTGGCCGGCCAGTCAGTCATGGAACGCGTTGAGGAACTCTAAAGCAGAAGCAAAACCAAACAGCCTGTGGGAGGTCTTCAGACTTGTGATTCTAGCTCCTGGGTGAAGGTGGTGGCTTTAATGTTTTCTATGCACGTACACAATGACAAACACTTCATTAACAACAAATGTATAAATCAGTGGTAGGTTCATTATGTCTTAGTCCTCCTCAGTAAGCTTGCACAATGCATCATGAGAACACACTGGACCTTTGTTTTATTGCTATTGATACAAATTATATTGTGATAATTATTGCTATACAGGTATATGTCACCCAGCACTTACGTTCAAACATAGCATCCAAATTTTAATGTAAAGATGAGGCAGCTCATGAGACAGAAGAGAAACATGTGAATTTAAAATCCCAAAGCAATTCACAAATATTTCATGAAATTTAAAGGTTTATAATATTTTTTGATGTGCAACAAACAAAAAAACACCGTTTTAAAAGGCAGCGTATGTAACGTCAGAGCAGCACAGTTAAGGTGGTTAGAACAAAGCCCACGCCTCCCACCTCAACATCACCCACTCTCTCTCACACCAGTGCTTTTTATAGATATTCAAAAGGATTTGACTTTCCACAGAAGGTATTCATGGTTCTGAGCCAACATCCTCTTCAGCTTCCCTTCTAGATTATTTTTTACACTGCTCAGCAATATGCTACTCCACACACAAGGTTTACAGGTGACACTTTCTACTCAACCTTGAGAAATTACCACAACAGTTACCTGAAAAAGCCAAAGCCGGCATTAAATTTGAGTTGGAAGTTTTGAATTGACAGTCAGTTAAAGCAGATGGGGCAGAGTCGTGCACTACATTCCTTTTTCACCTTTCACTTTGTGTATCTGTCCTGACGTGACCCAAGCACACCTATCAAGCTTTAAGGCCACTGCTGCCTCACAGGAATGTTTAACCTGTGTTCCCTGTTCGTGATACTAGTAGCGGCAGTGGTGGCAAAATGAAAAATAAACCAACAATACACATAAGCTGTGTCCCAGTGCAGCCAACCTGAATATGTAGTGAATCACTGGGTATTATGTTAAAGAAGGTTACAGCTTGTACTTTACACCCAGGTATCAAAGAACTTAACCCAGTTTCAGCTACTGACACTTTATCACTTGTCTTGAGGGCAACATTTTGGTGGTCAACTTCACCAAATCATGAAGCAACGACTGTATTATATTTCCACTAGGTCAAAGTACTGGCATGAATCTAAAATGTTTGTGTTTTTAGCTGCGTCAGCCTCTCGTCTGTTATCTGTCAATCTTTCATTACCTCGCACCCAGACAAGAGAACCACAGGGAAATAATGTAAATCTAGTGACAGAGCAAAGACATGGGTGACATCAAGTGTGTTTGACTCAGACAAAATCTCATGATTAACAGTAATCATAAAAAATAATCAAGTGACAGACCCAGACAAATGACTAACACAAAGAAGAAGATTTGAAAATACTGTGTCAGCACTTGTCTACTCAGCGTGGGAGAAAATATTACTGACGTAAACTGGGATGACTTGCTTTGTAATCAAGCCTCTTAATCATAGTTTAACATTTAGATGTTGAGTTAAGATACTCTGTAGGTGCTCGATTAATCTGTTTAACCAAACGCTACCAATATTTCGGTTGACAACAAACAAACCCTCATATTTACTTATTTCTGTCAAATGACATCAGAAGTATTTGGACTATCAATGCTTCTATGCTACAGACATTCACGCCATTTGAAAGGTGTGTTATTATATCTCAGGGCTTAGAGCCACTGGGTGTGAATGCTTGTGTTGTTAGGGAACACTTGAGACATTCCTCTCGGGCGGCTCGCTGGGTGGGGTGGGGGTACTTTCGCCACAAAAGCGGAGTTTAATGTGCTGCTAATGTGCACCACCGAGGGCTCGATGGTGGAGTATCCGGACAGGATGTTGCCTTGAGAGCCAACAACAAGAGAGGCTGAGTTAATGCGTGTTGTGGTTGGATTGTTACATCGAAGGGCTCGGACGCACTGATGGTCATAATGCCCCGTGTGACCACCGTTGGGTCAGCTAAAGGCTAAGATGGAAACTGACACTAGACACCCAGCAGTCATAATGGCAAAGGCGGATAAGTGTTTGCACTGTTGCTGGCACTGATTCGAGCGCTGGACAACACACTGGTGAACTGAGCTAAACTAGCAGTCGGCTGCTAACCCTTACACAAGTTACGCTCAAGAGAAGGGTAAGCTAACGACAAGCTAGTTAGCCGCGTTAGCTTAGCTTTTGGCTGCAAGCTCCCGAGTGGCCGACCGCGATGGAATAAAACGCGCTGACTTGAATAGGACAACTCACCGAGCTGAGTTATCGTGTGCTGGTTGTTCGCGGGTTCTCCGAACGCAGCCGATCCGAGGATGAGTCGAGTCAGAGGGGGACTTTGTTGGCGGTTAGCCGTCTCACACTGGATCTGCTGCAGGAGCGGACTGTGCTGCTGCTGTCATTCGCTGTCATCACGAGGAGACACGCGCAACACGCATGCGCGAAGGTTCGTTAAAGGGAGTATTCGTCGTATTTCAGTTCTGTCTGAAATGGTCGGTGATATCATTTCTGTCATAGTAAAAAAAAAAATTACAGCAGTAATAAAGATGCAGTTCGATTGGTTGCTTAGTTGGGAAACAATCACTCGGTCCTTAAGGCTTTTGTCAAAGTCAACTTTATTTTCAATACTGCCACATGTTCAGGGTATTGCTATGATAAGAATGCATAAATATACAGAATATATACGTATTTAAAAATATAATTTATAGGTAGACAGCATTTGAAATACTCAAAATATAGCACACAGTACAGCATAGTTAACATAAGGCCCAAGGTGGATAGGATGAGAGTAGTGTAAACCAGAATAGTGCAAAAATTGAGAGAGCAAAAATACTGCAATGAAGTAGTGAATAGCAGTTAAAGATGGCAGCAGTTGTAGTGCGATAGAATCATTTGCAGTGTTTGGTGGGGTGTTGGCGCCAGTATGGTCCTACGTCAGAAGGGTGGGTGATGATGTCAAAAACACTGAGTCATATTTATTTATGTACTAGATATTATCTGCTTTTATTATCACTCAGTAAACTCGAGCAGGACGCCTTTTCTGTTGTATACAATGTATGCATTATTCCACTAGGTGGTGCTCTAATCACACGGAATAATAGGGCAACACTATTGAATCTCAACATTTCAGTGTCTTAGAGAAAACAATGAGATTTGGAGGACAGGTTATTATTCAAGCATTTATTAAACAGGTACTAATATTTTGACAGACAGCATATCTTTATCAGAGCAGATTTACCAATGCAAATGTACAATCGCTGTTTAAAATGTCAGTTGCCACATATTATTAAGAACATGAACAATACTACTGTGTTCTCTCCCTCATCCCCCATTCCAATTTTACTTACTGTAAAATATAATGATTGTTAATAGGTATTATATGCACTGTTCATGCACCTTTGTGCTGATACTGACAGTCATTATATCAAAATAAATCAAGGGGAATTTAAATAATGCAACACCAACAAACAAAGGGATTTGGGGCAGTTCTACATTGAACATGCTTGTCTTTCATGTGTGTCAAAAAACAGAGAGAGAACAAGTGAAGAGCAAAAGCGATTTTTTACTGATGTCAATGTGCAAGTCTATCCTACCGAATGGAAGATTCAAAACTGGGTAGGGATTACTCTGGTGGAGAAATGCAAAGCCACAAGATCACTCATTAAATTCCATTTATTATATAGTTATATATGGGTTATAAACATCACAAAATAGAAACTTGTGGAGGGTCTTGCACAAAGATATATGTATATAACTGAGTAAAAGAGCAACCTTAGATTAGTCAACAATGGCAAAGGAAGCAAGCATATCATCTGGGTTCAGTGGTGCAGCTATGTTAGGAACATTCTGGTTTCATAATTTATGTTTTAGTGCAAACAAAGTCTTTTTAGCTCTTGGCTCCAAGGAATTTCTCAATATTAATAATAAAATAGGGTTTACTATATAGATGTTAAGGTTGCTCTTTTATTGCATATTGTTTAAGAACATACTGCGGTATTAGTTACAATAAGGTCTCAAGGTAATGATGTTCAAATGTTCTAATAGTCAATATATATTATATTCTTACATCTCATAGCATCAAATTGTATCTCATTAACATGAAACAATTAACTATAAGCAATATAAATATTAAAATACTTGATATAAATAACATGCTTTGAGCAAAATAATTCTTCTTTTACAATGGTAATTCAAACAACCTAAGTCAAGAGCTTTCAAGCCTTAGAAATAGCTAAATCTTTACATTGCTTTGTGTCAAATGCTTTTTTTAACGTCTGAAGGCCACTTTCAAACAAAGCAATTTATAGAAGGATGACATCAAGTCCTACAACAAGATGAAGTAAGGTCCAACAAAAAATCTAAATGAGATGAAAATAGCTTTTTGATTGTACGTCATTGTCAAACTATCAAATAATAACTAATATAGCAATAATAACAAATACCCACATTACTACAGTATACTTAGGAAATAATACTTAAATACTAATTTTAAAAAAGTAATATTACAACCAACAAGGTATAATATGCATTTCAGCTATAACATTAGTCAAACAAAATCAAAAGTAGGTGACGTTTACAACATGAGACCTGGCTGTGCCCACTATAATGTGGAGGCAATGAGATGTGTACTTCATAAATATTATGTGCTTCATACATAGTCTGCAGAAACTGCACAAATCAAACATATCCACACCTTAAACACCTGAATAACTGTTTTTGTGCCTAATCTACATGCAGGCTATGAACTCTTCTGGGTGCAACAGGATCAAAACAAGCCAGAACAATATAGGGCAACTTCTAATAGTGTGTGGTGTACACTGTAGTTTATATGTGTGTGTCTGTGAGAGTGTTAGTTTGTGGCCATAGAGAGAAAAGAGAGAGAGCGAAAGCGGGAGCGATCCCTCACATATACACACATATTTCTGTATCAGTGTTCACTTTGCTAAGTCACACCATGTATTTACAGTATGTACATACAGTGTACTGACATCATTACCATTACTATTCAGTGACATATTATATAATGTCATCCAAGAGATGAGGGGTACCCAACCAGTCCAGTGTTCTCGGCTCAGATGCAGCCATGATCATGCACATAAACTGTTTCCCTGTTCTCCTGTCTATGGGGTAAATCGTTGTAGGAGTGAACCTTTTGTTGCTCTCCACAAACTCACACAGCTGATTGTAGATCTTGGGATGCTCGTGACGGAGGAAGACTCCCCTGGCCCTGAGCTCGCGCTGGATGTTGACGAAGCAAACCTCTCTGGCTTTTCTACCTTCCTCCCCCTCCTTGTCAATATCTGGTGTGCCTGGAGGTGGAGTGAGGATGAGTGTTTCCATTTCACTGTCCTTCTTAAGTACCTTTTTGTCAGGACTTGAGGAGGCCAAGGACACCTTTGCATATTTTCGGACTGTAGGGGCCTGGACTCTTGGTGACGGTCTGTTAGGCACTAGTTCACCAACAGCTATGGATACATTCAGGAGGAAACATTCATTGGGGTCATACTCATTCCCTGCCTGCTGCAGTTCCTTGCAGTATTCACCTAGGTTGTCCTTGAATCCATCCAATTCTCTGAGAGATAAGTATGTGGGAGACATGAGGAGGCTCTCTAGCCCAACTTGCAGGAAGTTGTTGGCTGTCTCCGGATTAGCAAAACCCAGAAAGAGAACACCTCTCCCTCTGGAGAGGTAGCCAGCTTTAGCCACGCGAGAGAAGGCCTTGTGAATCTCTGAGCTCTCTCTGCAGAACTTAAGTGTGTGTCGACACACACTGCTTACGCGACCATAAAGGCAGGTTTCTTTGTGGGTCTCCCAGTTGTCCCTGCGGCAGTTTCGTGAGCAATAAAAGGTGTAGCAACTGTGACATGATTTGTAGTACAAGCATGCATTGAACATACTCTCGATCCGGTTGCATTTCTTGTTAGCACATACCATAGTGTCATCATCATCTGTGCTGTGGTCTGGAGAACATTCTTCTGCACTCCTTTGTAAAGCATCACATCCACTATCAGGGTCTTTGATCGTGTCAGGGCTGGATTTAGAGGACAGCTGTGTGTTCAGACAGCCTAGGTGTTCATTTCCAGAAGATTCCTTGTCTTTGTCATCATCTTCAGTAATGAGTTGCTTTAGCTGATCCAAAAGGTTTTCACTTGATTTTCTGCAAGTTGGTGGTTTGTAATCAACAACCAAATCTGCCAAGAGCTCGTCCAGTTGTTCTAGACTCTGCTGGAGGGAGAAGTTGTTGTGTTTCCTGTCTTTGGTTGTGTCTACTGGGTTGGATGGTTGCTTCTGATGCAGTACTCTTGAAGATTGTGTCTTTTCACCATCTGGTGTATCCCAACGGACGGAGTGCACATCACGTCGCTTGCTATTGGCTGCACAAATGTCGTTGTCTGTTATGGTAATCTCAGGTGTTACAAACCAGTTGCCACTCTTGATATTCCTCCACGGACTGCTTGACCCCTTCTCTAAGGAGTTTTCTGATAGTGACAGAGCAGCATAACGCCTTGGCGAACTGGAGAGGTTTAGGATAACAGGTTGAGATGTCACATCAGCAGGTGCTCCATGCTTGGCTTGGTAAAACAGGTTCTCATAGCTTCGTCCACGAGGTACTGACTGCTCTCTGTCGTACCGTGGATATAGAATATTGTCCCAAGACTTGGAATGGTTTTTGACCTCTGCTCCTAGTCTGCTTGTGTCTACACAGCTGCTTGTAAACCAGGGTGGTGTACTTGGGTCTTGTCTTACACTTGGTGGTGTGTGCAGTGAAGACCGGTTAGAATAACCAGATATACTTGAGCGATACCAGTCATCTGAGAAAGCCTGGGACATTCGAGGGCGACGACGACCCTCCGTATGATATGGCCTTGGGGGAAAGTACTGCTCCTCAGGAGAGCTGAACTGTTTGGGATAAAACAACCTTGAGCTACTCATATGGTATGGATTAAACCGGCTGTCCTCTCCATAGTAAGATCTTGACAATGGAGTTTGAGAAAAGTAAGATCCTGCCTCACTCGTGGAGTATGGCCTATTATAGTGTGATGAATCTCTGTTGGACAGGTGGTCTGTGTAATATGACCTGACTGGAAGAGTATGGACCCATCTAGTCCTTGGATCATACTGACATGTCATTGTACTACCATAACTGGTTAAACTGGAGCGATCATCTTGAAAGTGTGCTCTTGAATAGGGATGACCTGGATACCGAACAGGGTCCTCTGTGTAGAAAAACTTGGTGGGTATATTCGGATTTGAGTAAGCTCTTTGCTCCTGACTCAGATATGGTGCTGTTGATGATGGCATTCTGTGCATGTCTAGATGCTGGTAGGAAATGGGAGACATGCTGGTAGTGTAGTGATATCCTTGTCTAAAATCTCCACTATAGCATTCACTTGGTGTTGGTGTTGGTGAGGAGACAATCTGCTGTGGTACATACAAACCTCGGCTGCTACTAGCCTGGGAGTATCTCTGCCAAAGATGCTCTGTCCGTACATTAGGAACCTGTCTAGATGTGTGCTGCAGTACAGAAGCATCTGGCTTAATGTCCACGCGGCACCTTACATGAGGGGTTATGGCTGGTTTATCTGGTTTGTCCTCCTCAAAACAGTCTGACACATAGAGGGGAGAGTGGGGCTGAAGTTTAATAGGATGCACCTCATTCAAAAAAGCCCTGTTTGACGTGTAGGCTTCTCTAGGTGTTTCAGAAGTCCTCAGGGTGTCCGTTGCAGCCTGAGGTGCATCCCTGCCCTTCCTGGCTCCTGGAGGAGATACAGAGATGGGCACAGGAGTGAGGGTTGCCTTGACCCTTGGAGCACTTTGAGATCTTGTTCTCTTTTTCGAGTCTGACCATGTAAGATGGCTGTTTTTCTCTTGGCTGGACTGCTGCTGGAACTGCCTGTTATTAAATAGATCTGGAGATGAAAAGCGAAGATGTCCCTGTTGATCAAGTCCATTCCACATGAGATCTTTGTTTAATGTCTGATGCTCAGCCCTCTTGTAAGGGTACTCCATTGAGGAAGAGAAAGATTGCGGATCATCCAGTGACTCAATGAAGTCAAAGCTACGGCAGTGTCTTTTGTTAATGATTTCTGGTTTGTCTATCATTTTCAAGTCACATTGCTGGGAAGAGTGAAGAGAAATAGAGCGGTCGGTGATAGGATTTAGACTTATGTCCTGATACAAAGTCGATGCCAGTATATCAGGGGGATGTGTCCGTGTCATCTTAAAGTTACTTCAGTAGTCTCCATTAGGTGGGATTCAAGATCAACACAGCCTGTGGAAAGAGATAAAAAGACAACTGAATGCACTGTATGGGCTTCAAACAAAATTTCAAGAAAAAAACAGCAAGTTGTACAATAATTATGTTAATTTAGCATAGTTGAGGTAGCAGCATGTGAGGTGGCAGCATGTAAGACATAGGGATCTTTATTTAGACATCTATATTGTATGCTAAAATCACTGTGGTCTCCACTGCAACTTAGAGGATGTTTGATAATTAAAAAATATTTTATAAATTGAATATTAAGACAACAAATATAAATACATTCCATTTTTGAATGAAAAAAATGAAACATTTTCATTCGGTATAAAAACAGTTCATGTATGTTATTTCAACAATGGATTTTTATGTGTCATACACATGGGCATTCTTGTTGGCACTCGCCCACAAGCTAACCCTGAGCTACCATCTGTTCATCGTGATGAGAGAGGACTGACCAACCATCTCTCTGTCATGTCTCCACAACACACCGGGTTCACGTCTGTTCACACATGTCCAACCATGACAAACAAACCTTCCCTGTTATTCACTGCTTTGCTTGGTTGGTTAGAATTTCTTATTTCTCAACATATTGTAGAGTATGCGTGGATACACAGTTCAGCTGCACTCAATAAACAGAAACAAATAGCTACAGCTGCATTAAAAGAGAGTTTAAATATATCAATAATAATGATTTTATACTTAGTATTTAATTGCATATAATATGACAAAAATGCTATTACATTACTCCTACACAAAAAAAATATTGTATTCATTTGGCATGTTAAAGTCAACTACTACTAAAATATTAAAGTAAATTCAACAAGTTCCAGTATTTTAAAGCGAAGCCATTCTTAGAAATATTTGTTGAATATAATTCATGACTGTCAACGCAGAGACGACGGTCACTCGTGTGTAATTGATGTGATTATAACACAAAAATAATCTGGAATCAATTCTGTGCCATTTGTTCCGATACACCATAAAGCACTGAATTATTAACATCCTATTAGTGATGATGGTGGAAAAGATGTTTAGACTACATAGGAATATTGTTACTTCAATCCATCACGTCCAATCTTTCTAGGCTTAAATGAAGGAGTCAAGGAGTCAGCGTGATGACAACAGTTCATTCAGTATAATAAATAGAGCCGATGAGATGCAGGATGTGTGTGAGCCGTGCACCACCAAAATCTGCCTCAAACAGATAACCACTTTCAATACAGTAATGGATGTGAATAATAGCCATCTGGAGACAACAGTGTTAAAGAAATCAAGGGAAATCAATGGCTTTGCAATGAAAAATAGCTCTTCTTTAGCAACTATGCAAGCAATTTTACGGCAAATACTACAAGAGATTGATAAAGTATCACAGTTAAATAGGCCAGCAGTGAGGTCATTGTTACAGATGAGCACAGATGCTCTTCTCAACGGAAAATAGAAATATTAAGAGCTTTCCTATTTGATCATGGACGTCAAACTAAAGAAACATGACAGATCTGTTGTCTTGTTTGTTTTTAATTGAAGGTCAAGACAAGACGGTATAAGACTATAACTCAACACATTCCTCGCTCTCTTCATCTTCATGGTCTGATGCTGTTTCCATGGGGGGGACTAGACTTTCAAGCACAGCATGCCACATACTGTCTCCATGGCTACAGCACACAGCAAAGAAACCATGATACACTCCTCTTAGTTGCTCACTGAGGGAAAGATCTCAGGCTGGGGGGAAAAATCTGTGAAATAATCAGTTTGCCTGAGCCATGCTGCTTCAGTTTCCTGTGTTTATGGTTACATGCAGTTTAATGAACATGAGGCACATATTCACTTGGATGGTGAAACAACTTGGGGGGTCTGTTCGCTTGTGGGGATTTCAGGAGGATAGTGAACGTGATGCAGATCGCCTGAAACCTCCCCACGGGGCCAAGTGCGCGGCGCACTGAGGCTCGTTGTTACCCAACACTGGCTCCGGTGTACCCGGGCACCCCCCCCCCCCCTGTTATTTTGGTTCTGCTGTACCCGGGCCCCCCCCCCCCCTGTTATTTTGGTTCTGCGGCGCAGGACGGCCCTCCATCCTCTGATGCTGACCCGATATACCTTTCAATGGCATCGTTTGGAGGAGGGTTCAGCCGGGGACAGAGGCCGCCGATGGGTGAGCCGACAGAGAGAGAGAGCCTGGGGGGGGGGACGAGTTGGGCTAAGTTTGTGCATGTTAGATTCGATGGAGTGAATGCGGGGCCTTACCGTGTCGTCGGATGCGGGGGCCATGGTGGTGAAGAAGCAGCGGCGGCAGCAGCCTGCTCTCCCCCGTTGGGCTGCAGCCTCAGACCTGGCGCACTCGCTGTGAGCCTCCCGGAGCCGAGCGCGCGTCCTTCATGCTGCTATTACATGGTGTCACCCAGCGATTGCTCACACACGCGCTGTCATTCAGTGCGTGTGTGCGTGTGTTTGGGATGGAGAGATAGGAGGAGGTGTGTCCGGGGCTGCGCCTGTGCGCGTGCCTCTGGAGGCGTGGTTGTGCGTGTTTTGTGAGGAGGGGGGCGCTGGAGGAGCAGGAGGAGGAGGAGGAGGAGGAGGCCGGGGCTGGGTGGGTGGGTGTTCACAGCCGGAGCAGCACTGCGGTGTCTCCGCTCATCTCTGATTATACGGAGCTGTAAATGTGAGCGCCTGAGTGTTTCCGGTGAAGCTGCTGGCTGTGCGGTCATCCTGCCGCGAGCTTATCAAACACATCTGATGATGACGTTCATTAATAGTCCGCAGACAGGTTGGAAAGACCGCATTCACATCCGAGCCTCTCCAAACCTGTAGCCCCGCGGTGCTCCTCTGGCACAATATACATCGGGAGGAGAAAGTCTTGTTCCAATATCATTATCATGACATCATCATCATTTAGTTGTGGTGGGAGTAAATGTGCGGTTAAATATTTAACCCTTAATTCCATTAATGATTGATGTGCCTCTCTTTTCCTCCATCTCTGAAATATCAGAATGCAGTCAGGTGGCATCGTTATATGTTCCAATATTTTTATTTATTTTTTTTTTGCTTTCATCATCAAATTATTGCCTCAGGATTGAAGCTTGAGCAGGAGGGGTGTTCAAACCCTGACCTGCATGCACACACATCAATTCAGTTTTATTTGTAAAGCAGCAAATAGCATACATCATCTCAAGCCAAAGTTCTCACAGTGATTCAAACCTGCTTCCAGAGCCTGAGCACACACCAGCACAGATTGGCCCCTAAAGAAAGTACTCACATAACCTCAGGGTTTGTTAGTATACAGGCTCTCTAATTTGCAGATCGTCTGTGTTGTTTGTACTTTTACAAGCAGCCCCATGCAACACACATCTGCCCAGATAGTCCCACCGAGCCACATCCTTGTGCATTGTCTGAATTGATGATAGGGACATCTGGCTGTGAGCCCCGGCCGGTAGCATGTGACTGCCGCAGGAAAACTGCTTACCGAAGCACTCTGACGGCAGAGAGAAATCACTACAGACGAAGTGTGCTGATCACGCTGAAGATCACAATGATACTTTGCTTTGACGGAGCTCATTTTGCTGCAGGAAACTCGGCTTTACACACTGCTCCAGCAAAGGCAATCTATACTTGTCCTGCCCGCGTCCTGGTTACAGAGCGCCGCTGCCAAGACTCCATCTGTGACATACCACGTGCATTAGACGTGATTCAGAACAACGGTACAGTGGAGCTCACATTGTGTGGCTTCCAGCATCCCTGAGCTGAGAGTGGGATCTATCTGGGCATGTGTGACTCACCCTCTCCAGCACAGTGCTTTGGCATCAGTTTGTGTCAGCTGTGGGTTAGCAGGCATAAGTGTCTGTCAGCTGGCTGCTAGCAGGTGTCGCAGTCACCTCGTAGGCTCCACGGAGAGGGAATCAATGGCTCTGTTGATTAGAAGCCCTGCTGACAGGGATCGATCAGGCTAATCCCACCACAAAGCAACAACATCAGAGCCCAACACTACGTCAGTCTGAGCTCACACTGCTCAGACATCACAGCCGTAATGAGCCGTGAGGAAGAATCTGGCCGTTCTGCTTTCTTCCTGCTCCACACTCACACTGGCACAGTAAACAACCCTCAGTTATCCAGATGTCTCTGGATAGAACTCTCTGCAAGATTAAGTCTCTATCTGCAAAGTTGCAATCTGATTTCTCTGCTTGTGAGTGAGGTGCCAGGCCCAGGAATAGCCAGCGTGGCGGGCCCCATACAAAGCCAGTTATTTTGGACTGTAGTCATGTGTCAGAGGAACAAGGAAAACACATTAGATGGAGATGTTAAAGCAAAAACAATTTAGCTTCACTGTATCATTGGAAACCCTGTGGGGACGTGAGGGATGTTGTGCGTGGTCCCTGCGCTGGTTAATATTTCACACAGCAGGAATTGGACCTGTCAAATAGACACATGTCCGAACGTGGGTGGTTCCCTGACATGCTGCAGACCCCTTTTTATGCCCTTTATGAAATATGCAGTCACTGGGATTCACTAGGAGGTGAAGTGCAGTGGTGGTGAGTTTTAAGAAAAGCACAGCAGGAGATGCATCCAGTCTTTCCTTAATTCCAACTCAACCCTGATTAAATCCTCCGCAAAATTAAACCACTCAATCCTCTCCGTTCAAACGTTCGTGCCCCAGACGTAATTTACAGTCAGGGCGGGCCATGTAGGGCGCGCACGCCTCAGACCGCTTTCTGTGAGGATTTAGAGGCAGCCAAGTCAAGTGGATGTCCTTTTGGCTCGACAGGGAACCGAAGAATTTACATTGGCATAGTTTAGATCTCCGGTGGATCAGACTAGATTTGATTCAGCAGATTGTTACTTCTTTCAAGTGAACCAGAGTTAGAAATCTCCATGTTAGCGTCCACAGGGAGCTGATCTGGAGCTGTCTGTGCAAGTGGGAAAAGAAGCAGAGGCAGAAGTTTGGCACAGGAGAATGTGCAATATAGAGCCTATAATGGAAACTATCCCCACAAAAGTATACAGCATTAGATCATATGCACAATTCAGATGTGTGATGTAAAGAGAGGCGGTAAAGAGGCAATGAAAGAGGAGTATAAATATGCAGACAGGGGATGTATATGCACTAAACATTTGCACACAGTATTCAGGATTTATATAAACGGTAATGTACAGAGAATAGCTGATCATTTCAGCTTGTTAGAAACTGTGCATGTGCATCAGAACAGAATTGAAAAAAATGTTTGCTTGATTAGCAAATGATTTATTTTCCGTGGCTGCACAGAAAAAGAACATTCCAGTCCACTGCGAGTAACACCCATGAACAAATTCATGTGCATGCCAAACTATTTGGGTGCGGTATCCATGGCAACGCGCGGCGAGTAGGAGCAAGAGAGACTGAATTGATTTGAAAGGAAATGAAGTAAAGTGCTGATGGGAGTCTTTCATGGGGACCGTAAAAACCTACGTCACCCTGCTGAAAGCACGGCAGGTGAAAATTCCTTGTGAGGCTCCAACACTGTGAAAATGCATCACGGGAGCAAATCAGCAGTTCAGCCTCATTTTAGTGCAGTGAGAACATGCAGCACAGATGTCTCTCTCTCTCTCTCTCTCTCTCTCTCTCTCTCTCTTGTTCTCGTACGTCCCAGATTATCTCCAGCAGAGATCGACAATTTAAAGATAACATAAGGTTCACCAGAAGGTTTACCCCCCACCCTCCCTCCCATGGGGCAGCCTCACGGTGAAAATAAGACCTGCACCTATGTGGGCCAAGCCTCCTCTCACCACATGTAGGTCAAAGTAAGAGTAGTGTAGATATTATTCACAGCTCCACTGAACTAACACCAACTCCTCCGTCCTGGTCTCTGGAGTCGCAGTAAGCCATCCCATGGTGCAGCTTAATTAAATCTTTACTACATACTCTCATCCTTCATCATCTGCCATCTTGGCTTGAGAATGACTCAGTGATGTGTGCAGGTTTATTAAAGGGGAAACACATTCAGAACCTCCAAGTGTGGGCCTCTCGGCACAGGGCAGCTTCTTCCCCAGGGCTCCCCACCAGTGTGAGTTTATCCTGGTTATGCATTGTCACCATGATGTTGTTACGTAACAACAGTGTGGTGATATTAGATCCGGTCTGATTTTCAGGCGCCGATTGAAGTCAGCGGGAGGTTTGATAATGCAGGGCCGTCATCAAGGTCTCGCTATTCGAGTCTGGAGAGGCAACAAATCTTTTGTGTCTCGCTCAGAAGAGGTCCTTCTAAATATGGATATGGTTCAGCCAGCATCCCGCTGCAGCACAATGCAAAGCAGTACGGGGTTGCACTAATTGTGCCGGGCTCCAAGGCAGCGTGTGTACGAAGTGTAACCGCCAGCATTTGCCTTTCAGAAACAACCAGCTGACTGACATTAGCTATTCCTCCCTTAAAGGAAGATCATGGCCGGGAACCAACTTCTTATAATCAACAACTCAAATGTGGTTTGCCCCCCTCACTCCTCCCCCATGCCTGGTGTTCTTCTCTCACAGCCCCTCCCACCAAATTGCATGTGCAAATCAGGTTTGACTCAATTAGTGATTTAATGGGGAATTAATGTATGAAATGACGCGTCTCTGGTGCAGCCGTCCAGATGCACCTGTGCTCGCAGATACTCGGGGCTATGTAAATGGGTCAGCTCTAGAAATATCCCAGCTGGGAGCGGAAGCCGTGAGCGTGCCTCCCGCTTTTTAACAGAACCAGACTCGTGCTGGCAGTACCCTTGAGTCCTTCCTGTGCAAAGTCATAAAAGTTGAATCAGGATGATTGCACGTCTCTGTGAAGAAGACGATCACAGTATCAGGTGAATGTGATAAACTGAGCCTGCTGTGTTCCATTAAGATTTAAGCCTTTCCTTTGCTAATGCAGCCCTGGAAATGTCCCGTGGAAATGTGTGAGGAGAGTGTGTGAAATCTTTCCTGATCAGCGAGGATGTTAACGACTAACTAAACCAGATTTATTAGAAGACAATGGCAAGGCCCAATGGGCAGTGAGATAGGAAGTGCAAGCAAGCGGACAGACCAACCCTATACTGACCTTTCCTGAGCTGCTATATAACATCCCACCTGCAAATTGGGTTTTTCTTTCCAGCCACTTTTGTCTGCGGTGAAATCTTTCAAGGGAAAAATTAGTTGATCCACTTTCGGTTCAAATTCAACCTTCTCTGACTCAGCGTTAAACCCACCTGCCAAAATACTGAGACAGGACATTTAAAAGTTAGATGAGAATGGATTTAACATGTCTTTTCCAAACTCTGGACGCAGACATTGAACAAAGCAAGGCAATGAAATACTATCATTCTTCGTCTAACACACCCGTCTCTGTCAACTGCAGCTGCTGCATTCAGATGTACAGCAAAAGATCGTAGAGCATAATAGATGTGTTTCCCTTCCTTTTTCCTCCATGAATTAGGTCATTATTCTAAGATAGGCGGTGATGAGCAGAGTTCAGGGAGCGTCTGTTCACATGCCACAGAATGCTTATTTGTATTTTTTCTGTGTGATGGTGAATGCAACTTGTAAGTCAAGGACAATTAAAACTATATACATATATATATATATATAGAGAGAGAGAGAGGGGTAGGTCAATGATGTAGTGTGGTCTGGTTTGTTTGAAATGGCTGACTAACTTTTCCCTTTTAGGTTTATCAACGCTGGGTGAGTAAATAATTTAAATTATTCTCAAATGTTAGCGTCTTTAGGCTAGATTTTTTTTTTAGATATTTAGATTTTTTTGTCACATGTCCAGGGTGAAGATGGCCAAGATGAACTCAGTCCTCCTCAATCAAGACGCCTCATCGCTCCAGGATGTCTTCAGGTATGTACTTTCAGATTGATTATCAATTTCTATTTCAATGTGAAATGAAAAAATTTGATGAAAATTTGTTTCTACAGCCGGGTGTGAACACCATTATCAATACAACTTTTACATCTATTTTATGAAAGTAATCAATCTTAAGAACTTAAACCTTTATTTCCTTTTCATTTGTTCCTGCAGTTCTGTAGTTCTGTAATTGTCCTGGCAGAAATGTATTCCTGTCACAGTGGCACGGTCTCGGGTATTAGAATAGTTCTGTTCAAACACAGTGACACAGAATGCTGTGCTCATTTCACTGTGTGAAAGGAATTATATAACTATGGTTCAATGAAGGCCAGAGCGTAAATGTGACCACACCACCTTGTGGTCACATTTGTTTGCCTGCTATTGCAATAACAGTGCAATAAGCAAGTGTACATTTTTAGCCATCTCCTGGCCATATATGTTTAATACATAGCTAATGCCGTAGTTGCAGTCATAACAGAATTCATGCAATTAACTCAGCATACCTGTCTTAGAAGTGTAATTTAAGATGAAAAAAATTATTTTCATGAGGGTTGTTGGACAACAGATAAACCCATTCATCCCATCATTTAACGTATCCTATCTTTTCAGGTTGAGGGGGAGAGGCCTCTCACGTTCTTACACATTTAAAGTCTCCAATTAACATGGAAGCTGGTGCACCCAAACACCAATCCCACACAGACACAAGATGATGCAAACACAGAAAGAACCCTCTGATCCAGGAACCTTCTTGCCTTGGGGCAGCAGCTCCAAACACTGACCGTCCCACTGTGCTGATGTGAAATGTCTCTTCCAGGATAAACACATTAATGGTTAGATATGATACAGCTGAGCTCTGTGTTACTGTTAGAGACTGAATCAACACTCATTTGATTAACTTGACTTTATTAGACATGTGCATGTTTTAAGAACATACTCATTTTCACGTAATATAGCTACATTGCATATAACATCAAATATTCTTTTACATTTAATTCAATAATCCACCATGATTTACATTATGCAGTACTTCTTTTTTATATTCACAACAACCCCAGCCTTTTGATTGTTGCACTTACATTTATAATTTTAAACTCTGGCAGGCATCGATCGACAATCAGTTCAAAATTTGTACGGATTTCATCTTTTCACAATGATTATACAATGCAATTAGAAAACAATAAAACTAGCTGTAACAAAAAAAAAAGATTACATTCACAGTCAAATATATCCACCATGGACAATGTACACATTTAGAAAGAAAACATTTGTGAATATCAAAAACCATAAATAAATACAATAAAACTATTCTTCTTGCATTTCACTCGCTCAACGGTTTCAGGCAGTTGCATCTTAGTATGGCCACGAGAAACACCATGACATTTTCAAAAATAAACCATCCATGCTAATTCTGATGGCTCATTTTCATAAATAACACACTCAGTGTTAACAGTTACACAAGGCTGCTCCTGGCAAGGGTGAGCTCTGACAATCATGTACTGACACCTAGTCTCTAAAATTTGAATCCGTGAATTACTTATCCATCAATCTGCACTCTTGCCTCATTGAAGCATGTCCAAGATAAGTGAAACAAAAATGCACAAATCTTGAAAATGAAAGTTTAGAGACATGATAATCAAGAAGCACGAGCAGCAGCGGCTGATGGAGGAGACAGTCTGCGTCACTCTGAGCTCTGTACGACACATCGATTTGGTTTCACCGGTTACAGAACGACATTCACACATTTATGCACCATTGAGCACAAGGGGTCACTGTGGCTACACAGATGAACACAGGCAGCACAGAGAATCTGCAGGGGGAACCAGGACTTCTCTATTCTTTTGACTATTGGGTCTTCTCTATAAAGCTTGATATTGCCAAACTACGTCAACATTTGCATGAAAAGAACTTCTTGTGGAAGACATTTTCAGTGCCTGGAAACTGAGGCGTATTTCAGCTCAGATTTTCAGAATAATGATGGAAAAAAAAAGGCTCGTCAGTGCAAAGAAGGGGTGACAGGAAGTGCGAAATGTGCTGCAGAGGTGCATCCCACACTCGACATTCCTTTGCATCATTTTTTTTCATTATTGTATAGAGATTAGCTGCAATAAAACATGTGACATTCCTTGGCTTAGCATATGCTTTGGGTTGTGGCCTGACAGAAGGGGCATGCACGGCAGCAGGAGCACCGCTGCACTGCATGACCCGTGTTCAGGGTCGGAGTTCGTTCAATGCAAAATCACAATGCACTGACTAACTGCTTAAGTCTCGTTTCTCTTGTTACATTGCTTTGAATTCAAGGGAATACAAAATGATTCAAACTGAAAATAGTCTTCACTCCCATCACGACATCTACCTGCACCGTTACCATCCCTGCCTATGGCCTGTCCTACCGTACTGCACCTGTCACACACACAGCAGCAGCCCGGGGTGGGAACCCTGAGCTGCTGCTTCATCAAGTGACAGATCTGTAAACCTGAATCTATAGACCTCATAATCAGTCGGCATCACTCTATTCAAGTATAATGTTGCAGTATACTCTGTGTGCAAATACATTTAAAACAATAAAAAGGCTCAACCTCATTAAGATGCATGCTTTTGCCTTCATCATGGGTTCACAGCCACAATGAAACTGTAATGGAAGACCCTCAGCCACACAGAAGTGTCACAATCAACTGGACATCCCTGAGACAGCTCCATTTGATCTGACGTTCCTGTCCGTGTAAGGCATGCTGAAAGTTGGGGCGGGAGGCGGGAACAAAACAGGAAGGAGTGGCGGCAACAACACTCTCACAACAAGTACTACAGGCTACTTTACTAACCAATTCAACTACGTGTGACGACACAGTTACAAGCGCCGGTGTCCGGGGTGGGGGGGGGCGCAACTATTGCTGTTGACATGCAGCTAAGACATCACCGTGAGCAGCCAACAGCGCTAACAGATCAAGCATTACCGAACACAGGACAGTCTATGCAGGACAGTGCGGCTGTAGGGGCTGTACAAAAGTTATTAGGGGCAAGGGGGTCAGAAAAGCAGGGGTTGTCATTTTTTTTCTGTGAAAGGAAAAGTTTTTTTGTTTTGTTTTTTTAATAAATAAATAATGTATTATTTTCTTTCCCCGTGTTTGTTTTTATTAGTTTCACTACTATTGTGTAATTAATTGTTTAAAAGGAGATTTCATATTTTCATCAAAGTTGCGTTTGATGAAGGTGGATCTAATTATATGTAGACGACATGGGTGGGATGCACCATCCCCTCCTCCCAGAGCTGTCACCCATCAAATAAATGTGATTTGTCATATTAACAATATGAGAACTAGACCCTTCCCCACTCCAGCAGCTTTTGTACAGTCCCTTAATTGGTTTGGTTGTCAAGAAGTCCGACCAAAATTCGAACATAAAGACCACAATGACTCTACAGTATCGACAAGCAAGAGGAAGCAGCATTGCATTGTTTTTCTTGCAAATTCTTGTGTGCGTTCTCATGCATATACAGGCGTATGTGTGGTTGTGTGAGTGTGTGTGTGTGTGTGGACATGTGTAAGTGTGCGCACACGAGGATGAGTTCTTTAAGCGTGACACGAAGCGAGGAATGTTTGAGACGTCAGTATCTACATTGACTCTGTGTTCTACTTTGTGTTCCTTTTAAAATATCTGAACTATTTTAGGCAGTTTGTGTCACGTGTGTACACTTTCACATCAGGGTCAATATACATGAATCGGAGGCGACTTCCTGTTGCTCCATGTTGGTTTGGGGGTGGGGGAGGGTATCTGTCCTTCAGTTTGCCTGTCCATCTTTCTGTCAGAAGAGGGGTGGAGGGGTGGGGGCTTATGCCGTCTCAGTCTGAGAAGAGACTGGCAAAGGATTTGCGCAGGTTGCGTATGGTTTCGGCCTTCACCTCGTCCTGGCTAAGGCTGGCTCGTGGCGCTGGGGTTTCTGGAATGTTGAAGGTATTGGTAAGAGACTGGGACTTGCTATAAAGAGAGGAAAATGGCAATAGAGGAGAGGGCTATTAAAGTCATGCAGCAAACCCATGGAATGAAAAGACTGGTGCAAGGCATTACAGAGAGAGAGAGAGAGAGAGAGAGAGAGGGGCAGGAGAGAAAAGGAGCCTAAAGCGCATTCCTCCTCTGCAGTCATTCAGTATCACCTTATCATTTCAACATAGCTCTGATATGATATGAATAGTGAATGACTTTTCTGGTTGCAAAGTGCACGTTTGTGTTTTTTGATCAGCGATGGATGATTATGCCCAGTCTGAATTTCAAGAGAGTGTAAAATTGCTGTTTCATCAGTTTAATCCAAGATGAGGATTAACTGTAAATGATTCATGAAAACCATCGGCTGGAATACTGACCACTCACATAGAAGCAATCATTTCAATTATTTACACAGTCCAACACAGATCTGTACAGCAGCAGTCACGTTATTCAAAAGGCAAATATGAACAAAATTCCAGTTTGTGTGTATGTGTGTGTGTTGGCCTGCTATATGAAAATTGATATAGAGATGCGTAGAATATGTACATCTGTGTTAATGAGAAATAATCTAATCGTTATGTTTACAGTGCAAACCAAAGTTCTCCTGTTGTTCTAACTGGTCACAGTCTCTCCTGAAATGTTGCGTTTTCTTGAAAATGCTCTTGACGGATTGAAAGATCCTAACATGCACAGTCGGGTGGATCAATTGTCGATAAAGAGAATGAATAGATTTCTCATGTGGCATGCAAACTTTACTGTTCGGGTCACGTCATGAAAAATGAGAGGAAACTGATTAAAGTTATGCATCATACCCTTTTGCTTACTTTAGTTGTGGGGAGCCGCCCATGGCCGGGTTGTCCTGGCTGGGTTTCTGTGGAGGCTGAGGCTTTTGCTGCAGTGGAGGTCGTCCTCCTGGGGGCCCCTGGCCTGGAGCAGCAGGTCGAGGCTGCTGGGTGGTGGGCGCTCCAGGGCGTGGCCTCGGTGGCCCCCCCTGTGACTGCTGCCTGGGTGGCTGGGCAGGCCTCTGCTGTTGGGGTGGGCCACCTGGAGGCTTCTGGCCAGGGGCTCCTGCAGGGGGTTTCTGCTGGGTGGCAGACTGTTGCCTCTGAGTTTGAGGGGAACCTCCCTGGCTTCGCTGAGGAGAGCCCTGGCCAGGGGGTGGTCTCTGACCCGGGGGAGCTCCCTGACCTTGTGGCCTTGGCTGTGCTGCAGGTCCTTGCTGAGCCTTACCCTGGGCACCGGGTTCGCCTATAGCAGGGCTGGTAGAAGACTGCTGGGCCTGTGCAGGTGGCTGACCTTGAGGCTGTGGGCGCTGCTGAGATGGGGGACTTTGCTGTGGACCGCCTAAGCAGTACAAAAGGAGCAGCAATCATAATCAACTACTTTCCTCAATTCGTACATAGAGAAAAATAAATGATTTTTCTTACCCTGAGGTGAGGGCCGCTGCTGAGTCTGTGGTACCCTTGGCTGGGAGACAGGCTGAGGAGACACTGCTTTCTACACATGACACAAAAAAGGTGGTGAAATGCTGATCAGAATAAAATGGATTTTAAAAATTACAAAACACAGAAAATCACATTGTAAAAAATTGTGCTGTCTTAATAAAAATGATGAGCTCTCCCAGCAGATCATGGTAATGAAAGAATCCCAACAATATATTCTAGTTGTATAATGTTGCAGGAGTGCTAAATAATTCCAGCACCAGATGACAGCCCCTCTGGTCTCTGGTCAATGGTCACATGATAACTGACCATGTCAGGGCTCTCTAGTATTGAGCCTGGAAGCCCCAGGGATCAGTACTTGACTCGTGACTGTTTTGTTTTATGATATTTGATGTCCCTTGGTTATATTACCCATAAATATGACACAGGTCTGCACGCTGATCACACTCGATGATGTGTATTTATCAACCCTGACATCCCTCCTTGATGCATTGCGTGGCACCATTTTTAAAATGCGTTTATGGTAAGTATGTTGGTTTCTATTCCTTGAATTAATCATTTCTATTTTTCCACAGATGTGATATTTCTTCATTACGTTACGTTTTGCAATGATGCCAGAAATGGACTGCTCTGCCACAAGGCCATGCATGTGAGTGTAAATAAGAACAGACCGGATTTGGCAAATAAAACTGTTAAAAGTGGGGGAAATGGGGCAAAGTGAGATATCGCTGGAGAGTCTGAGGACCTGTGCTGGTTGTCCTGCAGTGGCACGGACGGTGGAAGAGCTAGAAGTGCGTGGAACAGTCTGGTTCATCTGAGACACCACCAGCTCTGCTATCTGAACGCGATCTTCATCCTGCTGGTCCCCAATCAGTGGCATGGAGCAGTCATCAACCTTGGAAACAGAGAACACATGACATGATGCATTTACTTCACTATCAAAGACACATTTTCCCATCAATGGTTCTGCCTTGTGGTACCTCTATAATGTAGTCCTTGCCGTCTTTGCCGTGGAGAGCCTCCACAGCACAGATATCCAACCCTCCGAAAATGTCGGCACAAGAGTCCACCCACATTCTGTACCTGCAGTTATCAAAACAGCCATCATAGCACAGAGAGGCACATCACTTATGATTTCATTTCATCCACATTCCTGTGCTCTTACTTGTCTGACATGGCCACCTGCTCCAGCATAGATGAGCCAGTGTTGGTTTTCCAGTTGCCAGAAATAGACGTTCTCCTGTTATAAAGAATAAACATACGATATACCCGTTTCTGCAACCACAGCTGGTGGAGTACATTTCTTGGAAACTTAATTTCACTCACATGTAAGCCTTGTAATTGTTTCCAATCTTCTGGATGCGGACGTCGTACTTTGCATCAATGAAAGGCTCAGACGTGGCATAAGTCTTGGTCAGCGCCACAACGCTGGCAATATCTTGAAAATCATATTGATTGTCCACTTTCACCTGGAGTCACAGTACAAACATAATGACACACATTAGCGCCCCATGACATGGCGTCCTTAGTGAGACGAGGACATACTTGGGTTTTCATGATTACCTTTCCCATTCCTGAATGAGCATGGCCCATCTTTACCACGACAGGGAAGTGAGGGGAGGTGATCTGCAACCGGAGCATTGTCACATATTCAGATTTCTCATAAATCACATCCATGGTGGTACAATATTTAATCCATTTCAATTACAGAGAATTAAATATTCAGTAGCACCCATCCTCTGTATCTGCAGGGAATCCTGACTCATATTGATGGCTTGAAAGCCAGCCCAGCGCCGCCAGCATGTGACTGCAGGGGGAGGAGGCCACTGCTTCACTGCAAGTCTCCCTATAATTGCACTGACACTGATCTGGCACTCAAAAGATCAAATACGCTGCCTCTATCCCAGAACGACAATAACAAGACACTCCCCACAAAATGAGATTGGTCTGAGCTGCAGGATGAGATGGAATATTGACAAGGAAGTGAAGCACCACCCGAACACGTGACGTGTCAGTGTCTCTGTCTCTTTAAGGCTTGTTCACCATGATGACATACCCATCAGGGCTAGGGGGGAGCAGATGGCAACCGACTCACCATTTCCTTGTGGTTTGGATAGTAAACCTGCTCAATCAGTGGGAACTCCTCTGGGCCTAGTTGCTTATAGAGTCTAGACATCTGAGCAAACTGAAATGGAAACAAAAGCCCAGGGTGCAGCGTGGTTAGTCAGCGTAGGCAATAAAGTTTCTCCTGAATTTACACTTAACTCACCACCCACGGCTTGTCACAGAAATTGTAGACAGAGTGCAAAGAGTTAACACTAGGCAGCCCAGCGTACTGCAGGCCGATCACTATGTTGCGGTGGTCTCCGTTCTTGTCCATGCTGAAGGCATGCTGTCTGATCAGCACGAAGTCTGGCTTGAAGGACCTGGGACAGAGAGCATCAGCAAATATTAGGTAATCAGATGCAAAGGATTGCAATCGACCTCTTTCCTCATATTACTTACTTAGTAACCTTATGTCCATTCCTGATTGCATCGATGTCCACATTGTAGCTGCCTGTAGAATTGGCCACCAGACTGATTTCAGAGAATTCAGCCTGAAAGGACAAGAACTAGGTCGGTCCACGAGAAGCAGGACAAAAAAACCACTGTGGCCACCATTGGAGCAGGAGGGCAGTGGGTCACTGACTTAATAGATTAGAACAGGATGCAGTTGAAGTTTGACCAGTGACACAATGAATGGGAGAAGAATAGATTTTACAGTCATTACCACCAAACACAAAATTAATATTGTAAGTATATATTTGTCAATATGTTTTTTAGATTCATGAATTCAATGCCTTTTAAGACCAATGGCCTGTGTGTTGTTTTACATTTGAAGAGTGTTCATCCAGAAGAGGGTCAAACATGAAGAACACCAGAGAAAAGGTTTCATCATGTTTCATGGTCGCCCCCGTTCTGGAGGTGCTGCTGGGTGGAGACATACATAGTCCGTAAGGACATCATCTGAACGAACAGATGCATAAATGTAATCCCTCGGAGTGACCGCGGAGACATATGACAGTCGAAATATGTTTCTTTATCACATGTCAGGACGGAGCACATCAGTGGGAAAAGACTGCACGGGTCCACTCTCCTGTCAATACTCACACGTTAGTACCATTGCGACGGCTCATTGTAACCGCTCCCACTGTACTGGAGGATTTATTGTGCCGTCTATCGAAGAAGCCGTGAATCATTTCACACTAGTGTCGAGCCAACCGTTGATCGGTGCATTGAAATGAAACGTTTTGCCAAATGAATGCTGCAGCAAATAAAAAGTGAAAGGATAAAAAGGGAGGAGTGATGTGGCCAGAGGTACGACCTGCATTGAAAGAGTATAGCCACTAATGGTTTCAGACATATTAATGATAATAATAGGAAAATCAATCATCCACCATGATGGGACAGTTTCCAGAAACCCTGAAATACTAATTTCTTATGAAAGAAGTGATGTAACATTATAGTCACAGGGCTCAGGCTGTGTGCCTGCATGGGGAGAAATGAACAAAACTCAAAGTTCCTGATGTGAAACCCACCTGTTCCACCTTGATGTCGAATTCACCGTGGATCTTTCTTCCTCTGAAGATCTTCACCCTGAATGTGAAACAAGGCATCCTCTTGTTTTGATCCAGAAATATAAGCCTGGCCCAGTTCTCCTCCTGTGACTGGCAGCTGACATTTCCAAAGCTTTGAAAAACTCTTTGCAGCTATTCCTGGCCGACACAGATGTGATGCAGATGTATGTACATCAGAGGGATCCCTGCTGCTGCCAGTGCATAAAACCCTCAGCTTACGTGTGACATTATTGTACGTGCATGGAGCATGAGGACATATTTGGGACACAGGGACCGTCCCCTACAGTTTAGTGCACCCCATGTGACAGAGTGGCTGTGATGGTGCACATATCTGCAGTGATGTGTGCACAGAGCTGCAATGAGCATGCACGACGTGGAGAGGCTCAACTGACATGCATGTTAACCTGCAGCAGGATTTGCCCTTGATTCGAAAATACCTGCATCATCATCATCATCATCATGGTGGGATAGTGCAGTGCCATTATTTAGGCATTCAGGGCAGGAGGGAATTCGTCAGAGTTGATCGTCGAATGAAAATGGCTTCTCTGCCCTGCCTGTGTATTAGCCGTGGCACTGATACCTCTCTGCCTGCAAGGGGCTCCTGATGTGGGCATGGAGATGCTGCAAGTGATGTGTCCCACGGCACTGTGAGTCATATGACCTTCTGCATTAGGGCCACTGGCACACATCTCTGTCTAGACGAGGGCCCCTGTATTGCTGCTCTTACCAGTCGGTCTGCTGGTCATCGATGACCAGGAGGATCTTGGCGCTGCTGGAGACCCCTGCCCTGTCCGCCGCCTCGGATAAGGTGGCGGCCGCGGCGGCCGTGGTCTGTTTGACGGCGTTGGAGATGGAGGAGAAGAAGCCAGCGCTGCCTCCGCCCGCAGACTGCTGCTGATGCTGCGGGCTGCCGGTGGTGGACTGGCGCCTCTCCGACGGCCCGGGCGACACCGCGGGGCTCTGCTGCGGCGGGTCGGGCCGCTGGAGATCGCTCATGTAGCCGTTGGGCAGGTTGGACATGAAATTGCTGTCCGAGAGTCGACGGCGTAGGTAGTTCATGATGGTGATGGAGGCTCGTTAAAACGACGGAGGGATGGGTCCGGAGGGGGTCCTCCCACTGAGTGAGGCTCGCAACTTGGGTGTTCGGGGCAGAAAATGGGATGACGAGGCTACTTGGCCATGAACGGAAACCGGGAGCAGCGTCACCTGCAGAGAAACAGGGGGGTGAACCTGCAGCAGACCACCGGAAGGAGACATCGTGACTCCTCACAGCCCGTGTGGAGCCAAGCACATGAGGACGTGCAGGAAGACACCCTGAACACTGGCTCCACTTTCCTGAATGCACATTTATCTGCACACCCACCTGCAGCACCGCCCTGGCGTGGAGCGCGTGATACCGGAGCCTACCTGGGAGTGTATCCACGCCGATGAGCGGATGTGTCCTCGGTCTCGCGGTGGTCGTTACTGTGCGTCGGTCACAGGGCTGCGTGCGTGCGGGTGGGTGTCATGTCCTCTGTGCGGGCCGTGCATCGGGCTTGAACCTGTGAAATCAACGCTACACTCCCTCCTGCATCACCGCCCTGTCCTTCCCCCTCCAGCCCTGATTTTTTCCGCCCGCCCTGCGTCACTACCCAGTCATCCTGAGGGAGCGCAGCCCGCAGCGCGCCGCACTGAGGCGGCGGAGGGAGGGAGCACTTCCCTTCGGCGCTTTCAAAATAAACGCACGTTCAGTAGGACAATAATGCTGCTGTTGTCATTACGATTATTATTATACGTCTTAATATAGTATTAATAGTAGTACGATCATTAGGAGTATTACAATCAGTAATGGTGTTGTTTGTGTCGTATTTTCACTGACTAATCTTATCCATACTGTGATTAAATTCCTCTATTTTCTCTGATCCATCAATTTACTGTGATTATTCCCTCAGTCTAACACTGTTGTGAAGTGTTCACATTATTATTTTGCCCATTTTGATGAGCACAGATCCCTTGATTCTGTACACTACCAATACAGTTGAACTGAATGATGTTTTATTCATGATCAATGTGCTCTACTTGTAGCCCTGGATTTCAATAGTTTTCTTGTGAGGCACCATACAAATACAGTTTTATACAGAAGGCAACATTAAAATTTGTAATCTTGGAAATGGAGAAGAGAGCATTTCTTTCTTTGAGTTCAAAAAGTTGCATGATTCCACTTCAATTAATTAATTAATAATACTAATAATCTGATCACCTGAAATGAAAATAAGATTAATAAGAAGAAAATAATAAGAAAAAAATTCTCAAAGCCCTCAGATACCCTGCCACTTTTATTATGATGCAGGCCATCTGAGGACACGGTGCTAACTTCCGGTGTAGTCCAGTGTGTGACTGTTGCTTGACGCAGCTCCGTGCTGGGATGTGAGGATATGAGGGTGGTGCTGATGAGAGCAGGGGGGACAGGGGCGTTGCTTTCTGTCAGACACTAGCCTGCTGTGGACTCCTCGGGCCGCTCATGAGTGTTGAGGTGATGCTGCACCCTGTTGTGTCCAATAACCATGTCTGTCTCCCAGCAGTGATGTCCTCCATCAGTTACATATCCATACAGACTGTGTGGCCTGCGCCATCTGCTGGTGATGTACGACCCCAGACACAGATCAACATGGACAACCCGGGGGCTCCCCTGGAAACACATACTGACAGTTACTGAGCTGTTTCACTATGGACACACACAGTCACTTTGTAATGTTGAGACTTGTACGAGGTTTTTAATATTATCAATTTCTATAAAAAAACATTTCTTTAGTCAAGAAAAGGCTATTTTTAACACCTCTCTATGGAGGTTGCCATGGTTTCTATCTTAGTCTTGACAAAACAGAATGCATGTTGATTCTGATATTTAATATAATTAAATCAAACAATCACATGCACAGATACATGGATGATGACACAAATACCAACACACATTTTCTAATATAAAATGTAAAGACACTACTGTGCAAATGTGAAAAGTAATTTGAAATGATTACAAAGCTATTCAAAGTAAAACAGGTTTCAGTGTAATCGCATATGATTTTAAATTTTTTTTTCTTATAGTAATAACTATTCTTATATGCATAGTAATAGTAAACAAAGTAACCAGACAAACCCATGTGGCTGTTTGAGATGGATGCAAAATGTGGAAAGTTAAATACCACAAAACTTGAAAATCTTGGTCGGACACATTCACAGATTCCAGTCATTTTATGGCCAGATTCTTCACATTTTAAAATGTTGACACCAAATGGAATCTGTCACTGAGAAAACATGTGCAGTATATATTTAATACTCCTTTCCAACCCTTGATTTTTTTAAATCCATGGCCTCTGTAGCTGAAGGGTGTCCTTTGGCAAGAGACTGAACCCCGAGGTGTGTGAATGGGTGACTGTTGTGTAAAGTGCTTTGAGTAGCCATTGGGAATAGGTGCTATATACATACAATACATTATTAGGCATACAGTGCAAAGTAGGAATTGAAGCATTGCTATTACAGTGAAGGGCTTGGGGGGGCAGTCTTGAGCTGAAATAAAGCCCTCAATTATATTATCACATTTACAACAAGACCTTTATATGTGAAACTGTTTCGAATTTATGAACCAGACTTCTTCTAGACAATAAGGTTGGTCGGTATTACAGGGTAAAAATATAATGCTGTGTCCTCCAGAAATACCGAGTATACACCCAGTGTGTAACCAGTATACACTAAAGGTTTGTTCTGTTCTACTGAAATAAAATACCTGTTTGATTTACTGATTAAATCCTCATAAAAATGTATACTTTTTATGTAAATGTAACTGCAGTAAAATCGAGTATAATGCCAGTATCAAGCAAAATCACTAACCTTAACCTTTCTCTGAAAGCTACTTCAGTATATCACTTTATAAGTTACCAAATTGATGAAGTCGTACAATGCTTTTCTTAACAATTTGCAATAAAAAAAGAAAAGAGAAAAAAAAAACAATAAAAGGGGATTGAATGAAAAAGGTAAACACACTGTTCAGGTAAATTAGACCTTATGGCAATATGGCTTTCATCATCTCTTGATTCCCACTGTGCCAATATATCTGAAAACTCTCGGTGGCATTTTCAGCAGTGCCAGGGTCACAGAGGACCCAAAGCTGCGGCCTCTGAGGACAGTCTCCTCGGTATGCTCTGGAGAGATTGTTCTCATGGCAGCCGCGTTCTTCGGGACTTAGGAGTCTTTGTCTGGCCATCAACAAAAGCCCTTGGATTACTGGCAAGGCAGGCTGCACAGTGCAGCTGCGTGCGTGTACGGGCAGGTCAGAGGAATGACTGGAGCTCCAGTGGGCTAAGCAGCTCGCAAAAATGCAGTTTGGTGAGATTTCATGATCAGGGGAGGAGAGGGGAGGGGGACAGGTGCTGGGGGCCTGGAGGGAAACAAAAGAAACTCTTCAAAACACTCTGAGGATTTTTAAAAACTCACTTAAAATTAGACCTGTGAGTTTGTTTCATCATATCTTCTACAGGATAATATATTGATGAAAACAAAAGCTTCCACAAACACATTGTGAATTCCCTGACCCCACTTTCCATTTGACTCAGGCCTACCTGTACCTGAGAAGCACATTCCACTTTGCAGGACAACAACAACACAGGGAACTCTGGGAGTTCTGATTGGCTCCCATGGCAGCCAATCAGAGTGCAGGGAAGCAGTCACAGGGAACCCACTGCACCTATCTGCACTCACCTGAGCCTTTACCTGGCTGAGCTCAGAGCCAGCCTCTCACTGCCTTTCCATTCCAACCCATTACTGAGGTGCCGTGTGTCCCAGCAGTAGCCCAGGTGTGTATGTGTGTGTCCCAAGACTCAGGACAAAGAGCAGGAATCATGGCCGTGGCTAATTTCCATTACATCACCCGGATGAGCAGTGGCTTTAAGGTCTACATTTTAGAGGGTAAGTCCCAACATGACTTTTCTTGTATTGCCTCATGTTGCTTCATGACTGTGGATACTTGTTCTATATCTATCTATCTCCCAAATGTATACATTAAATCTTCTTTCTGAATATATGAATATTTCAGAGAAAGTATAAGTGGAGTAAAATGTCTTATGTGTTCAATTTAGTGATGTTTCAGTCTGAGAAAAATGAATCATGTGACAATAAAAGATAGACTTTGAAAATAATGATCAACATACATAATCAGTTTATAATATTATATGAGAATTAAGTCCAAAAAGACAAGATAAGTGTATATGAGGACAGAAACTTGACATGAAGGCTGCTCTAGTCATACTTATAGCTTTCAATGTGCTCAAGACTTAATCACATGTCTCTAAATTGTGTCGTGTCTTCTTACTATGCTGTGTTTCTGTTCCAAGTCTTTTGAAATGAAAGTCTTTTGAGTGAACGCAGTAAAGCAGAAGGTCACGCAGTGTAGTCGCTGAGCTAATAAGGAAAAAAATATCTATGCCTGAGGCATTAGAAAATCAGCATAGGTGTGGTTTAACACCCCCCCCCTCCCCTGTGTGAAGGAGCAGCGCGCACGTATTGTGCTGCTGTGTTTAGCCATAAGGAAGTGTGTGTATTAGAGCGAGCGCTAAATGACAAAACACAGAACTTTTATTCTGTGTTTTGCAATTCACAGTTAATCACCCACTGTTTCTGCTCACCAAGGTGCCGGGTTGTTGTTGCCCAGCATTGAATGGCCAATTTAAATTCTAACAAGTGTGGATCCGCAAGTGTGAACTGGGCATACAGTGAAACAATGCTGCTGCCATTCCCTCTGCAGACAGGGCTCTGTGTTTGGACTGTATGCATGACTGTTTTGAACTTGTGTGTGTTGATGAGAGGCGAAGGCCCCAACTGGTTTGTTTTGTGTCCACTGTGAAAGACCAACATTTGTAAATGCAGTGATTGTGAGACAAACTCTCCGGCCCAGATGCAACACACACGCATACACACACGTCCCTCCTTCAGCCCATCTCTGACATCACCAGCTCCTTTTTTTTGATGTGTTTCAACTTGTGTTATTGGAAAAAATCTGCAGCGTGTCTTTGTGTGTTCACCTTGTCGGGCCTTTCGCAGACGGGTGCCGCCCAAATCAGGGTCATCCGTGAGCATGAAGCCACCAGACGTGCTGCATCTGACGACAACAATACGCGTCGACTGTGCCCATTTGTCCATGTGATAGGGCTGAATGCCAGCATTCTGCAGAAAAACAATGTTTACCGTTAGCAGTGAATCAGCTGTGCTGCTTTGTAACCTTCACCAATCAGGAAAATCAAGTTCTGCAGCTTAACGGAGTTTACAATTAACGGTGACAAAAAAAAACATTTTCCCATGGATAGCAGTCATGCAAGTTGACGTCCTGGATCAAAACAAGCAGTTACTCATCACTGATTGACACACACCGCCATCAATGTAGTAAAGTCATCAGTGCCAGTAAATGACCGATTTCTGGGGGGGGCGGGGGGGTTAAATGCGTGGTATGATTGTGTTTCTAAGGATTTTATTCTAATCCTGCACTCTCTCTCTGTTTATTAGGCCAGTCCCACCTCAGAAGTGAAGACAGGTACAGGCACATCACGCAAGACCGGGTCCGAGGCCCAACAGTGTATCCAGTCAAACGCAAGCGCAGCCATGAGCGAGGACTCACGCTGGAGGAAAGGTCAGGGACTGCGGCTTCTTTCTGATAATATTCTAATACTAAAAATATTAAATACTGATCAAACACGATTTCTGTCAGTGAGACCTGACCTTTCCTCATGATCTGCTGTTCCAGACGGGAGCGCGTGCTCAGCAGAAACAGCGGCAAAGTGGCCCAGAGAACGGCACCAGCACCGGCCGTGTTCAACAGCCCGCAGAGCCCCACGTCCACCTGGAGTCCCACGCCCAGCCCCACCAGCCCTCTGCCCGCCCACATGTACTACGGCCCCATCATGGACGAACCTCTCGCCCTCATCAAGAAACCAAGAAAAGACCCCGAACCCACGGAGGAGAAGTCCCAGAGCAGCAGCACCACTCAAATCCAGGTAATTTCTTAAGAACACCAGCGTCTGCTTGTGTCCTTGAAACATCAGGCGGCTGTTGGTCAGCGTGACCCTTTGTGTAGCTGCAGGCTGCCAACAGCAGTGGTACATTTCCCCAATCTGTAGCCAGTCAATCCATAACTCCGCCGTCATTCCACTTCCAAGGGGAGTGCACGCAGGCCTCAGCTTGTCCCTGCTATGCCATCCAGCCGGATTCAGGGAGAAAATGTGAGCAATGGAGGGAGGAATGTCATCAACAAGACCAAACAGCCTGCTCCCCTTTGACCTGTTTATGATGCCACACTGGGAGTGATCTGGCTCCCAGGGCCAAATCCAACCAGTTGAATTGGTTTTGAAAATCATTTTCCCATCCCGACTTTCAAGCAAGCAAGCAAAGTTTGTGCAATGAAGAGGAGAAGCAAAGAGAGGGTGCTGTGTTCCCGTGATAACATGATTAAAAACACATTTCTTTTCTCTTGTTTGCTCAGATGCGTCCCTCTGTGATCACATGTGTGTCCTCATTAAGAAACCCCTCCGCCAGGTCTGAGGTCCACAGGAGCCACACATCAGGTCAGTCGCTCTTTCGAAAGAGCTCCTTCTCCCGACAGTCACTCCCTCACCATCACACACGTCGACTCACTTTCCCTGACTCACCGAGGCGTGTGTCTGTCTCCCCTCCAGTGGCGTCCAAGAGCAACTACGATCACGTGGTCGACGAGCATTTCCAGAGGAGCCTCGGCCTGAACTACCAGAAGGCCCGCTCCAAGCAGCTGTCCATCAGCGTGTCCGTCGACGACCACTTCGCCAAGGCCCTGGGAGACAAGTGGCTGCAGATCAAGTCCAAGTCCTCCTCCTGTTCCTCCACACCCCCCAGCAGTCCAAGTGTCACCCACTCCCCAGCCCACAGCCACAGCCCGAACCTGTCCCACAGAGAGTCGGCCAGCAGCTCGTTGCCGACCTCCAGCCGCTGGTCCGTCAATTAGAGGTCCGTCAGTTCCTCCCTGGCGCTGGGAGGAAAGTGGACTTTAACATTTCACTGCGTGCAGCTCTGCTTGTCGAGCGATGGAGACGCCCGTGCTAGTGTAGAAAGGGCAGGCTAACAGATGCAGGGGCTCTAGTGCAACCTTGGGCCTGTGTGTGTGTGTGTGTGTGTGTCCAGGAGCTTCAGACACACAGACAAATGTAGCATGAAACCTTTTTTGTTTTGTTACATTTTGTTCCTCTGCTTGTCGATAGCGTCTCAGCACCGGAGACCCTGTAGATGGTGATGTGGGGCGTTTGAGAAATCAACCAAATAATCCTTTACATTTCTTTGACTTGGCGTCGTTCTCTAAATGCCACAGTTTCACTGTGTTATATTTATGTTCTGATACACGTGGGCTCCTTATAGTCGGAAAGACTAGTGTTTTAATGACCTATCTGCTGTATAATATTATGATTGTATGCTGTACATAAAGCAAAGACTTTTTAAAAGACCCTAAACAATAAAAATCTCAAAAATACTCTCATGTGTTTGTCATTCATACGTTTGAAAAGAAACAGTAAATGAATAAACACTTTGTGGGACATTATTACATGTAGCACACTTTTTTAGAAATGAGACTCTTGGTGCTCCAGACAACAGTCGAGCAGTGAGTCAGCGTGTGTCTGCAACACGTCCGGCACAGACACTGCCTTTCACACCGAGGTGTTAGGGGAAATTAAATGGATGCATGAGTAACGCGTTTGGGACTTTTTCCCGTATACGTTGGAGGGAATGAGGCTGCGTGTCCCAGCAGGCACCAGGCCGTGTGCGCTGACATTCCTGTCTCCTGAGAATATGACTCTGTAAGATCCTACAGATCCAGTTTGGCAAGGGATCGGAGGGGAGGGGGGGAAGTGGGGAAGGAAGGGTTGGGCCGGCGTACTCGCGAGCATGAGAACCAGCCATGCTCTTCAGTTACTTATTTACAAGTTCTGTCTTGTCTGACTCAAAAATATGATGTGTGGAATATTTTTGGGGATTTCAAAACTTTGAAACTACAGAGTTGATCAAAAAAGTTGTTCCCAGGCTGAATGTTTTAACAAGCTGGACGTCTTTGGAAGACGATTTCAAAGATGTCACCGCAGACTTTGACCATTAAGGTGTTTTTACATAAATAACACTGAAGGTAGCAAGCATTCCAAATGATAAACGAATGCTGTGGATGGTTTGAGTTCAGTAAACCTCCCAGATTCCACTGTAAACAACACCAAACACAGGTTGCAGCAAATCCATGGATATAAAACCAAATGGGGCCCAAGCTGATGATTATGAATGTTTGCCTGATTAAACTGGTATTTCCACATGGAGGGAGTTTACCGGCCTGTGTAACCTGAACAGGGGCAGGGGTGCCCTCTAGAGGCCGTTACTGATCAGTGCTGTCATATAAAGCTAAACTTATGGCTACAGGTAAACTGGATTAATATCAACATGTATTTGACTGAGAAAACAAAAGGATCTAGAGAGAGAGAGTGTGTGAAGGGGACAGGTTCATTCGCAAGCTTTGAATTCAACTACTTATTTTACAGTATTTTAAGCATGTAAAATATTGAATGATAAAACCTGTTTATATATGCTGTTGTATTTGATAATAGTATTGTAGATAATAAAATATGCAGTTCAGAGCAGCAGAGTTGTAAATACCAGCTGCAACATGCAGCACGTGACAGGACCATGAGAATGTGGAGAGGAAAACTTCTCATGCAGCGGAAAAACAAGAGCCCACTGTCGTTTGAGACCACAGTTAATTACAATTCCTGAATACCTCAAATACAGCACAAACAGCATTTAACTCAGCTTTACTGTCGTAGCAGTGGCAATTAAGTTTTGCATCACAAAGCAGAGGATTGGCCGAGCCCTCTGGGAAAGTGAACGCACTTCATCTCTTCTGTGTAAAGTCAAATTACTGTCAACACATGAGGTGGTATTTTGGAAAATAATCAAAAGCACAGTTCTGATCTCATGAATTCTTAGACTGTGCTGAGTGGCTGTGATGAGCTCCCACAGCCCATCAGCCACAGGTCAGGGAGGCCCGGCTGTTATTGGTCACACGTTCTCCTGTGAGGCTCATGTTACCTGGACTGTTATGCTTCCGCCGGTCGATCAGGCAGCTTTTCAGGTTCCTTTGGCTCAAGTAGCAGGAATAAGGAGCAGGGTGAGCAGGAATGTATTCCTTGCATCAGCTGGAAAAATATCATTGCAACACTAACACAAAACAAAGGTCTTGTCCGTTATGTCCTTTAGTGGTTACTTGCCTTTCGTATTCGCCCATGGAGCTGGGAGAAAGGCAGATTTGCTGTGCACTTCTTGTTGGGTGGTCCGCATTACAATCAAGTTCCGTTTGAATAAAAGACGCCTTGTCGTGAGGCTGGGGAAGACGTGACGCCTGACTAATGATCAGAGGGATTTGGCCATTTAACACAAGATCAAGATGATCAACTTCTCAACTGGTTTTATTCAGCACAGCGAGACAAGTACAGCTTCTTACCAAAATATCCCCCAAAAACGGTGTAAAAAAGGAAAAGCATTCCTATTATTATTATTAGATCTGGGAAACATATGTACCATCTGTGTTCAAAGACAAACGTTCCACAGTAGCACTGCAACATTTCTTCAACTAGAACTCGTGGTTTAAAGTCAAACACCGACCGGTCAAGTGTCAGTTTACTGCTCTGTCTTACATAACAGATAAAACGTTTAGCGATAAAATTCATTTTTGAGTGTTATGAATTCCTGAGTTAGTGAGGCCACACTGACCTTGATCCACTAGGTCACCATGACCTTTGACCTCAGTTCATCCTTTTATGACTATTTCAGCCAAAACTACAGAGAGTCTCTCAAAGTTCAAGACTCCAGAAACATATCTTACAAGGTCACAGTGGTGGTGACCTTTGACCCCAGGCATGTGACATCACTTTATTAAGTATAGGGAGCGATATGTTTGGACCACACAGGCATGTGTATACATGTATATACTATGGGTATGTGTGTGTGTGTTTTGCCCTTCGTTCATGAGCCTTGGAAGTATGTGACTTGACATGATCTGACTTGTGCTGGGTGACACTGCTGTGGTTACGTGCATGTGTCGGCATCACTGCGAGGCAGGTTTGCTCCTCTGATTGGACGCTGGTTGCTTCCTCGTCCCTTCACGTTTCACTTGAACGCGTCACGCGTTTGCGGCGAGGTCAAAATATCCCACCCAGTCGGCACTTGTTCAGATGTCACAGAACCAAACGGCATCCTCGTCCAACAGGTTCCAAAATAAATGAGTAACGAACAGGAACTTATCAGCAGATCTGGAGGCACTGTGGCGTTTCAGAGAAGACTCAGTTCTGCTGACGCTGAGGGCCGCATGCCACTCCAGTGGAACCTCTCTGGAAAGTGACTATCCATGGGGAATGACGGGTTGATCAGTAACACGTGTTCAGGCTGTCCACTTTCTGCTCGGCCGTGCTTGCATCAGTGACCCGACTTAGCTTCAGCTTTAGTGAAGTTGTTTCAGAACAATGTATTTATTTTCTGATGAGATTGAGAAATGATTTACATTCATTTTTTTAAGTCAATAAATAAACAAACCAACATGAGACTATTGTCATTCAGGTCGCAATGGATATCACACTCTTCTTTTTTTATTAGGATGCATGGAGTATTGTATTTAACCACTAGATGGCACTAGAGTAAAGCCCTTGTTTGTATTCAAATAAAGGGACCAATGACAGGTCTCTGTTTAACACAGAGCTCCTCAGAAACAGATGTTCATCATTGTTTTCTTGTTTGTAAATATCCATAGTCAAGCTATACATAGTATCCAGGAATATTACACTGATTATATAGAAACAACACACCTTGATTACAATAAACACAGTGAGGCCTGAAATATGTCTTGTGTCTCTTCAGTAATGAGACAGAAAAAATATATTTTGACAAAACAATATACATTTGTGTTTCTGCTTGGTGACAAAGAAACATCATTTGAAGATTTGGGGTTCATACATTGTAAAGCAACATAATCTCAGGCAACTATAATTATTTTTCCCCCTCTGTCAACACATGGGCTAAACATTAGCTTAAGGCAGCGCTGGTCTCATGACTGGTCTGCAGAGGCGTGTTCTCACCCGGCTCATTATATAAAGCAACCAGCACTGAGGCTGAACTCCACGCGGTGCAGGCTGCTCGTGGCTCAGGCTCCTCTGACTGACAACCTGCTGGTATCATCCTCTCACATACACACACACACACACACACACACATACACACACACACATACACAAACACACACACACGCCCTATCCCTGACTGCTGTTGCTGCTGCTTCCCAGTTTGTCAGCAGGACACACACACTCGGCCTCCTGTCTCACACGTGAGTATATTTCTCTGTCTTTCTTTCTCCTTTGTTTGTTTTGTTGTGTTGTCACTCCTCCATCAGAATTAGGCAAGATCAGCTAAGCAGATTAACATGCCGTTATTTTCTATACTGATGCTGAATCGGCCCACGCTGACTTAACTGCTGACTGTCCTTAATCGACCACTTATTCACAGCTCTAAACAGCCTTTTGAAATTTTGACTGTGTGGATTCACTGGTGATTTTCATCGTATTACTGGAAGTTTTGGAGGCCTTTTATGATGATGTAACTCTCTTGGTGAATGGTCAGTGAAAGTGTTAAGTCATAGAAGTCAAGTAGACTTTATTTGTACTATTCAATTATTTAAGTATTACCCATAGCTGTTGTAAAATCTTAGACAATCCTATTAAAATACTCCAGGAGATTAAGCACTTAAAAGTGTGGCGAGGTTACTGTGAAGTCTTCATCTTAAATCCAATGTCAGAACATTGTGATCAACACGTTAACAACTCCTCCACTGTATTTCTTATTTTACTGATATGTATAACACCTGCAGTGATGGAAACATATGAAAAGTCTCCCTGGTTTTTTTTGTAGTAAAACAAATTAAATGACTGGACCAAAGAGAAGAATACTACAGCTCATTAGTTGATGATTAACTCCACAGACTCCTGCTGAGACAGATAACTCCACGAGCGCAGCAGTTCTCCGCCAGACTTGAATGAAGCTCCCACCAGTAATGACGTAAATCTGATATAAAACACTTCATCATGTTAACTTCCCTCTGCCAGTGCTCTAGAACTGGTCCCGTCAGTTAGCTTGTTGTTGTGGTGCGGCTGAACTTTGCTCTCTCCGTGGACCAGTGTATGAGGAGTATTAACCAGTAACTCACTTTGTTTCCACAGTGTGTATCCTCAGAGGCTCCCTGTCACCATGGATCCCTCCCTTATCTCTATGATTTTTCATTCTATGACAAAGTCTGCAGACAGACCCTGTATACCCAGCTAGCAATAGATTTAAATTTCCTCCCATAAGCTCTCTGAGGTGTGGATTTTACCTAGCTGAGCAATCTTTAATCCATTTTGGTAAAATAAATAAATTACAACACCACAAATCGCCCATTAATTTCAATCAGATTTATTAAATTAAACTATAAATGATGGATACAACTACACTAGCAACCCTGGCCACTGCCGCCACCGTGGCCGTGGCCTCGCAGACGGACATGTCAGGCTACCTGTGGCTGTTGGTGGTGGGCTTCATCATCGCCTTCATCCTGGCTTTCTCCGTGGGGGCTAACGACGTGGCCAACTCCTTCGGCACGGCCGTGGGCTCCGGGGTGGTCACCCTCCGGCAGGCCTGCATCCTGGCCACTATCTTTGAGACGGTGGGCTCGGTGCTGCTGGGGGCCAAAGTCAGCGAGACCATCCGGAAGGGGATCATCGATGTGCAGATGTACAACGGCTCCGAGCACGTCCTGATGGCAGGGTCCGTCAGTGCAATGTTTGGTAAGCTTTGTGCTCGATATGGCATTTATTGTGTATAAAATAAAGGAATGAACCTGCTGATAACTGCATTCTCAGACTGTGAGCTCAGGCCTCTATCGTGTTTTTGCACCACAGGCTCTGCTGTGTGGCAGCTGGCTGCTTCGTTCCTGAAGCTCCCCATTTCTGGAACCCACTGTATTGTTGGAGCTACAATTGGCTTCTCCATGGTGGCCAGAGGTCACCACGGGGTCAAATGGATGGAGTTACTGCGCATTGGTGAGTGTACTTGTTTTCCTTTTCATATGACTGCATGAGTCTGTGTGGAATCTGAAATACGAGTGCAGATGGAATCTAATACATGTCCGCTGATATGTCCAAAGTGTCGTCCTGGTTCCTGTCGCCTGTGCTGTCCGGCATCATGTCGGGAATTCTCTTCTACTTCATTCGCAGATTTATTCTGAACAAGGTGAGTTATTTCTACCCGGTTTACACGGTTGATCATTGTACAACAGTTTGAAGTTGCACAAGAAGATTAGTAGTAATAGTATTAGTAGTATTCAGATCCAGAGTGTAACAATACATTACCATGTATTCACTAAAAATGACACTTTACTTTGTTGTTACTTTGTAACCCTAAGAAATCTGCTAGTCAGATTTATATGAATTGTTTTGGACCTTTGTATGTAATTTGCTTTATTTGAACTATTGCATATCTTTCTCCAGACTGACCCTGTACCCAACGGCCTCAGAGCCCTCCCCATCTTCTACGCCATCACCATGGGCATCAACCTGTTCTCCATCATGTTCACAGGAGCTCCATGTGAGTATCAGGTGCACACGCCCAAGCTCCTTCTGGCTCTCTCACTGCACTAACACAGCAGCTGCTGGACTCCCTGGAGCAGCATGAGGTCTGAGAGAAAGTATCACTGCAGGCACAGATGAGAGTTGATGAAGGCAGTCATAGGACAAAAGCAACAATCATTAAAACACAAGGTTACAGCTGACACAGCAGGAATAAAAAATGAAGAAGAACGGGATTAAATGGACAATATCCATCCCTTTTGTTTTCATTTGCAGGATTTAATTGAGATATCAACTGGCCTGGGCCCTTCACTGAAGGCTGCAGGCCGGTGTGTGTGGGTCAGCGGAAATAACACACCTTGACAGCATAGCCCAGAGCCGACTGTTCACACCCGTACTGCACAATGCTCCAGTCCCCAGCCTTTTATTCCTAAACATCTATTTTCTTCATTTCTATAATGGGAGTTTCTCCCTACTGCACACAGTTATAAGAAAGACATAGATCTGACTGTCTGTTCTTTCGTTTGTGGTTTAACTGCTGACAGTAGCTGTGTCTGGGCAGCAATGTAATACTGTGTAGTAACCCCAGTTCATTCTGGCAGTTACAGCACTCTAGCCATTCTGTGAAGCATAAAAAGAGAAGTGTAATATTAGACACAGTGCACTGGAAATATTTTATCACTGTTCTGCACAACTGTGCTGGTTCTCACTATCTGATGGGTGGAGTTTGCGCCCTCTCTTTTTCTCTGTCAGTGATCCTGTTGTCTCTATGAACATATTGAGACAGATAATGTTGTGTGGAAATGGTCAAGACATTTAAAAGTTGCCTTATATCTAATTTGGTCATTTGGGATTATAAAATAATACATGCTAGTTGTTGGTGCTATGCTTCTAAATTAAGCTGAAGAGTAAATGAATGTACTGATGCATTAATCAATATGTCAGTAAGAGTAATGAATGTGTGTCTCTTGTGCACAGTGCTGGGTTTTGACAAAGTGCCATGGTGGGGAACACTGTGCATCTCACTGGGCTGTGCCTTCATCACAGCTGTGGTCGTTTGGTTTGTCGTCTGTCCCCGCCTGAAGAGGAAAATCAAAAGTGAGTCCGTCTGACACGAACAGATATAACATGGTTGCTGCGTTTTGGAGACCAAAACCCTGCGAAGCTTAGCTTTTTTTGTGCTGAATAGGATTTTTTAACTAGTTTAACTTACACAAACCAGCCAGTACAAGCCTTGTCCACCGTCTCTTTCAGGAGAAATCGCTCCTGCTCCATGTGAAACTCCACTCGTGGAGAAGAGCTCCTGCAAACCTGTACAAGCAGAGCAGCCTTCAATGCCTCAGGAGCCTCAACCCAAGACCCCCCCAGCAGACAGTCAAATGGTGGCGTTCAGACTCGGAGGTTCAGAGGAGGCTGATTTGGACAACAATGACATGGAAACCAAAGACCTGGATCTCAGTGCTGGTGAGATATGAATGACTTATCATCATTGATATAATGACCGTTAATTCTAAATCAATCACATATTTTTTAATTTTCCAAGGTGTGAATGGCAACGTTGGCCCCATGGTGATCACTGATCCTCACAGCGGACGCTCTCACACCATCCACAAGGACTCGGGCCTGTACAAAGACCTGCTCCACAAGCTCCACGTGGCCAAAGTGGGCGACTGCATCGGCGACAGCGACACCGAGGAGCGGCCCATCAGGAGAAACAACAGCTACACCTCCTACACGATGGCCATTTACGGCATCCAGGGAGATCCCAAATACAAGGACCTCGACAACGGGCTTCAGAGAAGATCGAGGGTGGACAGTTACAGCAGCTACAGCTCCGCGGTGACTTGTGGCAGCACAGTGCCGGAGGGGAGTGTAAACCAGGTGACTGGCGTGGCCCCCGCTGAGGAGGAGGAGGATGAGCTGGAGGTCGACCAACCCGCCGTGTCGTTGCTTTTCCAGTTCCTGCAGATCCTCACTGCGTGCTTTGGCTCCTTTGCTCACGGAGGAAATGATGTCAGGTAGGTGTCAGGGTTTTTTTTTTAGAGCTGATAAAAGTGATGTTCATCCTGAAGATTGATTGTGAGACGTTTTCATCTCTAGCAATGCAATCGGCCCTTTGGTGGCTCTGTGGCTGCTGTACGAGAGCGGCTCTGTGGTGTCCGACTCTCCCACTCCCATCTGGTTGCTTCTGTATGGAGGAGTGGGCATCTGCTCTGGTCTGTGGGTGTGGGGCCGCAGGGTGATCCAGACCATGGGTAAAGACCTTACCCCCATTACACCCTCCAGGTACGCCACGGGCATATAACCTATAAGAGCCGGACATCTGATACACAGGATAAATAACACATGAATATCTTTTTCTTCCAATGTAGTGGATTCAGCATCGAACTCTCTTCAGCGATCACCGTCGTTGTGGCCTCCAATATCGGGCTTCCTGTCAGCACGACGCATTGCAAGGTAAACATCTGAGACATGTCACAGTCAGAGGAGGGTTCAGCACATTTATCAGAGTATGACTTGCACACGTGTTAAACCCAGGTGGGATCTGTGGTGGCTGTGGGGTGGCTGCGCTCCAGGAAGTCCGTGGACTGGCGTCTGTTCAGGAACATCTTCATCGCCTGGTTCGTCACGGTTCCTATCTCGGGCCTCATCAGCGCCGCCATCATGGCTCTCTTCACATACGTCATCCTGTGAGATCTGGGACCCAGTCAGACATGTATATTTCAGCATTCAGGGTCATTTCAAGGTCGAGCCGGTGAGATGATCTTGTGAATGTTGCTGGATAAAATAACACTATTCAAAATCTTTCATACTGTGTATTACTGTGTACATTTGTATAAAATGATATGTATTAAAAATCTAAATAATTCAAATGACATTTATGATCTATATATGATATAATAAAACAAAGATCTGTTTGATTTGAAGAGATTCGGCCTCCTTTACTCATTAAACATTGCTCATTCTTTCTCATCATGAATTAATGCCACCTCACCCACACTTAGCTGCTGTGCTTGAAGATCAAATCAAGATTTGACATATCAACAAACCTACGATCGGTGTATGAAATAGAATCACATGCTCATGATGTGACAACCCAAAAGTAACAGTCCAATTAGACAGATTGATTTTAAATGTTCAAATCAGTCTGCAGATGAGCTGTAGGAACACCAAAGAGACACATGATGGCGCTGTGCTGCAGGAAACTGTTGCGTGTGCTCATCACTGTCTCCTCTTGTTATTGACCTTATCAGGTTTGCTTCAAGACAGAGATCAAATATATGTAGAGGAATTAAAGGGCAATTCAGGAGGATCAGTGCTCTGTCAGCTGCTGTGAAGAGGCACGGCAGAGGCACATGAGCTGGATACTCTGCTCAAAGGCTTCTCAGTGAATCTGTGGCCCCATGACACAACTGTGTCTCTGTTTGCGTCATCTGAGAGGTTCTTGCTGCTGCTTGTACGGCTACAGTATCACAAGGATGTCAGATGTCTCCCTGTCCATTCTGTGGACATTGTTCTTGACACAGCAGCTGAAAAAAAGTGATTCAGTAGATTAAAGGAATTACAACATAACATCACATAACAGCAGTTGGTTTGTTTCATACTAAATAGAGACACAAATAATGTGTGTGTGTCAGTATTATCACGTGTCAACACGGGGGTTTTATTTTGAAACCAGACACCGGAAGTCGTGCACTTTTGTTTTGGTGTAATTGATACTTTGGAGGATATTCAGCGGTTGACCACACGCACAGGTGCTCCTGCACATCTGTGCGCATATCCGCGAGCCAGCGAGCGAATCGCGTGCGTGCGCCATGTGAACGCGTGACGTTTGGCGAGAGGTGGGAAGTGCGCGTGTACGGCGGGATGGCACGCGTTCGGTCGGACGGCGCGCACCAACAAGCTGCTGTGGCGTGGAGCGGATCCCCGGGAGCACAGGGACGGTTCGGCTCTCTGCAATAACACCGGAGGAGCTGCGGGAGGAGGCTGTGAGGAGGAGGAGGAGGAGGAGGTGGGGGGGCCTCAGGTCGATGGAGGGAGCGCGTGAGTCGCAGATGTGAAGAGACACCAGCTCTTCGACCGCGTGTTGTTTTTCTTTTTCTGTGACGATCCCGACGCTCGGCCGGAGCCTGACAGATGTGTGGCACCACAGCTGCAGCCTACAGGTCTGTGTCCCCGCTGGCACCCACAGGGACGCTCACTGTCCCCCCTCATGATTTCGCACAGCAACAGGATCAACACCACAGACAGGGTCCCCTCGTGCATGTGGACAGCTCTGGGATGGTCTTCCTCTCTGGGATCAGCGTAGCATTTGGTCACAGTTATGTTGCTGCTCACACACACACACGAGGCTATTATGCAATTTATTTCTGTTGCTACACTTTAGGTAAACAGAAATGTCCCGGAGGCACAGGCCACTAATGGGAGGGGAGCACAGAGGACTGGTTAGCTTTATGTAATCTCAGCTGAAACAGCACCTGACCGATGAGAGATAAAACTGTCTGTGTGTGTGTGGGACAAATCACTGCATTTGTTCACCAGTGTGTCTCTGCTCTGTCCCCTGTTCAGTGTGTCTCCTGTCCACCTGCTGCTGATCCGTGGCTGTGGAGAGCTGCATCTGCAGATCTCATCATCATCATCATCTGCCACTTCAAACGCACGCCAGAGGACGGAGGCTGCTCTTTGACTCATCAGGACGGCAGCAGGCAGAGACGACCTGTAGAGGAGGACTCCAGCAGAGCTGCCTGCCTGAAAGCAGCATGAGCTAATTGAGGAACTACCCGACTCGTTGCTGATTCCAAGTTTTTGCTTTTCCTGTTCGGAGCTGACGGAAATGTTCCAGTGTGTCAGTTGACTGACAGGGACGCAGTGGTGTTCCAGCCCGGGGAGGCAGCCAGCCAGCAGCAGCTGAGGTGCAGACACCACACAGGAGATGGCCCGTCCCGGATCCGGGCTGCTGGTGCCCGTCAACGGCCTGGGGTACCCGCCTCAGAACCTGGCCAGGGTGGTGGTTTGGGAGTGGATGAACGAACACGGGCGCTGGAGGCCGTACAGCGCGGCCGTTTGCCACCACATTGAGAACGTGCTGAAGGGGGACGCCCGGGGTTCTGTCGTGCTGGGGCAGGTGGATGCCCAGCTCTCCCCTTACATCATCGACCTGCAGTCCATGCACCAGTTCCGACAAGACACAGGTAAGAGTGGTTTTCTGTCCGTGTACGCAGGGGGAAAGAACGAACACACAGCGCTGACGTAAACACAACAATTCATCATCCTCATGACGTGGAACATGACCCTGAATCACTCCTGTGTAAAACCTGCTTAGTTGTCCCTCAGGGACTGATTCAAATCTATCCTTCACTTCATTACTTTTCTTATGTAACGCCCGGTGGGAATAAGTGCGCCTCCTGAATGTTGGTGTCTGATTTGGGTCTAGTGCGCAGCCACAGGTTGAGCCGAGAGCCACGTCAGAACCCGCGTGGCAAGAATTTATCTGCTCTGTGAGCAGCGGCTGGGATGCCGTGACCTTGGCAAAGGTCACCGTGTCGGAGGAGGTGGGCCGCGCATCCATCAGGCAGATGAGCGCCGCAGCCCCGAGCCACGCTCCTTCCCTGTTCCGGGCTTGTTGTGTTGCACGGGGTAGTCGCTCTGTTGTGGGAATGACAATCACAGTAGTGGCTGTTGATTTAGCTCCTGATCCTCATTCCCGTCCTCAGAGAAAGAGCCTCTAGTTCCTGCAGTTCACTCACTCAACGTGATGAAAAGAATACGAACACAGCCTGGAAACAGGCTGTATGTTACACGTTTAATAAATTGTGGTTAATAAAAAGTTTGGTTATGTTTTAGCAGCATTACTGTGATTAAGGAAGTGAATTATCTCAGGCCAACCGTAAATGTTCTTGTGAGAACACTTCACCGCACTGTTCTGGTTGTTTCTGCTTTAAACCCACTGAGTGATGGCTGATTGTTTGGTCGACTGTAATTCTCTCTGATGACTGCTACCACATGTGCTCGCTGCACTCCGCTGAGGCTCCACACACTCGCTCTGTTGTCTCAGTGTGTTTCTGTGTGTGTGTGTGGCTACAGCTTCTTCCTCTGCTGCCCCCGGTGTTTGAAGCGGAGATACGGAGGAGGTTTTTAAACGTCTGTTACAACCAGCGTCTGATTCAGCCACATATCGCTGAGCCGGAGCCAGTGTTGCGTCAGGAGCTATTGATCTGGACTGTGTGAGGGGCTGGGTGGACACATCACGTGTCGAGTGAAAAACATTTAGTGTCTGACGAGGGAAACACTCTCTTCATGCTGCCATATAGGGGAGACACGACTGGGGTCTGAGGTGACCCCACTGGGCGTGGATCCTGGATTAATTCAATAACTTTGGTTCCGAATACAGAAAAAGCACGGCTCAAAAATGTCAAGGTTCCTGGAGTAACTGTTTTAGTAATTTTGTACTTATTGCTTGTAATGGATCTTTGGATAAAAGCGTCTTTTAAATGACTTTGTAGACTTGTAGAAGTTGACTGTGGAAAGAAGATAAGCTTTAGTTGCTTGTGTGCTCTCTTATTAAAGTCCACATGTTTTTATGAAAGCTCGCTTAAAGACGACGGCTCTTGAAAACGACCCCAGGCTGTAAATTACTGTGGTATGTGGCTCTGGTCAAAGTGGTGTACTTATCCTTTAAAAATAAATGTGAAGATGAAAAAAAAAGCCTAAATAACATATCACTATCCTGCTCTGACATCAGATATGATGTCACACTGATGCTGGAATGCAGCTGTTGGTGTAAACATCGTCACCACACAAGTGTCTTTAATTATTTGCTTTCAGTCTAATGCTATATGGTTTATTTAGGTTTATTTACATGAGAGCAGCCTGAAGCAAAGCAGGCGTGGTGGCTCGAACAGCCTATAAATGGCAGATAAACATTAAAAGAACACTTCATGTATTTCTTTTTATTCCTTATGAGTGAAATGAGGTTTCTGCACGACGGTGGTTTGCAGAATGAGGAGCCATCTGCGTGGATCTCTGGCCTCCTCGCTGGTGTTTTCCCCTCTAAGAGAACGTAACACAGAGCGGCACACGTGTCCGGGGCTCGACTGGCTGCGAGATGAGCCACTGGGCCGTTAGTCAGCCATTACCATGGCGCTGGGGCAAGGCCTGACGTTTATCGCTCCTTGTTGCGCCGTCCGCCGTGTTACCTTGCCTCTCGGCCGGGATAAACCTGTCACTGCAGCGCCTGACAGACAGCAGCCCAGACACCTGCTTCTCCTCCTCTCCCTTCCTCGTCCTCTGCAGGCCTCCGCTCGGCCACTGCCATCGATCCGAGCTCCCAGGAGGCCCCGACGAGCTTCCAGGCTGTGGTTATATTTTTGCAACCGAAGCGTGGGTTTGTTTGAATGCCGGCTGCAATGCATCTGTTTCACATCAGAGGGTTTCTTTTTTTATATATTTGTAGCTCGGCAGGTCACCAACAGCCTTTGGCTCTGGACTGTCCCTGCGGGGAAACCCTGTTGTGTTGCGAAGCCAATGATGTCGCCCTCTGAGGCTGCGTATGTTAGAAAAGGAGACTTTCTGACGTGTCGGTGATGGAGCCGTCCTCCAGCCGTGGCAGCGGCGGCTTTCGTGTCCCGAGCCTTCCGGCCGTGGAGGGGGTGCCCCGCTCTCCCGTGGGTTTTGGGACAAGCTCTTGTGGGGCGGGAGCAGGCGGAGTAACTCGGACTAATGAGACGGCGGCTGCAGTTTGTCTCCGACGCTCCCTCTAATCAGAGCGTCATGACGACAACACACGAACCGCAGGCGGTGCGGCAGGGCCCCTCTCTGGAGAGAGGCCCGAACATACTGGCATCAGAAAGCACGGTGCACAGGGTTCGTCAGCTGCTGTAAAACCCTGAACCCTGTGTGTACATATATATAGTATAAGTGAAGGCTTAGAGGCTTATATATGGTGTGGATGAATATCTGGCTGAAACCAGGGAGAGGACGGGCTCGCAGCCAAGGAGAATCGATCTGATCTCTCCCCAGAGGGGCGTTGGAACACTGCTGTGGACTGATCCCCTTTCACTACACCTACTCACACAGCACAACACGTGGGCTTATCTGTCATCTCCATCATCCACCAGCTCTGGTGACGTGGCCCATGCAGCGGCCGCTTCTGGCCACCAGCCTTTAAAGCCTTTTACATCCAGTGCAGTTCTGTCTTATGACGGAGAGGAGGCACAAACCAGACAGAGCAGTTAGGCTGCTTTAATCAAAGATGATCTCTTAATCATAGACGTTACATCAGAAACATTTAAACAGACGGAAGCTGCCGGCTATTGTTGTGTCATACAACTACAATATTTTATGAAGGTCAAAAGACACAGTTGTTTTTAAATCCAGATCCATGGGATGAAGCTTCATGATTGACAGCTAATACTCGTCATTGTTTGAATGCATATATTGGCAGCATGCCCCCCCCCCCACGAGCACTACTGTGCAAATTCTAGTTCTCCTTCTTCTCCTGATAGCGTGAGGAAGTGGAGCTCTGTCGTCCATCTTTGTATACAGTCTTTGGTTTGCACTCGTTTACTGGTTCGTTGTTTAAAAAAAAACAAAAATGGGAAATGAGAAATGATTGCAGCAGCTCCTCCCACCACTTCCCTCATCAGTTCCTGTAAATGTTCGCCCTTGCTTTGTCATTGATCTCGGTGCTACCTCCGCTAATTTGGCAGCCTGCGAATTCATTTTTATTTCATTTATCACGGCTAACGTTGAAAACGTCGCCGCTCTCCACAGCTCAGTGGCTTCAACTTGTGAGGTGGAACAAACATAGAAGCTCTGGGAAATGCGATAAAGCATGAAATAAAGATTAAAACTATGTATGTACAAGCAATGTGAATAATGGATGATTGTCAATGCTTGTGGAACAACGTTGACACACGACCGCAGGATGCCCAGATCAGAGGCAGAATGTCCCTCACGATGCCTGAGGAGTCTCGTTCTTCACTGCCATTATAATTTAGACTTGTTTACAAAAGACACAAAGACAAAGGAGATTTCGGTTCGGCTTTAAAGAGGCAGCGTGTCGTGTGCGATGAAGCGCTGCATCTGCGCCACATGTGTTGGTGGAGCTGTGAGCACCGTCACAGTGCGCCCTGTTGTGAGATGGCCCGTGTGTGACTGCAGAGATAACCCCTATCAGCGGCTGTCGGCTGCTGCGTTGCCGGAGCGGGGCTTTGTTTGTTTTGGTTCCACAGGCGTGAGAACCTCCTCTCCTCTGCCCCTTTGACTAATTACAGTGGGAAAAAAAAACAGCCCATAACGCCGGGCGCTGAAGAAGAAGAAGGTGGTGGACGTTCTCATGTCTGTTTTGTGTTAAAGCTGACAAGCAGCAGTCACTGCGGTTGTGGTTTGGATGTGTGCCTGTGCACTTGCTGTGTTTATGTTAGGCTGGAGGTTGTTGAAGCGAGCAAGGCTTTTTTTTCTTCTTCTTCTCAGTGGAGTGTAGCATGTAGTGAGTGCGTGTGGGAACTGTTTTGGTGGTCTGTGGGAGGAACCTGTAAAAAGGATTCCCGCTAAGTACGTGCTAAAGGTCACGTCCTGTATGCATCAGCTCTGACTGTGAGATCCCACTTGCGTCAGAAGGAAGCAGAATGAGTGAGAGTGCGCTGCCCAACGCTGGATATTTATACTAGGAGCTCAAGAAACCCGTGGAAATAGAAGCACGACAGCACCAGACGCATTCAGGTGCTGAGCACACTGACAGGGCTGTTGCCTGTTGAAGTAAACTTTCTTGTCAGAGGGCAGTGTGCAGCCTCTGCAGACACTCGGTCTAAAGATAAACAGATATGAGAAATTCACTCTCAAGCGTCGGGTTAATCAGTCAGTGAAGATCTTCAGCGCCATCCAAACTGGTGCTCGGTGCCAGGGCCATGGCGGGGTGTTCGTGCACTCAGGGGTCCGCCACAGCCCCGACCGGCTGGCTGGATTCCACTCTGCAGGAAAAGGATCGTGGAACTGTGGACAGGGGAGGAAGAGGGGGGGGGGGGGCTGACGGAGGGGGGGTCTGACGGAGGTGAGGACAGAAGAGGAACAGAAGGGGAGGTGGAGCGTTTTCCTGATGGAAAGTGACAGTCAGGCTGGAGGGAGCGAGGGATAATAACCCTGGAAAGACCCTGTGCTGTGCACATTCCCCTGCGCCGTCGCTCCCACGCAGCCTCGCTACAGTGCAGGCTTCCATCCAGGGCCTCAGGGCGCGACACAGTGTTATCGCTTTAATTTAACGAGGTCTATTCTTCCCCAAATGGTCTTGTTTGTAGAATTAAACACATAGGTAAGAGTCCTTTCTTTAGTGACGACACAAGACGATTGTAGCATGTTTGCTACTAACTTTGAAAACTTGAGTAATCTCTCGTTGTCTCTTCAAGCGAACTCGTTTTGCAGCGTTCGCCGCGCCTCAGTCTCCTCCGTCCTCATCCTGATTACGCTGCAGCAGCGAAGAGCAGCCTGTGCAGCTTCTGGCAGCCTCTGGCGTCGGGAGCAAGAAGCGACTCTCCACATCTCCTTTTAAGTTCTAATCCAGCGAGTCACCATTTTTAATTTCCAAAGTGGATATCTCACGCCTTCATCTAGGAAGCAGCTTGAAAAGCTCCGCTCGCTTTCCCGCTTTCTAACCAGGCCAGTAGCTCACAACTTCTGCCTTGGCTGAACTGCCTGCCACTACTGGGAGAATAAACTACTCCCAGTTTACATTTACTGACAGTCCCAACAAGTTTTCATCCTCGATGACGTCAGTGTCACTCAATAACACTGAGCAGTTATGAGCTCCGGTAAACAGGGACACATACAATATGATGAACAGAATGAGCTTTTATGAATCTATTGTGTGAAAAAGCGGCAGAGCTTCATAGCTCAGCGGTTCTCCAGCACGCAAACCAGATGTTCGGCCGCCGCCACGTTGCGAAATGACAGAGCGTTTCTGTTGCAGCGAGTGGGGCTCGCTTTGATCTGCAGGAGTGTGCAGCCTAACATTTCGTGAAAAGATCTTTTGATCGAGACCAGAGCTGCACTGACGCAACTCGCGCTGCCTGCGGTTGCAGCGAGCCAGGCTCCAGAGCTCCCCTTGATCAGTGAGCACACAGAAACGCACTGCAGGACTCTGTGTTCTGGCCTCAGCAGTTTCACTTGTTTAAACAGAAAAGCGCACGCTTAACCCACTTTGAGCACGACGGATCGCTGAAGATGAAACCTGAAAGTCTAAAACAGGAGGAGTCATTACACGATGAGCCCTTTACTCAACAACCAGAAAATCTATCCTCTGTTGTCAATAATGTTTAGTGTGGATGAGCTGTGTTAGCGCGGCAACACTCGCACGGTGATACAGATTGGAGCTGCCAAGCATCTGCACGCTTACTCGGTAATTGGGCCCATGTTGTCATATTGACATTAGCATTAAGCCCAGCGCCCTGCTGTGCCCATGTGCTCCGAGAGTCGTCAACATGGTCTGAAAACAAAACAGGAAACGAGACTAGAACGGCACCCAGCAGAGCAAATAATATATGAGGGCTCATGGGCTCCTTCTTGGTTGATACCCTTCCAAATTTCAATGTAATTGGTTCTGTAGCAAACCCACAAATAGTCAATGAAAGCCTCGGTGGATGTAATCAGCAATGGGGAGAATAAACCCAAATAAAAACCTAGAATAAATGTGTTTCTGCCGCGGCCCATCAGACACCCTATGAAACTGTTATTATTCCCTGAGAGATGAGGAAGGTGAAAAAAAAATCCCTCTTTCTTCATTTTTTTGTGTAACCCAGCAAACTCAGAAAAATGCAGACAGAGCCATGAACGTCCTTGGCGAAGACAACTAGGTTTTTCATCACAGTGAGATTGTGCAAAGATGAAAACACCTGACTAATCTGTGGCTAATAAAATTACGTAAACCCGGAATCCTGTGGGGCCCCAGAGATTCTTTGGGCTCACATGTTGTTCAGACTGATGAAAACAGGACGATAGATTTCTCCTCAGGCATTAGACAACCGCACGTGCATGATGAAAGTTCACATTCCCTCAATCTCCTATTTCTCACACATAAAAAAAAAAAACAGTCACCTGTTTTGATTATCTGTAGGTGAGCGCTCTGCAGAATATGAATGCGAGTCCCCTGCTGCTGGGTTCTCTGTGCACGCCCGTCTCAGTCGTTACTTCTGGTGACAGACCAGGTCGTGGGACTGGTCAAACGGGAGGAAGATCCTGCAGCGGCCTGCGAGGTGACAAATGCTTGCCAGGTGCTCCTGGCAGAGAACCCTCCATCATCCTGCGCTGTTACTCACAGGAGCCGCTCACACACCAGCGCTATTCTAGACACGTCAGTGCTAATGAAAGCTTACAAACATTCTAAGGATTTATATCGCCGGTGCTTCGAGGTGAATCTTTATCAGAGTTAAATGGTGATTGCTTCCACCCTGTTCTGCCCTTTGCATGCATGCATTCCGTCAGGAGGACGTTTCTCAGTGTGAAAGGGAAGAAAGTCAACACAGCAGTGTCTTTCAAGTTCAAATGATAAGTTACGACTCCACACTGAGGTCTGGGGCCGTGAGCGAGAAAGGGGAGTCTTATTGAAGCGGGAACGTGATAAACTGCACCTGATTTATAATCCTAGAAATGGGAAATAAGAAAATATAAAAGGACGCGTCAACATAAACTATAGAGGCGAAGGGCACAACACAAGTGTCCAAAAAGTCAGTTAAATCTGATGGATATGGTGCTCTCTATCACCTTTCTTTTAGCTCCTTCACATTGTAATGAAAAAGGATGTTGACATTGTTCAGTTTTACCGACAAAAGAATGACAGCTATTTTTTGCATACATTCAGGTGCACTGAGCTCAAAGTTTCCAGCTGACACCTCTGTGGAAGCTTGACAGCTAATGGGGCTAAGTAGCAGGAAGAACTGTTTATATCTCCTCAACAGTCTGTGTTTGTTTTACTGTCAGTTTAGCGTCATAGTTTAGTGGTTGTGGTTCGAGAGACAACGCAGGAGACGACAAACGCCTGATTTTCACACAGTCCGCTTGTTTGCCTTGTGACCCTGTTATTTTTTATCCATCGCCAATGTTAACTTTGTATTTATTATTGTTACTATGACAACAAAGGCCTGGTATGCCTGCTGATGGCACGCTCCCATGGCTTGTCTCCAAGGGAAGGAAAGATAATGGATAAAAATGGTCAACGTGGGCGCTCCCTAAAAGTGAAGTCAAATCATCTCTGGATCGCCCCCTGGTGGCTGGCTGCAGTATCACTCATATTCACTACCTCCTCCATGTTGGCAGATGGGACCAAACGGCCAAACGTTCTTTTCTCAACAGAATTATTTCAAAACAGCATTTCAGTGTCAGACTGTCCATTGTTCTGCAGAGTTTCCCCTGCTGTCCAGATGTATGATCAGTTTGATCCAAACACTCATCCTCTTTGACAAAGTGCTGCTGAATGAATGGAATCTGGCTGTGCCTCAGAGCTTTGGACCTTTGAATCAGGTTGTAACGAAACCGAGAAGCAGCAGATTCTGGGTAATGTGCATCACTTAAAGACCCATAATCCCATCTCAGCGCGTACGAGTGCAATACAAACTGAATTTTAAAGTTGACCCTCATCTGTTGTCGAGTTAATCCTTTCCAGAAAATCCTAAATGATTTATTCATCACAGTTCTCTATGAATTATGTAAGTGTCTCACATCTATTAAAACCTGGAGAGCATAAAATCATCCGCTGTAAACATTGTGATGTGAAATCATTCAGTCAACAGCAGGGGTCAACATACAATACATGATTTCCCAAGACAACATAAGCTGATTCCTGTTCCTCCTTCCTCTGCGAATCAGAAATGATGACTTCTGAAAAGTGCCAAATAAGTTTCTCTTCAGTCCTAGTTTGATGTATCATTAACACCTGTAACACACCTCTGCGCTTTGCTCAAGCCCACACTGACAATTTGGATGGCACTGCTCAGTTTCATTTGTTTTGTAGATCTCTATATTGCCAGAAATAAGATATTATTACTAGAAAATTTGGAGCGAAGGCAGAGGAGCAGGGGAAGGATCTGCGCTTAATGTTTAAAAATAAAATATTGGAAAGTGGAGAATATTAAAGGTGACGTTTAGTTTGGTAAATCCATGACAACTTGTGGCAGATGAAACATTCATCTGCCCGTAGGGTGGTCTGACGCCCTGTGACCTCTCTCACACATGTCCATTTTAGTGCTGATCAGAGGAGACCAGTGTAGTCTGGCACAGCGACAGGCGGCTGTAATGCAACCAGACGTTTCCTCTGATAAGCCCTGACTGCATCAGACAGCCATGAAGTGGGTTATAAAAGTCTGTCTCAGCAAACTCATTTATTGCATGCTGTTCATCTCAATGAGTCAGACTCCCGTTATTCGTCAAATGTAATATTCGGAGCACTTTTTTCCCCTCTGGAGAACAGCCTTGAGCGGCCCAGTAAGAGATGGACTGGTCATGGCGTAAAACTTCCTCTACCTTGACTGTGACCTTACGCCGCCTTCGTTGGGTACCTTCTGATTGATTGCAGGCCCGGCGCAGTGTGCGCTGATGTGATTAATGCTCGATGCAGTCTTGTCGCCGTTAGCGTTGCATGTGCATCGTGGCAAAGGTCACATGACAGAGAACCACGTGAGCCATTCCTAAAAGTCCACTTTGACGTGGTACGGCCATCAATCAGGTTTGTGCTGAGCATGTGAAATGGTTCCACTGATCTACTGTCTGTCGTAGCCGTGTGACGGCTGACATGACATATTGTGTTGTCACAGATAAATACTGCGCCATGTTGGGTGTGTGTGTGTGTGTGTGTTGCTTCTCCAGCTGAGTGGAGGAAGGAGCAGTGCAGTTTGTTGTTATGTTGGGAACCGTTCACATGCATTGATATATTAGTATTGATAAACATCAGCAAGGTTTTTTTTCCAAGAGAAATGGATAAATGGATTTTTTTTGGCTGAAGTAAAAAGATAAGACTCCGTGCCAGGTTTGCAGGGATGTGGTGACAGTGATGAAAAAGGTCACTGCAGCTAAATTGGACGAGCTGCACTGACTAGCATGAGACCACATTCTCACCACGTTGTGCTACACTAGCGTCATGTCTGATGCCAAAATTAAAGAGCTGCGTAGCTCTCGGGGATAAGGAGTGGAGGTGGGAAGAAATGCTGTGATAAAATAATAAGCCTCTGAAGAACACGGAGGGATAAGCAGTGTCGCACCTCAGAAAGAAAGAAACATTGAAATGTTGTCGAGAGCTGCACCCACTCTGGTTTTGTCGACATTTGAGCCAAATCCGCTGTCTTCACCGGAGAAGTTAATATAACGTGTGAAAGTGTCTCCTGCCTCCTAATGAGAAACCTCTTTGACTGTGACCCTGACACTGGTCCTTGGCAGCGCCGACCTGCGGCACGTGAAGCCAGGGCTGCACATTTGTGTGTGTGTGTGTTGCCTGCTACCCTTTTTTGCCGTGACGTCGCCGCCGCGTGTCGCTGACACGGTAACGAGCATCCTGCTGGATGCGGCGGAGCTGAAGTGGTGTGAAGTGGAAGCAACTGTGCGCCGAAACACACGTTCACCTCTTTGAGTGAGTTGACGTGCGCTAGAAGTGGCGGTCGTACGCACACAAAGTGAGTCAGAGAGCATCCCTGGCAGAAACTGTCACGACATTCCCGCCGTCAGAAGGTGGTTTCAGGGTCTTCAGCTCCACTGCAGTACAGCCGCTGGCCGGTTCATAGAATTCTTTTCATCTATGCTGTCTTTTTTCTCTCAGACAGTACAAGTGCAAACTCCGCACAAGTGCACGGTAACCGGCCGGCCCCCCGTGCTGGGGTGTGGGAGAGTTTGGAGACTTGAAGGCGCTGAGGATGAGGATGAGGGTGGCTGCAGTGGGAGTTCAGCCACTTTTCCTTCCCACTTTGTCTTGCTGGCAGCAGAACTGTATTAGCGTTTTTACTGCAGTGTACACTTTGTGTGCTCGGGCAGGAGTGAGACATCCTCTCTTTTTTATCGTTGTTTGGCATTAAACCTCACTCATCACCTTCAGAATCTACTCTCTCCCTCCGTGCATGCTCACATTGCGTTTCCTGTCCTTTTCTTCTTCCTCCTCCTCCTCCTCCTCCTCTCTGGCCCTTCTCCACCCCCTCAGTCTACCCCCTCCATCTTCATTTTCTCCTCTCTCCTCCCACCTTTGCTCAGTCCGTGCCATTCTCCCTCCCTTCCTCTTTCTTCTTGTCTTCCCCTCCTCTTTTTTTCCCTTTTACGCATCTGCCTCCTGTCATCCTTTTCAATCCCGTTCTTTCTTTTCTTTCCTCCTCCCTTTCTCTTCTCCTCCATCAGTCTCCCCCTACCTTTCAAACAGCGGCTGCTCCTCCGCTTTTGTTCATCCATCACATTTACCTACAAAGAGACAAGGACGCTTAGGGGGAATCCAAATCACTTTTCACTATACTGTAGCCTCATTATAAAGAAGTGCATTGTGGGAAAATGAAAGTGTCTTCTAGCTATAGAAAATGAGCTTTAGCATGAGCGCTGTGATATTGCAACATATAATGCTGTTAAACCAGCTTAATGCCTGACTGTCATCCTCATTATTCTGCTCTGTGATCTCTGGGTATTGGCTAATGAGCAGATAATGCTCTTACAGATTGCTCCCACTTTGATGTACAGGTATGACAAAACCTTTTGAGCAGGAGAGTTCTTACATCTGAAGCCTCGGAGCGACGCCGGTTTAAATGAAAACTTCACATCCCGTGATATTCCTGCTTTCTCCGATTCTCCAGCCAGATGTTTTTGTTCAGCCTGTGATGAATTTTTAACTGCTCTGCAGCGTTATTCTGTTTCTTCATCAGCGCTAATAGCCAGCTTGGCTTTATTGTTTGCGAAGGCCTTTTTTGAAAGATGAAAGTCCTGATTTTCTTTTTTTTTTTCCAGCTGTGCTGTGGGGTGTACGTGAAAACATCAAACGCGGTTCAATTATCTTATCGCCCCCCCCATACAGTAGAATTTATTAGCATATTCGTCATTTGCTCACTGTTCACTAGTAGGACATTATGAAGGCTGTATGAAGAAAGGAACTGTGTGTGTGTGTGTGTGTGTGTGTGTGGGGGGGGGTACATGTATGTGCAGATTAAACCTCCTCCTATGTACAGTTTGTAGTAAACATTATTGCTTATTTATTTTTGTTGTACTCCTTTAACTTCTGCTTTAGTTGGCACTTTTCTTTGTTTCTTTGAATGGCTTTCAATTGCCCTTTAGGAAAGGACGGCTATTTTGCTTTATGTAGCTTGAGAGTCGCAGTGCAACAATGACGTGAAAAAAGGTTTCTGGTGAGAGTACTTTGTGGTGTTCTTGTGTCTCACATGAGTGAAAAGCTGTGGCAGCATCTCTGCGGCTTGAGCTCAATAAGAAATGAGCATTCTTTTGAGGGCCAGCTTTGCCAGATGGGAAATGTTTACGTGTCGTGTACGGGAAAGGTTAAGGTGATCGTATTTTGAGAGGGAGTAACTTTCGCAGTAGGAGTGGGACAGATGCCTCAAAGCTGTGTCAGAGTGTGCTTGAAATGGCCCAGTGACGCGACCGTGGCTAAGTGATGCTTAGCCGCGCGCTGTCGTCGTGATTGCGAGTCAGATCACGTCCTTCATCGCAAGCATGATCGCCCCGAAAGAGACGCGTTGATGTGGACGTGACCTATATTTCATTCTCCAGATACAACTGATAAAAGTAAGTGTCACAGCGTGTACAGACGTGCGCGTGTGTCTGCGAAAGGAGTTTAATGCAGATGGGGCGTGTTGTTACATTCTGAGAATGTATCCTGGGCACGCTCTCTATTTTACCCACCTGTCTGTGAGACGTGCACACCACCAAATACGCCTGCGAGACGTAACCAACCTCATATATGTTACTTCATTTCCAGATAATGATTCATTTCAAAATATAGGGAGAAGCACAGTGGTGTAGTGATACTTGGTGAATTTGGGTCATGCCATCTACAGTGACAGTGACAGTAACCTGTATTGTTGCTCAGTCTCACTGGGACATTTCTGAACTGCTTCTCAAACCAGGCACTTGATGGGCTGAAAGTTAATCAGCTATTTGGATTACTGAATAACCGCTATGCACTGATGCAGTGAGGACCTTTTTCCGAGTGGGTCTCAGAATGTATGTGATTTTTCATGGAGCTGTGGTTTAAAGGCTTTTTCTCCTCTCTCAATATGAGTGTATGAGTAGGTCGGCCTGTTTTCCGGCGTAGACTGGTTATCTTTAAATACCTCAGTACGATGCTGGACCTGTGACTGGCCTCTCTCCCTCTGTAGTTAAAAGGAAAAATGCAGCAGTGTGTTTTAATAGGCTCACCGGAGCCCTGGGGAAATTGGAAAGGCTTGTCAATTATAAGGATATATTATAGCGCTTGATCCGGCCGCCTCTCATCTACCGATCCTCCCTCTGCAGCGGCGCGAGGAAGATCATTAACTGCGAGGTGATGAGGGCCCTGATTCAGTGACACAGATTTCTGCTCTCTGTCCGAGAGTCAAGCGACAGTGCCCAGTGAGTGACAGGATGGAAAATGTTAAGAACGGCTGAGCACGACGGCCTTGGTGAGGAGCCAGGAGAGAGACGGTGGAGAGCTGGCGTCAGCAGCAGATGAGATGAGTTGACTCTGTCGGCGCCGTGCGCTCAGGGAACAGAGTAGTAGGGACGTTCACATATGGGCAGCCCTCCCCCTCCAGTCCCTCTCCGCTCAGCCTGCAGGGATGGCTTCCATGACAACAAACCTTGAGTCCCTCGCATTTTCCAGCAGCTGTTCAGATATTACCTGTCGGTAACACCACTGGTGTTTGTCCCCGACGGTTTCCATTATTGGTTTTCATCACACTTTCCTGGCTGACCACGGAGGTGTTGGTGTGGAAGGAACACACACACACATCAATAACCTCAGTGACACATTAAGATAGAATCAACTGCTCAGGGCGATGCAGGTTCACTCAGAGTGACAGTGGATGTTGTGTCTCAGGGTCAAAGCCTCTGTTTCTTCTTTTCCTCGTCAGTTGAATGAGAGTAGATGCTAACAATCTTTTTGTGTTTAATATAAAATGAATGCAAAATGTTTTGTGTATTTGTTTTTCTTAAGGCTGGCTGGAGTTCTGCTTTGAAGTTTAAATATATCGTTCTATTTAAATCTATCTGTCTCACTGTAGCTCTGAAGACACAACATGTGCATTAATTCCCTTTGTTAACAGTTCAGATAACAGCATCCACTGAATTGAATGAGGAAGCATCAGTGTCCCAATCTGCTGTCTGTCCCTGCAGCAGGTCTGAGGGCAGTTAAGGATGGTGCACTTTAATGTTGCATGTTCTTCCCATTAAAAAAAAAAAAAGGAACTTGGAGCTCCTCCACTTCAATGAAAATCTTAAAGATGGACACTCTGTGTCCCTGAACGCACCTTGCCCCCATGTGACGGCGGGGTTAGAGTCCCACAGCCAGGCCTGATGTGGCAATACATCACACAGCCACAGCTAACCCGAGGGGAACCACACTAGTGTCGGGCAAGGACAACTGGAGGACAGCGTGGGAGGGAGGACGAGGGATGAGAGGCCGCGATAGACGGCTAACAGAGGCACACAGGTTCTGACAGGAAGTGGCCACTCTCACTCGGTCTCCTGTAAGGAGAAGCTTAAAGGTCCTCTAACAAAACAGATGTGATTTGTCCAAAGTTGTTTATCAAAGGAAGCCCAGTGTGCGAGCAGCTCGGTTAATTAGCTCGTCGATGTTTTCCTTCATCCACATAGGGAGACGATCTAGGTCTCGAGGAGGTGTACCTATTGATCGTGGACAGAAACATGCATGAAAGTGTCAAACGGAACACATCCCTCAGGAGGCACGGCAGTAAAAGGCTCAGACATCGCACCATCAAAGAGCCCGCGACAATAAAAGGAGAGAAAATCGATGACTTTCAGGAAATCAATGACAGTTTCACTTTGAGGTCTTTTAGGGAATTCATTATTTAATGAATTAAATCAGATAATAAATATTTGAGCAGGTATGGATGCGCTTGGCAGAAAGTTGTGCGTGTCGGGCTGCCGGAAGAGACACAGGCATCTGGCTCGCTGAGCAGGTGTGTGTGTGCGCTTCTCAGCAGCTCTAAATGAAATTAGCCATCAAGCCAAGTCCTTTAGCAGCCGTCTGCAGCAGTGACTCAAGGTCAGACTTGCAGATTCTGCTGATGCATTTATTCTCTGGAGCCAACAGCAGGCAGCTGGGTGAGGGGTGACTGCTGCCGACCAGCCCCTCCGCTCACTCCCGCATCCCTTCATTCTTTGCGCACGCTCACGTGCCTCCATTATCACCGTGGTGCTCCCCTGGCAGGAGAGTGTGCATTTACCCGTTAAATTAGGTGGGGGTGGGTGAGCGCCTACCCCTTGTTGACATGCAGCAGGGAGATGGATTGGCTAAGGTGTCCTGATTTCCCACGTGACTACAGTAATTGTGGTATAATGGAGGTGGGAGCTGAGTGGCCGTCAGCAGAGGGACAAAGGTCCAGAGCTGACGTCTGTGGTCCAGCAGGGGATTGTGGGTATGAAACCTGCGTCCCTTGCAGTTTAAAACACACGCAGAGACTCTGTGGTTGAGGGGGTCGTTCGAGCCGGTGCGCTGCAGTTCGCTGTAAGCGTGAGCCACTGTTCTAATGCTGCAGCGTGCAGCCATGCTCCCTGGGGCCGCTAGTGAAGTGTCACACCTCATCTCCATCAGTTGTTGCTGTCTCAACACTTGTTAGCTGACGTGATGAGCTCGCTACTGAAGCAACTTTAAGCCGCCCTGGGCTGGTGTCACCACTGATTCATCGGATATTGTCTGCTATGTGTTGATCGTTGACATGATTACGCCTTCACTTGTTAATAACCACTTCATGAAATTAATTATTTTCTGTATTGCATGAATTTGTGATGGTATTTTTACTTTAAATAGAGTAGATTATAAATTCCCCAAACTTAGTCACATAAGGGATGAAGCAGTTGCCAGGACTGGTGATTGGTTGAAAGAACAGAAGACAATAGTTTGTTCTGACTCTCAGTCATTTGTGGATCATTTTTCTTCAGTAATACAACAAGTTGTTGCTGGATTTGTGTACATATGGTTGTATTGTTCAGAGGTGCACATGCTGTCTTCATCATAGTTGTTTATATATGAATATTTTATTTACTTATTTAAAGTTTAATTGAAACCTGCAAAACAAAGCAGTTTCATTTTGAGGAGGCTTCTCTTCTATAAAGTAATTTTCACATACGTTTTATGGCATAGTGTATTTTCTGAATTATTATGTATATGTTTTAATTGTTATTATTCTTAAGAAATATGATTCAGTATACAGTGGTGAAATAACTTTACTGTATGTGTACTTTTGGCAAATTTTAACAGCACTAAGTTACTGGTCACTAATGTCATGATAGATCAGTTTTGTCTGTAGTCACTAAGTTAATTGTGGCAGTAGAGGTTGAAGGACTGAAACTTTTTAACCACTGCCTAAGTCAGGACCATTTCCTGTGGACCAGTCGCCAAATGAACTTGAATCTGTGACCTGCACTAAAAAGGCTTTGCACGAACAATGACTCCCCTCATGTTCCCTCTCTCCACTGCTTTCAGGAACCATGAGACCGGTGCAGAGGAACTTCTACGAGCCCTCGTCAGCCCCGGGGAAAGGCGTGGTGTGGGAGTGGGAGAACGACAACGGCTCGTGGACGCCCTACGACATGGAGATCTGCGTGACCATCCAGAACGCCTACGAAAAGCAGCACCCCTGGCTGGACCTGACCTCTCTGGGCTTCTGCTACCTCATCGACTTCAACAGCATGTCTCAGACCAACAGGCAGAGTCAGCGCAAGCGACGCCTGCGGAGACGCATGGACCTGGCCTACCCGCTCATCATGGGCTCCATCCCCAAGTCACAGTCTTGGCCTGTCGGAGCCAGCTCCGGCCAGCCCTGCTCCTGCCAGCAGTGCATCCTGGTCAACAGCACGAGAGCCGCCTCCAACGCTATCCTGGCCTCTCAGCGCCGCAAACTCTATGGAGTGGCGGCGGGCAACACGGGTGCAACGGGAACCGTCGGCGTAGTGCGGCAGAGCAATACCTTCGCCGGGACCTCCCTCTGGTCTCCGACATCCGCCTCCACCGGCACCAACAATAATAACATAAGTGTGGGAGGTGGGCAAGCCAAAGCCGAACAGGTGCAGTTGCCACTGTACGCTGCCAACTTCCCCTGTTCCCCTGTGATGCCGTCTCTTTCATCCGCCCACGGCCACCACGCTCTCACCATCAACGGACAGAACAACCTGAACCGGCCTGGCACCCAGCGCATTTCCATGGGCTCTGCCAGAGGAGCCATCCCACCAGGGTAATTAAGTTGAATTTACAGTTCAGCTTAGCGGAGAGACAGCCTCCCTCACAAAGCTTCAGCCTGCATGTGTCTGCTGTTTTGTCCTCAATCATTTCTCTCCCTGCTGATTAACGACATGTAGGAGCCGGGGTCCAGACTCCAGATTCTCCTTAAAGCGAGGAGGAAGAGCCCTGCCCTTCCATATGTGTGTGCCTGCTATGGTTTCTGCTCTGTAATGAGCTTATGCTGGCACCGACGGGCGTGCAATCCTGCAGCTCCTCTGGATCATTGTGTCGCTTCTGCTTTGAACTAATTTGTTTCTATCGCGCCGCTGTGGTTGTTGTCTCGCAGGGATGTGGGAGAGTCTGTCATCGTATATGTGGTCGTCCTGTGTGTGTCGTATGGTGTGTGTGTGTGAAGCGGGGGTTCTGGTGTAGCCGTGGAAACCTATTTGCCATTGAGGCAGAGCTCCACTGGGGAAGGATGAATAATGGATCAAGGAAAAATCGGAGCTTCAGCAGAGCGCTCTGACCTCAGAGCGATTCAGCGAAAGGAGCTGAGGAGAAGAAATGTGTCTTCTGTTGTAACTGATACTTCAGTCCCCTATCCTGCTTTCTTTTACTAAAATAACCCCTCTCCTGATCTAATTTGATTCCATTTTGCTCTCTCCGCTCATGGGGAGAGGCACACTTACTGCACGTTTGAATAATACTGTCCTTCACCCAGGCACATACGCTTTTGCTCTGTGGCCTAATTCTGCACAGGGAAATGTATTGCTCGTCATAGCGAGCCGCGCTTCGTCTGCCGGAGTGATCCCTGCAAAAGGTCTGCAGGACAGGATGGACCCCCCCCCCCCCCCAGGGATGTTTCCTCTGTGTTTTAAAGAGTTCGGTGAAAGGTCACGTGCACGTGGAGCCGCAGATGAAATGTGCCTTTTTCACCTCGTAAACGGCTCTATAAGGGAGATGGAGAGAGAGAGAGTGAGAGAGAGGAAGAGGCAGGGGTGGGGGGTGATGCCGACTACGCCGGTTCCCAGGCGAGTGGCTTGACACACAGGATGAGCGTGGTTGACGTGCAAACAGTAGGACATGCAAGATCACCAACACACGTGCACACACACACACGAAAAATGTGAACTCCCTCGCACTAACCCACAAGCGTGCTACAGACAGATAGCAGAGGAACCCACACACAAATGTTAAACATCAGATCTGTTTTTTCACACGCCCACACCCTAATATAACCGGCGCTGGCCGCGTTCGTCACAGTGCAGCTTGTTTACACGAGTTCCAGCCATGACGGCAGGTCTGTGGTCGTGCACATGAGGGAGTTAGTGTTTTGCATAAACCAGTCCAGCCAGGTGTGTGTTTGACCTGTGTGTCGTGGGTGATGGTTGGGCTGCAGTCCAGATATTGATTGTTTTATTTGTCTCCAGAAAACAGTTGGGGGAGGGGGGGGGGGGTTCTTTGCAAGCACAAATATTAGAATTGGCACCATCTGCTGGCTTGTGTCACTTGATCAGCCCACTACTTCCCACCTGCCTTCACGTGTTGATCTGTATTATTAAGGCCACTCTGTGTTTTACTCTACTTTGGCCACATCGTCCAGCCCTGTTGATTTGATCTGATGATTCAGCAGAAATATACCGTATAGCCGTTTGAGACATTTTATGTCATGGGATCCATCGTGGAAGAAGATCTGTAGGGGACTTTTTTTTGTTTGTTTTCAGTTCTGTCAGTCAAACCACATCCTCTTGACTCCAAGTGAAGGTCTATGCTGCATTTTCTTTTGACAAATGAACTTTATAGCATTTGTCTCGGGGTGGAGACAGGGGACAGATTAAAGGGAAGAAGAAGAAGAAGTCCAGGGTTCTTCAGACGGAAGGAAGGAGATAAAAGCTTCAGAGCAGAGTGGGTTAACATGCGTGTGCCGCTGCTGGCCGTGTTTATGAGCTGCTCGTCTTCAGACTGCTCGCTTCTGAGTTTTGACTGGAGGGCTGTCAGTGGAGTGCAGAGATCATTACTCTTCAGTGGCCTGCTTCAGCGCTCGGCTGTGGCGCTCCCCAGTTAGACAAAAATTAATATTGAAATTAATGAATAAATCATGAAGAGCTCATCCGGACCAAACTGATGCAATTTGGAAATTCTTGGTGTCATTATTGCTTATTCTCAAGGCGTTTCAGGTGCATTGTAACGTGTATTACCCCCATGTTACACACACACACACACACAGGGTTTGCCTCCACCTCTGCTCCCCACATCAATATGCAATTAAGCACTCATGCCGCTCCCTCACTCCGACCCCCCTCTCGCTATCTTTGTGGTGCATAATAAACAGATGAGGAGATATTAGTCCACCGTCAGCACTTTCCTTAACTAGGCCTAATGTGCTCTCTCTCTATTTGGGGAATCACATTGCTCTCAGTCTGATTAAGTCCTCCAGGCAGGCAGGAGGTTCCCTCAGGAGAGGACGGATGAGGCTGAGCAGGAGTCAGAGGAGGGACAGCGACCCAGGAGCTGGGACCTGACCCCACGAGGGCTGTGACGAATGTGCTGTTAAGTAGCCAGCTAATCAAGGGGCTGGATTTGTCACTTAACTCCATCAGTATCAGGTCAGGTGTTAGAACATAGGATGTGAAAAATTGTGCCACATGAGATGCTTTTGACCCGAGTCTTAAATCAAAGATTCCAGTGTAGCCGGGCATCATCTCGATTCAAGAGGGAGTCTGTCCCTTAAAGAGTACCTTGAGGCAATTTCTTCCACTTTGACACAAATGTTCAGTTTGACCCCAGGATGAACTGGTCAGATGTTGAAGGTCAGCGTCATTGTAGCCTCATAAATCACAGTTTGAGCTTTTTGAACACAGTATCTCAGCAACACCTCCAGGGAATCCCATCAAATGATTTGCATTCCAGAGGTCAAAGGTGACGGTGACCACACATTAGACTGGAAACTGTAGACTGAAACTGCCCTCAATTAGGACGCATACGACTGCAGGACAGTCAGTCTAGTTTCCATGAAGAGAAGATGGACAGTGGGGAGCAGGGAAGTGAAAAATTCGAGTTGGCAGGGCGAAAGGAATGCAGAGGTGACAAGGTTCACTTAGTTTTTTTTTTTTTTTAAGTGCTTCATAAACTCTGAAGTGCTGGACCTGCAGTGATGCAGCAGAGATGTAAAACTTCTGTGCTCTTTAAAGTGATGAAAAATGATCGGTTATACGTTCTGGCAACGAGCCAAGAGAGCATGTCATTAAGGATGGGAGCTGGGTTCGGTTTCAGCACCAAGATTAGAGACCGGTCATTATCAAGGACTGTGATGCGTGGCTAGATTGTTCCTGAATCAATGTTGTCTTCAGACAAACGCCACGGAGAGGGGAAGAAACAGGAGGGACGAGCTAAAGCCTGAGTTAAACCCTGGGAGTCACGCAGCATTAGGGATTGTCAGCAGAGTGTACGCAAGGTGACGTGTGTCTTAAACCCCAGAGCTGGAGGTGCAGCCGGGACAGACGGGGTCAGTGCCTCCAGAGGTGCCCGTTTCTAAAAAAGAGGAGCGCTTAGCTGCGTGCATAATGAGATGGAGGATGGCAGCTGCACACAGGGCTGCCGGTGGAGGGCACAGCCTCGTGCGGGAGCTGCAGTGCACAGACAGGTCCTCACGAGCTCTGTAAAAAATGACTGGGATGCAGGAAGACGGGGTCTATCTGCTCTGGTGAATATGAACAGTGTAGATGACAGCGTGGGGTTGTTCCCTTCAGTCAGTAGCAGATAAGGATTTGTGTTTTTGTGGTATCCCGCTGTTTCATTAGCATGTTTGTTATGCAACGCAGCAGCGCAGTTAACAGTGAGACTGTTGGAAGTAATAAAGATAAGAAGCATTCTTCATTCATGTTCCACATTGTTTAAATAAGTGTGGGTTTTGTGCACAGTGAGTTAATAGCTCTGGTGTTTGTGTGTGTGTCCCGCTCTCTGGGAACTTCCCAAATTATACATGCACTCATAAGGTGGCCATCTTTTTTGTCCACATTGTGTTTTAATTTGATTCAGACCTAATTGCTGTGTAAACAAAGGAGGACCTCAGGAATTTGTTTTTATTAAGCAATAAATTCAGCGTTTCCTCTTTTGGTGTCATCCTCCTCATCCCGTCGGGTTCCTCTGTGAAAACAAATCCTTTCCAGTCAGATAGTAGCCTGCCGACCCCTTGGCTCCAACCAGTGTTTTAGGTGAGTGACGGGCGGCTGTGCACCGTGAAGTATCCTCTGCTGTGTCACTGCGCTCCGATTGGACCTCGTGCACCATGTGACGGAGCTCCTCCTGGTCTCTGGCCACTGGTGTGAGAAACAGTGAGTCCAGCCTTCAGCGTGTCCCCGTGTCCTCTTGGCTCAGGAGCAGAGGCTGTGGCTGATATCAAAGCGGCGTCTTCATGTGCTTTTGTAAAGCCACTGAGAGCCGCCGGGCCAAAGAGGCTGCTTCATGGTCAAAGCGCAGAAGGAATATGCAGAAGTATCTGTGCCCAGAAAACAAAAGAGTGGCTCAGTGGCTAATTTAAACCATTTAAAAACAAAAGATAATTTAATGATTTACAAAAAGGGGAAACATGAGCATGAGGCTGGGATGGACATGCACAACATGGTGGTGTCCAGGATATTTTGGCGCCATGATTTAAGTATAGGGGAGATTGCTCCAGAAATCAGCACCACAGAAAAATCATCTGTGGTTCCAAAGCAGCCCAATGTGTCTGTGTCTGTTGAAGCTGTGCAGGACTGTACAGAGAATAGCAAAGAGTTTCAGATGCTGTCATGAGTAATAACACTCATGGTGACTTAAATCTCGATGCTGCATGAAATGATTTGATGTCATGGTTGGCCAGGTGTCTCACATCTGGCGCTGTTTCCACATCTGCTGCAGTTACAGCACTGTTTTAAAACAAGATTCATTTCTAACCATAGAATCTTAACATTTAACTATCAAATGTTGTTACGTCCACTGATCTTCCAGCTTTGCCTGGGACTTCACGTCAGAGAGAAACCTGAGGCAAGGATTGCTCGTGTGATCAGTCACTCTGTGGCCCCGGCTGCAGGCTGCTGGTTTGGAGTCACTGACTCGTGCGCTCATATTAATTCCCCGAGTGCTTTTGTCCGCTCTGCTCCACAGATCTTGAGGCGTGCGCAAGTCAACTGTCTTTGTCGTCCATGTTCGTCATGAACTGCAGCCGCTCCACATGTCACTCTGCATCAGGCTCTGCCGCGCTGCTTTGTACATGAGTCAAGCTGTCTCGTCCCATCGCACTTGTCTGTGTCTCTTTGGTGAAGCACATGTGACATTTTAACTCAAGAGTTTTTTTTGTGGCAATGCAGAGACCAAGTTGCTCCTGTTCTCTGTTTCCTCAGCTGTGGCGTAACGGGCAGTGGAGTATTTATTGTCCATTTTAGAGGTTGCAGAGTCAATTTAACAATATAGAAAAAGTAATATTTACTAAAAATACAATAATGCCCGACATGGAGGAGATGACTTTCAAAGTGATTGTTTTCCTGTTGACCTTGTGCCTACAAAGTCTCCTTTTAACTCTTTGTTTCTTTCCTCTGGTAGTGTTCCTGCCCTACCAGTAAAGAACCTGACTGGATCTGGACCAGTGCACCCAGCACTAGCAGGTACAGACAAACTCCAATCTCTAGAATCTGCTTAGAAATCATCATATTTTTTATTTATAAATATTTTAATTTTAATTATATTTAGTTTATTGTTTTTTTGTGCTGAAGGTATCTCCTCATATTTAACCTCAAAGACATTCACATCTAGTTTCCTTTTCCACTCTCTGCGCGCGTGTGTGTGTGTGTGTGTGTGTGTGTGCTGTACATATGGGTCAGGTATGACAGGTATCCTGATGTGCGCTGCAGGTCTTCCGGTTTGCCTGACGCGGGCTCCCAAGCCGATACTGCACCCACCGCCCATTAACAAGAGCGACATGAAGCCTGTGCCGGGGATCAATGGCATGCGCCGCAAGACCAAGAAGAAGCACCTGAGAAGAGGTATGAAGGAGGGAGGGGGAGGGAGGGGGAGGAGAGGAGGAACGCACACAAACATAAAAATAATGGAAACCAAAAGCGATCACTGACACACAGCAGATGTTCCCGTCGCTGCCAAGCTTCGCAGCTTTCACCTCGGCTGTCTGTTGTTTAGTGTGCAAACAAAAGCCAAGCTCTTTCTGTTGTGATCAACAGTCTCTTATTGCTATTTAAATACCTCGCATTTAAGCTCCATGCCGGTGTTACAATAAATCCGCTCTCACCCAGTGCTGTGGGTAATTTGTAGAATTCCAGTACCTTTTCAAACGGCTCCACTAAAGTGTAATGATGATCACTGGTTTCATATTAAATCCTAAATGCACTGAAGTAGATGTTGTACTGGGGTGGATTCAGAGGAGATCTGGTGTTCGCTTGGATCGTTTTCGGCTTAAGTATGTGCCTGTCGATGGAAACCGCTGGCCTCCCGAGGGAGTCTTTGTCCTAATTGATCAGTGAGGCTGCTGGATTGCATCCCTGCACTGTACTCGTCCTCTCGGTCAGCTCTTTCCCATAATATCCTGGGAAATAAATTCATATTCTAGCTTGTCATTCAGTTCAACACAGTACATGTGGAGAGTGTAGTTCCAAGCAGTTCTCTCATGACACTTCCTCTAAAACTCATTAGCTGGTGGACAGCGGAATCCAAACAAGACTAACTAGATCTACAATCCCTCTATACCAGCTCTATAGAGACTGTGTAGGAAGTGCAAGAGTCGCACAGGGAACACAGTGCTGCTCTGGCAACAACATACTCTGCAATATCAGGCTATTTATAACATAAATATGTATATGCGAAGCAATAGATATCAAGTTGGCAGCGTTATGGTTGTTTTCAAAGCACAGACGGTGCTGTGAAGACACTCAGATTTCCCGGCATCGCATGTCCTCTGCTCTGCTGGAGATAATCCTCACCATTCAAAAACTTCATTGTTATTGTACTGGCTCAACAAAATGTCATGCCACTGCCTATACTTTAGTATATTTTAATGCGTTATTTTGGATGGTATTTAAAAAACTAATCCATCTGGCTGTGGCTGGAGCAACCTGACATTTGCTAATTGGCAGGGAACGTTTATTTCTTGGCTTTGCAAAAACCCCACTTATTAGACTTATCCCGAAGGACCCATTGGAAATCTGTTGCAAACTTCCAGATACTGTTCAACATCCATATACAATATACAAATTTGAACGTGGTGTGTGTTAGCGATGAAGAAGGTTTCAGGGTATCACCAAATATTCCACATCTGCACCGAGGTAGCAGACAGTCTGCCATCATAAAACCCTTTGCTAGCATGATGCTGAAAATGGGTCTGTCTCTTTACCCCTTCAGCTATCAACATGGTACATGGTACAAGACTCAGAGTAGGGGGCTATTTAAAACAAGTAACCGACGACACAGTTGTTGTTGCAGTCTGCAGCGAGAGCCCGAGACAGTGGACTGGAGTTGTGGTTTTACTCATTGCAGGGAGATTTACTCTGCTCTGCTTTCAGTGCAGAAAAAAAGGTCAGAGAGGATTTTGATGCGGCTAATAAAACCATCAAATAGAAAAAGCTCCAAAAAAAAAGCGCAAATGTTTCTCCTCCTTCTTTCTCCTTGCTCTCCTCCCTTACTTCACAGCTCTCTGCCCCGGCTGTCTTTCCAGCACCAGATAGCGTAACTTTATTTTTTGGATTCGGCAGTCTCAGGCAGCCGTTCTCTCCATCCCTCTCTTCTGTTCATTGGCTGTCCCTCAAATGAGCAAACAAAGGCTCCAGGGGAAAAGAGGTTGCCTGTAAGCGTATTAGGGGTGTAAGCTGTGGGTGTGCTCTCAGCCATGCTTGCACTCAGGGATTATCAGAGAGTGTGGGGATGGCTGGTTGTTACGTGGCAGTTTGAAGGTGACCTCCTGTCTAACATCATGGACACACACACGCACACACATATATATGCTCCGCTCATTTGTCATAACATGGCGACCAGGCCTGAGTGGCTGCTGAAAGTGGCGAAAGTTTGTCATCCATCAAGATTCTCTCGTGTTCACATGACAAGCAGACGGCGTCCAGCGGTCCGTCTTGTCTGTTCATCGCGTGTAGGCGTGTGTGCCTTTTGTTTTAGGGTCACTTCATCTCTCTTGTGTTTTATTTTATGACAAGGGAAAAACCCAGAGGATGTCGTGCGAAGATACACAGAGAGGATTAAAGTGATGCCAGACGAGGTAAGGAAATGCAGACATCAAAGTTCAGTCGCGCTATACCGAGAGATGTTCTGTCACCGTTCGGAATGAGGTGTGAAGATCTCATGAATACACAGTCGGGTGTAATGGCAGCTCAGATATTGTGTTTGGCTATTCCAGGATTGTACCATCTGCATGGAGAGGCTGGTCATGTCGTCGGGCTATGAAGGCGTCCTGCAGCACAAAGGCATCAAGCCAGAGCTGGTAGGCAAGCTTGGCAAGTGTGGGCACATGTACCATCTGCTGTGCCTGGTGGCCATGTACAACAATGGCAATAAGGTGGGTAAAAGCTTCTGAGCCAGACATTGTTGTGATGTCACTCTCAGCTCAAGTGATCAAGTTGCGATGTCTTGCAGCTTGAGTGCGTCGCGAGGAGGAAAGAACAGGCCTCAATATTGTCGCACGCAGAGGGAGGTCTTATAACCAGTCTTGTACCCATCTTTTTTAAAGTCTAGCAAGAGATCTGAGAGGCAATGGATACAGGACGTTTAACAATACTGACACACCATCGAGTTTATACATCAATGTCTGTTTGCTGGTCTTGGGGAGTGCTGCCGTATTTGTGAAATAAAGTTTGTATAAAGCCTGTCGTGGCTCCAGGGGGAGCAGAGGGAAATCTGATGAATCACCTCCATCAGCGTCTGTTGGGTTTGAAGTTTGAAAATGAAAAAGATTTTGTGGTGAAGGGTAAGAAAGATGTGAATATATCAGACCTCAAGAAGCAGCGCTCTATCACTGATAGTGGCTCTTAGATCAAAGCGTAGCGCTGCACACCTCAACCACTGGCATTGTGGGTAATGTAGGAGACGGGAAGAAGAATGCATAACAAGACGTCCATTACTTCCATTCATGGTTGCTTTCATTGGATTTGTTTGTATTTCGGGTTCACTAATCCATTAATGTAAAACCATCAAAGTATCCTTTGATGCTCCGTGCATGTCGTTAATGCCACGAAATGTGGTTTATTTATCTTTCTGCAAACCAGGATGGCAGTCTTCAGTGCCCTACATGCAAAACCATCTATGGGGAGAAAACAGGCACCCAGCCTCCTGGGAAGATGGAGTACCACGTCATCCCCCACTGCCTGCCCGGCTACTCCGACGCCAAAACCATCCGCATCGTCTACGACATTCCTGCAGGGATCCAGGTCAGAGGAATCTCCCTCCCCTAAATCTGCTCTTGTGGCCTGATCCACCACTCTCCTCTCTAAATCTGTGCTCTCCTTACAACCGCTGCTTATCGGCTTACGTTTGACGGCCGCTTATTAGTGCAGGAAGGTGAGGGACTGGGGCTGTGTGAGTCACTGAGGAAACAGCGTTCATCGGGATGACACCCTGGTTCTGTGTGAAGACACCCTTCTGTCCTTGCTCTGCAGCTGGAGTCAATACTAGAGACTGGGTGAAGGCAGACTGTCAGAAAATCTAAAATACACGATGCTTCAGCTCAGGCTTTTTTTCATCATTTATTGCAGGTTTATTTAAGAAATGTATATCTGTGTATAAGGTCGTTTCCGTCACATGCAGTGGAGAGGTCGGTTGGTGGCGGCTGCAGAGACGACTTTTAATAGAGTCAATAAAGTGACCTTTGTAGGCCAGAGCAGCAGTCTCTCAGGAGAGAGGGGGAGGGGTCATGTGACCACTAAGGTTAGCTCAGCCACCGGGGCGCGTTACTGTAGGTCTCCTGCCAATCTATACTATACTCTATACATCCTGGCAATAGTATATACTGTGGCAATACTGTAGCAGTGGTGGTTGTAGTGCATGAAGTGGACTCAGTGGACAACAAATAACATTGAATAATATTGTTTGTTACAGTAAGCAAAAAAGGGAAATAAAACTATAATGACATCATGTCATTATGTCCTTCCTTCTTCTTTTTGTTCTGGGTTTGGATAAAACCATCAGCTAAGTGAAATGTTATTTAATGCAATATCTAAAAATGTGTCGGATTAATGGATGAACTGATGAGATTTGGGTGCTGAAGGTCAAAGGTAAAGGTCACGTTGCTTAAAATATTTTTTCCGGTGGTTGGTGGAGGCGTATAATTGCATGCCAGCACTTCTCTTGTTGGGCTTCCCATGTAGTGAACTGGGAGACATAATCTGCCCATGCATGGTAATGATTCGAATGAATATGAATGATACAGCAGAGGCTTCGTATATCAGCCCCTTCTTTGCATCACATTATAAACTTCCCTGGAAAGAATAGAGAGGAGCTTTTAAAAGCTAAACTATGATGAGATGACTGGATACTGACAATGCCGTTTCCCCTCGATGATTTTAACAAAGGCCATCGCAAACAGCGGGAACAATAAAGCTCGCCCTATGGTCGCTGTTGACATTTCATACACAATTAAGCCTTAATTGGAACTGAAGAAGTTGTAACCTTTTTTTTTTTTCTGTCCTCGACATCTCTCCAGACCAATGAGCACCCCAGCCCAGGGAAGAAATTTAGTGCCAGAGGGTTCCCTCGACACTGCTACCTCCCTGACAATGAGAAAGGCAGGAAGGTAAGCTCGGAGGCGTTTCCCGGAAAAGGACAAAAGCCAAAAAAGCATTTGGATATTCTGCACAGAATTAATTAATATAGCTGACTTGATGAGTCATCTTCAGCCTCGTGCTGATGTAACATACCAGACGTGCTTCATGTCCACAAGTGTGCATGGGGTTTGTTTCTGACCTATTTCCAGTGGAGGGGTTGTCCTAAATTTCTGTCCTCTCTTTGTGTCTCGAGGTCTTGAAGCTGCTTATCATGGCCTGGGACCGGCGCCTCATCTTCACCATTGGCACGTCCAGCACCACGGGCGAGTCGGACACAGTGGTGTGGAACGAGATCCACCACAAGACGGAATTCGGCTCCAACCTGACCGGCCACGGCTACCCCGACCCCAACTATCTGGACAATGTCCTGACGGAGCTGTCGGCCCAGGGGGTTGGCGAGGACAACCTCAAGGACTGACGGCCGGCTGAGCTGGTGCACAAGAGCAGAGCCCACCCATGTCCCAGAGAACGGGGGCAGAGTGCGATGGGCCGACACGCAGCCGACAACTCTTTACTCCCCGCAATCAAACCCTCCCACCCCCCCCTGCAGAAGTGGCGGCTCAAGAGCAATGGAGGGAGAGCGAACGATGCGGTCATGATCAATGTTAAGATTTCCCCAGTGGATTTGCTCCAGAGTTTCTCAGAGGTTTGTGGAACATATGGTGAATCTTGTGTTCTCCGATGTCGGCTGCAGGTAGATGATATTTAAGCCCCTTTAGATTCTGAAGCTGTTCCTCTGCACTTGCAGTAAATGACAGAGGGCCAGACCTTTAGGAAGACGTATGTGTAAATGCTGATCTCCAGAATGCATGGCCCAGACTAACACTGCATACTGAACGTGTGAGAATCCGGTCGGGGGAGGTCGTAACAGGATCAGCTGTGGCTTTAAATGCGACGATACATTCAAGAGAATTTTAGCTATTACAAATGAATTACTCGATTACCTGCTCTTTTTCATTTTTGTTCTAATAACCAATTACTGACCTGTAATGGTTTGTGATCTGAAGGAGAGCATCTCTCGACTCTGATGATGTCATTGAAGGTGCACTGAGCCTCCTGTGTCTGACCTTTTCGGACAGATGTAGTGCATGAAGCGGGTTCCAGAGAGCGTTGGAATATTGGTGTTTGGTGATACATGTATGTTGTATGGTTAACCTTGTGGACGGTGCGTGCGAGGAGACACGGGCGAAAACAAGCGTCTTACCGGTCAGTTCGACGCTTGTTCCGAGCTGTTGCTGCTGCTAAGGGATTTGCTCTGATCCAAGGTTAAACTCAGTTGTTCTGTTCACACGCTGATGACGCTGAATATATTTATCTCACTGCTGGAGCAAACCCAGGCGTTAGCTCAATCAATTATGCTGTAAGGGGGTGAGTGTGTGATCGCGTGCTATGAGGCATTAACACGCTGCCTTCAGGTCCCAGAGGAGAAGAGCTTCTCGCAGATGGACCCCCCCCCCCGCCCCTCTCTCTCTCTTACAATCACCCAACGCTTCCCCTTCGGAGATCCATCTTGAGCAGCGGTCCCCCCATCTACTAGTCTCTCGTGGGATTCTTTTTGCTCCCAAGTGAGTCGAGCTCCGTTGCTTTGAACCGATCTTGCCTCAACCGTCCCTTCACGAGGAGCCAGGCAAACGTTGGCCCAGGAAGTAATTCCTTGCTGGGAACCCCCCCCCCCCCGAAAAAAAACTTTTGCCTGTAGGAGGCTTTCTGAAGGTCTTCGGAGGAGATCTTGTGATGTTTCTGCACTCCGAGATAAAAGATTTGCCAGCGCTGCATAATTCTCCATAAATAAATCTGATCAATTTTAATGAGCAGGGAGTGTTTATGTAAGGTTTCCTGCGTGGACACCCAGCTGCGGGCTTAATTTTGGGGTGAATCATGGTCTTCCATAGCACTTTGATGCAACAGTTTCATTTAGTCGGTGGTTTGAGTTTTAGGAAAAGTGTCTTGGATTGCAACGAAATCTTTTTTTAAGTTGGTGTTTATAAACTGGCTTGCGATGCTTTGAAAAATATATAGAGTTACTTTTGCAGATGTGATATACCTTTAAATTCAAGCTCATTTTGAGTCGATGGTGTAAGTTTAATTTATTTTTATACTCTTCTATATAGAACATATAAAGACTGGCCCAGTTATCTATACACAGGCACATATTAACATGAATACATCAAATCTGGCAACGTTTGTCCGGATGTCAGGGACTGTTGTAATATGTATGACATGTTATAGACGTCTTATATTACAAGTAGTCTTAGCGTATGCTGCTGTCGTTACCTTAATGTAGAATCTGTGTAGTTGGTCCCCTGTGGAATTCCAATAAATACAGTAAATGTGTCTTTTATTATTGGTAGGGGAGCTTTAGCAGCATGAGGATGGCTGCCCCCACAAATAGGCCATTTCTTTTGCTTTCTCCTAGTCCAGAACACGGGAATGGATTCTGTCCGTGCGGTTTCTGTTCAGTCTGAATACGAAAACAACCTGAGTGAAACATCAGCTGCAAATAGAGTCTTTTTTATTCAGCTCAGTCAGTCCACAACAAGGAAATTATTTTCTCCAAAGGTCCTGAATCTGTTTTTTCATTACAACATAAACACAGCATTTAACATTTTATATTAAAACTATTCATGCGTGCATGTGTGTGCTACTCTGTATTGCTCATGTCATGAAGCCTGAAGCCCCTTTCACAGTCACATTGTGGGGACATTGTTCCTTGGGAGGACGGTCCCCACAGGGTAAATAAATACATTTGAAGGGGAAAACATGGCTTCAAGTTAAGTTTAGATGTAGAGGTAAAAGTAAAAGTTGGGGTAAGGCAAGTGAAAATTGTCTTGATGTCATAATAGTCCCCCCTTTATTTGGGTCTCAAGTCCCAGCAGATCAATATGAGTGCAGTGTTGTGCTCACAGTGGGTTTTCACTGCCCCCAAGTGGTTTGTTTTAAAATAGTTAGGTTTATAATAATACATTTTCATTATTTAAATTAAATCATTACATTTCAGAGGCTCACGCAACTTTTATATACTATTTTCCATCCGGCAAGTTTTATCTCAAATTCCACATTGCTGGTCTCTAAAGAAGAAAGTGATTCTGACCCAGCTGTGTTCCATTTCAAGTTTTTTTTTGGCGCCCTTTATTAAATGGGACAGTGTGAGTGAATACTTCAACTCTATCAGGGAACTTTTTTTCCATGTTGACTGAAGTTTCATCAAATCCAGACTTTTGCTCCGTTGGCTTCTTTCCTTTCCTCAAGTTGGCCCCTGCAGTGTGAGCGACGCGGGCCCTTGAGACTCTTCAGGTGTGTACAGATGAAAAAAACATGGTTTGGTCTTTGTCCGATTAAGGAAGAGAGAGATGGTGTTTATGCAATTTACTATTTTTAAGATCTAATACATGATTTAGGTGTAGCAAGGAGGCAGATTTGTGAGACGACAGTATCCAGTATGTCCTGCTTTATAGAGTCTGAGGATGTTCACATGATACGTATTAGAAAATATTTTTGATGTCTTTTTTGAATGATGATTGTCTCTAAAGCAACTTTTACCTGGCATTGCTGTATTGCTCTAATTAAGACACATTCCATTATATTTTGCTTTTGATCAGATGTGGGAGGAAGGCTTGAACCCAACACATGAAGGGTGTGTACACTAGTACTCTCTCGTACTATCCACTGTCAGCTGTACTTCTTTCTCTTTACCTTGACATCTGTGTGGAAATGCTGTGCAGTTGTATCCCTCGGCCTGTGTGACTGAATGAGGTCCACGTCCTTTAAAGATATAGTAATGTTCTCTTAGAGGTGCCTGGTACCCAAGTGTGTTTCCAGTGCTTTGCTTTTTTCGTGTATGACAACATCCCAGCTTCTTTAGAACCGCCACCTCCTGGTGATTTAGCACTGTGGTTTCACATCGGACTCGTTTATTTTCCTCGATCGGATTTGATTTATTCAGGACGGGGACGAGGCAGCGTTTGGCCGCCCTCCTCGCCCTTTTTTCTTTCTGACCACTTGTAAAAACATCTGAATGTTTTGCATTTTAAGTGCCCATTTTAAACTGACATTGTCAAATCATGATGTTTTGTGGTTTTCTTTTTCTCGTCAGCGGTGTCGACATGTTGCTGGTGAAAACGGTTCACAAAGACAAACAGATCCACTAAGAGTAAGGTATAGAGAGACATTTATTAAACTATAAAGGGCTTCTTAATCTATCGGTCTTTATTGAATTGTGATGACCTTGTTGCATGTCTGTGTGTTTCTTGTGGAAAAATAAATGTGCCCTTCACCGGGGTAGTTTGTTTCACCTTTTGTCACTTTGGCTCTTCCAGTCCCCCCTCCCCTACCCATTCGGTGGCTTGTCCTTCATTTACCCACTCTCCTCCTCCTCCTCCTCACTGCCTAAATCTGCTGTGTGCTCGCTGGTGTGCAGTGGCAAAGAATACACAGCGTGGAGCATTATACGTAGAAGATGCCGACAAGTCAAGGTGACGCCAGAATTCATGTGTTGTAAACAACAGTGTCATCTCCACAGCAGAGTTCAGATGTTACATCCTGCCTCTGGCTGCTGCACCACCCCTCACCTGAACTGGATCTGTGTCCCAGTGAAGAACCTCTGGCTTTGTTTTTCCACATGTGTAAGTTGTATTTTCAAATTCCTACGTACGCCTCTCTCTGCAGTGCTCACCGGTTTCTGCATGTGATGAGCTGCGGTTGGCGCACACTCAAATACCGGCTGTTCACCAAGGTCTGTGGGAGATCATCGTGCCCTCTACACGCACCTCTCCTCCTCCCTCCACCCGCTCATTATCATTTAAATAAGGCTGGGATGAGAACCGGCCGCAAACATTGTTTGTGAGGCATAATTTAACATCAGCCTCTGAGTCCTGTTGGACTGTAACATCCATGGTCATGGGGGTTAGATTAAATAATTCATTTGAACAATGGTGTGGTAACCATGACACTGTCAGACATGTAATGCCATTTCCTGTAAGATCATGAAGGGATGAATGTCACTCAGCCTTTCGCATTGACACCACGAGAAGACTAAATAACAGACAAATGCATATGAAGGATTCATTCTCAGAAGAGTCTCCGCTGAGCTAAATTTTATATTTTTTTCCTCTAGATCCATGGATTCCATTTGAATGGGGCATTATTGGTTTTCGGGGCACAAATCTGACAATAGACACGTAAGCTGAAATAAGATTTTACTGAATAATACAATTGTGTTTAGTTCACAGTAACAATTCACTTAGAACAAACCATCATGGTGTATTTGCAAAATAAAGTACAGGCAGTGTGTTTTTTTCTTTTCAAATAAAAAGCCCATTTTCAGGGAATATGAAGTTCACAAACGACAGTTCAGTTTTGAAAAGACTGAAGTCACAAATCAATAAAACAATATTTTGGAGCAAGGCAACAGAAATCAAACCCCTTAGGAAATGAGTATCAGTGGAACCTATGGCTGTCTCTGGCATGTGTGTTCTAGTTTTACAGAATAAAATTCGTACTGAGATTCGGTGAGAGATCACGCGACTGATCTCCACCACATTCAGTGATTCAGTTCTCCATTTCAGGGACAGACACTGAACACTACTCTGTATGGGGAAATGGCTTGTACGAGACATATATCACAGACATGGAAAACTGATTGTGATTTTTATTTAATGTCAATGTCTAGAAATAAATTTGGCATATAAGACACATCCAATCCAAACTGAGTGGCACCTAAATGTCAAGGAATTGTAAATATATATCAAATGGGAGAATCTCGGATCACAGGATCTGTATATGTGTGGACATTATATTAAAAAAGGTAAATGTTACCCATATAACTTTAGGGAACAGCTACTTCAAGTGTTTCTTAAATATACAAATAGTATGGGTGGACCGGCCATAGCACCAAACAAAAGCACATTGTTTTGTCTAAAGGGACCAAAGCAACAATTAAACGATCATGTTTCTTATCAAACAGGCGGCGTCTTACTGTGGCAGGAGCACAAGCGTTTCATGACCTCATGGTGGTTTGACCTAGGACATTAATGTGGCCGCAGTGTGCCAAAAAAACAAAATCCCTCAGTAAGATCAAAAACGCTGCTAAAAGGCGTGAAAACAAGTTACATTCAGTCACTGTAGATGACACTACAAGAAGCCATTTGCATAAAAACGTGCGACCCAGGTCCTGTACAGTTTCTTAAAAATATAAAAGCTTCTCGTCACATTTCAACAACAAGAGGATGCAGGCCATGCAACAGATTGCTTGTTATCTACATTAGAAAATATCAGTGTCAGAGTCCCTCGGTCCCCCCTCTATCAGCGAGTATCATAATCTGTCTCTGGCAGTGTTGGAGCCGGTGGCACTCAGAGAATTCATAAAGATTCAAAGGCAGAGAGTTCGTTGTGGTCGTCACAGTGAGGCGTGAACAGGCGTGATGAAGGAGGGGACATGCTGTGGCCACTCCCCTCTTGCTAAACAAGTGGGAGATGCTCAAATGAGTTTGTTCAGGCTGCAGCCCCACCCCCTGCCTCTCTCCATCACTGGATCCTGATGTGATGAGGGAGTCTAGGGATCCAAAGTGACACTGGTGGCATCCTGCTTCTCCCTGTGCTGGAAGGTGGCGTGAGCTTGCTCCAGATCGTCTAGAACCGCCAGCAGCCGACTGACCATGCTCTGACCTGGCTTCAGGAGCTGAGCGTTGCATTCTGCACCATCTAAGAGAAGGAGTGAAAGAGCACGAAGTACTTAAAAAACGAAAATATGTCATCAACTTCATTGTGCCAGGAAATGCAGATTATAGCCTCACCAGGGACAACGTCAGGGCTGATCTTCTCTTTATTGCTCAACGCTTCATCAGCATCCGGCCTCTCCACATATTTTTTCCTGCAGCATCAGTCACAGAAATTAATCTCAACGTTGATTACAAAGCCAATAAGCTCCAACAGAAACAGCAGAGCCACGTATTCCTCGGTTGCAACATGGACCTCTAGTGTCCAGTAAATGTACAACACCCAGGCAGGTGCTGTTCCCTCCGCTCACCTCAGTTTATCTCTGCCCAGGAGAAGCTGCTTGTAGATGGTTTGAGTCTCGACGTCAGGATCCAGCGGGTCGCTCCAGTCCCCCAGAGTGACGGCCGAGTGGGTTCTACTGCAGCCTGTAACTGAGCGCATGACATTGCACACACATCCCTGATGGAGGTCTCACAGTAGCCTGTGTGGCATTCAACCACAAATCTGGCTTTACTAAAGGGAACACTCATCATATAAACATCACTTTTAAGCTCCAAATCACTGAAATGAAAGAATAGAATGGTAGTAGTAAAGTAAGGTGGAGAAAGGACGGATAAAGCCAACACTTCCCACAACAGCTGTATAATTTTCAGTTGGTAATCAGATGAAGCTCTCAAACAGTAGCCGGATGTAATTGCTCTGAGAAAATCACATTATGAGTCTCCGAGCTCCTTCTCCACCAAAGCAGCAAAGACGGAAGCAACTGAAATGATTAGTATTTATTATTTATTTATCACAAGGAAATTGTTTCTGGGGGCATTTTTGGTGAAACTCAAGATATTTTTGATATATGTATATAGCACCTCGACTCCTTACAGTAGGATCCTCGTCATCATCAGGTCTGAGCTGGATTACCTGCACGGTCTGCCTGCAGACAGCACGTCCACTTGCCCCCACGATGAGCCCCTGGGTGGAAAGAGGGCAGCATGCGCTCATTGTAGATGCTGACCTTCCTGATCGCTGACAGCCACTGGTTCAGCTCATTGACGTTCTGTTCAGGCAAAACAAAACAGTGTTAGCCAGGAGTTTATATCTGCCTTCAAATCAGTGCAGTGTGTTTCTCTGTCAAGGCCGTCCCCTCGGAGCTGCCACGAGATGCAAACAGTCGCAAATATCTGCCTGATTATTTAATAAAGATTCATTAGTTATAAAATAAAGTTACAAAATAAAGGGTGAAGCGATAAATGCTTCTTCTGTGCCTGGATGAAATGTTGTTGTGGCAAACAGACAAAGGTCAGGGATTTGTTTGGTGGCAGGTGTCAGTACCAATGCACCTTGCACTGGATGTACATGGTGTGCATCTGTCCGTCGTTGTCCTGGGTGATGACCTGCATTACATTCTGCTGCTGAAAGGCATTCTCATCGACCCTCTCCACGGCACACACGCACTGCATGGGGATGGAGGAGCGCACCTGCAACGATTGAGCCACAGACCACAGCACCAATTAACTCGAGGATGAGCAGGCTGGTAATGACGGATTGTGCCTCGGGCAGTTGAGCCAAAGTACTGAGTGAAATAAAATCGGCGTATGGTTTGATCACACAGCAAATTAGCGGGACAGCGTCTGATGCTGAAATAGTTTGCACACATTAAGGTCGGGGGCTCGGTGTGAGGCCAGGAGGAAGTGAAGATGAGATGAGCACGGCAGCAGACGCCTCTTTAAAGTGTAAATCAGCTACTTCCAATGGGAGCTTGTCTTGCCAACATGGAGGAAAAGGGTCAGGACATTGTCTGCAATCTGATTTACAATGTTAGCATGAATATCCACAGCCTTCAATTAACACTCGCTTTCATTCCAGTCGCTCAAAGAGAGAGCTTTTTACCGAGGTCTAGAGAGAGAGCCTGCTCCTCTCTGCGTCCCCCCCCCTCTCTCTGGATGGTGCATAAGAGGAGATCATTATCACAAGGCTCAGCACCACATGGTAATAACACTAATGATGTTCTCACAAGGAGATCAACACAAATACATTAAAGTGAGCTGTGGAGAACTAAAATGTTTCCTCTTGTTATGAGTTGACGAACATCCTTCAAAGGCCAGTCACTGATTCATCGTCACAAGGCCGATCGGCTTCTAATAATGGATGAGTCACTCACACGCGACCTTGATTAATGATTACTTTTTCTATTTTTGGCCAAGGCTCAGCACCACATGGTAATAACACTAATGATGTTCTCACAAGGAGATCAACACAAATACATTAAAGCGAGCTGTGGAGAACTAAAATGTTTCCTCTTGTTATGAGTTGACGAACATCCTTCAAAGGCCAGTCACTGATTCATCGTCACAAGGCCGATCGGCTTCTAATAATGGATGAGTCACTCACACGCGACCTTGATTAATGATTACTTTTTCTATTTTTGGCTTGTAAATGGGACAAGGACACATAAATCAGTATGTATCTGCTATATAATTAAGAAATCAATAAAGGTAAACAATGGCTGGCTGTTAAAATGGCAACATATCTCATATATTCACAAGATATAAACACACAAAAATGTATATTATTTTTAATCAAGTTAAATGTATCATTTGTGTGAATGTACTCATTTAATTTGGACAAATTAATAAAAACAAATGTTGCAAGCGCAGAAAACATGCATATGTATAAACTAATGTATTCTTATAACTTGAATTTAATCTACTTTTTTCTGGTCATAGGTTCTGGCCTCTTATACTAGCACCAACCTGCCACTCAGGAGTCTTGGCATAGGACAGCGTCTCGCTGGTCAACCAGAAGTAGCGTTTCTTGAAGGCGAAGCGGGACAGCAGCTGGGGCCCCTCGGTCTTGTGTTTGTGGAGGAATCCCTCTTTAACTGTGACAGAAGGCATGAACACGGCCCTCTGAGGCACCTCGGACACTACGGGTAGGAGCACAGAGTTTGTGACGCATATGTAATGACATGTTCACCCACATGGACACAAGGTGGTGCTGTGACAATGAGCACGCCGGGTACTTGTTTAGTATTTGCGTTGAATTTCAGCACACGTCGTAATTAGCTGCGCTTTGTTATTGGCGACACCTCTGTCCGTCAGCACATGAAGGACTGAAACAACAAGCCTCCACTCCCGTCCTCCAAATCCTCCAGAAGAACAGTAAATGTCAAACTGGCCTTTAAGAGAAACGAGTGGGTGTGATGGGCAGAAGGAGGCGAAACACGATATGTCAGAGGGGGAAGATGTTTCACAACAAAAGCAGCCCAGACATGTTGGGTAACCAGTGTGGCGTGTACACACGCCTGAGGCCTCTCGCTCCAGCTCCCCACCAACTCATTAACCGTCACAGCTCTTTTCTTTTCTACACCTCCAACATCTTATGAATATTTCACCAAGGGGCCACGGTATTGCTTCACTAAATCCTTATATTACGGCTCGGGGCTGCTGGCCGAAGGCCCATGGCTGATCAACAACATTTAATTAATTGACAGCATGACCTCTGAACTTTCTCTTTGAGCTCACGGTTCACAGCCTCACCAATGTCGTGGTCGATGTCGATTAACTTGTCAAGGAAGTCTTTCACAGACGCCACGCTGCGAAGGATGATGGGATGAAGAGGAGCCATCCACTGCTCCTTTCCGTGACCCAGCTGAAGGCCCAGGTTCCCGACACTTTGCAACGCCTGGTGACGCACAACGACATCCACATCATCAGCACATGAACCGGCCGTGCTCGCTGTGAGTGACTGCACATCTCAAAGTCAGAGATCAAAAGGGTGCCTCTGGCCAATCATGCTGTGAGGGCCCTTTGTCCGGCCCACACCTGGCCTTGAGCGAGGAGGAAGTCCCGCTCTGCAGCGCCTTTCTGATGCTCGGGCTTTGAACCGCAGTCTGGTCGCAGCGTGCACAAAGGTAAAAATAGCTTGTCCCCTTTCTCTGTGGAAGACCCATGGCAACAGCACTTCAGCACCATGGACAGCAGCAAGCAACGTTTCACTTTTAAAATGTGACCTCCCAGTTTCTAATGATGCTGAGGGGGTTTATGTTGTTTTTGATGAGTGCTGGTCATTATGATCAATTTAAGACGGTGAGCTAAGTTAGGAACAACCAGAGGCTTTAGTTGCCACTACGACAATGATTTTGTCAGCCTTTAGCAGTGTGATCTATTTCCAGTTGAGGCATGATGATCAAGCGATGCACACGAGAAGGTAACGTTCAAAGGTTAGAGTAACCAACTGTAAAGTGAGCTGAATGCAATATTCAATCGTCGTAATTTGCTTTTTATCTGTCCACATAGTTTAAATGCTTGTTTTGTCTTCCTGGTTCCTCTTTTACTCGCCTCGTCTCCTGTGCATGCACCTCTTTCACTCTTTGTTTCTTCTGCACTTAAGTGTGATGTCTGGACATGAATTAATTATTCAAAGCGGCGTCTGTGTTGTGCATCGTACCTTGGCGAGTAGTAACAGGGTTCTGCTCGTGCGCGTGTCTGCGTGCTGGTCTCTCAGCTGGAACAGTTTGGGCGTCAGGATGGCAGGAGCAAAAAAACGCAGGAAGAAGAATCCACTGATGGCCAGATACTTCACATCCTGTAAAAGTCAAGTGAAGTGGATGAGAGAAGTTTAGAAATCTGAGGACATCTGTAAGAGGCTAGGGAATCGAGTGGTAGCTGAATCTGAAACACGTGAAGGAAGTGTTAAGTGAATAGAAACACATAGAGGGGCTTGGAAAAGGTGTTTCCAGCTCAAAGTGTGACTGACCTCGTTCTCAGGTTCAGCAAATTGCTCCTCTACTCTCTTGTGCAGTTGTTTGAAGGCCACCCTCATGACCGACGGACACTGATCGACTGAGCCCACAATAGATTCGATGATGTTGGTTAAGTAGCTCTGCAGCATCTCCACGCTGCTGTCCCGCACCTCTGCCTCCGACACCGCCCCCTTAAATGAAATCCGTCTTTGGAGACAAAGAAAGATGAGGGGATTTATTGTGCCTATGTCAGGAATAGACAAAGTACCATGTGTATAAATATTTTGTCGTATCGTGAAAAAGACCATATAGAATTTAGTATATTGATGAAATATTGTGTTAAATGAACATATAACAACAAAACTGACAATGTAATTGCATGCTAGAGCCTTTTTATATACGGCCTATGGCAATTTCATGGATCAGATCTTGAGAGTTGAACTGACGATGTCCTGAGAGCTATGAAGGCATGGGACAGCTGAAACATTGAAGGCAGATGTAGAGGATGCTCGCTCCTGGATCTCCCTCTATGTCAGAGATACACGTCTCAAGGGGCTCATGGCAGTTGCCAAGCAACAGCCCCCCCAACCTTTTCGAATTCCTCGTTTTTTCTCACAGTCTTCCTCTCAGGGGTGAGGCGTAAATGAAGTGGGCGGCCACCTGTGACCGCGTTTCCATTCGACCATTTCAACACAGAGCTGGTGAACTACACAGATGAGCCTACGACCCGCGATCCCTGCTTGTGTCTTACGGGAGGCGGGTGCGAAACAAAGATGGACTATTTTAGGTCAGGATATGATCAACCAGGGTGCCGTGTGTCAGGTCTTTTACCTTGTGCGGTTCAGGTCGATCTTACACGGGTCCAGCTCGATGTACTTCTTCTCATCAAAGATGCGGTTAATGATGGGCTTCAGCACCTCGTGCAGATACAGCATGCCAACAGCCTGACAGCAAAACAATACCACATGCTGAGGACACCTCATTTGCATACATTTTCCAAATGTGTAAACCTGTGTAAGAATAAACAAGGTACAGTGTGAAGCAGCAAGGGAGCATGAGACAATAAGAGGGAATGTTCAGAGAGATAGAGACAGTAATACAATAGCAACAGTGAAAATGTCACTTGTTTCACTTGTACGTACTTACCCTTTTAAGAAACTCAGATGGATCTCATTATTTCATATACTATTTTAGCAACATTACACATTTCCAGACAGAGGCCATCTCATGGGCACTTCTCTGAATATCACAGAGTTAAATGGAGACAATTAATAACGATTTGCTGCTAAACATTTGTATTAATGTATTTTTGAACCACACAGAGTAATTATAAACCAATGTATTCTGAATTTGTGATGTGTGAAAAAAAATTAAACAGAGAGAAAAATCAAATATGTAACAACAGTTATGTCATCGCACCTTCATGAACTGCTCCATAGCCTTGGAGGCGAGTGAGTTGGATCGAAACAAAGTATTTGGATCAGCTGTGAGAGCACAAGAGAAAAAGGACCGATTAGTTTGACAGTAAATAACCACACAAGTCAACCTGATGTGGTATGTTAGAGGCAGCAGCTGAGATTTTAAAGAAGTGTGGATCGTTTCCTCCCTCATCTCAGCAGAAACATAACTGAGCTCGATGAACATTTCTGAGATAGATGCATTCATTAAAATCACTGGCAGCTATTCATAAGAAGTGTGGATCCGTTGTTTGTTCCTGATGTCACTCCAGGCTTCTGGCTCTCAATGTGACAAATGAGGACAGAGTGACCTTGCTGACACAACATTTAAAGGTGGTCACACTAAAATATTTATAACGGCAGGGACTGAAGTTTCAGGTGAAATATTTTTGGTGACATACATGAGAACCGGTGAGAACACTTCCCCCCTTCCTTTACCCCTGTGCCCAACTTTAATGTCTGGCTGCCAACGGCATCTATTCTTGATCAAGCACTTACTCTCAGAATCATGTGGAGTTGCTATGGAAATTTAGGCACTATGCTTATTATCTCAAACTACACCAACACAACCCAAAGACCAGAGCACAACTCTCACTGGAATGTGGTGCGGAGGCAATAACGTGACTAATCCAGTCCACAGAGGAGCCATGGAAAAAGGCTGTGGGGTGAGTAAATAATAATAATTGTTGAGTCAAATATGGTATGGGTGGGTTTTAGACGCCCACGCGCGCACCATGACTGTGGTGCTCAGAGACCTCAGTGTCAGTTCAGAGATAAATAGCAGCAGCACCCAGAGGGTCTCTGGAGTGAGGCACGATTGCAGGAAACTGGCTGGTTCCAGAATCTGACTAATGCAAATCAGGACAAATAGCGATAAATGTAGAGCTGATGCACATAATGTATTGTTTGATCACATATGGAGGCATTCATGAAAATAAAACTCAACTTCTCTTCTTCTGAGAGAGAGCTTGCTGGAGTGGACCTTCCCCACAGACATTGGACTACCTGAATCACATCCTGGGGTTGTATGCTGGACATAACCTCTACAAGTGACTTCTATAAGTGCCTCTATATGTTCCTCCTGAACTTTTTCTGACCAGTGCATCAAAACAACACAGCCTTGAAATTATGACTTATTTATCAGTTATCCAATCTTACTGGTGTGGTTAACCTCCCGAGTGTTCAGGTAATCCAGGAATGGCACCACAAGGCCCTGGCCCAGGTAGATCTTCACCAGGGTCATTGCCACATCTTGGCGGCTCTCGACCGTGGTTACATCCTCCAGCATGGTCAGGGCGCTGCTATCCTCCACCTGGTGAGAGGACGACTCAGGTTATGGGCAATGGACAGCACTGGAAGGACAGCAGAGGATAAATGGATTGAAATTTAAGATGGGCTCAGACTACAGGAATTTGAGCCAATTTAATTCTGATCTGGAGAAATTTGATTTGGAACCTTGGTCAATAGCAATGTCCTCATCCAGAGTCTTTTGTTTTTCTTTATTGATGTAAGAGCAAACTGTCTGTCCATAGCACTCCCCATTTGGCTGATACTGCTTCCACCATCACACAAGGTCCCACGAGAGATGTGAGGTGATGCGTCTCTGTCCCCGGAGCAATAAGATCATCAACATCACGCAGTGTTTGAAATGCCTTTATTTTCTAACCTTGCAGCGTGGGCAGCGGAGCATGTGAGTGTCAGAGCTGAGGAGGAGTGGCGGCGCTCACCTCTGTGGGCGAGATGACTGACTCAACCAGGAGGTCGATCAGAGGCTGGTAGTACACAGATGGCAGAATCCGATCCTCCACCAGACGCACCTTCAGACGCAGTGCTCCCAGCTTTCCACTGTGACAAAGAAAGCACCAGCGACAGAGAGAGAGAGACGCCATCAAGCTGAACCTCCATTGAAGCTATCCGGGAAAAGCTGGGAAAAGGTATATGGACTTTTTGACTCAACCCAAAGAAGTGGCTTTGTCCAAGGTTTTGTGTATAGTTTGTTAGTTGATGAAAACAGCAAGAATATATAAATATAGAGATATAAACATTTAAATGGTTTTTCATTTAAGATAGTGTGTCCTTATGGAGCAGCAAATGTTCACACTGCTTACCCAAACCACTGAGTTGTCCCAGAGCAAATAGGTTTGAAATTACTTGGGTAGTTACCAGTTTCTCCTCGGCAGTGTGCACCCCACAATAAACCCCCCTTTAACTGTGAGCCTCCGAGATTCACTTTACTTTTATGTCATCCTTTTTGCAGTTCACTTAGCTTTGTTTGGTCTAAAATTATCTCAAGGAACAGACAGAGACCTGGATATGCACCTGCAGACGCACGCAGGGGGAACAAATACCTCCCTTGGCTGCGTTAAAAAAAACCTCCCAGTGATTGCGCCTCACTTGGAGTATTATAAGGTTTCGAACAGCAAAATGCCTTCCTCAGTTATAACAGACAAGCATACAAATTCACCACATTATCCAAATAAACACGCCTATAATCCTCACCCTGCATCCACCTCACTGTTTCCCAAGGGTAGCAAACGGAACCAGCCATCTAACAGAGGTGCCTTGTGCAAACAAGCAAAAGGGATTTCCACCTGCGGAAACAAAGGGCAAACAAGGACAATGTTATCAGGCAGGAACAATTACTGATTAAGGAATGTAGTGTTGAGAAATGCTCCACTCAATGGTCAGCGTTTATTGAAATACATAGAAATACAGCATTATAATTTTAACTATGGCATCCTCACCTTTCCAAGAAAGTCATTCTTGCCCACCATGTCCCAGTCCCAGACCTCCACAGTCACGTTTCCCTCCAGACTCAGCTCCTCAGGATCCACCGGCAGCTCCAGTGTCTCTCCCCAGTGAGGGAAACGAGTTTTCTTGATAATCTAAAACACAAGTCTTTGTCAGCCAGCTGCATTCTCTAAGGCGAAAGGCACCACAGAAGATGTTGCACCTCATTAAGTGTCACTGTTAATTGTGCACGTGAGCCATACAGATTAAAGCTCAGCTCACTAATGCACATGGTAATATGATAGCGTGGTGCTCACCGAGGTCTCTGCACTGTGGTTGTTGAAAATAACTCTTGCGAAAGGATCCGAGGTCCCGGTGATGTCTCTTGGAGCCAAGTCTCTGTGGATACCACGGCACAGAAAGACAGAACAGAACCAGAATCAGTGCACTGAAAACCAACTCTGCAAAATGCCGGCGAGGGCAAACTCGACCTTATTCTTTCAAACTCAATCCACATTTGACGGGTCATGTTTAAATAACTCAGTGTCAAGTTCTGAGTGACATGCTCATTAGTGCCCTTTCTGAGAGCGAGAGATTGTAGCCCGGGACGCACAGATGGGACAGTGAGTGGTGTGATGTGGCGTCGTGACTCAGGAGCAGGAGTGTGGAGGCCTGCAGGGTGATGGTGTTAAGATTTCAGAAATCCCGACAGCCCAAGGAAGGACTGAGCTACACAAACAAAATTTATGTCTGCTTTCATAAGGAGGATTATGAGATTACGATAACAAGATGTTCACATGCTGTCTGATTCGAAACAGCTATTTCACCTGGCTTCAATGATGTGACAACGCAGGCTGATCTTCTCTGTATCTTTCAGCAGCTCCACACTCAGATGGATCTCTCCCTGGACCTCTTCATCGGGGTCGACCCTCGTCAGGTTCAGCCAGTTATCCAGCCCTGACCAGAGCACACGGAAACACACCAGTTGTTTAAAATGGTAATGTGCAATACACAATACAAGCAGTCAGGTCAGTAGAATCAACCTCTTCATCAGAAATGTCAGGGGATTTAGTTTTTCTCCTCGTAAATCAAAAGGGATCAGTAGCCATTCAGATTCTCTTCTCAGTTGTGAGGATTTTTGCTGATATAGGAAATGATGGTGGCCCCCTTTTTTTAATTTTACTATGGGTGGTTAGGAGGAGAGCGAGTTGTCCTCTGGGAAGTGAAACAATCCCTGGGCGAGATACCGAACCCCTAAGGGTTGCGTGGGTAGTGGGTGAGCGATGTGTGATAGAGGGAGAGTTGCGGCAGTGTAAAGTACTTTGAGTGGTTGCGGAGACTAGAAAAGCTGCTTTCACTTTTTTTTTTCAAATGACAAACCTTGAGCATAAAGGTCTGAAATGCTTTCTAATCTGTGAAGCACATGACAAGATGAAACATGCTCAGCCCCAATCTGATATTGTTGCTACTTCAGTCATGTCACATCCATCCTCCTCCTCGCTCTGTGCAAGGGTACATCAAGGCCAGACTGTGAGAAGATTTGTGCGAGGGAGTAACTGACTCGGTTCCACCCTGTGGCCATTAATCACCCGAGGCCATGCCAGGTGGCTTTCTACAGAGGCATCAGTATGCAGCAAACACACCCTGATGAGCACATTGAGCAATTTAATAAAACTACACAACAGCATTAGACCACACCATGTTTGAAAAGTTCTGTCTAAGCGTGACAATGCAGGAAGTGCTGGAGATGGTGCTGACATGAACACTGTAACTCCAGTTTGCTAAAAGTGAAAGATCCTTTAAGAGATTAAAACAGCCCCAGGTCATTTAAAAGTTATTTGGTAGTTATAATAATAACTATTTTACAGCATAGTGATGTTCCACACAAACGGAAAATGCCCGTGTCTATGCAGACGACCACCTGGAGAGTCATTATAATAACAAATGTATCAGTGGGAACGTTGATTTCACCGCCTCCAAGTTAGAGTTTGCACGACCAAAACAGACTCTTAAGTGCCTGATAAATATGCGCTAATCAAATTAAACCATGTGAGACTACATTAGGAGACATTCCCAGAGTCCCCATCTAAAAAAAAATGTCTCCTTGATCACATGGAACTTTGACTCAGCCGTGGAAATCCATGTAAGTTTAACCTCTGAGCTGCAGTCGTGCACCCAGATTTGTTTAGTTGTACCTTTAGCTTGAGACCTGATGGCGTCTTTATTCAGGGTAATCTTTCCAATAACATCGTCGTGCCTGTAGAAACAGATAACAGAAGAGATTATCAGAGCGGGTAGGAACTGATGCTGCAGTTGTTGCTGTTGTTGATGTGGGGAATTTGAGAGCAGACTGATTAGAGAACCTGTGGTCACCGGATGACAAGAGAAAAACAGAACCTTTAATCACTCAGTGCAGGCGACCATCTGTCTCTGTATGTTTGCTTATTCAAAGTTTAGAGTTACGTTCTCAGAACATTTGTACTGTTTGTGAGGTCATATTAGTTCATGGGGCGAGTTAAGAAAACACCAGAAAGGCTCCGTGAGTAAAGAGGCTGAATATGGAAGAGCTTTAAATGACAGTTACCCGATGGTGTCCTCATCCATGACATGGAAAGACAGCGAATGGAAACCCATCGGGAGGTGCAGTGTGTACTCCTCGCCCCAGAAAGGATTAAGGTTCTTCCACACTGTGGCCGTCCTGAAAGGGAGGGGTGGGGTTATACGTGCTGAGCAGACCTTATACCAGAAGACATGACATGGACGTATGCACCAACAGAAAGCAGCACAGTCACTGCAAAGGTGGCACCCAGTACAAGCTCTCACATTCTAGAGAACAAACAGATCACATGCTTTTAACCCTATAGGATGCAGGCTGCCTCCAGGGCATCATGTGATGACAACACAGATCTGCTACACATGATAATGTTGTTTTTATTAAAAAACTTTAATATAAGCTCTTTTGAAATTAAACAAATCCTCATTTAAGGATCAGCTCACATCACAGTGACACGCTGCTGTACACGGTGTCATTATCAGGCATGACAACATTCTGCTCAGACCCGCCTCTGCACAATGAACAATGTTGATTTAGTGTCTTTCTTAAGTTATTGCTCCTTCGGGATATGAGGTAATGGTGAGTTTCAAAAATGTTCCGTTTAGACACATTCTTAAAGGTTCAACTGGAGCCAGGAAGGATTCCATGAAGACAGAGTTGTACTCAGTACCTTTAGTTATTAACTGCATGTGTCTATTCAACCAAATATTAAATTATTCTAGATTTAACAGGTACAAGTTTTATGGCAAATGAATTAGTAAACAATGACCAGCGTTTCCTTAAAGGCACTGATACATTAATGTTTAAGTTGCTTATCAATAGCACTCATGTATTGTAATGTCCGAGGAAAGTGGAGCATGTAGAGCTCTATTATTGTGTCCGTTATCTCGCTCCACAATAAGCAGCATTATCCGCAAACATCACACTCCAAGAGTCAGACGTCCTATGACACCACAAGTACAGGATAATAGTGTGACTCGCTGTGGTAATTATTGAGTGGTTTTCCATCAGCGTGCCAGATGGAACAATGGCCACTGAGTTTTCTCTGTTCTGGATAAATGATGATAAAAAGGATTATATTGAAACCCCATCTGAGCTGGTGTATCCTGCAGCATTCTCTGTGCCTATACACAGGGAGCACCCTGCAATAATAGATGCACCCTCTCCATGGTTACCTGAGGGAGTTTTAAAGACCAGACCAGTATCAGGTTCTCTGCATTGGAGAGGCCACGCTGTGGGCACCCCCACCCTGGATTACAGAGTAGCGCCGGCACGGCCAGAAAAACTCAGCTTATGTAAAAATAAAACTGTGATGATGGATATTCATCCCCCTGGGGACACAGCCCCCAATACAACAATATACTTATGATAAACTAGTATGTGCAGATATTCCTTGAGGACAGAACAGGACTCACCTGGCCACTACTTCATTGTCAACTTTTACAATACAGTATGGATCACTGGTTCCAGAGCTGAGGATGACAAGGAAAACAATCATGAGACAATAACAATAAACAGTCAGTCTGATGGTGCAATGAGTCTCCACTTAAATTCAAACCCCTGACTCTCACATTGCTTCGAGAAAATTACAGCAGACAGGGACAGCAATTCCAAAACGGGACTTTTCCCCCATGTAACCTGACAAGAAGCTTCAATGCTGTGCCAGTGTAGTCTCCATCCTGCGAGTTGAGACTTGAGCACGGAGCCACATGTCTCGCTGAGTATTACTTACACGTCTTTGGCGGGGAGGTTCCTGCCCTCGACAATACGGAAATAAAGAGACGTGTTTTGGGCCATTTTTACAGTCGAGTGCGGTGATGATCCGATATTTCCTGCGATGTTCCCATGCGCGGGCTCTCACAGGCAGCGCTCTCCTCCTTCGCTGCAACTCAGTTTCCTTCGCTTCATGGCACCTTCAGCGCGTGACGGCGCACGGCTCTCTCTCCACAGCAGCGCGCAGCACAGGCGCGCATGCACATCCATATCAGTGATCCAGATCCAGATCCAGACCCTGATCCAGCACTGTCACGGGAGCAGGTGGGATACTGTGGAGCACTGTGCTGTGATTGAATGGTATGGATACAGCAAACGTCAAAATGAATAAGGTTCCCTCGGGGGACTTGTTTTTAAAGCATCCACCATCTGTCTGTACGTGACGTCACAGCACCTTCCATAGGATGCGTGGGTCTCATCGTAAGCATGCTGGGTCACACCTGACAATTACATTCAGGAGCGCCCCTCCTTTGTCTAAAGGCGCCACCCAGTGAGCTTATCGAGCTACTGCAGCCGCATTTACATTCAGGCATCTCGGCAGCCACCTATGTCCCGTTTAGGTCCTCAAGTGCATGTCGGTTTATAAACAAGAGCAGCACAGCTAAAATCAACCTCTCGCCTTCTTTATGGAACCTGGCTTAGCCTTTCAAAGCAGGCGGACGTTATTAAACGCAGGTTAGTCTCACAAAGACAACGCATTGTCTTGTTTCCGGGACCTTGACACTGTGACAAGAGTGGAATTAGCCCAAACTGTTAGCTAACTGCTGTTAGCTGGTTAGCTAGCTAGATGTGTTGAACAGCAGCCTCTTGTTTTGCTCTCACTTTCCCAGTGAAGGAGATGGATGGTTATCCCGGGGTCACTGGTGGGGATTCGACCAAGCATCAGGAAAGACATTACTACCTGTTGTCAGAGCTGCAAACTTTAGTGAAAGATTTGCCCAGGTAATGCTTGCCCCCCCCCCCCCCAGAGAAGAGTTCACAGCCGCTGGTGTCTCAGGTTTATCTGTATGAATGATTCAATGACGGCTCACTGTTGTCGTTCCTCTTATTTTATAGCTCCTTCCAGCAGCGCCTGTCCTACAACACACTGAGTGACCTGGCTCTGGCGCTCATAGATGGCACGGTGTATGAGATTGTGCAGGGGCTCCTGGATATCCAGCATCTGACTGAGAAGAATCTGTACAACCAGAGGCAGAAGCTGCACGGTGAACACCAAGGTCAGTACTTCACAGAGAACCTCCCGGGACTGACGGGGTCTGTTACCTGGATGGTGACTGCAGACGTTACAGTGATGCTTGACTGGTTATTCTTTATGTGTGCAGCACTCAAACAAGAGCTTTTAAGAAAACACAAAGATGCTCTGCAGTCGTGCAAGTCTCACAACCTTGGGCTTCTCAAGTCAAACCAACAATCAGAAGTAGAGGTGAGGCAGTGTCATCCTTGTGCCACTGTTTGAAAAAAAGGACTATTGATCATCATATGTCTGGCTTTTTATTAGTCTACTAACATTGTTTATCCGCAGGCTCTGGACGTGCGTGTGCGAGAAGAACAAAAGATGATGGATAAGAAGATTGTAGCTGAAATGGACCAGAAAGTGATAGACCAGCAGAACACCCTGGAGAAGGCAGGAGTCCCTGGGTTTTACATCACCACTAATCCTCAGGTCTTTGACTATCCTCTTTACTGAAGTTGTAATCCATAGTAATGCCATGAATAGTGGGGGAGGAAAGAAATGCGTGTCTTTTTTATACAGCTAAATGTCCAGCACCTGGTGATGTGTCCTCACTTCCTGCTCTTGTGTGTTTCAGGAGCTCACAATGCAGATGAACCTGCTGGAACTTATCCTCAAGCTTCAACAGAAGGAGTCACAATCTGGATTGATATGAGGAAGATTACAAAGAATCCTTAGTGCAGCATAAACCCACTATGTTCTCTAAAAATCACTCGACATGTTACTCACATTGCTGTTTTTAAGAAGCAGCAAGTTCAGGGAATGTTAAACACAGTTTGTCGAGTGGTATTGACAAGACATGAAAAGAGGACCAGACATGGCTGTAAGTGGAAATTAGATTGTGATTTCCTGAAATAAGATTATTTTTAAGTGTCTCTTGGTGCCTTTGGAGCTGTCAACAACATATGCGGTAAAAAGGAAAGTTTAATTCCTTTGGGTGTGATCAGAGATCCAATTCTGAGAAGCAAGGATGTGCCAACATTAAATAAGGAGTTGAATTTCATACCTGCTCAAATTTATTTTTATTGCACTTTTGCAATTCCTCAAGTCATTTTGGCAGGTTGTGTGAAAACCTGATGTTTATTTAAATCAGCAGCTGTACCTTCACAAAGTGAACCAGCTATGACTGACTGCACTTCAATTCAAATATCTAAGTTGAAATAGGGGGACATGTTTGTGTCTGTGCTCCAAAATAAAAAAAAGAGCTTCTGATATTCTATTCCACAGAAGGCAATTTTAATAAATATATTTTGTAGTTTTTTTCATCTAAATATGAATACCTTTCATTCAAGTTCTGTCGATATTGCTGTATTCCAACACTCATTTGGGAAGTACTTGTCTGAAGTATTTCCCAGGGAGTCTGGAGTTTGTTCTAAATATCTTGATGGTGTCATGGGATTCTCGTAAATCAATGTGCAGCTAAACCTTATCTATGTCATCTCGCTATTGATGTGTTGTCTTCATTTGTAAGACTGACTGGATCAAACTGTTACTGGCTGCCCTCTTCTTAACAAGTTTTTTTTTTAAAGATTACATTAGAGGCTCACCTCCAGACACCTGTCTACAGTGTGATTAACTCAGCAAGCCCAACAGGATTTTAGTATCTGCCCCCTGGTGCATATACTGCAGGTGATGGAGGATGGTTGCCCTTTAGTCATTAAAAATGTCAGCACTTGAACCTGTTCTGTTTAGCACTGTTTGACTTTGTTCTTATGTAAGCAGCTGGCCTTGTGATCTGTTTAAATATACAGAGGTGTTTCTAACTTTGGGTGATTGTCAAGCATGTTCACTTTTATATGAAAGGGGTAGTTCGCCCAGAAATTAAAAATGAAAACCCATTATGGATATCTACTCACCACTGTAAAGTGTTTGATTCCACAAAACAAAGAAATTCAAAGGAAAAACGCATTGAAACCCAAACCAACCACAGTAAATTGGGAACAACTCTTCAAACGTAAAAAACAAGAAAAACATCAGATACCTTCATGATGTCATCCTATTGTTTGTAATGTTTCTGGCCTAAACATCAGCTGTTATCATTCTCTGGAGCTGCGTTGTCGTGCTCATCTCTGACATTAGGTTAAAAGCATGGTGAATGCTCAAGCTCCCGGACATTTGGATGAAGTGCTCACCTTTTATTTCATTTATATTAGAAACGTTGACCCCTGAAACTCCCACACTGTTTTGTGGAATTAAACACTCTGGTAGTCTGGGTAGATCATCAGTGGATCTTCATTCTTTTAACTATGGGTGAACTATCCTTTTAAGATGTGTAATTCTCTTATATAATTCTGATCGTGAAACATTTTCCCATTTATATCAAAAGTATTTTATGCGTTGTGAGGCCCGGGGACCTCCTGTGGACCATCCCTCCCTGTGTGAAAGGGTGGGCTCTCTGCACGGTCCATGGGTGGGCCGCAGCGGGGAAGCCCCGTCAGTGGCGGGGAGGTGACTGTGCCTTTAAGAAGCATGCTGGCTTTATTCTCGCGCACCTTCTGCTCCATCATCAGCAGACGATGCGCCTCAGCAACTTCCAGCAGCAGCAGCAGCGGCGGCCCTGCAGCACACGATCCCGAACCACTGAGGTAAAGCCCCTCTCTTTATCTCTCATCTCCCTACTGATCTCTCTCCCTCTCTGTGTGTGGGACAATAGCGCGGATCCCGTCAAATAATCCCACTCCCCTCACGATCGTAAAGTGCGACGTCGCTCCCTGGCAGGCTACACGCAGGAGAGAGGAAGTCTAATGATCCTCACTTCTTATAAAATATTCATTTTGCATTTAAACGACGCTTGCTGCAGTGTTGGGTCCCCCCGTGGTTGACGTTGATGTCTCAGTGTCTGAGTCGTGTGTTTTGAGGCACTGGGCTTATTTCTAAAGGGAAATAAAGCCTTACGTAATTAAAACGGAGGCATCCTGCTGTCGCCATATGCCCGTCTGTCTATTTACCCAGGGCAGGGATCTGATGTTACTCCGCCCGAACCAGGAGGACAAATACTGGATGTGTATGATGCAAAGACTAAAACGTGCAGTTAAACACATCTAATAAATGTATCTCCATGATCTATCGTTGCTTCATCTCACGTTACACATCAGCGATGCCTCTCAGATGACGTGGTCTGTCCCTTCACTGATGTTGAGCCTCCACGCAGCACGCACTCAGGCCCCGTTAGATAAAACCGAAACGCAAATTCGAAAACGGCCAAATAGAGCACATAGAGAAAGACTGTCACAGCATTTCATTTAATTGAATTTGATCTGTGGGACATTGTGCTTGTAAATACCCTGTTTCTATAACTGACTGGAAATTAGGTGTAACTGCCATAACCCTATTATCCACCTGAAATGTAATATTTCTTATTACATTTCTTAAGAAACAATTCATGTGTTTGTATTGAGCTTTCTGTTCCCTCAACTCTGACGCAATGACTTCATGAGCTTTGTTTCTATTACTATTCCAGCTATAATAGAAGAGAGTGTGCTTATCCACGACTAGCACAGTAGTCTTGCGGCCTGATTTAAATCCAATTATTATTGAATTATTAATATTGTCATTAAAAATTAACCACCTATTTGTTCTAAATTCAGACACAACAGAGTCAAGTATTGTAACTGTAAAAGTCTATATATTGAATCCCTCTCCTGCGGTTTGGTAAAAGGGCTAAAAGGTTGCCTGTGACTTAGGCCTGTGGTACGTGTCCATTAACAGATGTGAATATAATGTTATGAGTACATACCAAGCTACATGGCTAAAGCCTTAAAATGAACTGTCCTCCTGAGAAATGAGACCATGTCATTCTGCACTGGCTTGTCTTGTTCTGACTGTGAATGTGCAAATGTTGTCTTCCAGGTAAAGCTCGTAGAAGGGTAATGGATCCGGTTTGACTGGTATAGCACCACACTGCCCTGCTGGCCTGTCTGACTCTGTAGCTATGGCAACTTGTCCAAGAGGCTGCGCACCAGCGGTGCGCCTCTGTCAGAGACTGAACCGACTCAAGACACTGGATGACGACATGATGGCCACGTCGCTGAAACGCTGCCTCTCCACCCTGGACCTGACTCTGCTGGGTGTTGGTGGCATGGTGGGCTCTGGCCTTTATGTCCTGACAGGGACAGTGGCCAAAGATCTGGTGGGGCCTGCTGTCATCCTATCATTCCTTTTTGCAGGTTTTGCTTCTTTACTGGCTGCCTTTTGTTATGCAGAGTTTGGAGCACGTATTCCCAAAACAGGATCCGCCTACATGTTTACCTATGTTTCTGTGGGAGAGGTCTGGGCCTTTCTCATTGGTTGGAACGTGATTCTGGAGAACATGATCGGTGGTGCTGCTGTGGCACGCGCCTGGAGTGGCTATCTGGACTCCATTTTTAATCATGCCATCCAGAACTTCACAGAGACACACATAATGCAGTGGAACATGCCCATCCTTGCCCATTACCCTGACCTGCTCGCGGCAGGCATCCTGGTCGTTGCCTCGTTCTTCATATCCTTTGGAGTTCAAGTGTCCTCCTACCTCAATCACATCTTCTCCACCATTAGTATGGCTGTCATTGTCTTCATACTGGTGTTCGGTTTTGTTCTGGCTGAGCCTGTCAACTGGAGCCCGAAAGAAGGAGGCTTTGCACCTTTCGGGTTGTCTGGAATACTTGCAGGCTCAGCCACGTGTTTCTATGCCTTTGTGGGCTTTGATGTGATTGCGTCCTCAAGTGAAGAAGCAAAGAATCCACAGAAAGCTGTTCCCGTTGCCACCGCCATCTCCCTCGCACTGGCAACGATGGCTTATATCCTGGTCTCCACAGTGCTCACGCTCATGGTGCCCTGGCACACGCTGGACCCCAACTCTGCTCTGGCCGATGCTTTCTTCCGCCGTGGTTACAGTTGGGCTGGAGTAATTGTGGCAGTAGGTTCTATCTGTGGTGAGTGAAGAACACTAACTGATAAGTGCAGTTTAAAGCAACACTTTGGCAACCTTAACTGAGCCACCCTCAGTTTCAAGCTTCTATTTTTAAGTTAAGAAAACGCACACAGTGTTGCTTTGAATGGCCTTGTTTGTTTTGTTTATCTGCACCATGTTATATTTTGTGTTGTGTTCTGATCAGGAGTCTCTGTTTCCATGTCTAGCCATGAACACCGTGCTGCTCTGCAATCTCTTCTCTCTCCCTCGGATCGTGTACGCCATGGCAGAGGATGGATTGTTCTTTTCCATATTTGCGCGTGTCAATCCCATCACCAAAGTCCCTGTCAATGCTATATTGGTGTTTGGAATTCTCATGGCCACCATGGCTCTCATCTTTGACCTGGAGGCCCTGGTTCAGTTCCTCTCCATTGGCACTCTCCTGGCGTACACCTTTGTGGCAGCGAGCGTCATTGTGCTACGTTTCCAGCCTGAGAAATGCAGCTCCAAGGGGACAGCTTCCACGTCTCCCAACCCCAACGCCGAGCCTTCACCTGCCCCTTCAGAGTCCCAGACCATAACAGAGGACAGCGGCGAGCTGAAGCAGTACGAGTCCTTCTCTGACAAGCTCCAGCTGGTGGAACAGCAGAAGACGAGGGAGCGGCGGGGGGTGGGACAGCTGAAGGCCTCCTGGGAACCATACCTAGGCAGGCTGCTGGGGGACTGCGAGCCGGGCGAGGTGGTGGCCTTCTGTGTGCTGACTCTGATAGTGAGCTCAGTGTCCCTCTGCTCTGTGCTGGAGTTTGGTACCAAGCAGCTGCACCTTCCTGTCTGGAGCTTCACAATGCTGCTGGTGATTTTCAGCATTGCTTACGTCCTCAGCCTGGTGATTATATGGATCCATGAGCCGCAGACCAACAGCAAAACATTCCAGGTGAGCCTCTTTATGGATAAGACTGCGTGATATGATGGTTGAGTCTGTCACTGCCTCTGGCAGCAACAGTTACCGTAAATGAAATAACATTCAATGTAATTCACTTTTTTCGCCATTTTTATGACTTTAATTTTATTGCTGTGCAGGTACCTCTAGTTCCATTGACCCCAGGTGCCAGCATCCTCATCAATGTGTTCCTCATGATGAAGCTCAGCCCCCTAACATGGGTTCGCTTCACTGTGTGGATTGCCATAGGTAAGAAGGAACTGGATTAATGCAGAAAGCACAAACACACTCAGCTTACCATAACACATTTCTTACGTGTATTAATAGTTATATTATAATAAAGATTATGTTAAGACAACACTGTCATGCCCATGTGATGTGTGGCTGGGTAACTCTGTAGGTATAGTGAATGTATTGTCAGAAAGCACCTGCTTCCTGTTGCTTTTGAATGAATCACACATAATTACGTCATGCTAGCCAACATGTTCTTAAGGACATAAACCCATTTGTCAGCAAACCTCAGAGAATGCAGATGGTGGCTGCACAGCTTTAAAGCCCTGTCAGAGAGAGGAAATCACTCGGGACGCCTGATTAGCTGCATTGGCTTAAGGCCTCTCTGAACCAGTAAACCATTTAAAACCTGCTGTCAGACTGCAGCAGGTTAACAAGATGCAACCTCATGGGAAATGTCACACACCACACCACACATACCATACCACAGAAAAAAGCCCTCAACAAGCCACCCATGCATGGCTTGTTGAGATGTTTAGTTGTCTCAGATATGGCAGAAGATTTTTTTTTTTTTTATTATAAAATAGACGGTTATCTTTACAGAACCCTGAGCGTTATTCTCAAAGCCCCACCCTTTCCCTAGAAACCAAATTTGGGGTGAAACAAAGTCCTTATTAATAAAAAAAAAAAAAGCAAAAATTCAAATTTAATTAAACTGAGTGATAAAAATGAGTAAATATATAAAATACACACAGCATTAGACTGTGCTAACAGTGTTTTCCAGAAGACTAGAGGGATGCAAATGGTCATTTAAATACACATCAATCAATGAGGAGAGGGGAAGCAAGGTTCGGGTACGTGTTATTCCATGTGTCAAATTAAAGTTCTTCGGCTGTGGGGAATCTCACCCCATCTCTGATCCTTGCGAGATAAGCCCACTTTAGATCAGTGCTCAGTGTTTTAAATTTGGCAATCCATAAATCTTCATCAGCTGTGCCGAGTTCACATTACAATGACATGTTTGTGTTGTGATGGGTTGGTGGAGAGCCGGCCGCTGGCACTCTGTGCGGCCACAACTAATTAACCCTAATTGACCCTTTCTTTATTTCAACATATGCTACAATCATGGTAACTGTTTATTTTTATTTAAACAGACACATTTCTTGTTAATTCATGTGTGATTTGGTGGTTGACCTGTGAGTGTTTTGGGCCCACACACAAAATCTTACATGTTCAGATCCACGGCAGGAGAGCCAAACAGCCGCATGTGATTTTTCAAATGTAACTAAATTTGTAATCCCCGAAATTCCCATCCAATTTTCATCACCGTGACATGTGTCTCTGTCCCCAGGTCTCATAGTGTATTTCGGCTATGGGATCTGGCACAGTAAGGAGGGCCGGCGGGAGCTGCAGCCCACAGACATGGCCGCCCGCTACGTGGTGCTCCCCAGCGGCAGCCTGGTGGAAACCGTGCAGCCGGTCCAGCCCGAAGGTCAGGCGGACACCCCGGCGCACCACATCAATGGCCCCTCCACTGCAGATGAGTACGCAGAAAAGAGATGATGTGTGACCAAATATAGTCGTCCTGACCACTGCCTGGTATTATATGATGTCTCTCACTCTAACGCTGTACTATTACTAGTGTAATTTCTGTATCTCACTTCCTTTAGTGTATGACTGGCCCACCACAGTCTGTACCTGTTGCTCTGCAGATGTAAGCACACCACGGGATGGGACGCACCTTCTCTGTCTGGTTCTGGTTGCTAAGCGTGATTTGTAAACCTTGTAACATTTGAATGTACAGTAGAGAGCTTTATTACTGTCCCGTGAACTTCTTGCACCAAATTCATGTGGCATCCTCTCAGTCTAGGACTTTACTTTGTTGGCCTCCATGTGCTTGCTCCAGGTTATATGTAAAGCATTCCCTGTGACAAGCTGTTCCTTTAGTTACCCAGTGAAATTTCTTTAATTCTAAAATTAATCTGGGTCATGTGACTATTCACTATGAATCAACATTTACTTAATATAATTATTAAGTTAACGAGACACATCTTTGCAGTTTTGGAAACTGTCTCCTCTTCCCAAAGGATCCATTTGTTGCATGTTTTTAAGTCAAGCAGAGGAATGCAGACTTTTGTGAATTTACGCCTTTTTCTCAAACTCTTACTTCTCCTTGAATCCACTTCATTTTTATTTTTCTATAATTGTGATCTATGTTTTTTTATCTCATACAGATCTCAATAGTTTTGTGTCTGAGCTACATGCCCTACATATTTTCTGCATACCATGACTAGTCTCTATTAGTAATGTGTTCACCCTTTAATTGGCTGAGCAACATTTTACGGCTTCACTTAACCTAAATCTCATCCTGTGACCCTGTTCTTTCTTGTGTCACTGATCTTGTGCAGTTTTTTTCTCACACAGCTTTGCACAGCAATTCTGCTCCCTCTCTCCCTGTTGACCTGAGATTATGATATATCAAAGCACATCGATTACAGACTTTATTATAGTGTTATATTTTATTAAAAGTGAGTGTGAGTTGAGCACAAACCTACTGAATGGGACTCTTCACAAACAGGGTACAATTGTTGGCAGACACTGGTGATATTAAACATGAGATGGGCCCCTGTAATCCCAGCAGATTTGCAGCCGTCCCTGTCGCTAGTCTGCAGCTTGACCCAGATCAGAGAAAGACACACGTGTGACAACACTTTCATTTTACACCAGTTACATTCCCACAGCCTACACACTGTCAATAAATGAACACGGGGCATTATTTTGAAATTCAGATACACAAATCTTTATTCTCCTGTTTTGTTTTCATTCCAGTTTGTATTTGCATGTGTTACATAAGAAACCGATGGCCTTAAACATGTTGTAATCAATGCAGAAAGGCTTCCAAAGCTAAAGTAGTCTGTGATATTTATTTGTCTGTTGCATAAAAACTCTTATACAGGACTTCACACTTTATAATTATTAAAACAGAACACAAGCCTGGCAACAGATATATATAGCAGGAGACATTTTGGCATAGTTACAAAACAAATTTTGTATAAAGTTTGCACACCATTTCCTGGTAAATGTGTTTCACAGTTATGCTTTTGATGTTGGAGCTAGTGGAAAACATAAATACTGTGGTGCTTTTTTTAGCTGAACCTTCTCTCACCTCTTTCTTTTGTCGTCTCTGTGCCAGGAAGCACAAAAACAATAACCCAGTTCTTTTCTTATTTGGAATAGTTTCGTATTCTGTACTTGCACATCGAGGTCTCAGATCTTTTTTCTGTTATTGTGTACGTCAGTATAAAATGCAATGACTGTGTCATCTTTCAAAATAAATGTTTAGAAGCAGCATTTACAAAAAATCTGAATCGTGGAGGGATCTGTTTTCAAATGTGCTATGTGGAACCAACTGCTTATTCATTTCTGGATGGTCCATCACGGTATTGGAAATGGTATTAGTCAGGTGATAATTTGCAACACAATCACACACAAGAAGAAGGTGAAAAATGAAGTTGACATCATCCCCATTCCATTTGTTTCTCTCCCTCTGTCACTTTATCCCAGCTCTGCACTGCTGTGCCTGTGGAACAAAGAAGAAATGAAACCACAGTATCAGGATGAATCATTTATAAAGGAACAAAAGTGCTTACGTTGACTGGCAGCACATTAGTGTCAGATAATTATTTAGAATTTCCATTCATCCTACCCTCGCAACTAGATGTTCTCTCTCCCTCAGTTTCTTCAGGCTGTTGTGCAGGGTAGCATTCTCCTGCTCCAGTACTTTAATGCGAACACCATTTGCCTTCATTTGTTGCTCCATGTCCAAAAGCACATTCCCTGTACCTTGAGAAGTTGCAAAGAAAGAATATTCAAGCATTCCACATGACTACCACAGAGGCGGCTGGCAAATAAATGACAGGAAACCCAATAGTGGAATCACTTGTAAACTATTTGGGTTCAACATCTTTTTCTGTGTATTTAAGGAATGATGTATGCAAAGATTAAATAGAAGCCTACTCTGTGGTCGGGCTTGCACTTGGAGGCTGAGCTCTGGGAAGGCCACCAACAACTTCTCCCTCTCCGAGAGAGCTTGCACATGTTCCTTCAGCTCAGCCACTTTCTTCTTTAGCTCGCCCATGTTTGTTTCCATTGTCTCCTTTTCCTTCTGAAGTTTAGAACCCAAGTCGGCGTGAGCTGCATGTTTAAAGGTTTTCATTATGTGTATTATTGAGGATCGTACCACTGATATACCTGCTGTTGTGTGAGCTGACCCTGCAGTTTCTCCTTCTCTTCTGACATCTGTTGCAGCTCATTGCAAAGTGCACTCTGTCTCTCCTCTTTCTCTCCCAGCTGCCTCTGCAGCTCTTCACACTCTTCGTCAAGAGCATCCACTCTCTCCAACAGAGACCTCTGCTTCGCCTGCATTGACTGGATGCACAAGCATGTTTTAATACAGCTGATCCACGAGGGACACTGTGGACTCCTCTGGTGTTTGTTGTGTCACTGACCTCTTGCTGGCGCCAGGCGCTGTGGTACTTGGCGCACTCCTTGTCAAGACGAACTTGAGTTTCCAAGATGTGACTCTCTTGCTGCTGGATCCTTTTTTGTAGTTCATGACAGTCCTCCTGTAGTACAATCTTCTCACATTCTACCACAGAGTAAAATGATCCATGCGGCATTATCAGTTTGTTTTAAAGGTAAAACTAAACCAAGTGTGTTTCATACAGTCCTGGAATATTTAAATGCTACATTTTAAATAATATAATATTTACCAAGTGCTTTCAGTGCTTCTTCCTGCACTGCTACTTTTTCTTTTAGACTGGACGTCTCTGTTGTGACAAAATAATAGATATATATATATATAAATATATGAGTGGTAACTGTGATTCCAATGTGACATCATCATAATTAAGTTAATTTGTTAATTTGTGAGCTTGCTCTACCACTCTTGAGTTTTTGTTGCTCCTCTTGTAGCCTTTTCTCTGTTTCCTTCATGGACCTCTGTGCTTTACTCAGTGAAAACTCCAGCTGGACAATTGTCGCCTGGTGTTTCTCTGTCTCCTGCTTGAAGTCTTTGCGTGCTCTTTCCAGCTGAGTCCTGAGTTTATCCCGCTCTGTCTCTGCTGCTGCTAATCTGTCCCTGAGTGGATGGACTGTAGCCCGCACATCTTGAAGATGTTTTCCCAGCCGGCGCAGGTCCCTGAGCTGCTCATTGGCCAACTGGGCAACATCCCCTGTTGTCATGCGTCCGAGCTCCAAGGTGTCCTCCACAGCAGCCAACAGTGGCTGCAGAGAGGACGGCAAGCCCTCACTCTGAAACAGTCCTACCAAAGCATCTCCAGTCTTTCTCAAGGTGGACTGCACCTGATAACAGATGTCGCAGGTAGAGAGGGATGATTCCACTGTCTGAGAGCTCACACTGCGGATGTTCACTTTGGGACAGCATGGGGTGTTGTGGGAAGGACTAAATGGTGAATGGTTCGGCGGCATAAACTTAAAGGAGCTTGATGAAGACCAGGAAGATGAAACATTTTGGCAGCTGTCACTCCCTGAAGCAACTGACACTGTCTCTGTGTCATCACAGTCAACTGTTTTTGGTTTTGTCTGTTTATTGATGTCTTTGATGGTGCCCTAAGAGACAGAAAGAGAGTAATGGGATTCATCCACTCTATAAAAATCACCTAATAAATTTAAGGATGTTTACCGTGAGGCTGGATAAGTCAGCTAAATTACTCCAGTAGTTTCTGACCACAAGACCAACTGACAGGCATCTTTTCTGCTGGGTTTGTTCTCTCCTGTGGCTGCACCTCAGCTGCTCAATATAGGAACTGGAGCTTTGTAGGAGAAGAAGTAGTCTTGATGAGGAAGAAAGAAAAATGTTAGTTCTTGTCATTATTATTGTTACCACTGTTGCTGCTAGTATTATTATTTTCAGGCGAGGTCAACGCATTTCAAATTGGAAAAAAATAGAAAAGCAGTCAATAAATCAAGACCATTTACCTTATTGATATTAGAATGATCACAAATGAAAACCAGCAGAAAAAGAAAAATAATATTAGTATGATTAACATTATTAAGATGCATCGTCTAGGAATAACAATATTACATTAATGTTAATAAAACAAATACTGCATTACCTGTCAATCACAAGCTCCAGTAAGACTATATGGGAGTGCTGGTTGAATTCACTCTCCCCGTCCACGAAGTCATACTGGCCCAGCAGAGCCACCATGTCCAGGTTACAGGAGACTTTGTCGGGGAACTTCCAGGAGGGGACGCGGAGCGGTCCACTTCTGGAGAGCACGTCCAGGATGGCTCCCTGAAGATCCACCAGATCTCCCCGCAGGCTCTCGATACAGTCCCGGCGACCAAGGAACTGGCTCATGTCTGCCACCAGGAAACTTCGACACCACACCTAAGGTTAGTGTAGTTTGTTGTCACCAAATCTCCCTGACAACTTCGACGAACTACGGGTTCCATAATGCTTTGCGGCGTGTTTCCGGAAGCAATACGCCGCCATTGGGGTCAATTTACCGCACGACGCAGTACGTGTTAAACCGCAGCAACGGTAGGTTTTTACGCGAATACAGACTTATTCTAAATTGCTGCGATAAAAATAAATTAATCTAAATTACTTGTACGTTTCTCATTGACCTGGTGTTTTCAGGTAACTTTCGGTGCTACAGGACGACGCAGCCATGCCGCCCGGGCCTGTTCAAATCATTCAGCCGGAATCCAACAATAAGGTAACGACGATACCGCTCGGTTAGCTCATGTTAGCAATGCAGCTAACTCAGCGCGTCTCTGGGGAAAGTAATGCACAATATATGAAGCTTCCCTCCCGCTACGAAGCTGGCACCATATCAGTTTACATTAGCGTGTCCTAATCCGGAGCATCTATTGTCCATCCATTCGTCAAGATATAAATATTAGCTTGTTGCGCTAACAAGTGTCAATTTAGCCTAATAGCTAAATACTGTATATGTTCAACAAGCACTCAGGTCGTGAATGAGTTGTTTACTGAACGTACCTAAACACGATGATTGGTAGCTGGAGGTATTTATCATTGTGTATCTTACTCCCTGACCTGTGTAAATATGGCTATCACATAGTGAATGTAGCTACTGAATGCTGTATAATGAGGGCAGGCTAAACAACACCCCAGTTGCTTATAATTATATTATAATTATACCTTACCCATTAAGACTTATTTTTCTATTTCATTCTTAGTCGCTGAGATTTTGCGCCTGTTGGGTTGCACCTGTAGAGACGTTCTAAAACTTAACTTAAAAAAGCATTGCCTAATGTCTGAAAACTGTGATCAATCATCAGTAAAACATGTATGTGAGAAGTAGAAGTAGCGATGCTTTGTTTCACCTCTTGCCAAGGTGAATCCTGTTATCCTTTACATTGATGAGGGCCTTTGATATCCTCATGCATGAGCATAGCTCAGCGTTCTGAAAGATTGGTGGTGTGTTGTTGTGGTGTGCTAACTTTATTAGATGGGATTGATTGTGTTGGGTAACAACGCCATTCATCAAATGCTTCTTTTGGTTATATGTTACAATTTGTACGTCACGCATTTTTATTTTACCAACAGAACGATGCACCAGCAGACGAAACCCCAGCGACCAAACCCATCGTTGGTATCATATATCCACCTCCTGAGGTCCGAAACATCGTCGACAAGACAGCCAGCTTTGTTGCCAGGTTGGTTTCTCCACATGTCAGTTGTTAAATATTTCAGCTGAGTTTTATGTCTGTGATATTTGAGATTTTTATGTAATTTCACAGGAATGGGCCTGAGTTTGAAGCAAGAATCCGACAAAATGAGATCAACAATCCCAAATTTAATTTTCTCAATCCCAATGACCCCTACCATGCTTACTACCGTCACAAGGTCAATGAATTTAAGGAGGGGAAAGCTCAGGAGCCATCTGCGGCAGTGCCTAAGGTTATGCAGGCCATGCTGCAGTCCCAGCAGCTTCCTCAAAAGGTAGGGCATAGCATTTCCCTCCGCAGTTACTCTGATTGAAATTCTTCATTTGTCTTAGTAGAATTTCATCACAATGACTTACATTTTGTGTTGATCAACAGGTTCAAGTGATTCAGGAGGCAGTGGTTCCCAAAGAGCCTCCTCCTGACTTTGAATTCATCGCAGATCCTCCATCAATCTCAGCATTTGACCTGGATGTTGTCAAGCTCACTGCCCAGTTTGTTGCTCGCAATGGCCGCCAGTTTCTTACTCAGCTCATGCAGAAAGAACAGAGGAACTACCAGTTTGACTTTCTGCGGCCACAACACAGCCTTTTCAACTACTTCACCAAACTGGTTGAACAGTACACTAAGGTAAGCCAACAAACTGTGCTTATCTGATACTGTTGCTATGTGTCATTTGTGTAGTGATTCTAAACGGTACCTTGGTTGTTTGTCAACCTCCAGATACTGATCCCTCCTAAAGGCTTGCTAATCAAGATGAAGAAAGAAGCTGAAAATCCAAGAGAAGTCATGGACCAGGTAATTCCTGTTTAATCTGTCTCTGTGAGTAACAAACTAAGAGCATGTTAGCACCTATATTAATCAGCTGTTATTATCCTCAACCTCCAGGTGAGGTACCGTGTTGAGTGGGCCAAGTTCCAGGAGCGTGAGAGAAAGAAAGAGGAGGAGGAAAGGGAGAAGGAACGAGTGGCATATGCCCAAATTGACTGGCATGACTTTGTAGTGGTGGAAACTGTAGATTTCCAGCCCAACGAACAAGGTAATGTCAACACAAAGATAATCAACTTTATATGTGCAAGCCTTCAATTATATCTTAAATAAAATGTCTTAATTGTTTTTTTTTTCTCTCTCTCTCTCTCTTCTCCCCAGGCCACTTCCCTCCACCCACCACACCAGAGGAACTCGGTGCCCGCATCCTTATCCAGGAGCGCTATGAGAAGTATGGAGAGAGTGAGGAGGTGGAAATGGAGGTTGAGAGCGAGGATGAAGATGATGAACGGGACACTCGGGACAGAGGCCAGCCCTCACAACCGGATCAAGACACACAAGTGCAGGACATGGATGAGGTGAGAACTAACAAAGCTGTAATTATTAGTTGTAAATTAATAAGAATGTTTATAACTTGTATTCTACTCCTTGTCTCTTCAGGGATCTGATGATGATGATGATGGCATGAAGGCTCCACTGCCACCAGACAACCCTATGCCACCCCCACTGCCACCAACTCCAGATCAGGTCATCATTCGCAAAGACTATGACCCGAAAGGTAACCTGTCCATCCTTACATAAATGAGCCAAATCAGAAAACAGAATGTATACAATGTGTGCTCATCAAATGGTATCTTTTCCTCCCAGCTTCCAAGCCTCAGCCCTCGGTTGCAGCTCCTGATGAGTACCTCATCTCACCAATTACTGGTGAGAAGATCCCAGCCAGTAAGATGCAAGAGCACATGCGTATTGGTCTGCTGGATCCGCGCTGGCTGGAGCAAAGAGACCGCATTATCAAAGAGAGGCAGATTGAAGATGAAGTCTATGCTCCTGGTCTGGACATCGAGAGTAGCTTGAAACAGCTGGCTGAAAGGCGTACCGATATCTTCGGTGTGGAAGAGACGGCCATTGGTAAAAAGATTGGTGAAGAAGAAATCCAGAAGCCAGAGGAGAAGGTGAAGGTTTTTTCAGAAATTTTTGTATGAAAATAAATTTAATTGTTGAGTTAGTACAGTTATGATAATGGTTTGTATTATATTTATATATATTTATATTATTTGTTTTGTGGTTTGGTGCCTGTAACATCTTTGCTTTTACTCCCCCACCAGGTTACCTGGGATGGCCACTCAGGAAGCATGGCTCGTACCCAGCAGGCAGCACAGGCCAATATCACCCTGCAGGAGCAGATCGAAGCCATTCACAAGGCCAAAGGGCTAGTGGGAGAGGATGATACCAAGGAGAAAATTGGCCCAAGCAAGCCGACTGACATTCATCACCAGCCTCCCATCCCCTCATCCTCAGCCACCCTGCAGAAACCGGCGCCTCCTATCACCATAGTGCCACGCCCACCCTCCTCTGTGCGTTACTATCTCAAGAAAAAAATATATTAATTCTTTGTTTAATTTTCTTATACAGACATACCTATAATTCAATTGATGTATGTATTTACACAGATGGCCCCTCCAGTGCGCACCACTCTCCTGTCTGCTGTACCTGTAATTCCAAGACCACCCATGGCTCCTGTGGTGCGCCTAACACCTGGACAGGTCTTAGCACCAATGCCTCCCATGATTTCTGCTCCTCGCATCAATATGGTCCCAATGCCTCCATCAGCACAGCATATCATGGCCCCGAGACCACCCCCCATGGTTGTTCCAGCTGGTAAGCTTAAGGTTTTCTGGACACTGGTCATTGGTATTTAAAATAAACATGCACCGTCGTGATACTTGTTTGAATATGTACATTGTGATGTAGGCCTCCACATTTAACATTTTTGAATTCCCTTCTTTCCAGCATTTGTCCCAGCTCCTCCAGTACCACAACCACCCAGCTCTGCTCCGGCTCCACCATCCCACCCACCCCCACCTCATGAGGACGAACCAATCAGCAAAAAGATGAAGACTGAGGACAACCTTATTCCAGAGGAAGAGTTCCTTCGCAGAAATAAGGTTTGAATAGAATACAGTTTTTCAGCCAATATATTTGTAATGACTTTTATCAATATACCAGCCTCTTCAGTTAGCGAAGCTTTGGCTGTAATAAATAAGGAAATTACTTTAGTTTGTCATATTAAGTGCCTCTTCTAGATTCTGAACAAGAACTTTTTCTCTCAGGGCCCCGTGGCAGTTAAAGTTCAAGTCCCCAACATGCAGGACAAGACTGAATGGAAGCTAAACGGCCAAGTGCTGAATTTCACTGTCCCACTCACAGACCAGGTATGCAAATGTTGACTGATTATCTCTCTTTTTATGCCAGTGCACATATTGCATTATTACAAATGTGTGGATGCAATGTCTCCGCAGGTGTCTGTTATTAAAGTCAAAATCCATGAAGCGACTGGCATGGCTGCAGGAAAGCAGAAGTTGCAATATGAGGTAAATTTACCTTTTGACCTTTTTTGAACATGTCATGCCTTAACTGGATAACATCCCATATAACTTAACAAGTAAATAAACAAAAATGTGTATTTTTTGTTCTCTTGCAGGGCATTTTCATCAAGGATTCTAACTCTCTGGCTTATTACAACATGAACAACGGCTCCGTCATCCACTTGGCACTGAAGGAGAGAGGTGGCAGAAAGAAGTGAGCCACGCAGCAAGCGGTGGATTGTACTTGTCCAGTCATTTTTATTGAATGGATGTTATATCAGAATATTACGCCCCTCATACTCATCAGTAGAGAGAGCACCTGGTCTTTATATTGTATCTCAGAATGCTAAAGATTATTCTCTGCTTGCAGGTATGACCTCATACTGTTAGTTAAACTTTGATTTGTTCATGATTAAATACATTTGGTGACTATAGTCAAATTGTAACCCATTGAAATAAAGGAATCAAAAAAACTTGATTTGCTATTTGTTTTTGTTTTATATTAAAAAATTAATCAACTGATAAAGGACGCCTCCTCTGGTGGCCAGACTGCCAAATATGTTAAATTATATCTGCGATGAATTGTGAATAGTTGAGTCAATGTGCGAGATGCTTTGGATAAAAGCGTCTGCTAAATGCCTTTGTAGACTTCTAGAGTTGCTTTGATTTTTTGATTTTTTTTTTTACGAGACATTGTGGGTAATTCCATTGACGACCACAAGGGCTGGTTATAACATGAAGACGCTGGAACAGCCCAGGACGACACTGGGTCTGTGACTCGTCCAGGATCGGCAGACAGGCGCGATGACAGGACAACGATCCGCTGCTGAGCAAGTTACAGACGCGTTAACCCGCTAACGTAGTTCGTTAATGGCTCACCGTGACAGACTAGTGAGTAAACTAGCATGAGCGTGAAGAAGGTCGCTCCACCGCAGGAGTCATTTGGGAGTTTAGGCTAACTCTTCAGAGGCTAGCTAGTGTTAAATCTGGTAAAGCAATAGCGTCAACGCTGCGAGCTAATGCTAAAGCTGTGTACAGTTGTCTGACAGTTGCGTCGTGGCGTTCGGGCAACATTTCCGGAGAAACTAGTTGTAGAAGTCAAGTCAAGAAATCATGACGTCGATGCTATTTGACCCGACAACATATGCCGAGAAGCACTTTTGACTTTGGGCTGTCAACAAGCTCGCTGGCGTTAGCTATCCTGGCTAGCCAGCAGCTAGCACTCCAGCTACCATGGCCAAAATAGAAAACGGCCGACAGTCGGTGGACACCACGAGCATCCGGACCATCAGCAGCAGCCGCATAGACGACGAGAGCTCGCTGGGGTCCGACTCGGAGATCAACGGCTTCACCAGCGACAGGCAGACCGATAAATATGGATTCATTGGCGGGGCGCAGCAGCACTCACAGGAGTCGTAAGTTTCCTTGAACTGTTGTGATTTACACCCATTGATTTCAACAGTGTGGTCGGAGCCAAGGTGAATATAGGTGGCAACCCAGTCCTCTAGTGGAGACCAGGGCTTGAACCTGGTAGTTATGAAGACTTAGCAGAAGACGTGTTGTTGCCCTGGAGCTTGTGTACAACAGAGCTGCTGGCCAGCTGCGTGGCACTGTGGGTTTTAACATATGCCCAGTGTTGGTCTGTCAACATGGCTCATGTGAAAACATGAGCTGGATTCATAATAACACGGAGCATCATTCGCCCTTATTCTTCCTTATATGTGATGATTCTTGTGCAGATCTTGTTTTTGTGGAGCGATTCTTTTTCATTTGAATGGGTTCATTCATATCCTTGAGGCATGTTGCAGTCTTTTTTCTCTCTTCTGAGAAGGCCTCTCTTTCTTCCCCCTTCAGTGGGAGACTAAAGCCGACATTACAGAGCTAAAATAGTGGTGGGAGTGAGAGAAAGTTGTGCCAAGCTCTGGCTGTCTGGGAGCCCGCTGTTTTTTGGAGGTTTTGGCAGAGTTGGAGCCACAGCTCTGGTGCCATGTTACTCCAGGGCCTCTTTTGGCTCTCAGTTTTATAGGTATAGTCACAAATGCAGTTTAACTCTCAGTATTTAGCAGTGAAAGTAACTCTTCACTCCTACTCCAAGTTAAAGTGAGAGTTTAACATCTTGCTGCACTGATCAACAAACATAGACATTTCTTTTCTTCATAGAAAGAAGGAGGGCGTTCTGAAGTTCCCAACACTCTTTGAAGACAATTGAAGCCTGCAATTACAGCCTTGTGCTGATGAGATGATTACATAGCTTCATAACGCATCAGCCCTTCGTTCATTGTGCAGGTTATACTTCCCACAATTTCTTTTTCTGCTGAAGAATACAATGTGAAGTCCTTACTTGTTCTTGGCTGTAAATGATTTGCAGTTAAATTACATCACAAGGCGGACAGATCCTGACTGCAGCTCTTTGAGGTTGAACACGCTTTGCCCTTTAATGGGCTACATATGAGTTTTAGTCTTTTATAGTCTCTTCAAAGCAAGTCGAGAAGTTGTTATGTTTGAAGGAGTGTACAGTTTACTGACTGCGCATGAGTGATAGCCACACACAGATTTCCTTTCTGAGGATGTTTGTTCCAAACACTCAAACTCCAAGATCCACCATGTGTTTTTTTAGTTAGAGATTTATTCTCAACTGAGCTCAATAAAAAATACACAGGTTTCTTTACTCAACAGTGTTTACATCCAAAAAAGGAGTGTTCCTGTAGTGGGATATTGTTTTTACTATTGAAATATGATTGTTTTTGTTTTCTCTGTTGTGTCTCCAGAGCTCAGGATGTGCCCCCAGAGGTGCTCAGGCAAAGAGAGGTGAAGTGGCTGGACATGCTCAACCACTGGGACAAGTGGATGATCAAGAGATTTGACAAGGTCAGTACCTCATTTAGTGCTTCATTTTAACTCATGAACACAAACTGTCATTGGCTTTCTTTGATTTTCCAGATTGGAATAGTTTTTTATACATCTAGAGCCTGAGCTGTGCCACCATTTTAACATTCCATGCAGTTGTTTTTTTTAAATCCTGCGAAGTTTTGAACATAGCAGGATCAGACAAAGTAAATTACATTGCCTAAGCATTTGATTGCACAAAGACAATACTTTTGTGCACACATTGTTTGCAGCTTTGCTTGTCTAGCTGGTTCCCAGCTGAAACGCTCATAGCGATTCAGCTCAAAGATGCAGCCTCGACTCTTTTCCATGAATCAGCAGCAGGGCAGGACACGACCCATCCCTTTATCTCCCTGTGTACCGTGTGACAGATTGACTGTCTCAAATTCTGGGTGGGGCTGTATAGACTTCCTGTGAAACTGCTTTAATAAAAGTCCTGTGAGTTTACAATATAGCTGTACTTGCATGCAAGTCAACTCTTCAGAATGAAAATCAGAAAGTTGTTTCCACTTCTCTCTTTTGCCGGTATGCTCAAATAGTCAGCCACTCAAGGTTGGAGTTTCTAATCCCTTATTCTGCACCTTTGTTTTGTTTTACACAAACTTTACAAGAGAAACTGAACTCTTCTTGGGGAAGTGTGCCAGGTTCACATCGTAAAAGCAAACAAGTCTGACCATATTTCACTGTAATCAATCTGTTGCACAAACAGCAGCTTGTGACTATGTATGACATCACATGTGTTTTGCATAAGTTTTTTTTTAGTTGCTGTTTAGTGGATGTACCTCTGTGTACTAACTGTGTACAGGATGTTTTGGCTCCATTCAGGACAATGTAATTCTTTTTGTTTATACTTTTTATATACTGACAGGACTCTAAAACAAATGTCTCACAAACTGGTGCATAACAGGTTAAATATGCCACAAGCTGTTTTATTACAAAAATACTACACTGTGTTTCCACCAATATTTACGTACTTGTTGTCACAGCAACATTTTGTCTGTCACAACTGTTTGACACATTTGTTCCCTTTGTATCTTGCTGTATTTTGTAAACCTTAATGCGTCTGTGGCTCAGGTGAGGCTGCGGTGCCAGAAAGGAATCCCTCCTGCCCTCCGAGGCCGTGCATGGCTCTACCTGTCCGGGGGGAAGGTGAAGAAAGAGCAGAACCGCGGAAAGTTTCAGGTCAGAGAGCTTCTTCTTTCATTTCCTCCTTACAGCTCTGTTTATGTGGATTTTTTTTTTTTGGCCTTGCTTTATGAAAACATTTCATTTGAATTTATCACTGAAGCCGTGGCTGTCCTCCAGAGTTACTTCCTCTGTTGAGATTCCCAATTTAATTTTTTTGCACAGTACTGGATTTTTTTTTAAAAGCGATTTATAAACATCAATGACTTGAAAATGAAAATCAAATAGAGTTCTTTTTATGCCAGAAGACATCCTGTACTGAATCTGACAAAATATCTACATTCTGAATTGTAGTTTGAAAAGGCCACAGTGCTTTTACTGTGTAGTGACGTCTCCTCTATGTGTTTGGCCAGGAGCTGGACAGCCAGCCAGGGGATCCCAAATGGATCGATGTCATTGAGAAAGATCTCCATCGACAGTTTCCTTTTCATGAGATGTTTGTGTCTCGAGGAGGACACGGGTAAGTTGCGAGACTGGATGTGTGATGACTCCACTGGTGATTTGTTTGGCATCTCATTTGTCTTATCTTTTTGTCAACCCTACACAGACAGCAGGATCTGTTTCGTGTTCTTAAGGCCTACACTCTCTACAGACCAGAGGAGGGATACTGCCAGGCTCAGGCTCCCATAGCTGCTGTGTTGCTCATGCACATGCCTGCTGAGGTACTGTATACTTTCACTCCACCACAGACACCATATAAAGTATGTCCTTTGGTGTAAACATGCTGACTCCATTTTACTGGGGTGCGATGAGTGTTAAAAGCTAAGAGCTGAAGGTTTGTTATATTATTTTGCTCTTTAAACTAGAACATGAATACCGCTCGCTTTTATTTCTGACCTTGAAGAGTTCTATTTTTAAACTGAACAGCAGAGACGGTACAGATGATGTCATCAGGAGATAAACCCTGGAGCAGCTCCAAAGACTGAATAATGGATCAAGCAGCCATGGTGGCTTGACAGCTGTTTATGTAAATGTTCTGATTCACAGCGATAAACTGTGTATTCAAATAAAACTAGCATAGCCTCGTAATGCTGTCACACCACAAACCCACATAATAAATCGCTCATTGTTTGATGCTCTATTGTATGTTACAATAGATTTGGAACAAATTGCTCTTAATCTTTTATATAGCATGTCAAACAACTCGTTCTTTATTGTTTGCTTCTATTGGGTATAGAATTTACAGTTTTACCCACAGAATTGATTTGATCTGTGACGTTTACTGACTATTAACTAACTTTTGGTAAGGATGGGAACATTGTCATGGACTGTGGTGTGAGCATGTGGTAGTTAGCAGTAGTACAATAAATTGTGCTGCCTCACCAAGTTAGAGATAATAATATTATTAGAAGCCTAAAAAATGTTGGTTCATAATTAAACTGTACTGTAATAATTAGAATATGATTTGATTTTATTATTTATTATTATTATTCTACTCTTGTGCCACTGTGTCAAATTGGAATTTTCTCAACGTCAGTCAGTTTTATTATGGAACTAACACTTTCTGGAACTATGTGACATCATCTGTGCTTGTCTCCACAGGATGCCTTCTGGGGACTGGTCCAAATTTGTGAGAAGTATCTTCCTGGCTACTACAGTCCTGGCCTGGTGAGACTGAAATACAAACAAGCATTAATAATGAGCTCAGCGAGAGCTCAGCGCGAGTATGACTTCATGTGACACTGCTGTTACCAGAGCTGTAATCCAGTCCGACTTGCTGAGCTGACTTACTCCCACTGGAACGCAGTTTTATTTCTGCAGACGTAGGAATTCTGTGGTTATAAGCTACTCATGAAACCATGGAGGCGTTGTCAGACCATCATTTTACTCTGTTTCTTACTGTATTTGGCCGGCTACATGAATGAACCATGTTGTGTGGTTACTGTTTGGTATGCACCGTGCTGGACAATCTGATATAATTATTTTTAAGTGGAATCAAGAATTCTGGACTGAAAGAATGACATGGAGCTACAGAAGAGGTTAGAAAGACAGGGTTGTCATGCAGAGTGGCATATGATTTACAAGTAGAGTAACATGATGCATTTGTACTAAATGCACGTGTGTATCACGTTTCTGACCCAACAATGCAAAGGGCAAAAGTTTTTGTTTACTCTCTCAATGCTTTTCTTACCTGTGTCCCTTCCAGGAAGCTATACAGTTAGATGGAGAGATCCTGTTCGCTTTGCTGCGACGTGTCTCCTCACTGGCCTTCCGCCATCTGGAAAAACACAAGATTGACCCCATCCTCTACATGACTGAATGGTTTATGTGTGCCTTCTCCAGAACGCTGCCTTGGGCTTCTGTGCTGCGTGTCTGGGACATGTTCCTCTGTGATGGTAGTGATACATTTTCCCTGTTGTTAGACGAGCATCTCCGGGACTTCTTCACACTCAATCTCATTTGGCCTTTTTCTCCTTCTTCTCAGGAGTGAAGATAATCTTCCGTGTGGGTTTGGTGCTGCTGAAGTGCATGCTGGGGACCCGGGAGAAGCTGAAGGCCTGTCAGGGCCAATATGAAACCATGGAGCTCCTCAGGGCCATCGATCCCAGATACATGCAGGAGGGCTACCTCGTCCGAGAGGTAAGAGTAGAGGAGCAGCAACATGTCACCCATCCTTTAACAAGGTCCATGCATTTCAATGGTTTTGAGGCATAGCTGCACCCTGCTCAATCGTGACTAAAAGCATTATTAGTAAAATAAAAAGGGTTTATATTACACAAGGGCTTGCCCATATTAACAATTTATCAATTTCCTGATATTTTATATTGGGCCTAGTTCTGATTGGTGATGACGGGGGGCGGGTGAAATCATCATTCCATCTCTTTTCCAGGCAGCGGTGCTTTCATTGCACACAAAGGCATTGCTAGCGTTTGGTAGCATTTGTGCATGTCGCAGATGCTATCACTGCTTGGATGTCAAGCAACAGCGAATATTGTCATATATGGATGGATATTTCTAAACAGGCTAAATCTACCTTAAGGAGAGAATCCTTTCCTTTACTGGTGTAGTGTGAGGTCGTGGTTGTGTCACTGGGGATGGAATAAACGGAGAACAGTGAGTGTAGCCAAGGGAACAGTAGAGTCTCAAAGAGAGTGAATTAAATTGGTACAGAGACAAATTGACTAGACTGCTGGCTGCCCAGTGTCTGGTTCCTGTGTGTGAGTATCTGTCCATGTTAACAATAGCTCCTCTTATACATGAGGCTGTCTGGACCGTGAGTGTTGGTGTATCTACAGTGACCCCATGGCCCTTTGGCATTTACTGACGAAGTTCACATTTGAGCACAATGGTCAAACATGGCAGGAACATATTTTTCAGCAAGAGCGGCTCTTGTTGCTTCACATTTCCCTGCCTATGATCTGTGTGACCCCAGCTGTGACCTGGTGACGTGTTTCTTCCTGTTACAGATTCTGGAGGTGCCAGTGACGGCACGGGACGTGGAAAGAGAGCATCACACCCAGCTGAAGCGCTGGAGGAAGAACCGCGGAGAGCTCAACTTCAAACCGCCTCCCAGGATGCATGGCGCACGGCTCGTCATGTTGGCAGAGCCGCCCAGGCGCCAGGACCTGCAGCAGAACCCCACTATTGTACTGGAAGTGCCTCAGCCCACCCCGAAGCTGAAGAAAGGCAAGGAGGAGAAGAAGAGCAAGAAGAAGAGGAGCATGAAGAAGTCCCAACCCATTATGGAGATCCCCAACCCTTACCCTCTTTCAACTGACCCTCCGCCTCCGCCTCCACCCACCGAGCCACCTGCCCCACCGCCGGTTGGGGCGGAGACAGCCGAGGCTGTGCCACAAACTGAAAAAAACTCAACTCACCAGCAGCAAGCGTCTCCTACGGACCTCCCCCCTGCCAAAGAATCTCTTCTTCAGCGATCCACACAAAGCCTTAGCAGCATAGACCAGGACACATACCTGTAGCTCCATGTCTGTCAGTGTGTGTGTGAAACAAACACCAGCACTCAGCGGCCAACAACCAGCTGTCAGGGTCTCTGACTACCCAGCATCCCTATCACGATTTTTCTAGTGTTAGACTGTTTTATATTCATTCTTTCATTGCAGAGCCGTTAAGCCTTTGATATTATCGCTGTACCAACAACACATTAGCTAAATATACAACTGCTTTGATGCCATGTCTCTACATGACGCCGTTATCTCTTTATTCAGCTCTAAATGTCCTGTTTACAAGGGAGACATGTTACTGTGTGTTTGGGAGCAAAGTTATTTCCTCAGACAGGTGTGGTTTAATTTTCATTTCATTTTTAACACTATAATTCATGAGTAATTGATTTCAACTGCAATAGTCAGACTGTATAAGGCAGGTGAGAAACTTTTGCCAATATATTTCCTGAGCGGGCGTTTGTACACTAGAGGGCAGTGTTGAAATGTTTCCTCTCAGCTGTCAGTAAAACTGACCACAGCTGGGATTGGCTTCCTTGTTAGGATACACTCAGTTTGGGAGATATAATATTGATGTTTTTTTTTCTTTTCCATTATGGAAAGACTGTTTTATAGTCTTACTTTTCAGCTGAAACTGATCATCTTTTATCCATGACTTGACCATACACTGAGTTCATGCAAGTCTTCTTCTACAAAGCACTATTATTTAAAGAGTGTAAACATTAAGTGGTGCTCTCGTGTTTATCAGTCTGTGGAATAGGCGCAGTTAATCTCTGTTTATCAGCGTGCCAGGCACATCTAGCCACTTTAAATCAGCAGCAATTCATGTTGCCTGGGCAGCACAGGGTCGAACACATTCCTCATAGTGTCCCACACGTCTGCCTTGTTAAAAGCCAATCATCTAAAAACTGTCTCTTGCCAAATTTTGATCTGTGTAATGTATGTGTCTGTGCGTTTCCTGTCACAGCTGGGGCAGTGTTAGTGCAGTTTGTGCTGACCATTCAGTCGACATAGCTCATGTATCCATTTTGGGGCCAAGCAGATCTTCATGTTTGTTGGGTTTATCTCTTTTTTTTGTATATATTTTTGCTAGAATTTCCAAAGCAAATCAAGACTGTTGTTTTAAGACGATCTTTGACCGCTTCCTGTGACCAGACCTATTCCATTAGCACAGAGGAGGGAACATGTAGAGATTTCAAAATTTAGTGGGGGTATCTGTAGCATTTCTTGAAGGAGAGCATGACTCATTTCTTTGGGAACTGGGGAAATATGCAGGAGCTGTTAGGCTCTTTTGTTTTCGTAACTTTCATTGCAATGATAAAAGAGAAGGGAGTTCTGAGAAGCACATGTGTGGGATGTGTCTGAGTGTATACTCAATTAATAAAATTCTGCTTTAAAAATGCATGTATAGGTCAGTTTTAAAGAAATCAATGTGGTTTAAAAGAGTAACACGTGTTCAAGCAGTCACTTATGCAGTAGTTTTTTAGTCGCTTGTATTTCACACTTTAAATGTTTTAATTTAATGCTTTTTGTGTAGATATGACATGTAAAATAATTTGTTTTGTAATGAAATCTATTTTTCAACATTTAATGCCATATTTTATGAAGCAGTTAGGAGAATCTCAATATATTTGACTTCCTTATTTCTAACACTAAAGGGGAAATGCTTGTTCATCTGGACGAAAGGGGAACTCCTCCTCCCTTGTCCAGACATTTATCCTTTGCATTGGGCTGATAGACGCCGCTTGACAGCCATGACGCAGTTCGCATCATCGTGAGTTTAACTTTTACGAATAAAGTTTTATTTAAAGCATTTCTGTTTTGAGTTTCTTTCTTGTATTCACTGAAGTATGATGTCTAAACGTTTCAATGCAATGTCTTGTGTTCCCCAGCAGATGGCGCACCCGAGTCACCACTTTGAAGGGGAGCAGTGGTTCCACACCTGGAAGTCAGGACAAAAAGGTCAAAGGTCTCCACTGTTTTCAATTCCACTTTCCGACTGACTGCTTTTAAATAATGTGCTGAACTTGTTACAATTACCTTATGTTGCAGTACATTTACTGAATATGCTTCTTTAATATGCAATAACTGCTCCTCCTATCTGTGTGTGGGGGGGTTATACCACTGTATAATAATGTTTAGTGCACTGTTAAATTAATATTAGTCATCAATGTTTATTCTGCACTGTATGTGTTTCTATATCAAATCTATCATCTCAGCTCAGACTCTATGGTAGAGGTGTGTTGTTAAGTGGAACTCTGCCCTGGTGTCTGTGCAGGTGTGAATCCATTTGTGACACATTTGACCTTTCTCTTCAGAGGCTTTTCTTATCAACTTGATCAGGGAGAGGGGGGGAAAAAGGACAATCCCTGCTCCCTCTCCTCGTTTAGACTAATGACAGTTAACTATATGTTCTTAATTTGCTGTTTGACCTGCCGGTGCCTCTTTTCTCCACCTTGAGGCTTGGGGGCCACTGGAAGTTGTTGCCACAGGCTTTAAAGAGTTCATCGTAAATTGCTACCTTGATGACCTCAGTAAGCCAGCTAACTGGCTTCCAATCGTCCAGCAAGGCGTGAGCGGCAGCTGTTGACCTCTGACCATCAGAGGCTCAGCGTTGTGATCGGATGAGAAGGCATCGAGTTGCAGGTGATGTTGAAATTGTCATTCTCCAGATAACTCGTCCATTCATTGTATGATGTCATGGGGAGGCAAGGTGCATATAGACGTGGTTCATACAGCATCGCCCTGTAAGGAGTACCTGTCAATAGCCATTTATCACACTTACCCATGATGTCATTCCACCCAGGCCATTATGGACCATTACGGGATCTGTTGATGTTTGCCCACATCAGGCACAGCAACAGTTAATGCTCTAGGTCCCTGAGGAATGCATGCACCGTCACGCTTTCCCTCTTTGCATCGGACACCTGGCCCTCTTTCAGTGCCACCGTCCCATTTACATCTCAAAGGGCCACGACCAAGAAGGCTCCCTCTGTGCTCCCTTCCTAACTCCAGAAATGATCTGATTTATCTCTCCATCAACGGAAATATACTCCTTTAGAGGGCCATCCCGCCTCTCTCTCTCCCCCTCGTCCCCAGCGAGCAGAGATGGGCGAGCGAGCGGTAAAAGGGGAGACTTGTGATCCTCCGTGTGATCCCGGACCCAACGGACCCCTGTCACAGTGCTTGATTCATGTGATGCGGGCGACTCTCTTTCTGCTCCCAGGCTCAATGTGTTGAGGCAAAGCAAAGGCGCCTGTGTTCCTGAGGTATCCGATTCCCACGTTTGATGGAGCATGACAGGTTGGCTCAGGTTAAATTAAAAGGCAGGAGTAACAAATATGAGGGCAGACATTGTGATCCTCGGCGCAGGTGAACTCTGTGGCAGAGGGGATAAAAAGTTATTTATTGCACCGAGGGAAAACATCAGTCTTTGTGTGTGGGAGGGGATCCCTGTGAGAGGGTCAGAATGGATAATTGAATCACTCCAGTGTTGTTCCTGCTCTTCAGACCCACTCGTCGCCAAAGGAGAATCCCTCGCTTGTATTTTTCCTCCTTGGTCTTCCTTTCCATACGCAGACCTTTAAACCAGACTGTACCAGGCCTTCATTTTGGCAGTGTAGCATGTTGGGTGGACACATAGCAGCCCTATTTCCAGACATAGCTTTGTAAATATCCTCCATCCTCTGGCTCCAGGGAGATATTTCTGACCACCCTAAACACAGACGACTGTTAAATTACGTTACCAAAGCCTGCTAATGTTTTAAATCTGGACCCGTGCCTGTATCACTCAGCTACTCCATCATGGGTTAACAAGGCTCTGTATATCTTGGAAAATGGAGTCTTGGCACCTTTGTTGTTTCCATTGTATGACTCCTGCCTCCATTCGCGGCCCCACACATGACTACATATAAGGCAAATACTTAGCAGGTACATTTAACATAGAATAACACCCCCAAATTTCTCCTGGGTGCATTTAGCAGAGTACTTTAAATGTCATCACTCTTCTCGTTTGGGCTACTCCCGGTGGACGGGCCGCCCTGCCTGAAGGACGACATGAAAATGATCATGGGTCGGGGGGGGGGGGGGGGCTCAACCACATGTTTATAAAAAAAAGGGGGGGGGGTGCTCAACCACATGTTTATAAAAAAAACACAAAAAAAACACCTTTCTTTCTCAAGGTTTAGTCTGGACCCTCAAAGCAACACCCTGCAACAATAACACAGGACATTTACTTCATTTGTTTCTCCGTTAATTCTGATTCTCCCTTTTTTCCCCATTACCATAAAGTGAGATAAAATAAAACTATGGACAGTAAAGGGGTGTACAATAATTACATACAGAAACATACATTTATTTTAACCTTGGCCCAATTACACCCCCTCTGACTAATTTCAGCCAGCATGTGTTCATATGATGAAGTCTTAATTATTGGCTCAAAAGTTGGAGAGGCATTCACTTTGTCCTTAAAGAAAGCTTAAAGAAATGAAAGATACACCCCCCCTCTCCACTATTTCCCCTGCAGTCCCTCAGCAGATGTTTCAAAATATTAAAAGCCCACAGCCATTTTCAGGTTTCAGCGGTTCCAATTTAAATCACTCCGTCAGTCGGTGTCGAGTGAGATTCCAACATGGGGGTGGACGGTTAAAAAGGTACATGAGGCGTAGTAAATAAGTCTGCTAATCACCTGCATGCTGCTGTGCCCACAGGACATCTCGGGCCTGAACGATGGGCGTGTCGGGGTTACATGGGGGTAAGTGCCGCACACCTGTGTGGCTGTCATGTTCCTTGGGGACTTTTCGGCTTTTCATTTAATCGCACCAACCCCCTGCTCCCGTCCTCCTGACCTCCGGACCTCCTCCACCCCCTGGCCCAGTGGAGCCAGAGGCATCCACAATTATGGCTGTGAAATCTTGTCAGGCAAATGGAGCATTAGATGCAGCCACATTTCACCTGAGATCTGTCGACGGGAGTCCGTCCTCTTTTCCCCGCTGCAGGCAGTTAAAGCTGTCAGTTTGTCTTTAAACGTCTTGCGCTGGGATGGAGCGATTCCTCACATTGGTTTGACACTGTGCTGCCCACAGATGCACTGTATGAGCGTGTGCATGACAAAAAATTCTACTGTAAACTGCTCTATATTAATCGCTACCCCTCTCCTTTCTCTCTGCTGCGTGGCCCCTGTCCCCTGGGTTTTTTTGTTGGGGGGGGGCACTGATAATCAGTAATTAACAGAGCCAGGTAGAGAGTAAGCTGTTAAATGGCTCTCTCTACGGGTGTTTGTTTACACGTGTGTGCGCCTGCCGAGGCTCCTGGCCAGTTGGGTGATGAGTTACAGACACAGATGGTGGGCATCAGCAGGCTGGCTGGGGGCAGATTAGCAGCCTCCCATGTCTGAGCAGCCCCCCCCCGTCCCACCCCCAGCTCCCACTCCCACTGAGCCCCAGAGGAGGGCCTGTCTGTCTGTAACTCTACTCACTTTGGCAAGCCTCGTGTGTTGATGGAGGCCGACCACGGGCTTATCTCGTCTCATTCCACCACCAGCGGCCCTATAGCAGGCTCGCGGCTCCAGGAGAGGAGGGGTGGGGTTGTCTGTGTGAAAACAGCCTTGTTTTGAGAAGGTAATGCTGTTGCCCTGAAGTGGCACGGATTTTGCAGTGAGGGGTAACATTACACCACTAAATGAGCCTTATCTGCACATATTTGTGTTTTTAATGGACGCCATCTGAGTGATGAACCTTTTTTTCTTCATTATCTCATAAAATATACGCTGTTAACCCTGATGTGCTCGTGTGTGTGGATGTCAGCTGCCACATGTGCCACCTCCATGGGGATGTGTTGGTAATCCCCTCTTCCGCTGCAAGAAAAATGCCTACAGTGCAGATTGTGCCAGTGTGCCATATTCACATCGCGGTGGACAGGAAGCGCAGTTCAAACAGTCCAGGTCAAAGGTCAGCCAGATGCAATGAAAAGGGGGCAGGAGTGTGTGTGTGTGGAGGGGGGGGGACTGGGCAGCCCGTCGGTTAGCGTTCGGGGCTGTGTTTATTTTATAAACAGTGGGAGCAGATTAGAGCCAGGCTCCCTCAGCCATATGGGGAGGATGTCCTCTGTGTTAGCAGGCTCTTAATAAACCATTGTGTTCGTGGCTACTGACGGCCATCGGCCTCATTTCTGGTCAGCGCTCACGATGATGAGATGATGTTGTTGCTATAGTACACATGTGCAGACTCGGAGCTGCGTGGTCTGCACCGTTTCCACTCTGGGTATGATTGTGTGAGTGCCAGCTCAAAGGTTTTGAGTCATCAAGGGTGTTGGCACATGCCGGCCGTTGTCACCGCTTAGCCGGGAGGTAAAAACAGGAAATGGACGGACGACCCCCCCCCCAATCCCCTGCCGCCACCCCCAAACATAGCGCCAGTCTAATGAATCCCGCCCGAAGATGTTTGTGTGTGGCTCATCTCCTGAAGACTTCCCCTCTTCCTGTCATTGTTTGGGGTTTTTGTGAGATGCTGGAGCAGAAAAGTCTCCTCTGATGAGTCCCACTGTCAACGCTCAGCTGGACTGATGGGCCTCCATCAGCATACACAAACACACTGGTGTGTGGCGCTTTAAGAGCTCTGCCGTGGCTCACTGTATGATGGAAACCGCTCATGGTGGCGAGATTCAATTGAATTCAATTGTATCTTAGTGTTTATTCTGTTTTCAGTGACTGAATAGGGCCTCTGTATTTGTTTAGTTGTCGGACCTGTGAGTGTGTTTGTCTCATAGGGCCCAACATCCTGTGTCCTTAGCCCTCAACAGGAGAAACTACCTTCCAAACCTCAGAGAGGCAGAAGTGTATTAGAGCGGAACACATCAATAAAATTACAGTATTTACAATAGGATGAGAAGAAGGACCAGCTATGTTGACGAGCCCCAGCCGGTGCGGCTACAGCAGCAGGTAGACTTGTTTATATAAAGTTTATTACCATCAAATGTTTCACACCAAATTCAACACTGTACTTCCTTGGGCCTCTAACAATATACACGGCAAGTGTGAAGCCGATAAGATGAACAGCGCTCAAGATAAATGTTCTACAGAGATTTCAGGAATTAGTGAATATATGCTCTCACCCTCTTTCCCTAAACTATGTCAGAGGTCAGACAGGCCAGCACTTCTGGAGAGTCTCCCCTCTGAAAAATGAGGTTTTTAAAAAGTAATCTTACTGTAGGTTCTGTGAATTCTCTTTATTGTTGATGTTCTGATTAATGTGAATCGGTAGGGGCTGGTTCGCCATGTAGGGAAGTTGTTTGCAGTGTAATCGGAGCGTCTCTTTGGTTCCTCCTGAATCTGACAGTACATATTCCCATATTAGAGATGAGGGTACCCCTTGCGGCTGCAGTGCTATGTGGACCAGATGAGGTGTAACCTGAGCGTTTCAGAGCAAGAGCCAAAATCTGAGCCAGCCAATGTGATGTTCAGCAGTGTGGACGGGGCCCCTCTGGAAGAACAGAGGCCCCGGAGTCCAGAAGTGTGAGGAAGTGGGGAGTACAGTACTTCAGCAGGGTGCATATACACACTGTGGAACACAGAGCTGACTTTCTCCCAAGAAAGTCGCTTATTTACAAGGATCTGTGGGGATAAAGCAGCAGCTCGTGTGTCAGCAGAGCTGCGTGGACACAGCCCTTCATCTCCGTCCGGTTTCAGTTTGAGCCTGTGGCTCAAAGCCTGAGTGGAGTTGGCAAAACATTGAGGGATTTTTGTAGATTATAATTCACAGAGATTGATTGTTGATTAACTCTGTAATGGCATCTCCCTATTTTTATAACCGCATACAGGGTTTAGCTGCAGAACAAGTCCCAACCATAGGGTCCCCATTGATGTTAGGATTTTGTTCTTTTTTGTGTTTCAGTGTGAACTTTTATTTATTTTTGGATTTCTCTCTCTCTCGTTCCCTTTACTTCCTGTCTTTGGCTTCCCTACTGTGTTGCTACGTTTTGGTTGTGAACTTAATTAGTGCACATTGCTAAGTTTCTTTAAATGCACGCATTTTCAGTTTTTCTAAACAAAACCCACCCATTTGTGTGGCTCCATAGTCACATTCATTATTAAGGCATAAAGTTTAGCCTTTTCATCGCATCACGTCAGCAACTTTTGAACTTTACTGCACTGAAAATGAACCTCCCCTTCACAGCACAACCTATCTTCAACACAACTGGATTCAGTGAAGCCACATAAGAAGACATCTGGAGCTGGGTCTTCATCTGAGGTTCCGTTCATGTGCTAATACAAACTCATGTTGCCTGAACATAAATCTCGCCGCGGCTTCGACTGCATGTGTGTGCTGTTGTCACCTAAACTCAACCCCAGACCTACATCTGCTGCAGGCCCTTTGTCATGATAGATGTAAGAACACGACTGCTGCAGATGAGAGGAGAGCGCTCTTTATTACTCACTGAGACACAGATGAGTGAGCCAGGGACGCATTGTTGAGTTCACCCTCTTCATTTCTCTGCAGCTACAAGGAGCACGAACATAGCTGAAGCTTTTATTAACCAGCAGCAGGGGCGAGCGTGATTGCTTTTTCTTTAACATACCACATCGTTCGTCTTTTATCGGATCTGATTTTTTTAAATAAATTGCTCTGTTGTGTATGTGGCCTGGGAAGAAGGTGGACGCATGTGCGAGTGGTTGGCGTGCAGGCCGCGCCGGCCACGGAGATTAGAGAGGAGGAGAGAGGGAGCAGGCGCTGCCAGCGAAAACAGCAGGAAAGATGATAAAGAAGAGGGTTTTTCCTGTGAGGGTTCCCCTGACAATACAGTCCTCCTCCATCCACCACTCTGGGTTTACTCTGCACTCAATGCAGACTAAAGGCTTGGTCGCCATCTTGAAGTGATTCTGCTGTGGTCTTGCAAAATCAAATAAAACTCCACTGATCTTTGCTATCACTGGAAGGGGGAGGTGGAGTATATACATTACTGTACACACACATGGCCCCACAGCCACATGCACACATGCAGGATTAAGCTCTTGTGCTCTCTGACCCTCACGTCCGTCAGGACAGACAATGGCCTTGGCTCCTCATCAGCTCAGACGATGATGAAGCCATTGTCCTGCTGTTCCTCTGCTCGCGCCCTGAAGATGAGCTCATGCGTGATTCAGCCTCTTCAGATGTCGCAGGTGCTCGCAATTTCATCCCAAATGAGATGCTCATTCACGTTTCCTTCTAACTCCTGGGAACCCTGTGAACGCTCCCAGCGTTTAAAGTTTCAGTCTGAAGAAGGCTTTGTTTGGCTGTGCGGTGTCTCCAAGCTGTTGGTTCCAGTTGAAAGGGCTGGCAGAACCGAAGCATGTACCAGCTGACTTTTAATCAGACTCACCCAGGCACTGGCTCAGTCATAGAGGGTCGCAGGTCTGTAATTAGATGACAATGGGCCCCTCTCTGATGCAGTGATGGCTGACGGGCGGCCGCAGAGTTATTGATCAAAGCTACAGGCACAGGAAGAGTAGGGGGAGCAGCCGGCCTGGTGTAGATGTTTGGCTCAGGGAGCAACAGGTGACATCTCACAGGCCTGAAACTCGCTCTGGGCTGCTGTGAATGATTATAGAGGATTCGTATCTGAAGGCTCCTTGTGCTGAACCAAGGAATGGAATAGCTTCTGCAGCTCACCAGATCGTTATCAGGACATGCTAACACGTTTCAGTGCATAGGTTGGATAACAGCAAGTGTTTGCATGAGTCATCAATCTCACTGCTGACTCATGCACAGCATGCTGAGATGCATTCAAAGCTGCAGCCATGGTTGGTCGCGGTGGCAATTCTACTGTATATAAGGATGGACGACATGACCGCTCCTGAAAAAGCACATTGACTGGCTGCAGTGTAAATACCACCTCCTCCGTGTAATTGGATGGAACCAAAAAGTAGAGAGTCAAAGTACACACGTTTTCCCAAAGAGGAATGGCAGATTTTATTAATGGTGTTGTCACTGCTGCTTCATCCTCTGGGCTTTTGGTTTTATTTCTGGATGCTGAGAACTGGAGTTCATTCTCATGAAAAGTTTCTCAGCAGGGAGAAAAAGCAATATTTAGTTGTGTGTTATATGATACTTGAAGGGATTTACTAAATTAGCCACAGTTAAGTGTCCTTTAACAACAATAAATTCCCATTATAATTACATCAACATGACCTTTGACCTGTCGGGCAGAAGCCCATCAGTTGCAGCAGCACGTGTAGGGAACAGAAGCTTATTCAAGTATGAATAATCCAGTGTTGGTTGGACAGAGCTTCGGGGGGCGGCTGCAGCACACGTGTGTTGGTGCTTTGTAATGAGGCCCGGGCCCAGATGGGGAGGTGGAAGTGGTCCAGCTGCAGCTCCACCTCTCTGCTCTCCCCTGGCCTGCATGCGTCTGATATCTCTCTGATGCCACGGCTGCGGTCTGCGATGGTCAGGACAGGAGGCTCACATCACCTCCAACAGCCGAGTGGGGGAGAAAAGAAATACGCACAAAGGTTACTCTGTGCTCCCTTCGCCCGAAGCGTTTATTAAAAAGGAGGACCCGAGTTGTACAGGATTTATATTTCATGTTTGTTCCTGCATTCTCCGATTGACTGACCTTATGGGCGTGTGTAAAATGATGCCTCCAAATATAATGCATGACAGGGCTGAAGAGTGTGCTGGGCGTGTGATATGAGGCACATGTGAGCTCTCAGGGCCGTAAGTTTAATGACGACGGGTGGCAGAGAACCTCCTCAGCCTTCCTCTGAAGATGCAGGCGCCTCATAGGAACTGTGAGTCCACTCGGTGTGACCACAGCAGAGGCCTGTAAAGCCGCTCACCCGCAGAACGCTGCACTGTACCCTGTGGATGACTCCTCTGCTCACAGCTCCATCTGACAGTTTCACGTTACAGCAGCCCCCTGTAGACAGGATTTCCCTACAATAAATGTTGTGCGTACTCACAACTGAAAAAACAGTGGTGACTCTCTCAAGGACTATAAAAAGTCTATACTTTGGCTTCTGATTCTCACTGTGTCTGATCATGTGATTTTTTTTTTTTTTTATGTTTCAAGAAGCTGAAAATATTTGAGACTGAAGCTGGAGTCAGTAGCTCCATTAACACAGCAGGACATTATGTGGTGACAGTGAAGGAGTGGGCGCGTTGATGTTTCTAACATGCAACCAAAGGGAAAAAAAGGGAAAATGGAATACAAATATCTCAGGATGAAAAAGAACAAAACTTACAATACCTCACAATAAAAATCCTTCTGGGGTTAAGGGCCATTGCTGATATTCTTAAACAAGTTACAGGGACAGCATGAGACTTGATCGGAATTTGTGTCTTCTCATCTGAATGTTCCAGATTTGTTCCTGTTGTTGTGAATGTGTTTTACCCAGAGATGTAAAAGTCTATACTTCCAGGCACTCCACATTGATGCAGTTACCTCACTATTCATAAAATATTGAATGTTTTGGTTAATGATCCGTGCGCTCGCCTCTTTCGTGTGGATTAAAGCCAGTGGTTTCCTCTAATTTCTGCTTTAATGTGGGGAAACTGTGGGCTCAGAATGTCCGACCTTTGGCTCAGGCATATTGGAACCATTAATGTTACGTGTTTTGCCCATGAAGTGTATCAGCCTATGAATGAAGGATTTACACACACCCCACTCCCCCTCTTCTTTCTGAGGTACTTGATTTATTTAGCATCATCTAAGAAGCTTTCAGCACCCACAAATCCTTCAAATCAAATCTGACACATACTGTTTTTTTTGCAATTTTAAAATTTAAATAATTGAAACTCTCTAGGGTTATCTGAATGTCCTGTAAGTCGTGTGTTATATATGGATCCAAAAAATTATTATTGTCATCACTTGGACATTAAATCAGCCACATATACATTTTGATCGTATCTAATAATTTTATCAGTTTGAGACCAAAAACCTCTCTGTCCATCTCCTCTCTTCCTCTCCCTGTTTTCTTGCTATGAAAACAGGAAGAGGGTGTGTTTGGAGAAGCTGAGTCTGTGGAGTCAAGCCGTTCACCAGTAACTGACCATAGTGTGTGTGTGTGTGTGTGCACATGCCAGGATAATTGCTTTCAGAGAGCCCCTCAATGCCTCACCCTTGTCTCTTCAGAGAGCTGCAGTATTTGCTCTGGGCATTGTGCCCTAAAGGCAACTTCTTCAAACTTTGGGAACATGCTCTGTGAGACATGCTGTTGCATGTATACGTTGCACACTTGACTCTATCACCAGCTCTTGTGAATGTGTGCACATATCTACAGTATCTGCATGCTCAGATCGTCACTTTTCACCTATTAGGCATTTACCACATTTGTTTCTTTCTGAGTGTGAGGCTTGGCAGGGGCTCTTCCTCCAGCCTGCAGGGGCTCCTGCTCTGTGGAGACTCGCAGGAATGTGACTGGAGCCTTGCAGGTGGACCAACAGTCTGTCAAAGCCCAGTCTGTGGAGGATTAAAGGTGAGCAGGGCCTCGTTCATTCCCCTCCCAGCAGGAGCTGTCATGCCGGCCGCGGCGTCCTGCCGCTGAGCCTTGCTCCCATTCGGTGTCGGTCAGGGGCCGGCGTGAGGTCACACCACTGGTTTCTGTAGATTTTTACCGAGAATGCCCTCCTCTCACAAATTGTGCGGCAGCTAGTGCACATGAGATCTGACAACCCACGCCTGAGCAACAAAAGACAAGTGGAGGGCCGAAGCTGTGAGCCGTCTCTGCGTGTATAGAGCTGCTGGATCAGTCCGGCTCCCCAGTTACGACCTAGAAAGTTTTTTACCTCCAGATTTCATTTTGGGGTTCTACTCTGCCAAGGTGCACAACAGAGCAATGACTGTCCTGACATTTAGTGATGAAATGACCCCAATTGACCGCATGTGTCCGCTGGGTTTATTTTGTCTGATAAGATGTTCCTCTGCCCCTCGGTGCTTGTTAGCTGTGGAATTTAGTGGGTGTGTCTGTGAACAATCCAGATATGTGAAAACTCTCCTCAGCATTATCCATGGGAAGGAGAAATGTATGAGGGAGGCAATGTGCAAAATGAGGAAACGTCCGAGTGCTGTATTTTCTGCTAATGTCAGATTTGTGATTGGTTTGTCTCTGGGAGCTCCCCCGCCAACACCCTCTGGGGTGTTATAATTTAATTCACAAATGTTGCACTCATTGCAGTTGTTTGTAATTTAACGCTTTGCATCCAGCTGCAGTGAGTTGATCTGCCGGGGCAGCTGGCTGGAACTTCACAGGCTCTCTGTAATGAGAGACGGCAGCTGGATGGCAGAAAGGAAATCTCAGCGTCTGTCTTTGGAGACTTGTATCTGATCTATTAAGCAGTCTGCCCGGCGCAGCGTCTCCTGAACAATAACAGCGACGGTGGCCAAGCTATTATCAGAGCCGTCCCGCCTGGATGGAGTGCTCCCTGCTCCTCCGCTACTATAGCCACACTTTACAATCCTTCCTGTGAAATTTATTATGAAGGCTGTAAATCTCTCCAAGCCCGCCTCACATTTCCCCCTTTAGAATTGCAGCTGGGAAGACCACTGCCCCCCCCCCCCTCCCCCCATTCCTTCTGCCACACCAGAAAAAAAGTTTTCTCTTTTCCTCTGCTCCTCCAGAATGATGCTGCACAGCAATGACACAACTATGAAAACAGATCATGTTTCTCCCGTGTGAGCCTCTCTGCACTTGTTGCTTGTAAAATCCAGAATAGGATTTAACAATGTCCTCACCTACAAAGCAATTTATGGTCAGACACCATTATGTCTTAAAGAGCTCAAGGTGCCTTGTTACTCCACTGGAACATGGGGCTCCCTAATGTAAAACGTGGCACAGACCCCTCGGGCTCCTCTGCTGTCGAAGCATCTTGCAGTTTGGTTTTGGGATTCAGACGTTTTCTTCTTATTAGCTGCCTGAAAAATGAAAGTCCATGTGGATTTGCATTCAATTGAATGCAATTGACTCCCTTCCCGTGGTGCTCATGGGCACCGTTTTGGTTGCCATGATTCACAGAATGTGTAAGTGTACCAGCAGCTGGGCTCTGTCACACTTTAGTCAAGAAGCAAAATATCTCTGCAGCTATTGGATGGATTGTACTGAGGGTTTAACACTCTTGGTCCCCAGAGGACAACTCTTCATGACTTGAGCAATTTCCTGTAGTGCCACCATGAGGTTGATGTATGTTGGTTTTAGTGAACAGCACCAGGATAAATAATGACATCTTTGGTCAATATCAGCTCAAGATGCCGTTTGGCGTCTTTTCTTTGACAAAATACTCTTGAAATGATGACATTCCCATAATTCCTCCTGTGGGTCTTTTATCTTCCACCATTCATGACGGATGTGTTGACGCTGCTTCCACCTTTATTGATCTTATTCAGACTCTCCCTCGCAGGTCAGAGGTGGAAGCTGAGTAATGGAACCTGTAGTGATTGCAGTGCAGACCTGTTGACCGGGGCATTGTCTCAGTCAGCCTCAGGTTCAATAGTCTGATGGGTTGAGGTGAGCACGGTCAGTGGTGCTCTATCACTTACTGCTCTCTGAGGAATGCTACATCCGCACACATGCATGCCTGGAAGGGGCCCTTAAGAGCAGAAAGAGCCAAAAGTCAGAGGGTGGCATAAATTTGACCAAATTCCTTCTTCTGATCTGTTCGATATAAGTTGCAGTCGTGGTCCTACAGAGGGATTCGTGTTACAGCGGTGCGCTACAGTGACCTGTAGAAACAGTAATATCTGCTGATTTACTGGCAATAGTGTTGAAAGAATAAGCATTGAGGGAAAGTGTTTTTTTTTTTATTCAAGCACAGTTTATCACCTCTGGGGTTTATATCTGGGAGAGAGATACCTCCTGAAGCAAAGACGATAGCCTGACCATCTGAGCTGGGAGTTACTCTTATGTGCTCACTTGGTAAATTCAATATTTCCCTTAGAGTTCAGAGTTTGCAGGAGCGAAGTTCTCTCTCATGCAAGGTTGCATACCTTTCAGATATATCCACAAACACTGTCCTCCAGTAGACTGTTGCTGTAAAACAATTTCTCAGACTCAGTGGTTCTCAGAGTTGCCTCCCAGTTGACCACCGGAGAGTTCAGTCTCCAGACCCCGAGCCGTTTCCTCTGCTGGGCCAGAGAGGACACTACTCAACCTCCTGTTTACACTCTTCACTGGAGGCCAAAGAAAGTGATGGAGACCGGGAAGAAAAAGACCTCGACACAGCGAGGGGGCACGGGCAGCAGGCTGTTTTTAGATTGGAGTCATCCTGCCATTGTGGGTGCTTTACCCAAGTGTGACACCGAGGTCCACAGGGGGCGAAGCTCACTGCACTGCCGTGCAGAGCAATCAGCCACCGCTGGCCGAAGCTGAGGAAGTCTCATGTCTGCAAAGGTAATAAAATCAACTAAGAAGCAGCTTCAAACTCTGCTGAGAACACGTCTGGCATCAGTGCAGCAAGATGATTGGGAGCTGTTGTCTCTGTTCACAGCTGTTGTGCCGTTAAATTCAGCTTTTTACAGTGATACAACTGTTTAAATATAGGAGACAACCCATTCTTTGAGCACATGCTAAGTGCACCTGGGTGGTCATGTGATGTGCATGTGTGTCATTGTTGAGAGGCAGGGAACGGACCAGTTGTTGGCCGCTTCAGTACGAGAGGCTGATCTGAACTGGGAGACAGATTTGACCGGTGCCCTCCTCTCTGCTCGGAGGAGGTCCGGCTGATGGATGGGCTCTAATCAGCAGCAGACAGACCTGCCACAGGAAACATCTCCCAGCCACGTCTACGGAAACCAGCACTTCTCCAGAGACCTGCTGATAGCCACAGAGGGAGAGGGTGGGGGGGGGTCAAAAAACAATTGGATTGTCCCTCATTTTCTGCGAAGAAAATAAGCAGATTGTACACTTTGCACTGCCCATAATTTGATTTCCAGACCTGCGGCCAAGTGGCACCATTGAACAATACCGCGCTCCAGACTGTGCATCGTCCAGCGTGATTGTCTTTGGAAACTATTGGCAAAATATTATTTTGAGAATGTGGGAATTATTGATTTTCACACAGCTTTAAATTTGACACTGAGGTTTCATGTGACAAATTTTATGCAAAAGATATCTGTGCATGAAAGAGTCCCACATGCACAAAAAAAATTTAAACTGCAAAACTTTAATATGCGCATGCTGAAGCATAAAATAACAAGTGACCTATTTGTTCAAATCTGATAGGGGTAATTGAATTATTGCGTGAAACAATGGCCAGTTATAGACGTCATTTTAAATTAAGCAGGCTAACGGGTTCATGTGCATTATGCAGGGAGGATGTTAAAGCCGAGATAAAGATCAGCTGGAAGACTCAGCCTGTTTAGAGGAGTTTCTGCAGTAGATTCATCAAGGCGATAGTGGAACTTTAATTACTGCAAGTTTTTGCTCGCTGGTGCCTCAGAACTAATACCTGTGCAAGAATTAAATGCATGTTCTTTTCAGGGTTAAGTATATTTTTTCCTGTTAAGCATCTCTGCTCCTCTCAGAAGTGTCTTCCCCGTCACATTTTGTTATCCGCTTTGTCTCCTGGCCAAAGGGCTTTTCCACCTCTGACAGGTGAGACTTCTCTCCTGCAAAACAAATCCTCTCAGAAATCCCCCTCTGTCCCCTCTCCAGTGTCAGGATGCACACGGCGATGAGTCCTCTTTCTCTCGGTGAATAGACCCATGTGTCTGCCATGTTGGAATGCTGAGAGCTGTTTGCATTTTGGGCCGGTGAAAGCTTGTCACTCCATACTGTGGTAGCAGAGATTATCCCTGAAAAGATCCTGGGTGTCCTTCTTTCTCTCCCCTCCTCTCAAACTCTCTGACCTTGATCTTACCGTCAAGCTGCCGCCTGCCCTCTGCATGGACCCGTGCAGTCACACTTGCTCGGCCGTGAGGGGGAGGAACTCCCGTCCTTTCATTATGGAGTCCTCAATGTGACCAAAACGATTATTAAAAGGCTTCCACTTTAGTTATGGTAGTTTTGTTTGATTGTTTTTAGGCTGGATCTGAGCACCCCTGTGTTTCACTCAACACTATTGTGCATCAGGCTAGTGGTCTCTACAGGCTCATGACAGAAAGGTAAAAGCACAGGTTTGAGCTTGTCCTCTCAGTCCTAATCTTAAAGACCCTCAGGGCTGCACCCACCTCAACCTTCTGTCAAAACAAAAACACAGTTTCCATGATACTCTGAAAAAACACACACACACACACACACAAGTCCCCTGTGGCTCAGCTAAATTTAAATGAAACCGCTCAAACTTCCACCGACATTAACGTAAAGTCTGATCTTTCTGGAGGAACCTGTAGAGCAAGGGTCATGAACAAGGACACCCCTGCTTGATGCTGGTGTACCACCCTAAACAAAGACCAACAAAGGCAGGAAGGGCTGAACCAGTGAACCCATACACAGAGGCCAAGCCACTGCATCCATCCTAACGCACAGCGACGTGGATTGGGATCTTTAGCATGGACTGTTTTTCCTGTTTCACTATTCCCTCTTAAAGGATTCCCCCCCGAACACTTGAGGGCCGGAGCAGAGTGTAAACACCCTCCAATGAAGGCTCTGTTGTGGAGATTAAGGTATCGAATGTTGCAGGAGGCCGTGTGTGAGGTGGACGAGGCAGCGTATGAACAAAGACAATAGGAAGGGATGTGAAGTACGGCAATGCTGTCCCAGTGAAGAAAGGCTTCCTGCAGACGATTGATAAAAAGATGACTGAAATTAAGATTGCCGATCAATGAACATCAGTTGCTGAATATATTACTTCATGGCAGTGTTAGGTTTCTTGGGCCATCATTTGACAGAGGAGATAACTGAGTGTGGGTCAGTATGTGTGTGTGTATTGTTATTGTCTTCTAAGAATAGAGACGTCTGAAGGCTCATCTTAACCCTGGTCAGACACAGAATGGCCACACCTATCACCAATCTTAAGCAGACCAATTCTTTATTCTAAACCAGGCAACACGTTGCTGAATCTTGATAACTTTGAGAAATAATCTCCTGACCTTTCTGATCCTCGCGTTTATCTTATGTGTTTTGATCGTTTTGGTTGAACTGTTGGCAGCACCGCCCTCCATGATTTCTGGTGGTACTGCTCCAGCGTCTTAGGCCGTACACAAATACAAGTTTATAAAAAATGAACAGAGAACATGGATCTGCCTGTTACCAGCTTGTGTTTAATGTTGAACAGGAATAAGCCTTAAAGGGCCCATCCGTGAATCTTCCCGGGTCGTCACAGTTGGACAGAAGGGATTGTATTTCCAGATGATTCTTCCAGATCCTTTGGCCATGTTTTCATCATATCTATACTGACGTAGCTGCAGAGTCAGAGGAGTCATCATATCTCATATCCAGGCCAGCATTCGTCACGGCTACCAAACGCATACCTGGACTACTCTATATATTACAGTATTACAATATCTTACTGCACAGATGAATGCTGTCTGCATGGCAGGCTGTCACATTTGGGTGATGTTAAAGTGCTGAGGGTGACTTTTGTGATGATAAGCGATAGATTAAAGGAAGGGTGGTGGACTGCAGCTGTCTGTTTCAGCTGAGATGAGTGTGGGATGCACACATTTGTTTTCATTAGGGATTGTGGTGCCACATATGCTGGTATCATGGCCTCGCTGACACCAGGAGGCCCTCATTGTGAGAAGCTGTCTCGCAGTGGATCCTGGCAGCTCAATGGATTAGACCATTCAAATGATGCACTGGCCCTTGCCTCTTTTCCTTCTTGTCCCACCTGTGCTTTTTCAACTAAGGCCCAAAACTGAGCTCTGACAAGGTTATAAATGTCTCCTCTCTATTAATAATGCTCATTCATCACAGAAATGTTCTAAATGCCTCAGTTGTGTTTCGAAGCCCTCAATCCTCGAGCGAGATGAAGTGCAACAATATGTGTCGAATGCTGAGAATGTGGATCGACCCATTTTGGGGGTTGAAATAGTGCAGGGGGCTTTGTCAAAATATTTTCTTGGAGTCCCAGCTTCTTTTTGGAGGCAGTTAGCCTTCCCACACAGGGCTCGGTAGAGTGACACATGGCTTTGACATTGACTTTAGGCCTGTTAAAGATCGTTACAGGCTAATTTGTCAGCATTCAACGCGAGGCAGACACTGAGATGTGTTCCGAGGGGGCCCCCACATCTGGGCCTTTTGTGTTTTAACAGGGTCCCGCTTCCTCTTTTAGAAACCTGAAGTACGTGTATAATGGGAAGGCCACGTTCCACCACCAGTTGGTCTTGTTTCATTAGCAGACTCTTATTCAAACACAGCCTCTCCCTGCCGGCCCGATCCCACCACACACACACACGCTCCCCTTTTTCTCTCATTTTACAACGATACTCATCAATCCAAATGGGTTTGTGTGATTATGAGCTGCCGGCCGAGCAGTGAAGAGAGTAGGGGGGAAGAGTTTTACGTGAGTCGAACAGTAGGTAGGAATGGAGCGACAGGCAGCACAAGGTCAGGCCTGGCAATCAGTCACTGTGGGGGAAGCTTGATTAGAGGAAATGGACTGAGTGGAAACTTTGAATGCGTGTTTTCAGTTGTTCTTTCAGTCCGTCTGGGTGATAGCAGCGGCAAAACAGATGCTGAAACAATTAGGGCAAGTCAGAGGATGTTTTTACTCCCACTCTGCCCCCCCCCCCCACCCCCCTCCTCCTCCTCCTCGCTATGTGATTGAACATCAAAGTTGTCGACAGAGTGTAAAAGTAGAGGATGTTTTTACTCCCACTCTGCCCCCCACCCCCACCCCCCTCCTCCTCCTCCTCGCTATGTGATTGAACATCAAAGTTGTCGACAGAGTGTAAAAGTTGATTTTATTGTTTGAGTCCTCAAAGCAGTTGTCAGGGTTTTCTTTTCTTTTTTTTTTTTTAAAGGAGTGGCGCAGACAGCCTCAGACTCTGGAGCGCTGTGATCCACTCAGGCACGAGTGCTTCAGGTCCGTCGTCTTCATTCAGTCTGACTCCCTTCAGTTTGATCCCGAGGCAGATGTAATCTATTACTCACAGCTGATCAAAGGAAAGCAAGTCCCCCGAGTTCATTAAATTCAACGATGGCGCTTTTTACTTGTCATGAATTCATGCGAGGGAGAATTCACAGGTTGAACACACACTCGCACTCCCTGCGGTTTGTTTGCTGAGAGCAGGCTTAGGGCCGGCCTCGTCTTAGAGGTGACTGATTTACAGTTTGTTGCTGTCTGTCAACCAGCTGACAGATGGGGAAAACAGCGCGCCCGCCGCCACACTGTCGCCACTGTTTGATGCTTGGCAGTGTCACCAGTGGCGAGACCTCCTGAGCCCTGCCCCCTTAAGTTTGATGGGAAGGTTTACAGCGACCATAAAAGTGCAGCAGTGGAGCCTTCACTTAATTATTTTGTGCCTGCATGAACCTGCTTAAAGAAATGATTTAGTCGGGGGGGGTGCAGAGCTGAAAGCTTGGTGCTGGAGCTACTTTTAAAAACTTCTACACAAACACTGTGATGTCTGGGATGAAATCACAGTGGTAGACATTGTTTTGACGGAACATATTTTAAGATATAAATAGTCCAGTATATTCCAGGCATGTTAATAGTGTGTGAGACAACTTACTACTTATTTTAGTGGTTTTCATAAAAGGGTCTTTTAGATATTTCCCTGGCAAGGCTCCAGTTATGGGTCAGACTTTCAGCACTTGCCAAAACCTTTGTGTGTGTGTGTGTGTGTGTGTGTGTTTAGCACTGGGCTGCAGAGAGCACATTGAAGGCCTGTCATGAAGAGCAATGGAGGGGTACATGTTTTTCTGCTCACTGAGCATTTTTTTTCTCCTGCTCCGACTCATGCAATATTACTTTTAAAAGATCTGCTCGGACATCATGAGGCTTCGTGTGAAAAGACCACAAAACACCTGGTTTTCTCACTGTGGCTTCTCACTTTGACTTTTCCCAACCGATGGAGGTTTTGAAGGTTTTTGGGTATCGAGTGGCTCTTAGTTTAAAGGGAGCCATACTGGCACTGCTTTTTGGATTATTTGATCTACATATTTTAAGAATAATTTAGAGGAAGGAGCACCAGACAAACACAAGTGCAAAAAACTGCATTTCCTTGCTAAAAAAAAAGAGGATTAGGTTTTTCTTGAATGGAAAACCTGGAATCTGGAGTCTGTTTGTGAAGCAGACAAATAGTACAATGAATTTGGAGTTCCAAATTGAAAAGGCATGAAAAAAGTTTATTGATATTATTGTAATTATAATTCAAAGAATGCAATCTTGAGACGAATTCAAAGTTTGAATTTGATGTATAAAGAAGCAGATACATTTGAAGGAACTGAGGGGTTTTGGAGAATTAAACAGTTTCCCCATTCATTTGAATGGGTACTAAAATATTACAGAAAAGAAAAACATTTGGTGTAGACCTTAAATTCCCTGAATGAGATTAACACTTTGACATTTGATTACTTAACAGCATAGAGAAGAAACATCTTCAATGATGAACACAAAAACAAGAGCGTGAATCCTATTTCACACCAATGAATGCTGAATTGGTGTTCACTCTGATAAATGAAGCAGAGTGTAAACTGTGAATGTGTAGAAAGAGACTAATTGAGCAGTGGGCTTTTGTTTTGTCAGGAGATTTTGGGCCAAAAGGAGTCAGATTCCCGCAGGTCTCCTGGGATGATGGGAGGGCCGGCCTGGAGTCTAGCGGAGCCTGGAGATCCCAGCAGTCCTCCAGCTCCTTAATCCCTGTCATTAGCTCAAACTGACCGGCTTGCCAGCCGCTACCCTCTCATCAGCCATCCTTTGTCCCTTTATTTCTTTCCTTACAGCCTCTCTCTCATTAGGCTCATCTCACGCTTCTTTATTTTCTCCTCTATTATTGTTTCTTTCCAGATCTGGCCTGTGGGTGCATAAATCAATCTTGAGTGTTCACCTGCACGTCTCTTTGAAAATAACAACTGGGAAGATGTAGAAATGTTCATGTCACTGCTCTGACCTCGGCTTAGAGTTCTGCTGCACAAACACAAATTGTTTGCAGCAAGATGTGATGATAATGCTATTTTTGCAAGCCTACCATCGCGACATGGACTGAATAAATAGTTTTCCTTCGGCCGCTGTAAAACAAAAGTGAAGCATCTCAGTCAGACGGAATAAACTGTCCTCTTGTAGCACATCCTGCGGCGCTGGCTGTTTTGTCCATTGACACACGCAGTGTGAGCGGCAGATAGAGGATGGGTGCCAGGGAGGTCCAGGGTCTCCAGAAGGGAGAGGGGAAACACCTTGTGACCCCCTAGTTCCTGAGCAAACTACTGGAGGAGCACAGAGCACCACCGGACAGCTGCTGGCTCATATTTAAACTCAGAAATGACTTCTCAGATTATCTGGACGTTTGTTAAAAATGTCGTAATTAGGAATAAAAATGGCATGTGTGTGTGTGTGTGTGGGGGGCTGTGTGTCTGCGTGCGTGTGTGCTTGGCAGATGTACAACAAGGAAGACTGATAAGTGATAAATAAACAGTCAGGAGTTTGTTTCGCAGGGTGGCAGACAGTGCTGCAGTTTGGCTGTGAGGCTGCTGCATGTTTGGGTTTTGATACAGATGTCAAGCTCGACTGTCTCCCAGGCACAGACAGCATGACTTCTGCTGAGATAAACCCTTCGTTCCACTTGAGCCATCCAAGGAAAACTATGCTTTGATGCACGCACACGCTCACTTCGCCGTCAGGGAGGGGAAGTTGAAGCAAAGTCAGCCTGGAGGACTTTCTCTCTTTTGCTGATTTTAGCTGATTTGCTGGCACAACTCGAAATGGCAAGGTCCATAGGCTCCTAGAAGATTCTAGCCACACAACTGTTAAATGAGTTTGCTTATTAAAATAAATGGGTAATAAATCATAAGGTTATATTTTACAACTATGATTTCTGTAGATTTTAATGGAAATTGCTGCTCCAACAAATTACATTTGGTGACACAGTCCTTACGTTGAAGTTTTTCTCTTGTGCAAAGAGAGCATCCAAACACGAGCTTCGCTCACCCAACATCTTTCTGGGCGGTCAACATTCGCCGACATATCTCGCTGCCAAACATCTTTTGTCTGGATCAAGTTGAGGAGGCCAGATGCAACTATAAGGAGAGCTCTATCAACACGTGTATTACTCATGAAGAGAAAAGTGCTTAGAGCAACAGAAAAGAAACAATAGAGCGACCTTATCAGCACAAACACTTCTTATGATCGGGTGGAGCTTTGGTTTAATGCTCGTGTCGGGAGCAGGAAGACGTGGAGGAAAGATAGCTGCTAGTGATACAGCTGACCTCGACCGTAAGGCTTTCATTAGCCATGCACAGCACAGCACAATGGCCTTTGCTGGATGTTTACTGTTATTTCCATTTAACAGGAGGATGAGGATGTTTTTTTTTAATTTTATTTCAGCGCGCAGAGGCAGATTTCACACAGCCAGAGATCCTCAGATAACCTGCAGTTCGTCAGCACAATCGGTCAATTAGCGAAGCCCTCGGCTGGAGCGGCGCCCTCGCTCATCTGAGGGTGTGGCGATGGCTCCGTGGCACGGGAGTGCAACATCGTCTGACACAGCAGAGTCGGCACTTAGCAGGTCCACGTGAAAGGTCCTCGGCTGACCCTCATCAGAGGAGCGCGTCCACGACCACGCAATATGAGTTATTGTCTCTAGTCCACATAAAAAAGCCTCCAGCGGGGACGGTGGGCACTTAAAGACCCATCTCATCTCCAGTGATATTTAAGTGACATCACACTGTGACCCCAGGACCCCCATGTCCTGCCGCATGATTTGTGAGACCAGGGGTCTGCTGCACCAGCCACAAATCAGTGAAATGGGGGGGGGGGGGGTCTGCGTGCTGGCAATAATTTTTACACTTCAAACAAACGGGTCACAGATTACACCTTAGATCACTTATCTCCTTCTCTGACAAGACTGGAGCTGACACACGATGAAAGCCCCCCCCCCTTGTCCCCCTTGTCCCCCTTGTCCCCCTGTCAGTGACATCAGTGAAGTTCAGTATAGATGGACATTGCACCACACCCCCTGTCTTCAAAGCACTGCACTGTGCCATGACTGTGGCTACACTGTGTCCACACACAAACACAATAAGTGAGACAGAAGCCGTCCTATCGCAGCAGCAGGGTCATTACAGCCGCAGATCAAACGCAGTCACAGCTGCGGCACGGACGCATGTGTGGTCCAGGCCCGACGAGAGAGAGAGAGAGAGAGACCCTGTGAGCACAGCAGCTGACAGTGGATAATAAACGTGACTGCAGCATGGTCAGAAAATATGACGTGCTGAATAAAAGCAAATGATGCGGCTTATTGAATTAGAAGTGAAATGTAAATAAGTCCTCACACCCAGCCGGTAGCCATCCTCCCCCGTCCGTCAACCCGAGCCCAGGATCAGCAGAGGGGACTTTATCTTGGCACCTATGGAGACTATGATTAACAAGTGAGGAGGTCTTCTGAAGATATCCAAGATGACAGTCTAATCTGACCATCTGTTTCTTATCTGCTCACCTTTATTTTTTAAATTTGCAAATTTATTTGTCTAACGGATATCGGGCCTGCGAAGCAGCAGGAGCCCAATCCTCTCCCTGGGGAATGAAGCAGAGGTGGGACCCACCTGGTGTGTGTGTGTGTGTGTGTGTGTGTGTGTGGAGGAGCTGTTACTTTAATCTTTTTGAAGGCCATGCCTTGAATGATAAATAACCAGTTATATTGCGCTTGCCATAATGTACTCTGTGTTTCAGGATTTATCCTATGAAACTTGTATTTTCACTTTGTCGACCTGCGTTTGTTTCTTAGAATTACACAAAACTATCGAACAGATTTTCATTGATCTTGGTGGGTCTGATGCCCGATTGTTCGATTGATTTCCCAAAGAATAATTGATGAACCATGTTTAGGGGACTAATATTTAAGTGCTTCAAAGTTGGTGCAGATGGAAAAAGTGGATAAAGTTAATATAAATGTGTTTGTTTCTATGATTTCCACTGAGTGCTCTGCGTCAACTTCTGATACGATCCAATCAAGTGAAATGAACGCAGGATGAAGGAGAAACTTTTTTTAGTGTGATGGTGTCAATTTGAAGTTTCCTTTTGTTTTTGTTTGAGCCCGGCGTTGTTTGCTCGTCCCTTTCTCATGGAAATTAATCCTTGAGACTTGAGAATTGAATTCACACCTCCCCCGAGCTGAGCCGCCTGCTGACATTTGATTTAATCTTGAAACGCTTTACATTTCGCTGTCGATCTAATTACTTCCCCATTTTTTAACCAGCTCTCTTCACTAGTCTTTTTATTTTAAATTTAAGCAACTCGCTAAATTTCCAGCATTTGGAGCAGAAATGACTAAATGTGGCTCAACAGACTGTTAATAACTTTCCAACATGCAGTGATTGTGATGCAAATTCCAGAGTTGAAATGTCCTGACCTGTTTGGCACATGACCAGACCAGAACCCGTCGGAAAACACAGGGGAAGTGAAACAACCGTGAAAAGTAGCCACAGATCGAGGGATGAAGTTAAATTAAGAAATACCGTGATGCAGGGTGTGACATCAGTTAACGTGATGAGTGATTCCACTTCATTTTTTTTACACCACTAATTAAATGAACAGTGTGAAACTTCAATCATATTATTATCATCATATTATTATTATTAGCAGTAGTAATGTCTTAAATTGAAATAGCAAATTTTATTTGCTTTTTGGGACATGAAACTAACTTTTAGAAGGACAGATAAATGAGAGACATCAATTGTCTCTGTTATTTACCTGCCATGCTCAAACTTTGTTGTTTGAATTCACAAACTTGCTCCATAATGTGTAATGGGGCTGTGACTTGTCTACAAGGGGGAACATGTCCCCGTCCTCCAGGGAGAGGTGAGCGAGAGAGAGAGAGAGAGAGAGAGAGAGAGAGAGAGAGGAGGGAGGAGGGGAGGGCTGAGGGATGACTTGAGGGAGGGAGAGGGGGGCAGGGTGGAGGGGTCGTCCTGGGAGGGATCCGGGGGTGTGTGTGGAGGGCCGAGTTTAAAAAGGCAGACGGCACCAACAGTCACTCACTCACTCTCACACACGATCTGTCTCCTCCAGCAGCAGCAGCAGCAGCAGCAGAACAACCCGCCGGCTCCTGTGACTCTGATTTACACTTTGATTCACCGCCGCAGCCTTGGGACTGTACAGGACTCTACCTTCTTCTTTTTGGTTCCACTGCAGCATGGAGACCACAACTGGGGAATATGTTGATAACTACGAGTACTATGACGACAATGACACCGTGTGTGACTTCTCCGAGTGGGAGCCCTCCTACTCCCTCATCCCTGTGCTCTACATGCTGATCTTCATCCTGGGCCTGTCAGGTAACGGTGTGGTCATCTTCACCGTTTGGAGATCCAAATCCAAACGCCGGGCTGCAGACGTCTACATCGGGAACCTGGCCTTCGCTGACCTGACCTTTGTTGTGACTCTACCCCTCTGGGCCGTGTACACAGCGCTGGGCTACCACTGGCCCTTCGGCGTGGCGCTGTGTAAGATCAGCAGCTACGTCGTCCTGGTCAACATGTACGCCAGCGTTTTCTGCCTCACCTGCCTGAGCTTTGACCGCTACCTGGCCATCGTGCACTCTCTGTCCAGCAGCAGACTGCGCTCGCGTGGAACCATGCTGGCGTCCCTGGGTGCCATCTGGCTGCTGTCCGGCCTGCTGGCCGTGCCCACGCTGCTCTTCCGCAACACGATGAACGACCAGAACAGCAACCGGACCACGTGCGCCATGGACTTCAGCTTAGTGACCATGAGGCACGATCACCTGTGGATCGCAGGGCTCAGCTTGTCCTCCTCCACCTTGGGGTTTCTTCTACCTTTCCTGGCCATGACCATCTTCTACTGCTTCATTGGCTGCACGGTCACACGTCACTTCAACAACCTGCGCAAGGAGGACCAGAAGAAGAAGAGGCTGCTGAAGATCATCACCACACTAGTGGTGGTGTTTGCCATCTGCTGGACCCCCTTCCACGTGCTGAAGAGCATGGACGCTCTCTCCTACCTGAACCTGGCTCCCAGCTCCTGCGGCTTCCTGCGTTTCCTGCTGCTGGCTCACCCCTACGCTACCTGCTTGGCCTACGTCAACAGCTGCCTCAACCCGTTCCTGTACGCCTTCTTTGACCTGCGCTTTCGCTCCCAGTGCCTGTGCCTGCTCAACCTGAAGAAGGCCATGCATGGCCAGATGAGCTCCATGTCGTCCACGCTGAGCGCCCAGACTCAGAAGTCAGAGATTCATTCTCTGGCCACGAAGGTGTAGAGAGCAAAGGGGAAGATGGAGCCGGCTGCGGGACAGCCCCAGCTCCTGCCACGGAACACTTGAAAACACTGACTTTGCGTGTCCGTCATCCGAGGCTGGTAAGATGAGACGATGAACTTTGAATTGCCACCGCTCTCGTGCACTGTTCTGCAGTGAGAGGTGCCATCAGGCGGCTGGAGGCAGCGGGCTGAACTCCTTCGCTGCTCTGTTGACCTAATTCCCAGAGAAAAGATGAATTTTCTTGTTTTGTCCTGCTCTGCAAACGTTCTAAACTGTATCATGGAAGGTGCCAAGATGTCTGATCTCAAAAACACACGCTGACTTTAAGAATTGTGAATGGTCTTGCCTGGAAATCTTTTTACACTGGATGAAGCATAAAGCTGTACAGTATTTTCATACCATGACTGTTTCGTGTAAATGCTTGTTTTGTTTTAGAAGCACTTGTTTAACGTGTGAGCAGGGAAATGGAACAGAGCAGCGTCATCCTGAGAGCTGGTTGTTTGTGATGGTGGGAGTCTGCGGGGGTGGGGGAGGCGTAAGGGGAGAAAAGGTGTTGCGGCTTAATTATATAGTTCGTGGAGAGGAGACGGGGGCAGACAGGCAGATGGCAGTTGACAAATGTTGGGGAACAGGAACGGGGTGGGGTTGCAGGGACGGGGGGGGGGGGGCGTTTCACAGTGTGGTCATGGCACTAAAGGGGGGGGGGGGGGTCGTTTCACAGTGTGGTCATGGCACTAAAGAGGTGACAGAGGAACTTTGTAAATGTTCCAATTTGATGTATATGTTTTATTTTTCGACTTCACTGTAACTAACTACTGTATTAAAGACGTGCTCTATGAACCAGATCTCTTAAATTCATTGCGTGTATTGAAACTTTTTGACAATGGGAAATGTAAAGGTGGAGTAGAGTAGATTTTAAAACCAAATGCAGAGTATTTGCACGTGTAAAGGGTCTTTCATGGGAAGTTTCATTGCACCGTCCTGTTATTTCAGTATTAAGTATCTCCGACAGGCTTCAGGCTTTGTTATGAATACCTTGTATTTGTGTTACACCTTCAGACTAATAGATCCCTAATCTCTATTGATTCACAGCCAGCATCCAGACTGTAACCGGATTATGCAAAGCGCAGGCCGTCCTGAGGGTTGTGTATTCGATGTTCGTTTGTGATTTCTAGCAGCGGCTGGGCTTGAACTGTTTGATCACACAGCCCTGTGAGTTCATATCAAAGCTTTTTTTGGAATTTGAAACATCTGTGACACCATCCCAGGTCTGTGGGTCACAGGTAAATTGAAGTTGAGGTCAGTTGATACACAGCAATATTATTTACTGCCACATGAAGACAAGGACCGTCCGTCCACAGGAGGTAAAGCCAAAACAAACCTCAACATGGTCACTGAATAACGGGGTCATTACCAATGAGTGACTCTTCTGAGGGATCCTTTGAGTCGACAGTAATGAGCTCTGTTGGACATAATCACCATTTAGAGATGGTGGCAGCAAGAGTGGGGTTGGGGGTGGGGGTGGAGGGGGGTCGGTTGGGAAGTGGGTCTCTAATCCTGGCAGAGGTTGGGCCGCCAAACAAGTCAATATTTGTCTCCAGTGAAAAGAGATTTCAGTTGGAGTGGTTGCTGGGGTGCAGGGCGGGGTCGGGGGTTGGGGGCGGTGATGGGATAGAGCAAAGGCAAGGGGTTGGAAAGGAGCGTTTGGGAAAGATGTGAAGAAAACCAACCTGTAAAAAAAACAAAGATCCCAAAGTTTGTCTGTGCTATAGAAGCTTATTCCGACCCTGAGCTGCCTTTTACTGTTCACCCAACCCTAGCATGCTCTCCACGGCTGCAGCAAAGTCATAAAAGTAAATAGTGAACATAGTTTCTCTTATCCATGACCATACGCCACCCTCGCATGAGCGGGACAGGCAGCCTGACTTCAACTCACAGCTACAGGAGCGTGTGTTGCCTCCCATCTGAAAGTAACCACATGCGTGAAACAACGAGAGGTCGAGGCCTCGTGATTCATCTTTCCTTCGTGCGTGAGAGATCATGTGTTGCTTATTGTCCGACCCGGCAGAAAACGGGGCAGATCTGACGGCAGCGCAGTGAAGTGGATCACCGGATGGTCATTATGATGAATGTGTGCAGGCCTCTGTGCACAGGAGGATTGCCTCCACAGTTATTCTTCCTTTACTTCAGTTAGGTGCCATTCAGACAGATTTATGGGTGCAGTTCAGGTTAATATGATAAATGCAAAGGGAATCAAACCCATAACCCTGAGTCTTACCCCAAAACTTTCCAACAAAGGATCATAACAGAGGAATTCAACCTATATCTGGATCATCTTTACACAAGTTGATTTCGGTTTGACAGTGCGACAGCGGAGGAAAGGGCGGAGTCGATCGTGCACGCTGGACTGGCCGGACTTGTTGTTGTCACTGAGATGCGCCGGGCTGACAGCTTGTCTCATGCTGTTAGCCAGTGAGCCCACTTTGGGGAGAACTCATCCAGAATACCAGCTGAGCGCAGCATCGGGGGTCCAGGGGGGCCTCGGCCAACACACCAACAACAGTTGTGCCGAGCTCAAAACGCAGGAAAATGTTGCTCGTGTTTGTGTGTGGCCTGCGTGACCTGTTTGTGTGTGTATGGGCGTCTGGGTGTGGGCTTCGCGCTGCTCCCGCTGTATTCTGAGAGGGAGGTCAACCGTGTAAATCCACTGAGCTCTTAAAATGATTTCCCTTCACCTTATCAGGGGAGCAGCATTTTTCATGAAAGAGCAACAGCTGTTACACACCCTGCAGCCTTTGCACGTTCCAGTTCTAAAAGCTTTCTTTATCGTTTGATAACCCTAATCGCTTTTCTTTTTCTTAAGTAGTTCATGTGAAATTATAAAAATCTGAGCAACAGAGGTCAGAGAAACGTTTTTGTTGGTGCCAACAAATCCTGAAAGTGTTGTTTGGCTCTAACTTTCCAGCTTACCTGCCTCAAGCTCCAGAACTCAGTGAACAGTGAACTAACTAATAAAGACAAGTTTGTTAGGTTTGGTCTCATTGCTGGACACACAGCACCAAGACTGTCAGCAGCCTCTTCGATCTAAAGGAGCACGTCAGACCAACAGTGAAGCAGCCCACACAGGTGCCCGTCCTGTGGTGCTGTCGTCGTCAGTGTGAGCTGCCACACCCAAATGGGCCATCTGAACCCAAACGCAACTGCTCGCTGCTCCTCAGATCTCCCTGCTGTTCCATCCCACCCAAGCAGCAACAAATGCACCCTGCAATGTGTGTGTGTTCATATGCACATGTAAACAGACATCTGACACATTCCACGACCTGTCAACACTAACCCTACTTTCCCTACAGGGTTTTCCACCTGTTGCCTGGCTATAGCACTCACACACTCACACACACACACAATTATTTTTCAAAAATTAAAGACCAAAAAGATCAATCACAACGTATCACCGAAGGGATTTAATGCATTGAGCTTTATGTCATTAGTCATTATTTGATCCTCCTTCCCACACCTTCCTCTAAAAGATCACAAGTACCTTCAGGGTGTCCCTCTCCCTGCCTGTCTCCATGTCCTACCTGTGGACACTGAGTGCCAAGTGTCGACCAGAGCCCCCTAAAAAGGGGGGGGGGGGGGGGGGGGGGGGGGGGGGAGTGAAAGTGTAAAAAGGGGGTGAGAGTGTTTACATGTGGCCTGCATTTGGTCCTGCGTGTGTGTGTGTGTGTGTGCAGGGGGGTGGGGGGGCAGGGGTTTAAAGAAAATTACACTTGCAATACCTTATGTTTGAGATCGATACGACTTTAAACTCTGTGGAAAAAATACAAATGAAGCCACAGGCAGCTGATCTTAGTTTAACATCAGCTCTCTGGTCTTCTAACGTCGATATGTAGCTCCAGCAAAAAAGAGGCTTTTGAAGCATTTAACAGGAAGCACCAGTCCGATGCTGTTTAATTAGCTGCTTTATTTTACACACGGTTTATGGATCACCACATCACTGACTTTCACATCAGCTTCCTGAACAATCCCACAAAAAAGAGAGGAAGAAAAACAACAAACATGAAACCGGAGCCTTGTTTTGACGCCCTGGTTCATGTTCACTGAGGGATTGACAGCTTGGTGATGAGGAACTGTCCACAGGATTAGGGCTTACACTGTACAGCTAATAACATAAAGTGTCTGAGTCGGAGTTCAATGCAGAACCAGTCTAGACAGCAGAGCGGCTGATCCCTCAAAACCAGTCGGTCCAACCTGACGCAGAAACCTGGAGAGTAGTTTCTCTGGGTTAAAACTGAAACATTCTCCTTGTTTCTGTCTTGTGGACGGGACCCCGTCCCCTCTGCTCCTAAATCTGTCTGTCACCTTCAAAACAATCTCAGACGTTTCAAAGCTGTCAGTATTGGTCTCTGCGGCAGATGCGTTCAAATGTTTACGTTTCTTGGATTTGTTATTCGACAATGACAGTGAAATGAGAATACCTTTGGGTTTTGAGCTCTTGGTCAAACAAAACAAGTCAGGGCTCAGACGTCGTCTCGCTCTCTGCAAAACAATGACGGACATTTTCCAACATTGCGTAGCCCAAACAATTATCCAAGACATTAAATGTGTCATCATTAAAAAATGGAAACAACTGTTAGTTAAAGCTGCGATTTAAAGTGAGGTTCATGTTTGCAGTTTGTGCTCCTGGATGAAAAGAAAACAAACTGAAACCCTGTCACATTCACAGCCTCATTTATCTTCATATTCCTTCCCCTCTGCTCCGATCTCTGCTGACAGTGAGGAATGAAGCACCACAGACGATGGAAACGGAGCCAAATCGTCGCACATCTTATCAAAAAAAGCTCTCACGAATAATGGAGCGTTACATGTCTAATCAGGCCTCCCAAAAGTGACCACTTGTGCGTCAGTACACACCAACGCCACCGTCTCCCTCCCTGACGGTAAATTGTTACCACGTCCTCCCGGGAGTCAGCGTGGAAATCAGCTTGTCTCGGTGATCTCTGGTGTAACCTGGGGGTGGCCTCTCGCAGCAGTTGTTCAGACCTTGAGAACAAAACCCGACAAGCACATAATTTGTATGAGATCAGTGGTTTTGGGCTAATGTCGTTATCTTTTGGCACATTCCAAGAGGTGATTAGGAAATTGTTGCTTTCAAATCCCCCCCCATCCCCCTCCCACCTCCTGCCTGTCATTGTTATTCACTGCTGTTCAGGGTCACGTCCACTCCACCCATTACACCACTGACTGCATCTGATTGGGGCATATATGAGAGGATTTTAGTCAGCTGAGAAAATAACTATGAGGATAGAACTTGAACTGTAAAAGCCTAACCTCCCACATGTGGGGCACATATGTGGAAATATATATATATATATATAGAATCTGTGTTTCATGAAGTTAGCCATTTTATATTTCAACTCGTGTGACTTAATGTTAGTTATTTAACAATGCTGATCTTGAAGTCGGGTATATTTGTGTTTTTTTTTTTTCTTCATGTTGAACCAGCTTGATAATGTTTACAGTCTTGGAATGCAGAGCTGCTTCCAGACATGCACTGAATCCTCCTCACTTTCTCTAGAGGAGGTGAATGTGCGAAATGTCAAAAAATAAAAATAAAAAATTCTCCCTGTGTAAAAGCAGTGTCACACAGAAGATGTCTGTTCAGTGTGTTTGGGTGTTGTCAAGAAAATCAATGAACTCTGAATGGAATTAAAATATTACCTCCGGCCTCTGGCTGCTGAATAATGTGGAGGATTTGTTGCTGTTGTGAACGCATCTGTGCAGAGAACCTCCCACTGTGTTGGGCATGTGTGAAAAAAAATTTGGACCCAGACTTTATCCGCAGGTCATGTCTGAAAATGGCTAATATGTGTGTGTGTGTCTATCATGAATATTTGAAGGCGTGCGGACCAGGGCGGTGCTGCTGTCTAGTGCATGGTAATGAGCCCTGCTGCTGCTGCCGCTGGTGGATATCATTAGGCAAGAGATGCTGCTTCCGAGGGGCAGTGTGTCTTGGCCAGACCTGAATGTGCTGGGCTCTTGTCCCCTCCGGATATGGTCGCTCAGGGCTCATCGTCCCTTAGACACAAAGATCCTCTTCTCATCCTTCTCTATCCCTTCCATTGTGGAGGTCAGGCCCCGAGGCGCGCTGCTCCCAAGCCTGCTCCACCGCTAAATGCATCTCCTGTGACTGGCCGGTCCCGGTGCCAGTTCAGCTGCCACATCAGGGGAAACGACAGGCTTCAGTTCACCTTCCTCACATGAAAGTTACCTTTGCTATTTGAGGATATATGTTGGAGGATGGCATTTCTAAAATGTAGCGGGGGGGGGGGGGGGGGGGGGGGGGGGGGGGGGGGGGGGGGGGGGGGGGGGGGGGTGTAGGATCCTCCTCAGAACATGAGAAAGCCTCAGAAATCAAAACATCTGGAAGTGTAGTCTGTGGACATCAGTACGTTGTGTGTTATGTGGTTGTTGTATAAGTGTAATAAAAAGAAGAAAGAATATACATGCAATGCAAACTGAATCAAGTGCACTGATGAAAGACAAAACAATAAAGCAAATGTGTAGTAGCTCTCAGTGTTATTACATAATCAACAACATCAAGAAAACCATGATCTTTTATTTCATCAAAAAAGTATAAATCTCAAAAAGTAATGCAGATGTGTAGATTGTGTATAATGTGTATGTGCAGAATGAAAGTACTATTTTTTTTTTCATCCTTGTTTACGTTTACGTTACACGTTCGTTTTCCTGGGAGCAGTTCACTCCTCAGCCACTGGGGGCAGCAGTGGGTAGATTTTATAACTGAACTTTCCTGTCTCCATCCAGGGTCAACTGTATAATGTATGGACGTGATCAACTTACAAATAGAAAGCAGCTGCTGCCATCTGTTGGTCGAGTTGCGCAATTACCAACATCCATGGCCATGACACAGTGGGCAGTGCACTTTATTGTGTGAGTGTGGTGTGACTTTCCCCTATAGAGAGACGAACGCGTGCAAAATGAAATCTAATATAGTTTATATAAATGTGTGAGTAAAATGAATGCATAACACAGGTTGGACCAAAGGCTTTTTTTTACCTGGATGTGACCAAGGAAATGCTGCCCCCTGCTGGCAAGGCTGTGTAGTTACCAATCACAGTCCATTTGTCTTCATTAATTAATAAGGCCACAGAAACGTGTTGAATTGGATACCATGATATCTTTTAATGTTGCATTTTCCAAATGTCATGGGGGAATTAGTATAAACAAAGCTTCTCTCTATATATGAACATTTTTAATGTGACGGCATGTTTTAGTTTCCTGTTTTCGTTTTCCCCCAGACTGGTTTTCTGCCCTGATGAGGTGGTTGGGGGTAAGTGGGGGGAAGCGGCCTGCGGGTCTGGTGAGGCTTATTTCCTGGTGAGGAGAGGGCCGGATCTCTGGGTAGGAGTCGAGACCTCACGCCCTTCGAGTAGATCAGCGTTTCCGATTTCGCACGGGGGCCCATGATGACAGGAGCACACGTTTTGGGGATGATGGTGGTCATGGTCCGAGTCAGGACCCTCCCTCTCCTTGTGGCCAGCAAAGGAGCTGCAGCTGCAGGCTTCGGCTTCCTGTCTGCACCTTTGCTCCCGTGCTCAACTCTGGGATATGTCTGCTGCAGCTTGCACTCCAGATCTTTCAGAGCCTTGTCAGTGTAAGCCTGCATTTCTCTACACGCCTGAGAAATCTGCTGCTCAAACTCATCCCTCAAGGCCTTTTTATTGGCCTCAAGCTTCTGCTCAAGCATTGCACAGAGCTCCTGCTCCTTTAGATTCCTATGCCTATTCTCTTCACTGTTGACACCGTTGCCTTCAGGTTCCCTGCCACCCTGTGAGTCTTTGACTCTTTGCACCAGCTCCAAGATGCTGCTCTTCTGAGCCCTCGGACCCCCCTGTGATCGAATCTGCTCACGTACCTGCTGGAGAACAGACTGCATCTTAACCTGTGACTCCTTCTCTGGAGGAGGGTTGTTCTCTGGACATCCGTTATTCTGACCGCCAGCAGACACGTGCTCCTCTTCCTCAACATCGTCTGTGCCCTGCTGTTCCTCTTGCTCTTGCTCCAGCTGTTGCTCCTGCTGTTGCTCCAGCTGTTGCTCCTGCTGTTGCTCCTGCGGCTCCTCCTGCAGTTCCTCCTGCTGTTGCTCCTGCTGTTGCTCCTGCTGTTGCTCCTGCAGTTGCTCCTGCAGTTGCTCCTGCTGTTGCTCCTGCTGTTGCTCCTGCAGTTGCTCCTGCGGCTCCTCCTGCTGTTGCTCCTGCTGTTGCTCCTGCGGTTCCTCCTGCTGTTGCTCCTGCTGTTGCTCCTGCTGTTGCTCCTGCTGTTCACCATTCACCAGTATCTGTGGCCTCATGTGGGTGGACGATTGATTCATTTTTGCTTCTCGTCTTCACAGCTGCACCTCAAGCGGAGCCACTCTGACAGAGTGAGGAGCGCTGCTGTGGGGAAGGTCCTTATTGACTGAGGTGTCTGTCCTCAGAGAGACTGAAGCTCGGGGGAGTTATGGTTTACACTGTAATGTGATGCACGAGCATAAACAGCACAGTCACATCCTGGAATAAGGGCCTCATCTTTGGAAAGACAGCACAGAACTCTGTCCAGCTGCATTTAAACTCCATATCAACCAGTTGAATTATTTTGTTATGCGATCACGTGGAGTAATTTAATCCGCTACATAACGTTCATCTGCATGTGTGTCGCTGCAGCCGTGACAACAAAGAGTCTGGTAGCAAACATGAAAAACAAAGATCTTCAGGGACGGTCGCATTGAGACACTGGGGGGTGGGCTCCAAAGTCTCATTAGTGGTTAGTGAGTTAGCACAATGCTGTAGCACACAGCCAAGAAATCTGCACGTTTACATGTGGAGTTTGTTCGTTTGATAACTGCTAACTCATGCTCAGTGCTTCGTCTCAATAATGAGCACTGTTGATTTCAAATAAATGGACTCAGAAATCAGGAAAGAAAACAGAGAAATGTAAAGATGGAACTATTTGGGTGGAACGGTGTCTCTTTTGACACACAGGAGACATACATGAGGGTTTTCTCCTGTTAACATAAAAACATGTTTTTCGAGTGGAACAATCCGACCCCGCTGCCTGCACCTTGGCACCAGCTGACCTCTTCCATTCCCAGCTTTCATCTCTGTCATTGATCTGTTTGGTTTCTGATAGTTTTCCTGTTTGCACGACTGAATCATGTTTCTGCAACAATATTCTTAGGATGGCTTTTTATTCTTATTTGAGACAGGATTTTAAGCTCGGCAGAAGAAGTCGCAGTTGGAATACTGCAGAAATAATATGGGGAGGATTGATGGGACGGGGGCATTTTAAAGCACACATGGGTTCATATGGCTCAACAGCACTAAGCCAATGAGAGCACAGCACGAGCGAGCCTCCTCTCACCACTAAACGCTAACACATGGCCATTTTACTTCTTCCTGACAAATGCATTTGGAATCCTACACCTCTACAGACAGGTTTCTGTGTTCAAACAAAGATTTACATGCATTCCTAAATAAAGCAGATTGTTTTATGATGCACTAAACAGAGGCCATGCATACTCAAACTCATCCCTTCCAGTGTTTTTTTTTTTCAAAATAAAAGCTACCACACTTCACAAGAAAGATAAAACTTGTGATGGAGCATGTGTCACTCTGTCAATCTGATTCATCAAGCTGAATATGTGATGCTGAGGCCTGTGTCACCATGTTTGCTCGTCACCACAAGCAATAGTTGTGTAACAGCAAAAGAGCAACAAGCCTCAGAGCTCCTCCTCCCGTGTTCACCGTCCTCCTCCAATCCGTCCCCCTCATCGGCACCGTTTAAAATGCCGCATTCTCAGCTTTGAAAGTCATTGTGGATTTGAAACTGTCGGTCAGGTCAGGTCACCAGGAGCAACATGGTGAGATACCGGATTCTTTAATTTGACTGAATCTTGTCATCATTGTCATTACAGTACAGAGAAATGATTATTTTCCTCTTTTCCTTGTACTTCATAACTATGATGTGCTCCTTGTTGCAGACGACATACACAGACAAAGGAGAAAAGGTAAGTTATAGAATCATTGTCTAGCTGGAGAGGTTGCTGCAGGAAGTTGCAGAATGAAAACTTGAAATTGTGAATGCTTAGCATTTGTTAGCTGAATTGTTGCTGCATTTTTTTTCCTTCAGTATGTGAATTAATTCCGGCAAGAAAAGCTGAAAAAGAAATGCTTAATTAAGCGACTGATCTATGTAACCATTATCTCTCCAGCATGAGAAGGGCAGGTTCCTCTGCTTCGATCACTTAACCTTCTGGGTTGGAAATGCAAAACAGGTGCGTTTAGTTATTTTTTTCTCTTTTGTAGATGAACGGGGAGAATATATATTCTGCATTGCTATTGGTTCTCCAGATGGGTGGAGGGGACGCAGCATCTACACTACTGACTCCAACCAATTCAGACACTATCAAACGGTTTCAACGTGGTAATAAAACATCTCAATTATTTTTTTTCTGTTGAGTAAAAAATGATTGTCTTCAACAGGCTGCATCGTTTTACTGTAACAAGCTGGGGTTCGAGCCTTTAGCTTACCAGGGTCTGGAGACAGGCAGCCGTGAGGTGGTGTCCCATGCAGTCAAACAAGGCAAGGTAAAAAAAACAAAAACACCAGACCGAGGATCCAACAGGTGCAGGAGACGATTCCCCACAGTGAAATAACAAAAACAAGACTCCCTTCTCTCTGGACGCAGAACTTTGTAAATTAAAAATAATCATGCAGCTACTTGTTAACTTTGTGTCCCACAGATCATTTATGTGTTCTCATCTGCCCTGAATCCTGGGAACAAAGGTACGACCTTAAAGTTGCTGAAGATGGTTCACTATGTTCATTATGTGATGATTCTCAGAGCATAAGCGAGCCATGCTCGTTAACGTAATCAAATTATAATAATTATTCTGTTCAAACAGGTTAGGCAAGACATTTATTGTGTGTGCAAAAGTTATTATTGGCTCATTCATGCAGTTGGTTGTAACTGGTTGTTTTAGGACTTATGAGGCTCTGTACTACTCAAATTTACAAAAGAGTTTGCACTGAACTTGCAAATGACCTCAGAAAAACGTTTTCCTCAGAGATGGGAGAGCATTTGGTCAAGCATGGGGATGGAGTGAAGGACATCGCATTCACGGTGGAGGACTGTGACCTCCTTGTACAGGTAATGATTCCCTTCTGATTCCCTTCTTCTGAACTGCTATTATTTATTTCCCCCAATGCACTCACTGTCTCTGTGTTCTCAGAAAGCCCGTGAGCGAGGTGCAGTTATCATTAAGGAGCCTCACACCCTGGAGGACAAATATGGAAAAGTCAGACTGGCTGTGCTTCAGACGGTGAGAGGAGCCCCTGAACATGAATCCCATAAATTTACACACAGAAGTTATTCAATGACAAACTTAAGAGCTGGCGGGGTCATCGATTGTGCTTGTGCTTGCTGCAGTATGGTGACACCACACACACATTTGTGGAGAGGACAGGATACACGGGGCTGTTCCTGCCAGGATTCTTCCCACCTCTGTTCAAGGACCCTTCGTTAGCCAAACTGTGAGTCCATGCGTCTCTGCACAGGCTTATAACAGACATGTTTCTGAGGGAATCAGAACTTCATGTGGTTTTGCTTTTGTCCGTACGTGCAGTCCCAGCGGAAAACTGAACTTCATCGATCACGTTGTTGGAAACCAGCTGGACGATGAGATGGTTCCAGTGGTGGAATGGTAATGAGCTGAAAGGGAGAGTGAGAAATGTGCAGCATGTAAATAAGCAGGTGAAGTTGATAGAAGGCTGAGTCAGTGGCCACGCGCTGCTTGCGTAACTCTGAGTCCTACATCAGCATGACTCATGAGATTTTTTTAAGTAGGTCCCCAGTGGTTTTCCACATCTGGAACTTGTTCTTTTGTGGAATGAGTTTGTGGTGAAAGGCAGTTCTCCAAATGAGCAAGATGATTGGTTGGTCCTGCAGACAAGGGGTGTAGCACACGCCCAAAGTTTTGGCTCATGTCTGAAAATGTAATCAATATCAAGCAGGCTGCAGTTCTCCACATCAGTAAAACTCTAAAAGCAGAAACATTGGATTCAGCGGTGCTGTCTGATCTTTGTTGATCTGATACCTGATCTCACAGGTATCAGAGGAACCTTCTCTTTCACCGCTTCTGGTCGGTGGATGACAAACAGCTTCAGACAGAGTTCAGTGCCCTGCGGTCCATCGTGGTGGCAAACTATGAGGAGACTGTGAAGATGCCCATCAACGAGCCAGCTATCGGGAAGAGAAAATCTCAGATCCAGGCATGCTGGTTTCCACTTAAACACATACTACAGTTTACTTCTTCAAAATCAGTTGAATAGCAGGTGTCCATATTCTCTCCCTCATAGGAGTACGTGGAGTACTATGGCGGTCCAGGAGTGCAGCACATAGCCATGAACACATCAGATATAATCACTGCAGTAAGTCTATGAAGTACTGCAGGGCTTTTGCATGTGGATGCGTCCCTGCAGCGGCAACACTAAAGTCCTGATGAATTCCTTCTGGGCAGATTCGCAACCTAAAGGAGCGTGGGATGGAGTTTATGTCAGTGCCGGACACCTACTACGAGCAGCTGAGGGAGAAACTGCAACACTCCAAGCTCAAAATCACAGAGGACCTGAACGTCCTGCAGGTCAGAGCTTCAGCCACAGGACAGATGTTTTTAAGCTTTGTTGAAACTTAGCTGTGTTTTTGAGATCGTAACATTAGTACATTTATTCAACTGTCAGGGAGCTGTGCACAGATCACTGAAGCAACTCCTGAATTAATGCATTTACAGGAACTGAAGATCTTAGTGGACTACGACGACAACGGTTATTTACTTCAAATCTTCACCAAGCCGGTTCAGGATCGCCCCACTGTGTTCTTAGAAGTCATTCAGAGACACAACCATCAGGTGAGGGTGCCACGGGGTTGATTAGGAAACCTTGTTCTGTCTTCAGTGTAGCGTTCTAAGTGTATACCAGTATTATTCACTTAGAACTCATACATTCCATTTGCTCACAGGGCTTCGGAGCAGGAAACTTCAAATCTCTTTTTGAAGCTATTGAAGCCGACCAGCACGCCAGAGGAAACCTGACGATCCTGACACCAAATGGAGTCACAAAGAACATGTGAACCCTGTGTTCCAACTGTCTGTTGAGGGTTGTGTTTACCAGATATTGACTTGCTTGTTTTATTATTCAAATCTTTATTTTGTGTTACTTCATTATTAAGAAGAGAACATCACTACTATATAGAGTACTCATAAAGAAATGCTTTCTTATTATAAAATATTAACACCAACAATCTTGATACAAGCTTGATTCAAGCAAAAGTCCGTTGAAGCTCTCATAAAAGAAAACATTTAACAATACACTGACATTATCAACAGGACAACAGCATCTGCACTGTAGCAGAGGCCTGATGAAACACACAACTGCAAGGTGAGACAAATTGTGTTCAATAAACAAATACAACCTTATCAGTTGTTTAATAATCAAAATATGTCAAATTAATATTAACCTTGCAGCGTCACCATATCAGCTCATCAATCACACTGCAGTGCTTTTCACTGTCTGAAAAGTAATAAAATGGCTTTTTGACACATGTCTGTGTTTATATTGTGCAGTACCTCGGGCAACTTTGGCTCATGACATTATAAGGACACTTCATTGGAGATCAGTTCAAGAAGCCACAGCAGTTTTCTGCTCCACACAAGCAGGGAATCTTTGTGTCCTCGATGGGAAACTTGTAGTCGTATGTTATCTCCTCGTTGATGCTTATCGGCTGCCGGGAGTATATCACAATCTTCTTCTGAGACTCCACGGTGATGACCTTAGCGTAGCAGTTAGGCTGACAAGGACAAAAGAAAGAATAGGAATGAGTGAAACCGTTTTGATGAGCATGTCAGGAGCGGATCCAGGGGTGGGGTCTGCTCTAAACTTCAGGGAATTTTCAAAATCTATTAAATGGTATGCGGTTTTGGTCAGTTATCTTGTTAGCTATCAGTGAATAACAAATTATACATGCATAGTTAGAGTTGTGCATATGTTGGTCATATAATTTTCCCCTCTGTTTTCCTTAACAGAAAACTTGCATGTGAAATTTGCTTGAACTCTATGCCTTACCAATGCTTGTGTGGAGTGTTAAGGAATGTTTAAATAAGACTAAATTTCAATCAGAATTCCTACCGCTGGCACTGAAGAATGTGAAGATACTTTACATTTTAAAAACCCAAAATGAACAAAATATTCCCTCTCACTTACATTGCAGCTGTGGTTGATGAACCTGGCTAAGTTCCCATATTTAGTGGCATCAATGATGGTGTCCTGGTCAACCCGGAATAAGTAGCTGCTGCCGATGCCCTCCTCCTCATATCTCTGCTCCCTCATGTCAGCAATGTCCTGAAAAACAGATCTATTCTTAACGGCGTTGTTCATCACTCAACTCACACTCCTGGAAACTACCCTGAATCACCAGGGGGTCCCAATGGAGCAGCGGGTCTATTCACAGACAACAGTCAGGAGGATAGGGGTTTTCTCAAAAGCTTGTTATTCTGAGTGCTGAGCATTGGTTTCCCTTTGCCTCACCTGTCTGATGATTTGTCCTACATACTCAATCACCATCTCATCTGCTGCTATAGGCTCCATGGCAAACAGGCCCCACTCATGAATGTGACTCCGACTGAAACGAATCCTCTTCTTTCGAAACTGATACAGGGAAATGAAAAATATTTGTTTTAAAGACAGCAGGACGTGAATACTGTCAAAAATCTGAATTGCTTCATTCAATTTAGAAAAATATTTTAAGGGCACATTGGATATCCAAATTTTTGCATTAAAAATGTCAGATATTTATGCCAATATTCAATTGTTGGTCTTTTATGTGAAGAGTTTTGCTGTGCTTTATTGTCTCTATTCCCCTACTTTGTGTTAAAACCACAAATGGACAATAGCAGTAGCTTAAGCACAAGTCATCTCTTCTCTCTGTCTCTTAAAATGTTTACACTTCAAACTATGACATTCTGTCATACCAACACAGATTTATCTGTGATAGGTCAATAGGCTCTGATAGATAGATCATTCTAACTTTTTACCTTCAGCTGGTTGAACTTGACCAGGTCACTGTCACAGCTGAAAGAGGACAGCAGGCGGCGCTGTTCAGACCTGAAGTCAGATCCAGCACGCAGCAGTGAGGAGGGTTGCTGGGCTGGAATACAAGTTCCCTGCAGACATGGCACACGTATGTTCACATTTATCACTGACAGGATTAAACTGGGCTCTGAGACTGGGCCCCCTCCCCTTTACTACCTGAGTACTTGTGGATGGAAGCTCAGCATCCAGCTTTGTGTGTTGGAGATACTTCAGTTTGTCCTTCCTGCTGATTTTGTAGAAACCTTCAGTGCGAGCAGAGCCGGTCCTGTGGTGTGGCCACAAGGTCTGGTCACTCTGCTCTGTGACGACTTTAGTCAGTGAGCAGCAGTTAAGAATATCAAACATGTTAGAGGAGGAATAGAACAAATGCACCAATCACATTCAGCTACTGGTTAATCAGTCTTAATTAACCAGTAGCTGACAACTACCTTAACCAAGGAGGTTTGTATGTTTGTCAGCAGGTTTTAGCAAAAAATGGACAAATGTCCAAGTCTCATAATAATCTTATTAGACGGATGAGAAAACAAAGTTGTTTTTTAACTTAACAGCCTTAATTAATACAAAATTTGCAGACTGTAGTGTTCTTGAGTTTGTCCAATTTGGTCAAAAAGGATATGAGGGTGATGTATCCAGAGAGTGTCACTGAGCCACCCAAAACCATTATCTTGCTCTTGCAGCCTCTCGTGTGTCACCTGCAGCAGCCTCGCATCTTCTTCATCCAGACCCTCCTTCCAAACACGATGAACTATTCTCCTGTCCTCACGCCACGAGCGCCTCCTGTGAGGACGACTGTGGTGCGACAGTGGACCAGCGAGTGTTTTAAGTGATCGGTGTCGATGGCCGCCTCTTTGTCTCCTCTTTAGTCGCCTCAATTGTTTTCGCCTAAATATGGATTTATCCTCACCCAAAAGGCCGAGCATATTCTCCAGTCCCTGCAGAGGCTTCGTTCTTACACATGCACTGGTCCATGCATCTCTCCCCCCAGCCACGTCAGAAGATTCAGAGACACTGCATGGAGAGGACACTATGACTGGAGAAGCTCCCAGAGAGTAGTCACACCACTGGGGCTGTGAGGTGGCCACCATTTGTGTTTTCCTCCTGCGGAGGACTGCTCTTCGGGGTAGGACAATGTCTCTTCCAGGAGTCTTTGGAGCTATTACATACGCATTGTTGGACAGAGCTGGAATTAGTGGAGGGCTTTTATGAGGTGAGCACATAACACTGCTACCTTCTGATATTTGTGTGTCTCTGCCAGGCGTGGCTGGAGTTCTCAGAGAGCTGTTCTGTGTCCATCCACTTTTCTCCTCTCTCCCTGGAGTTTTGGGTATCTCCTGGCATAATGAATACGACGCTGCTGGAAGGTCACAGAGAGCTGGAATGAGCTCGCTCCTCACTTGGCAGCGGAACAAGAATTCACTGGCTTCATTTGAGTCCTCACTTTCCAGCTCGACCACAGTCGTCTTGCCTGGTGTTCGTGGTCGTTCCACTTCCTCCACAGCTGGAGACGTTGGTTTGCTTTTAATCAGCGTGTCAGGGTCACTGTCCACCAAGAAGCCAGTGGGCGTGAGAGGCCTCAGGTTTTCTACGGTTTCCAGAGACTCCAGCGACCATTCAGGGCTCTCCATATCCGAGCCAAGGTACGGCTCAGTCGCTACACAGATAAACAACAGGGATGAATTTAATTAATATCCAGCGTTTTTTACAGGTCATCTGAGCTCATTGAAATCCTACATGATGAATATAAAGGCATTACATGCACATAAAATATTTTGATTGTCCATTAAAATGAACATTTTGGGAAATTAAATATACCTTTACATACATTTGATCACCTGAAACAGTTAACTTAGGGCTGGGCAAAAAAAAATCAATACTTAAAAACTATTTCAATCAAACCCAATAAATCTATTCATATATATTAATATGCATTGTGCACACACAGTGAGGACATAGAACACATAACTGATCTAGCCTTGATCTGCCCAGCACTGAGTTAACTCATTCAATCTCCATCATATGAGACATACAACCTGGAAGTCCAAGAGGAGATGGGGGCCGGAGGTCCTGGGGAGCACTGGTTTGAAGCTCCATCAGAGCATCAAACTCTTGTGGGTCTTGTTGACAGACTGTGAACTGGTTCTCCTCTCCATCCTCTGTTTGGAGTGGATCGGACCAGTCCGGCAGGTTAAGATCAAGCTGAGTACCGGGGGTCAGTGGGGCCTCTGAGTCAAGGGAATGCTCCAGCTCCATTGACTCTTCATCTGATGAAATAACTATACACCCATAACTCCTGTCCTCCTCCACCTCCTCCATGGCTTCTTCATCTTCAGGACTGAGGTTAGAGGATGAGTCCTCAAAGCTGCCTGAGGTGAATGAGTCAGAGGAGTCAAAGTCTGATGACTCATACTCGCTCTCCCCTGAAGAGCTGCTGTCTGAAGAAATCGCTATAGCTGAAAACAGAACCAAAAACACATATTTACAGGATGGTGACTCTTCATTAGTTTTCAGTGTAGTGGCTATATGACCTTGTAACATACCATCATCCAAGCACTGAGATCCATCGCTGATGGGGGAAGTGGCCGCTAGTTGTGCCACTTTGAATTCTTCCTTGGGCTGATTACTCTCATCGTCATTGTCATGTTCCCTGTCACGCTAAATACAACAGTTAAAATTCATAATTTCTGTCGCTGAACTACTTTTTGGGATCTTTTCCTGAGAAATGCCTACTTACCAGGTTTGGAGAGGTGCTGTCGTCAGGCACAGTAGCCTTCATCATTTCTTCTGCTTCTTTCCCGTCAGCTTCATCACCCTCGCTGTCTAGCTCCTGCGGCCTTGCATGTCTGCGCTTGGGCCTCTCCGATTCAGGGTTCATTGTGTCATCCGCCTGTTTTAGGTCTAAAGTGGAAAGAGAGCAACACTCTACAACAGACAGATGGAGAAGTTGACATTTGGTAAATGAGCATTAGAAGAACTTAAAACACTGACCAGACATGTCCTGTGCAGTGGACAACATGGTGTCTGTCTCTTTTGGTGTGGCAAGATCATCTGCTCTTTTCCTTTTAACCTGCATAACAATGTTATTTTTGCATTACACTGTGTTATATATCACTCAGAGGATAAATGCTGGAGTGTTATAAGAGCAGATTATTTTACCCTGAAGGACGGTAGTGGAGGTTTTTTGCCCTTGCCACTCATATGACTGAGGGGATTTAGTTTCCTGTTTGTCTCTTTCATAGTTTCCGGTCCATTTTTCTGTGGAGGCACTCGTATCTTGTGAATAAAACAACAAATATTACATAGCAAAACAAGTAAAGCATGATCATTTCCTTGAGGACTGTGATGAACTCACCTTTGCTTTCTTCTCTTGACAGTCCCACCAGTCCTCAAACGCTTTGAAAGACACCCCTTCAATCATTCTACGTGTAATGTCCTTCTTAATGATCGACTTTAGTTCATCCATGAGGACTTCTAAAACTTTATCTACTGTGACCTTATGGGGGTCTTCCCGCCCCAGCAGGTAGTCTGGTGGTGGTACATATGGGTTAAACCCAGGGAAAGGAGGAGCAGGCCAGGGCGATCGAAGGAAGCCATGCCTTGGTGAACTCCTCTCATCCAAATGGCTTGGCGGCATGGATGAATGGTACGCGTGCACAGGAGGGGGAACAGAAGGTGGGGCCATCAAAGTTGGAGGGGGTTGCAAAAAAGTGGTTGGTGGGGGAATAGAAGGAGGAGGAATGGGGATACCAACATGATGGCCAGGAGGGGGGATCCAACCTGGAGGTGGGATGGGGATGGTACCATCTGGCAGGCGAGGTGGAGGAAAGGGAGGAACAGGGAAAGGGAAAGAAGTGGCTGGTGGATGAGGGGTTCCAGCTGTAACTGCAGGAGGATGCTGAGGAAGAGAGGCGCCATCTTCTGTTGGTGTCAGAGCTCCAGACTGTCTGTCGGCTGAGTGTCCCTTATTCACTGCATGGTGCTCCTGAGTACGATGAGAAGAAAAGCTGAATACAGTTCTAGTGCAGACCATGATCTGATGACGGGATTACAAAGCCAGTGACGATGCTGACCTCACCACGATCAAATTCAGCTTTTGTTGTAATCTCACCTCTACGTCTACAGACACATAAGATAAAATAGTCCTTTAATCTTACCACAATGGAGAAATTTACATTTACTTGTCACACACATGCAGGGTCAACACTGCCAGCCACTATCTTTACAACTACTACTTTTACTTTCATAGTGATGTGTACAGAGATCTTAAAGACTTACCTCTTGCTGTGATGATGAATGGATGATTTTAGCATCTTCATCATTGTTCACGCATGCTCTCCTCTCATAATCTGATGCAGTGGGGTAATGGACATTTCTTGTGAGAAACGACACAGCTTCGGCAGTTTCATCGTCTTCATTTTCACTGAGAAACATTTGACTGTCATGCAGCCGATCCCTGGAGTCATCTGAGAGGGAGCAGTTATGATGGGAGCAAGGTGAGACAGGGCTGTCCCGAGAGTGCACGTCTGCCTCAGAGGTTTGTCTATCAAAGTATGAGCGGTCAGTGCTCTGGCGGTTGATCAGCAAATTTTCAATGCGGGAGTCCAAACTCTCCACCTCTAGTCGGGGAGTGCTGGAGGAGCTGTTTCCAGCAGGAGGAGATAATTCTGTAATGAATGCACAGTCTTCGGGTAGGGAGGATGCTGCTGTCTGTTTGTCAGCTAGGAAGTTAATGCTCAGGATGCTAAAAGAGTGACAGTTCGGCGGTAAAGTCTTTGAGGTAGCTGTGATCACATCTCTGGGCTCTTTGCAGGCAGAGGTGAGGTGTAATGAAGGTCGTGTGGTGTTGTGGGTGGAGGACTGAGCCCTGTGACCCCATAGTTCAAGCTGCTGGCTTCCTGTTTGTATTTGGGAAGAAAGCGCATGGGCTGGCTGTGGTTGACAATGCTTCAATACAAGGTTGATGTCAGAGAAGTTGCTGTATCTGTGGCGCCTTGAATGTCTGAGACGGCAGAGCTCTCGCCTTAAAGGTTTTTGAACACTAAAGCTGGAGGATGGCTCCCCCTGAAGGACCGGAGTCGCCTGAAGACTAGAGTAGCAAGAGTCCTGGGAGAGTGGAGTTGCAGACAGGCAAGGGGTGAGGGGGGTTCCCTGAGAGCGTGGCGTGAGCCCAACGCTGCAAGGTGTATCCTGCCAAATACTGGAGTAAGCTGTGTCCATAGAGAGGGGCGTAGCTGTGCTGGTGGGGCTGGAAACACTCCCTTGGTGCTGTGTGGCTGTGCTGCTCTGTAAAACGCAGTTTACACACAGTATTACTCAAACAAGGGAGAAGTGTTATCATAAAAAAACACATTTCTTTAAAAGCAGACTTATGAAGACTTTAAATATTAGTTACATTTTCAAATCATTACAAACAGACTCTGTGTTTACCAGCAAACTGTCAACCAAGTTTTGCAGAGCTTGCTCACTGCTGCCCACCGGCAACGTCCAGGGATTATAAAGGCCATGCAAGAGAAGCTGGAGATACCGTGTCCGGTTTTCACCTGTGAAAAGTTTGCGTATTAAAATCAATCAACGGATGAACAGATGACAATAATTCCCAATACGGACGTGACATATTCCTGAAACTGAGTTTTACCTTTTGGATCAACTTCCACGTGGATGATATTCCCCATCACTGACGTCTGATGGAGGTGCTGAACAGCGTCTCTGGCGGCCTGCACTGTGTCGAAAATGACCTTTGCGACCCCCAAATGCTTCTTGTTCTTGGGATTGTAAAATATTTCCACTTCTTCGATGCACCCAAATTTTTCACACATGTTAGTCAGGAAGGGCTCCTTCACATTATCGTTCAACTTGGAAAATGTCACTTCTTTGGGAGGAACAGGGCCGACGAACCACTCATCAACCTGAAGCACCCCAGGCAGACGACAACCAGAATTATTATTCTAATTGTTGATATTGTTAACGTACTAATTATTGTTAGATTAGTCGGTTCTATTTCCAATATCCTCTTTCTGCCGCAACAAATATTTCACAGGGATATCTTATGTTGCCTCTTATTGAGAGGCAAATCTACTATGTTTAAGTGAATGATTATCAAAATAAAATACAAGAAATTAATAACTATTAAATATTTAATCATTTATTTAACAGTAATATACTGAGTAATATATGATCATATATTATCTTGGAGGTCTAAAACTGTCATGTCTAAAAGGAATGAGGAAAAATATATAAAGGACTCCAAAAATAATTTATGTACTATGCATGTACTTATTATTGAGTCTTATCTTACCTCATCCTCAAGCCAGATGTTCCCTTTTTATCTACTTCATAATGGTATTGTTAATGCCATTAAAGATGATGATGATAAAACAAAAAACATACCTTAAATTTAGGCACTGACAGTTCGGTCTTGTTGGCTTTGCTCCACAAGCGGCTGACGCGTGGGTCTCTGAGAGCGTCCACAGGAAACAGACCTAAGTCCTCCACCTGTTGATGGAAACTTGGTTAGAACCGAAAATCCTGGCGGACAGCACGAGCCACGGTGGAAGCACCAGTTAGTCGCCATCGCGCGAGACAGGTGACGATGAGGAGGAGCTCACGGGGATGTTGAAGAACAGCCCATCATAACGGTAGACTTTGTAGAGTCCTTTAGTCATAGCGGGGTCGATCATCAACTTGTAGCTTCTCCGGGGCTGAGGGGGGGTCTCTCTCTCTGTTGTCCGTGTGTCGCTTTCCATCACATTGGTCACAGCCTGCAGGTGGAGAACACAGCCGTTAGCTAGCGGAGGCTGGCAGCACTCTGGGCTGAACACGCCCCGACAGGTGATGGAGAGCATCACCTGAGGAGCGGCTCGCCTCCCTGAGAGAAAACACCCGGGGTAAATCACGCACAGCCACGGAGCTCAGAGGGCACGCATCAAATGTGACTTGTTAGGCGCTGTTAGTCGCTCACCTGTACCGAAGATTCATCCCGTGATGGAGCGACATGTTGGAGGGGGTGCTCGGGTTTTCCGTGTCATCGACCAGGGTGGACGGCAGATCCATCCGCCGCCAGGCAGCTGGAACCAAATATAGGTCCTCGGAGGAGGCGGAGGAGCACAACAGGTAAATCAACAGGTGGCGTGACGCTTCACTGAAGAGTTACAAGCTTTTAATTACACGATAATAATCTGACTGGAGTAAAAATACACGGAATGGTATCATCTATGCCTTATTATTACAAATACAGGATATAAATGAGATATTGGTGAGAAATGGCAGTGTAGGGGGCAACAATCTGTGGTGGAAATTGAGTTTAAGATAAAAAGAAATAAAGGGTTTCTCAGGGTTACACATTCAGCACGTATGCTCAGCGTGTAACAACTTTAGTAGTGATAGGACAAGGTTTTTATACTGTTTGTAAAAAGAAAAAAAAAAAACACAAGAGACAAAGAGAAGACTGTTTCTGAGGAAGAGCACCAAAAACTGAAGCCATCAGTTATTTTGATAACACAGGAAGATATCCGGCCCTCCTTCCTCGTGGGAGAGGAGGTTAAGAGGTTAAGAACATGGCCATATCTGCCAGCTGTGTAACAACAAGGGCATAAGCCAGTTTTATGAAAACAGTCCTACATGAGATATTGTTGAACACGGGCGTTGACAAGACACAGGAAAGAGTTTAAGCAAAGTTCATTTGAAAGAGTTTTCTATTATAATTCTATTGGATCGTTTTAATGTCTCCAGGCGAACAGTCTTCTTTGGTCATGATTATTTTGTTTATTCAGAATACAGCATGTGTGACTTTCCAAATTAAGGGAAACTGTTGATGACTTTAAAAGATTAGCAGCACTGGAAATACCAAAGGTCGCAAGGCTTCCGGAGAAAGTGTCAAAACAGTCGCTTTCTGGGCCCATTGTAATGCACAGTCACACTTCTGACTTGTTGACGAGTGTGGGCTGATGAACTGCCCTTACGGCCACATTTCCTGTGTGGTTTCCCTTCTTACTTCATTGTTTTAAGTATATTTTAGTTCGAGAATTTGTGAAATATGTTTGTTAATTCTTATGGGATTTGTAAAAAATAAATCTGATATGCACAAATTATTTCAAATTTTGTGTTTTATTCAAACTGAAAATAAAATTCATGGAAATAAAGCCACGTCAAAACATTGCACCTTCGCCAGCTGTGTAAAAATACAGTGTAGCAGATTATTCACTAAAAGCTGTGCATTCAGAGAAGTATCAAACTTTATGTACAGTAACACACTGGATTCAATGAATAAGCCTCAAAAATGAAACAAACAAATTGGTTTTGTTTGCATTGATCTGTAAGGAAGCTACATACAATATTCTTATCAGAAGTGCTCCAGAGTGACTGCAGGGCTGTCTTTCTTCTTTGTAACAAAAGAAAAGTCTTTAGGAAAACCATCAACAATGATTTGGCACAGTGTGATACATTCCACTTTAGTTTTACTTACTAGCTAGTAAGTTACTTCCCCTTTTTAACTTCTTATATGGTAACACAGTACTACTGTTTCATCATTCTGGGAGATTCTTTCATCTTCAGAAGTTTTACCTCCACCATGACTGTGACAAAACTGATATTGTAAAACTATCCACGTCATTGCCTTGGTATAAATACATCATATGGTTATTTTCTTAAGTATTTACAACTCATGTTGCTTTGTAATTTTTGTAATATTTAGGGATATTACATACTCCACAAAAGTAACACTCATAAAAAAGTGTGCATCGCTTCATTTTCCTTTTGGCACCAACAAAGACAAAAATGTAAGAACATTATCAAACCCAAATCAAACAACATTTAACAATGTGCCACAGGACAAATGGAACAAACTGTAGTTTTCACACGTGACCATGCTCAAGCCTGTAAACTATGAAAAGTACAAAACATAACTAACATCTCTAATATGCACATTCTTTGTATATACTCTAAACAAAAGCTTTTTTAAACCAATTAATAATTTCATACAACTATTTTTTTGGATAAGAGCATGGCTGAATTGTAAAAAGCAAAGCAAGACTATGAAAGAAGAAAACTCTGCCTTCAATAGTGGCTGATTCCATACTTTTACGGTGCTTTACAGATACAGTATGTTCACTGCAATGAAACACCTTGCAAAGAATTTCCCTGATCGGCACGTGTTGTAAGCAAGGTTCCTGTTGAATTATATTGCACATAAAAACTGGTATATGTTAACAATAAAGTGAAATTCAGATATTTTTCCAACCTTTAGAAATTCATGACCGTTTTCTATGTCAAAGTCATAAACCATGTTTTCATTCAAATCTTAATTTTCCTATGCATACAGATCTTTAGCAGACTAGAAAAACCAGAAAAAAAATGCAGATAGCTGGGACATTTCATGAGGATGAGCAAAGGTTTGTAAATGTTTTAACAGGATGCCTTGTGATAACAAACTTTGGTTCAAAACAAGAAGGGAATGATTCCAATGTAACTGAATATCCATTCAATTAGCCAGAATCACTGGGTGTAAGTGGGGCACATCCTGAACAGCCTGTCTCTGCACAGATAATTAAGAGAACCATCACACACACACTGGACATGTACTACAAATTGGGACTCATCCATAATGTAACCAGAATGTCTTTGGGCTATGGAAGAACAAGAGTAAGGTCATGTAGGAACAGGAGAACATGCAAACTCCTCACAGAAAGACCCTGGTCAAGCCTTTTCAGCGGAGTTCATTTACATGAGTGCTGATAAAAGAAATGCATGGCCTGACAAAGAAGTGCACTTTTACTACACTGACAGTGTTTGTGATCAGGCATCATCCAAAAACAAGGGTTGCCCTGAAATGCTTGTGAGATAAGGATTGCAAATTCTATAAAAAGCACCGTTCATCAAACGCGATCACAGGAGATTTATTACTAAAAGTATGGCTGAATATTGCTGTTTGCTGACTGGCTGTGATCAGGCGAAATGACCAACTGCCTTCAGGTCTTCATTGTCGGCCCGGTGGTCGAGCTGGTTCTGGAGCCGAATGACCTGCTCCAGCTCTCTGATCTGTCGGTCCGTCTTGTGACTGACGAGCGTGCGGTAAAAGTGGACGGCAAACACAATGAAGACAATTCCAAACGGCACCATTATGCAAGTGGAGGCGATGGCTGCGGCCTCGCCTGAACTTATTGTGCCGTTTATTTTTTCCGTGTCGCTCTTGAGGGGTAAGAACTTCACCCAGCACAAGAGCACCACCTCAGTCAGGAAGAGGAGGGTGCCGATGACTGTGGAGAAAGCCCAGGCCAGTTCGATGTAGCGGTGCATCCGCTCGTGGGGAGACTCGTGGACTGAGTTGAGGTTGTGTACGTTGCTCACTGCCTCAAGGTTAGGGAGGATGCAGGTGCTGATCATGAGGGCGAAGAGGTGAACTGCAACGAGAACCGTGGTGCAGGCACTGAAGGCGATGAGCAGCCCGGGAGGATACTCATGCTCCCCCTCCAACTGGACCTCCACCATAGCAACCTGGCAAATAATAAACAGAGAAGCACTGACAACATTTTATAAACAGTTGGATATAAATGTATTAAACATAGTCACAGATATCTGCACCGATGTGGAATGGTAATAGAACACGGTGTAACTCTAGGAAAATCAAGTATCTGCAGTTGAATACAGATATTATCAGCTGGGTTGTTTTCAAACTTTTCTTTCATAAAATTAATTTAAATCTTAAGAGTTATAAGTGATTCAGTGATTTAGGCTGTTGCTGTTGAAGACTGTACTGCTTCACCTTATGACAGTTCAGTCGGTGTGAGTAATGAAACGTGTTGGGCTGTTAAACCTTCGTGACTTAATTCGGGGGGTGAGTTGGCAAACTCGCAAAGTTTGCGCCAACTTACTTCCCCAGGTCTTCAGATTGTTGCGCTGCTTGGCATCGTGACCACGTAAACACTGAAAACACGGCGGAGAGAGTTTGTCCCCCGAAGTTACTTTCGCTAAGTGTCCTCCAGCCCGGTTCGCTGTAATGGCTCACCGAGGCTGCGCCCGAGCATGACAAATCAATCATCTGCTTTACATATATTCCGTGCGGGTGTGTGTGCGTGTGTGTGCGCGCGCGTGCGTGTGTGTGTGTCGCACTTCACCGCTGAGTTGCTGCGTTCACGGAAACAAGAGGCGGTAAACTCACCATAGCGAAGCCGGAGAGCAGCGCTGAAGTCCGGCTGGTGGCCTTCAGCTTGGCTCGGCTCAGGTAGAGTTTCCTCCAGGACAGAGCCTGGAGCGAGTGCTCGTTCAAACTCATTCCGACGGAGTTGCTCTGAAAGTGGCCGCTTTGTTTCTGGTTCCAGTCCCCCTAGGGTCGACAGGCCGTCACACAGAAGAAGAGCCTGGGCGAAGTTGACATGGAATAAAAGCAGGTGGGCAAAGTGACTGTCAAACTATGTGGAGACTTTCCCACAGCAGCTGTCAGGAAACACAACATACCCACAATCCACCGCTGCGGCTCTCAGCCGGAGGTTGCCTCCCCTGCGCCACGGACGTATTTTCAATTCCAGAATGTGTCTCCACCATGGGGCTGCGTAACAATGTCAACACTTAAAGCTGTCTTATTTGATCGTCATCAACATAAAAACTTGCAACTTTCTGTGCCAGTGAGTCAACAGGGAAATATATGGTGTGGAACGTCGTTGCAGTCTTTCACCACCGGAGGGCTCACGGTCACAACATAGTCTATATGGGCAGAATCAGAATCACCAGTGAATGTTTCTTTTTACATTTATTAACTGTTTATTAAATCAAAAATAATTACTAAGAATAAAAACAAGCAGTTCGTCTTGAAAAGAAATCACTTTTCAAGTTATGTGACAGAACATTTCCCTTGACGTTGTTATATAACGTTTCACGGCACGAGACGTTCTTAAAGCGACCACCAGATGTCGCTAAATTGCGTCATGTTCACTCCGAGTGGCCGAGATGTTTCAGTACGTAATCACAAACGTGACGTCACTCTGCTCATGAGTAAGTCATGACGCATCTATTGTCACGTTGATTTAATCTGAAATTAGACAAAGGCAAAGAGCTGAGTCACGTTTGGCTCGAGGGTGTTTATCAATATGACACCATCAGTGTGGGTGGGTTTTGATTTCAGAGGAATGCAATGCATTTGAGGTTATCATGTTTAATATATGGACAGACATCTACATCACTAGTGTACGGCAGCCATCTTCATATTTTGTTCTTTTCCTGAGGGTAAACACCTGCTTCTGAGGTTACTGACTGACTGATATCAGTCACCTATCATCTGACCGATGGGCTTTAGCGATTAACCACTGCAAAGGCCACACTTAATGTCAGGTAAACTGATTCATAGGCCTGTCAGCTGAGTGTGAGACTAACGTGAACACGAAGGGATTAAGAAAAAATGAAATCAACCTTTGAAACAATGGACCTATAAGGTCATAACAACACTAAGCAGAAGCAAACCTACACGTGTGTACAGGGAATTATCTTGTTTTACCTGCTCATCTTAATTTCCGGTTGAATCAACTCTGTATTTTCAATAAACGTAAATATGATGTTTATTTTATTTCAACGCTGTGAAGCGTCTGTGGAGATTCTCATTCGCTGTGAAGCAACATATATACATCTGCACCACCTTTTTATTTTATGTTGTTGTTTCAAGTACGCTTTGAAAAATGGAATGTGTGTGTAAACATTGTTTGTGTTCAGTAAATGTGGGTAGCCTGCATGATGAGATCAGATTAGGTGAGTGTATTGAGGTATTATTTCCTGTTGTCAGTGAATGCACCACGGTGCGCACAGCTAGCACCATGAGCTAGCAGCTGCCAGGAGCACGGAGGGCGGAGCTGTGGGAGCCTCGTTCAGCCATGTTAGTTTTCTGTGCCGTCCACAAACGATGAGACAGAGGAGCCATGGCCTTGTCATTGAGCGGAGACGATGAGGAATATGATTCAGAGTCCGAGCAGGTCAGAGCTCCTTCATTTCATATCACCTCCTCTCCGCGCTGGTTGTCCCGTTGGTGTGTTTTCACGGTGTGCTGTGTGACTGGAGCTCCGTGTGGGCGCTGAATGGCGTGTTTTCTCCTTCACTCGCTTCAGGTTATAGTTTGGGCTTCACCCGCTCCTCTCCTCTTGTGCTGTGGTCGAGTGGAGGGAAGGAGGAGATCGCTGGTTTTCAATCGTTAGCCAGGTCCCAGAGAGGAGCAGCTAGCTGGACATTTAACACAAATAACACGGAGTTAAACGGGGGCCAGCCATCGCTGCTCCAACACGCCGCGTCCTCTCCTCCTCCCCGGACACCATCTGTCATGTTTCACCACAACTGACCCATTTTCTGTTGTGTCCACCTCTAATCGCAGCGAGCACCTCCCTACACTGAACTTTACGGACTCCTGTCGGTGCCCAGACCCTCACGGACCTCCTGCTAGCCGCGCTGCTAACGCACCCCATGCTATCTAAAGCTTTGATTTGCCCCTGTCCCTCCTCATCTCCTCCCGGGAGACGCGTTTGTTGGGATGAATGTCCCCACACTTGTTAAACTTCACCCTGCGTCTTTAAGAAGGCTGGAGGCTAAATGTTGTTGGGGCAGGGGCTGAGGAGGGGGATGGGGAGCTGGAACAATGAAGTGGCTCTACTTTTTGTTGGGTTCCCAAACTGTGTCCCAGTGATCCGTGCAGAAAATCCTGATCCTATGTTTCTGTCCACATGTTTTGCATGTTCTTAGTCCACATGCTGCTGTGGATTGTGTCCAGAGGTCACACTCATGCAGGGCTGACTTACATAATATTAGATCCAGCTGTTTTGCTACCCACAGCATGCATAGTTTCTAAAGAAGCCTTTTATGGGATATTGCAAAAGCCTCTATTAGTCATTTGGCCTGGAGTATTCAGGAGAAATATGAGAAGTGTTGACACTAGAGTCAGCTCCTAATTCTTACACAATGTTTACACTCGCACCACCCCTCAACGGCTCCTCATAACAGAGAGAGGGTTGTTTTGACCTCTGTTGTGGGAGAGACACTTAATTTCACTTTGTGTCAAGTACCCCACTGTACATGAGCAGCAGATGATGTGAGCCTTGTGACTACACCCCCCCTCCCCTTCTCTGAAATCCATGGTGGAGCCTGAGTCAGAAGACTGTGCTCAGAATATAGGCCATGTTTTTGTTCTCAGGCCTCAGAAACCAATCCCAAATTCCTGACATAGTACAGCAGAGAGTTACAGTAAAGACGGGTCAGGTGATGGTTGCTTTGGGGATCATGCTCTACACAGTGGGCCGGGCTGGGTTCGGTTTGTTCGCAGTCTCAATTATTATCAGCTACCCGTAGTAGCCGGGTAGAGGTCAGAGATTGTTAAGGGAGTGGAAGGAACATGTGCCGTCAGACGCTGTGTTCAGAAGCTCTTTCAGGGAAACTGTTGTTGGGCAGAAACAGGAAAATAATGAGGAAGCTGGTTGTCAGAAAAAATAAACAATTTCTGATGTTGACAGTCACACCAGAAGCAGCAGTCCTTTTTTGAGATGTCTCCCTTGTCCCTTTCATATTTTCATTGTAGTCAGATTTGATTAAAATGCTAACTCGGCATCTGCAAGCGAGGGCCAGCATGTTGTTTCTGAGAAAAAATGTTATATTCAAAAGAAAGGTTAAAGATTTCATAAAAGCTTCTCTTGCCAAAAATCCTCCCGAGGTGGTAGAGAGAACAGTTTGTGTTGTCAACATGAGGGAACATGTTCTGACTGAATCAGGAAAACATTAATGACCTACTGAGAAGCCTGTTGTTTCTTCACATAACATTTGAGAGCAGGTTCTCATCTCTTTGCATGTGATATCACCATTAGATTAGGCTGGATGGAATGTCCTGTTCTCGATCCTCATTGTTATACCTGTCCAACCTGTACTCAGCGCTCTAGCTTTGTTATGCAATATCACAAATCAGCATGCTCTCGAAAGCTATTTTTAATACTCATGGATCATACATTTGAACAGTTGCAATTGCTATAGCTGCGTGTGGGCCGCGTGTCGATACTATGAGTTGTGTGATGACATTTTAAATGTGCTGAAATCCTCACATCCAATCTGAACCTCCAGTGGGAGCCTATTTTTTTCTCATACATCTATTGCACTCAACTCGTCAAACACTTGCCACCAGCAAGGCAAATGTGTTGCCAAGGTAACCTCTCCTGCTAGAACAAGAACCCCTCTAATGGTCTATGATTTGTCGCTGTGCTGTACAATTCTACCATGGCAACAGGAAAGAGACTAAAAATAGTGAGCATATTTAAAAAAAAAAATCTAAAAGAAATAGATTCAAAAAAGCTGTGTTTGGAGCGGGAGTGTTAGTGACAGTTTTCTGTGGTACATTTGTAAGAGTATAATCAGCATGTTACCTTCTCTTTCATTAACTGCCATGAGTCACACATACAGTACACAGGCGTGATCCTCCCAAAGTGTCAGAACACAGTGCAGCAAACTCCTGTCATTACATTCTTTGCTGTTTTAGTTTTTACAGATAAAAAAATAACTTGATATGTTACATGACCCACAAGGAATTATTTGATGATGGTATTTATCTCATTTTGATAAGTAATTAGACGTTGTTTGCTTCTTAAATGTAAAATGTGCTGTTATTTGCTGATTGATTTCTTTCTAAATTGAGAATTTATCACTTTGAGCTGCTGTAATTTGTGGCCAGCTGTCATTCCAAACAATGAATATGTGAATTGACAATGTAATAACCATAATCAAAATGATAGTTGGAGCCTGACAGATATTTAAATCGTTGGGCTTTATGATTGATTATGTCAGTAGTTCAATACATGTAAGCTGACTAATGCAGCATGTTGCATTATCTTGCTCAAAGAGCCAAGTCACCATGAATACGAGCAAAAATGTCTGTCCCTCCACTGAGTCTCTCCATCTCTCTTCCAGCAGCGGGCAGCCAACCGGCCAAAGCCGAAGATGGGGACGACATCAGCTGTTAAGCTGCCTTCCAACCGCAGCTCGTCCGGCGCCAGACGCAGGAGGACGCGCTGCCGAAAGTGCGAAGCGTGTCTGCGGACGGAGTGTGGAGAGTGTCACTTCTGCAAGGACATGAAAAAGTTCGGGGGGCCGGGGCGCATGAAGCAGTCCTGCATTATGAGACAATGCATCGCGGTAAGTCAGTCGTAGGGGAATTCTCGTAATTAATAGAAACATTTATAGTGCGTTTACCTCATTTTTTGATAAATATCTTGGGACAGTTTCAGGAAAATAAAGGCTTTGTTCATAGTAGATGTGTTTATTCCTAATGTTTTTGCCTGCTCTTAATTCATGCAGCCGGTCCTGCCTCACACAGCGGTGTGTGTGGTGTGTAAAGAGGCAGGGAAGGAGGACACTCTGGAGGAAGAGGAGGACAAGTTCAACTTCATGTTGATGGAGTGCTCCATCTGCAACGAGATCGTCCACCCTAACTGCCTCAAGGTATGGAGGGTCAGGCTGGGAACAATGGAACAGTTCCACCTCCATCAAATTCACATGGCGACTCATCTGTTACAAAGCAGTGTGCCAGTAATCTCAGGTCATAAATTCGTAATGTGCTTGACTCAGAGGGTAGGACTGAAGGGAACTGCATATGGAAATGGTTGCTGTTTACACAACACTGAACACTCATCAGTTTTATGTGGTTGTGGTTGTTATGCTTAGTAATATCATGTTTTAAGACTTGACTAAATAAACAGACAAAACGTAAACGTGATGAGCTAAGTTGAGCTCATTGCCTTTTGAAAAAGCATGTGAACATAACTCTCTTAAAAATGTCTTCAGATAAAGGAACAACACAATGTAAAGCAGCTCACACCCTGTTTATAGCTGCTACTTAAAAACACAACAGGTTGTTGCTAGCAGCGGCTCAGTCAAACCAGTTTGCCCAAATGTGAACTGTCTAGTTGTTTTGCATTATGCAACAACTTAGATATTAAATAATTCAGACACTACGAGCATCTAGATTTCCATATTCAAGACCCTTAGACCTCTACTTCCCTTTTCTACTGAATGTGTTTTTTGAGTGAGGCTGTGGTTAAACTGAGATGACCTGCCTAACAGGCACCACATCCCTGCATTCGCTTTCACTTCCCTCAAACGGTCTGCGTGAAACAAACTGCTCAGGAATGCTTTTTAAAAACTTGTCGATCTTGTTGAAAATCTGTCTTACTTTCTCATTTAATTTGTTAGGTGAGCGATGCGTCGGGGGTGGTGAACGATGAGCTCCCCAACTGCTGGGAATGTCCCAAATGCAACCACGCTGGGAAAAGTGGAAAAGTGAGTACAAATATGTGAGAGCGCTGAGTACTAAGTGTCAGTATCAAGTAACCTTGTGTGGTGTATTCAGGAAGTATTATCAGCCATTTGACATTTTCTTGGATTTGGTAATATTGATACAGTTTATAATAGTTTTTTTGGTACTCTGAGTATGTGGTTTTCATTTGCCTCTTCCTGTTCATACTTTTCTCCTTTATGAAAGCCAATCACATGTGACTGTGCTCGCCACGAAAACAGGAAACCACTTTTGGTTTGAGCAATTAGATTAATTAACCGCAGACTTGTAGCACGGCTTGCCTCGTCACCATAGGCTAAAGGTATAAAGTTGTCTCGCAATTGTGTCCCCCTTGGTATTGAAGCAAAAAAGGGGCCCCGGCTTCAAGTACGCCTCCAACCTCCCTGGCTCTCTGCTGAGGGAACAGAAGCCTGTGAAGGAGGAGGGAGACGCGTCCTCTGCTGCCAAGAGGAGACCGGACAGAGAGGAGACGCCCAGGTACAGGCCGGAGGAGCCTCTTCACCGGCAGCCACCACTGCTCTCGCCCAGCAGCCTGCCCAGGCCCAGGCCTGAGGACAAGCTGAGGAAGAAGAGGAAGCTCTTTGATGATGATGATGATGAGGATGATCCCAGTGTGAGGAAGAAGGTTTGCATTATTCACAGCGTGACACAGTAAACGTGCTTGTAAGTAATGCCACTTGGACGAAATCAAAGTAATCATGCATTTTTTTATTTTAACAGGAAAAGACAGATGATCCTTATTTTTCCAAACTCCTGCACCACA